>OX382264.1:36363970-37563970 GCA_947507595.1 Pyralis farinalis | reverse complement strand
AACAGACATGTTCGTGCACACAAATGTTTGTCTTGTGTGGGAATCGAACCCACGAGCGTTGGTGTCAAAGTGGCGTTTACTAACCATAGAGCCAAGTCCAGAGCCAAAACTCATTAATGCTTCTGCTATAAAAATTCCGGAGATGAGAATCAATAAAATCTTTGAAGACTTTTTCCTAGTCTCGTCGGATTGGAAACTGTTCCAAAAGATAAACATTATTTATTTGTCATTGGGCCCTCGAGGGCACTTACACACATCTTACATTTTCAAATACAATCTTTATTATATCTTATTCATTTCTTATAGTTTTCATTTTTATTTTTCATCAATCACCCTTGGCTCCCCTGGGGGTAGCGATACCTACTCTAACAAAAAGGATCGCAGGTACGGATCCTTCACAAGATAAACACTTGTATTTATATCTCGTACATCTGAATGTTTTCTGTATATCACAAGTATTATATTAAAAATACAGCTTTTACGTCTGTTTGTCAGGTATTTAGTAGGTATCTATGGTACAAATTGTGGCCACTAAGTGGATAAAAAGACATCAAGGCATTATAATACTCGTATTTTCCAGATTCTGAAGGGATCGTTTCTCACGAGCTGTTCGGGCAGTACGCTACAGACGTGTACACAGACGAGGCAGTCAAGGTGAGGAGATACTGATGTACCACACGGTCTAACGTTCTAGTTTTACATTTGTAACTATTACAACTTATTAGCTTATTATGGGTTCTATTCCCACACAGGACAGAAAATTGTGTGCATGAACATGCCTGTTATATGTACTTTCAAATGTATCAATTAAGACATTGTTTACGTTAAAACAGACAGTTCAAAACAAATTATTTGTACTACGTCGGGGGGCATACAAGCATACGGCTACCTGATGTAGAGCAGTTACCGTAGCCTATAAATGCTTGCAATACAAGTATTACTAGCGCAATGCCACCTCTGCTGCAAACACAGCAATTCATTACGAGCTTACTCCAGTAACTTCACTCACACGCAGGAACACAACAACCCTCTGGAGAGTTGTTGTTTGAATGCGGTTTTTCTGTGTAGGTACTTCCCCAGACGAGCTAGTTTGATGCCTACCTCTTTTAAAAACACCCAATCCAAGACAAACAGACACGTTCATGCACACAAAGGTTTGTTGTGTGTGGGAGTCAAACCCACGAATGTTGGTGCCAAAGTAACGTAATAGCGCATTCCACTACTAGGCCAGTGACTGAAGGGTTTTGGATCTTAATTTTTTCAAGAAAGATGGATTTTGCTGAAATTTTGACAGTAAGTAGGGAATACCTCCTAAAGTAAACCTCGAGTAATGATATTTATTTTATAAGATGTATGTATGTATAAGATGATTGGGAAAAAAAACATATTGGCAAGTTTCTTTTCATTTGAAATGCTGGTAGATTAAAAAAGAGAAAAACTTCAAAAATATGATAAGATATAATATTGAAAATGTAGGACGTGTCAAAGTACCCGTGAGGGTCTAAAGGCAAATAAAGAATTTTTATCTTTATCTATTCGACAGTCATTTCCCCATTGGTTGCCACTTCAGTTTGCTTATCTTTTTTTTTTTGATAATTTGATTCTATCACTCGATGAAATCCCGAGCATAACTCTTGGTCCATACTTGTCTTGAGACCAACTTGTTGGAAACACTGTTGAGGCCATTGAGCATGGCATTAAACGAAATTTTACACGGCATAAACCAGATCTGGTCCTACGACAAATAGGTGTTTAGATCCTCGCTCATCTATCTATTCGTACACACCCCACTTGATTCATTAACTTCCACAGCTTTTCTCTCCGACGCTCGCCGGTATCCAGGGATCTTGACATCGCTCCTGGTAAAAACACAACAAATTTTGTCATGTTAGGTATGTGGCCTTCCTCAGCTCCTACATCTTTTCATCCGGGTCTATAAAACATAATCCGTATTTGCAGATAGTGAAGGCTCATAATAATAGCGAGCCCCTGTTCCTGATGGTGGCTCACTCGGCGGTGCACACCGGCAACCCCTATGACCCCATCCGGGCGCCGCAGCAGGCCATTGACCAGTTCACCAACATCATCGCTGATCCCTCGAGGCAGAAGTTCGCCGGTACGTACATATCCCTTAAATGCGCAATTTTTGTATATAAATATAGTAGAATAAAATCTAGAAAAAAAAATTGTTGGTGGTACCTCCCCTACACGTAAAGCGGGGATGATTTTTTTTCGCGCCCGCATGGTGCCGGGAGTCGTTAGATAGGTTTTTTTGAAGTAAAAACTTCTTTAGCGGCGTTGTGCACTTTTTTGGAAGAGTACAAAATGTTACAACTCGCGTCAGGACAGGACACGTGACCGTGATGTAAGATTTTGGTGAGAATTAGAACTTAAGTGCTAAAACATTAGTTACCTCTAATTAAACAATTAAAATATGAAGCGCTAGATCGTTCATAGGGCATTATTTGCTCGCGACCAAAACGTTGTAAGCGCCATGAAATTCTTGGCGCTTACGCGTTCCGTTCAACGTAGTTTATCAACATCACTGTTTGGTCCGCATGTTCAAGTTTTTACTTCTGCCGGCACTCCCGGAGTGCAATCCGTTTTTTTTTTAAATGAGGGTGTACCAAGATCATTTTTCGCTATTCTGATCCGTTTGCGAAATATTTATATTAAAAGTGAAAATTTTTGTTAGACTCAAGCGTCAAGCCCCCACTTGAGTCTAACAAAAATTTTCACTCTCCGCTTCATGCCAGCGAAACTGTTGTACTCGTATTTAGAAATGTAAAAAAAAATAATGGTAGTAGTCCATATAGTGAACTTAAAAGGAAATCTATCACGGTTAAGCAGGCTTTACAGGCGAGTAGAGTTTTCTTTTATGAAAACGTACAAATATCATAGAATATGACATTGCATTAAGCGTTTGTTTTGCTTCCTAGGTTCTAATATGAACGGCCAAGTAGTGGCATATCCCATGCGATACATAGGCAATTTCATAGTTTTCAGAAACGCCGTTCCTACGAGTATATAAATTATATATGTTTGTCTGTGCGTTTGTCCGTGCGTTTGTCTGTGCGTTTGTCTGTCGCTTTTTTTTAATATTCGAATTTTGACTTCAGATTCGGATTCAGCATAAAAAAGTAGAAGAGGAATGTTCAGGAACACCGTTCCTATCTCTTAAGGAGCATGGTCGAATTGGCCGACAAATTAAAAAATAAAATTAATTGTTATATAATTGACGAGCCAGGTGTTCCTCTGGCAATGCAAGCTTGCGCATTCTCAACTGGTTCATAGTCCATTTGAATTTTATACATAACTTTAGTAAATTACATCGTGCTGTGGTTTCGTTTTCATCAATCTTAGCAAAGCGAAGCAAATACGTAATCATACTCTGTTTTTTAAATAAGAATACGCGCCACTTGAGGTAAACTGGTTACCGTACCATATGAACGCTTGCAATACAGGAAGCATTAATCAAGCGTTGCCACCACTGCTGCTAACACAGCAACTCATTAGGAGTTTACTGATAACCCCATTTACTCGCAGGAACTTAACTTCAGATATTTGTTATTTGACTGGAGTTTTCTGTGAGATGGAGTTACTTCCCCAGGCAGGCTGCTTCAGTGCGCCCTACCTCTCTAAAAACACGCAAACCAATACAAACAGCGTGTTCATGCACACAAATGTTTATACAGTGTGGGAATCGGACCACGAGCCTTGGTGTAAATGAAGTATTCACAGTTAGTATTCAGGGAAACCACAAGTCAAAATAATCTTAGATATGCCAATAATCACAGCAATATTTTTCGTTGAATTTGTGGTATAGAACGTATTCGAGATTCACTCTTGTTTTTTCCAGGAGTCCTGTCAAAGCTAGACGAGTCAGTGGGCAAAATCGTGTCATCTCTGCTCTGCAATGGCCTGCTGCAGAACTCCATCATAATATTCAGCACTGACAACGGAGGACCTCCCGGCGGCTTCAACGGCAACGCTGCCTCCAACTACCCATTGAGAGGAGTAAGATGTCCCTAAAGAGTAGCTCTTTAAATGGCCCGCAGGCGTCCAGTGGTTAAAAGAATTAGGGCACATCAACGGGCTGCGATTGGGGAAGTACCTCCACTACGCAGTAAACTGCAACTAAATAACAACTGCCTGGAGGGTGTTGTGTTCCTGCGAGTGAGTGGGGTTACACCGGTAATTTCACTCCTACTCCAACTCCTAAGGAGTCGCTGTGTTAGCAGCAGGGGTGGCGCCGTGCGAGCGATTCTTCCCGTATTGTATTGTCCATCGCCGTTGCCCGACGTTGTATACAAAATATGGCTTATGTCCGACACCCCCTTTTTGACGTCGTATGCTTTAACTATCTATTTATCTATAATTTCACGCCAACTCCCTTGCAGGGTGTGCAGAGCGAACCGAGCACCACATGCCTCGGTCCTTACATACCTCACTCGCTTCTTTAGCAATTAGTTCTTTTCATGCACGCCCACCGGTGGGTCGTTTAATCGTATGCCTCTGGATAAAGGATTGTTAAAGAAAGAAAGAAAATATTTAGAAAGGCACACATATGACGGGAACGGCCAGTAGGCCAATTCTGCTAAATAACTGAAACTGCACGTTTACGCCTGTCACTTGAGTGGTGCAGAAATAGTGCAGTGCCTATAGGTCTATTCTGGTAATTCTGGAAGGTGTATTCTATTAAAATTTCCACTGCACTGCAACTACGCTGGAACTGTGCGTATGCTGCACTGCAACGACACTACAACTACGCTGCAACTGTGCCTATCCTGCAAATGAACTACTTAACACATGTCGTGTTATCATATTTCAATCTAATAAATTGGTTTTTTATTCAATATTGACTCCTGTAGTTTCAAACCCCATTAGCCGTGGTTGCCGACGTGGAGGTATTTCTAACTGCAAAGAAGCTTTACTTAATCACATATTCCCACAAATATCTCCCAAAACAAAACAATAATATAAATCACCGCTTCAGAATATTAATTTCTCTTCGCAAAAGTTGCTTGAGACTAACGTTAACAAAAGTGCAGATAATCCTTCAAAACTTCTGTCACCGCTATACAAATGTCAAAACAATTTAACAGAATACGATTATATTGCAGGAAACTTGCAGGTGCAGTGTAAGTTTTTTAACAGAATAGCGAGTCATTTACTGCAGCATTGCAGCAACAGTTGCGGTTATTTAGAAGAATTGGCCTGCAGGAATAGATATAACCGAAACGCAATGCTGCCGTTATATATTTCATAGGGTAGGCAAAGACCATTATTGCCCCTGATATTGCAAGCGTCAGCAGGCTACGGCCGACTACTTGCCAAGAGAGCCGTACGCGTCTTTGCTACCTAGTATGCCAAAAATTACCGTTTTGTCGCTAAAGTGTCGCTTTTTGTCAGGGGAAGGGCTCGCTGTGGGAAGGCGGCGTGAGAGGCGTTGGGTTGCTGTGGAGCCCGCTGCTGACTCAGAGGAGCTATGTGGTAAACCAGAGTCTGCACATCACAGACTGGCTGCCGACTTTGTACAGTGCCGCCGGAGGGAACGTGAGGCAAGTATCGTAGATCTATATTTACACATTGAGACGCTACGGGGACGAGTAATTAACAAACGCTGCTGAACACCAACGCTCGTGGGTTCAATTCCCACGCAGGACATGCATTTGCGTCCATGAACATGTTTGTTTTATAGTCTGGGTGTTTTTTAGAAAGGGCACAACGAAGGAAACGAAAACCTCATCGAAAACCGCAGTCAAACAACAACGGAGGACTGTTGTGTCCCCGCGTGTGAGTGAGATCACCAGTAAGCTCCTAAGGAGTTGCTGTGTTGCCAGCAGAGTTGGCATCGCGCGCGTGTGTTAATGTATTGCAAGTATTTGTAGGCTACGGTAGCAAAGTTGAATATTGATACAGCTGGACTCAACTGTCAAATGAGAAGTCCAATAGTCACACAATGACTACTAAATGAATGGGTTCACAGTGATTTCCCCACTCTTGTTTAAAAGTTAAGTTTAGTTGTACATTCCTTCACCAGGATTGGAATTGGGGACCAGTTGCTTAATAGGCCGGTTGAAGCAGGCTTTCTTACCTCTGTGTAGTATTACTCTTATATCTTTCTGGCAGAAGTTGTAATTTTTTCCGCGGCACACTGTCTAATGTCCTTACGTGAGCAATGATAGTTCAGTGGATAAAGAACCGACCTTTGACCAACTGGTCACCGGTTCGAATCCTGACGTATACCAATAAATTTGTGTTTTCAGATTTACATACATATTTGTAATTATCACTTGCTCGGCGGTGAAGGAAAACATCGTGAGGAAACCTGCACATCCAAGAAATTATATTTCGAAAGACCTTACTTAAGAAAGGTCTGATTTCCCCTCTGGGTTGTGGAGGTCGGCAGTCGCTCTGTGCTAAAATTAGTATCTTCGCTAAATCCTTAGTGTTAGGTAGCGGACCCCGCCAATCCTCATGGATTAGGAAACGGGATAACGGTAGGAACAAAAAAAACAGTATAATGTCCACTGTACATCAACACTGTTGTAAATGATTATCTATTTTGTTTGCAGTGTTTTTAAAAACATCGATGGCTTCGACCAGTGGGAGGCGTTGTCGGAAGATCTCCCTTCGAAACGGGAGTCCATTTTATACAACATAGACGACGTTTCGGGCAGCGCTGCCCTCTCTGTGGGGCACTGGAAAATTGTGAAAGGTAAACGAAAACGATCGAGCACGAGTCTGGCTCGTGCATTGGTACGCCTCGCTGGCCTCCTGAAGAACAACCATAACGACCGAACTCTAGAAACATACTCGTAGATCGGTCTTAAAATCTTGGGCGATCTCGCGCACCAAACGCTGGATGACATTTTTATACTACGTGGGGAGGCATACAAGGATATGGCCCACCTGATGTAAAGCGGGTACCGTAGCCTATTAACGCTTGCGATATATACGAGTATTAATTATCACTCGCGTGATGCCTCCTCTGCTGCTTACACAGCAACTCCTTGGGAGCTTACCGGTGACCTCACTCACACGCATGAATACAGCAACCCTGTAGGGAGTTGTTATTTAGTATTGTCTTAGGTTTTCGCGATTGTTACACATTGAATTAAACAATTTTTTAACGGAAGTATCGCGTGACCTGACGTTTCGAACGCTTTGCAGCGTCCGTGGTCGCAGGAAGACTAAGGTGGTATTTGTTTTACATTAGTTATTCAATTATTACATCTACTTATTTATATATGATTAATTATATATGTTCCGATTCACACAAAAATCGCTCACAGTGTCCCAACGTTTGTTAGTATCTAACACAGTGTCCGAACGGTTGTTAGTATCTAACAAACGTTCGGACACTGTGAGCGATTTTTGTGTTCCGTCTTCCGCCACCAATTAGTGCAAGCGGCCTAGCGCCGGCCGGCACCCACCCACTACCGTTAGTAGATGCAACATGCCGACGCTGCCATGGCTGCTGCGGTCGTCCGCCATCTGGAACAGAAACTGCATGACCCCACCACCGTCGCTGCGACGACTGGCCTGGTCGTCGCTGCGACACGTGTTTCGCCTCTCCACGAGGCATCATCAGGCGTTGTAGACGTTAATCGTAACAATAACATGCTACAAGTGACAAATCCATCGCAGTGCCGTCCCTTACATTGAATTGAGGGTGGTGGTGGATGGTGTGAGCGAAAAGATATTTAATAATGGGAAACTGTTTACGTCAGTCTGTTTGTTTATGAAAGTAATTTTAGAATTTTTATGTTTATTAATTTCTAATTGTTTCCTAATATTTAGTTTTAGACATTTGTCTATGGTGTGTAAAATTTGATATGTATTAGTGGGTGATAAATATGTCCTTTGTCTATGAGATGTTCGGCGAAGTGCGACCACTCTGGGAGATTGTTTTTATACGCCGTAACTGTTCGTGAAATCGTGTTTGTAAATTACGACCAGTTTGACCGATATAAACGTGTTCTCATTATCGCAGAACAGCTTATAGATGCCGGATTTTTTATTGGGCGGGATTTTATCTTTAGTGTTACAAAGTGATTTGAGTGAATTACGGGATTTGAGAGCAACTTGTATGTTATTTTTTCTAAATATGTGAACTATTTTGTCAGTGATTTTTCCCAGGTATGACAAACTCGCAGTGTATTTATGTTATTGTTACGATTAACGTCTACAACGCCTGATGATGCCTCGTGGAGAGGCGAAACACGTGTCGCAGCTACGACCAGGCCAGTCGTCGTAGCGACGGTGGTGGGGGCATGCAGTTTCTGTTCCAGATGGCGGACAACCGCAGCAGCCGAGGCAGAGACTACCGGAGCAGCCATGGCAGCGTCGGCATGTTGCATCTACTAACGGTAGTGGGTGGGTGCCGGCCGGCGCTAGGCCGCATGAACTAATTGGTGGCGGAAGTGTCAATTTGACTTTCGCAAAATAACGCCTGAATCTACGAGTATTAACTATTACCTTCTGCTCCCCCCTGTCATGTTTATATACCACTATATTCCTGTTTCCGAATTTATGTGCATATTTGTATTTATCACTAGCTCGGTGGGTAAGAAAACATCGTGAGGAAACGCACACGTCCAAGAAATTATATGTCGAAATACATGTGACCTAATGTATCCAAGAAAGGTCTGGTTTTCCCTCTGGGTTGTGAAGTTCTGACGGTAGTCGCTACATGTAAAAACCAGTATCTTCGCCAAATCCTTAGGCTTAGGTAGCGAACCCTGCCCGTCCTAATGAATTAGGAAGCAGGTTATCACTAAGAAGAGAGTGGTGATATGTAGGTACTATGGCTCAGTTCCTCATAACGTTTTAAGGTTATTTTGTAATGTCGGCAGGTACAAACTCTAATGGCACTCAGGACGATTGGTACGGCCCGGACGGACGGCAGGGCTCGTACTCCGCGGACCAGGTGTACGACGGACTCGCCGGCCGCGCGGTGCGGCGCATGGGCCTCATGCCCGACATGGACAAACTATCGGCATTGCGGTAAATAATCCCTAAACTCTTATTAAATAAATCCCGAAAGAGGAAATTCGACCGAAGACCCCCAAAGCGACCAAACTGCAGTGGCATTTGGATGGAGAACTGAAGATATTGTTATTAACGATTCTCGAATCGTTCCCTCACGCGACTGACTGATGAAGCGACCATATTTCGTCTGTTACGTATTTTTTTAAACAACGTCGGGACACAAAGAGGCATAAGAGCTGTCTGTGGGTAGCGGTTACTGTCGCTTACAGGAACTTGCAACATAAGGCCTCGCGCCTTGCAACACTTCCCTGTTGACCTTACTTGCTTTTCAAACTCAATTGCTCCTAGTCAAATATCCAACCAATTCAATAACCCCAACCTATTTAAAACCTCAGTGATGGGCCAAGATTGTTAGAGGTGAACTTTGGTAATCAATAGCAAGAAATACATGCAGATTGTGATCTACTACAGTTTTTCATCATTTAATATAGGGAATCAGCAACAGTGAAATGTGAAGATACAACCGCTCTTCCGTGCAAGCCCCTGGAAGCGCCGTGTCTCTTCAACTTGCAGGAAGACCCGTGTGAAAAGAAAAATTTGGCTGACCAGTAAGTTTCTAACCACATCGTCCCATTCTCGTATAAGAGTCCCTCTGCAGGTATGTATATTTAACCGTAGGTTACCCTCTACTGTTAGTAGATGCACGCCACCGCTGCCATGGCTACTCCGGTTGTCGCTGCCTCGGCTACTCCGGTCGTCGCTGCCTCGGCTACTGCGGTCGTCTCTGCGAATATCCGCCGTCTGAAACATGAACCCCGCACACCCACCACCGTTGCTGCCCTGGCTGCTCCAGTCATCTCTGCAACACGTATTTCGCCTCTCCACGAGGCATCCTCAGACGCTGTAAAAGCGTCAGAGACTGAAAAAAGGAAAGAGACTGCCTAAGGGCCCCCGAGAGGGATAGAACGTCAGCTTAAGGCGTTGGTGTTTACACAAGCGCGGAGTTAAACAATCGAACACGTGAGTTCATGCCTGAAGGGCCCAAGAGGTGAGGCGCCCAGGTACCTGGGCTACTCGGAACCTGGTGTATGGCGCAGAAGTCCCGACTCTCCGATCTCGAATCCGCCAAATGCGGTGTATATGTGGGGTGTTAAAGTCGGAGTCAGAGAGGTAGGGGAGTTCGTAACCGTAATGCGATCATCGGGATGACAAATCCGTCGTAGTGACGTCCTTTTTATAGAGATGGAGTAGGGGCTGGAAGAGGCGATTGAAAAGATATTTAATAGAGGGAGTTGCTTACGTCAGTCTGTTTGTTCATAAGAAAGATATTAGAAGGTTTATGTTCAATAATATCTAATTGTTCCCTAATATTCAATTTTAGTCCTATATATATTGAGTGTAAGACTAGCTGGGCGATTATTATTATCCGTCGTCATGTGTTCACGAAATCGTTTTCGAAAATTACGACCAGTTTGGCCAATAGAGGTATCACATTTACCAGAGGGAGATCACCTATTTCTACCGCCAAGCAGCTATACTTGTTTATATAGCTGTGTTCCGGTTTGAAGGGTGAGATATGGTAGAGAAATTACTGGGTGCTGTGAGGAAACAGCACAAGATTGGCAGCGCACCAGTAACATCCCGTAGTGTTGCGAGCGTCAATAGACTGCGGTGACGGTTTACCGTGTAATGCGGGCCGCATACTTGTTTGCCAATCTAGTTTCATAAAAAAAATCGCATAACAACTAATTGACGACGGATTTTTATCTTTACTATTACAAAAGGATTTGAGAGAATCATGTGTCTTAAGTGCAACGTGTATGTAATATTTTTTTTATATGAATGGCATTTAAATCTTTTGTAACTCTACCTTGTTAACGGAAAAGCTATTAACACCATAACTTAACATTACGTCATTCATTTGTCGGTCGGTCACAATCGGCTAAGTGTTCAAATGAAGTTAGAGTTCCAGGAACCGTAACTGAGTGGGCAATTTCATCATACATAGATGACCTTGGAATGTGATTGTGTCCTACATCAACCGCCTTGCGTATTTTCACAGAGAACCGGAAACCCTGCAATGGCTACTATCAAAATTAAATGAAGTGAACGGCACGGCGGTGCCTCCGAACAACCAGCCCGTCGACCTCGCCGGTGACCCCAAGTACTGGAACAGGGTGTACGTCAACTTCGGAGACTTACAACATAAGAACAGTATAACGTCTAATTACAAGAGAACATAACGAGCACGTCTTGCAGATTGATATTAGAACTGTTTCTCGAAAATCTGTTTAATATAAATAAATATATTGTCCTAAAGGTGTTCGCTTTTTTTTTACATCTCAAGTTTGAAATGGACAGATTATTAAATATCGGATAATGTTAATTTCTGAACGAGATTGAATGAGTTGTTAAAAAGTTGTTGAGATGGACCTATAGCCAGCTACGAGAACAGGACCCATAGGCTACGGTCGTCTCACACTACGAATTCGATGATTCATCTAATCTTAGCCGTATATATGAACTTGGTAAAATCTTAAAAGTATTTTGTTATTTTATTTATTTGAACTCAAAGTATTAACGCGTAAATCTGCAACATTAAGAGTGGTCCAGAGCAATTTTTATAGTTAGAGCGACTGGTGATACCATATTACAGCATCAAATGGTACTGAGGTGGATTATTTCAATATACAAGCTTCAGAACCTTTACTGACCAAATTCGTTCAAGGTTAAAACCTTCGTATACCTCAAATTTGCGCAATATTTATATATATATATATATATATATATATATGTATCATAGGCCATGTATTTAATTCTCCTCTCGTACGTACGTTGAAATTTACGCGATTATTATACTAACTGCTGTTAATATACCAATCTCGTAGGAGGACAAGGAGTTTGCATGAATTTGCATATATTTTGTGTACACTTTGTGCGCTGATTACACTTTTCCAGTGTATAGTGGAATGGTTATAATGTGAGGTTGTTCCACATATATTCTTATTTTGGTCAAAGTAAATAATTCTGTAACTTTAGTCGATTATCGCTTGTCTTTGATAGGACGGGCTGTCGATCGTATTCCCTCCTTATGGGAGTCAGTGAGCGCGGGCCCCTGACTAGTCATTCATCATGCATGCACTACTAAAGTCCCAAGGACACTCGAACATTCAACTAGCACAACAGAGTTATAATTAAATGGTAAGGTCCCCTCCTCTGGCGTATGTTGATAGATCACATGAAATTCAGTGTTCCCTATCAAAATAATACTCCCATAGCATGGCTTCGTCTGAAACGGTTCAGAGTCTGCTTACAAAATACCAAACCAGAATTTAGGCAAACTTTAATATGCAACAAGGCCCTAGGTAGCCTTGGCAGATAATATCTACAGCAATATCGCGATCGCGTCAACTTTCGCCTGAAAAATAGTTACACAACACAAAAAAACGACAAACACATTTGTCAAATACAAAAGAACACATACATCTCTATAAAACAATATACACATGAAATTCACGATGGAGCTATCTACACAGGATCACAGCTGACTTCGTCGATAAGGTCGCCGCCTCTAAATTGCACATATTAGTAATACAAAATCGAGATACAACTTAAATCTAAACTTAGCTTTGGATAATGATGTCGGCGACTTGCCAATCAGACTGCCACCGCTGTCGCCGCCGTCTGTCGCTCGGCTGTAATTCACTCCCGAATAGATAACTTCCGCGGAGCACTCTCGTAAGCTCGACGCGGGCGATAATTCGTTATTGTACCTTAAGATTCACTTCCAAAAAATATACTAAGTATCAAATCTAATTAACCTGAAGGCTATCAGTTAGACAGGAAAACCAGGAATGACGCCATCATATCCCCTAGAGTGCAACCTCCCAAACTGCCGCTATGGGACCACGCCCCATGACCCTACTCACTCATTGGTACAGGCCAAACACCGCGCAATTGTCTGATGCAACTATACGGTCCCACGCTCTACTTACAAAAAAACCCCAATCTGTTCATACGCTGTGTCCAGCATCTGCGTCATACTGACGATCATAAATTCACACTTGACACTTGTACACATTTCAGCCTAAAATAACAAAAACCCGGTTCTGCAATTTGATACACAATGACCCGCTCGCTACCATTGTCTTAGGCATCTTAGAAATCGTCCCATCAATTGTAGACATTTATTTTTAACAAATGTTTGCGTACATCCTACGCGTCCATTTAAGCTAGTTTATTGTTTTTTTAAAAGAAGCTCGCTGCCTTTTTCACAACAGGACATTCATCTTCAAATTACACCCTGTACGGTACCAGTTTCGAACATGCAATAAAACCCTTAAGAAACCCCAAACAATATCTACCATCAGCTTTCACCATTTTAAGCTTTTAACATGCAATTTATTTCACTATTTACATATCCCATCCAACACAAGCTTACATTCAGAACGCTCCATGCTTTACATGCTAGATTAGTTAGTAATAGACTACCCGATACGGTCGATTCAATTCCCAAACTAGATAAGCATAGTTCGGGGAACAACTCCTAGTCTTACCACCAAACACAACAATAATCACTATATAACTTTATAGGTAAATTATAGACATAGGCTACAGTTGCTCTGGTATGGTCACAAAATGTAGCGCCCTCGGCGTTGCCGCCCCCGTTGCACACAGCAGCTCCTCATGAGCTTATTGAAAATGTCAGTCACTCGCAGTAATTTAACAACCCTTCAAGGGATTTGTTGTTTAACTACGGTGTTCAGCGAGGTGGGGCTACTGGCTGGGGAGGTATTGCTAGTCACACTGTTTCGATGCGCCCTATCTCTCTTTCGCCAGATCCTCGTCTATTGAACTGTTAACAGTCAGGTTGCCACAAGATTACTGTTTACGACAGTGCAAGCCGTTAATTTCCATTATAACTAGAACACTGTACAACTCTGTCTACTGTCAACTCGTCGCAGTTGGAACTGAGGAATGTATCAAATAAAACTGCAATTTATTTAATGTTTTTATAACTAACTCTGTATTTGATTTGTAAGTAACTACTTACATTTGCAATCAGATTTAACTGAATCTGATTGCAAATTTGAAATAATAGTCAATACTTTATGTTAGTTAAACTTATTTTTAAGTATAATGAAATAGCTAAAATAAAAATAAACAAAATTAATTAATATCTATAACGTTATGAATAACAAAATATTATAATTTTTCTAATGAATTAAATAGTGTAATTAGTAGGTAATTAATGTTAAATATTTTAATCGCGCACACGAATATATTTAAATCATAAAATTGAAGTACAATTATAATCATTGTAACAAAATAAAATATTCAAAAGTTATATTTGTAATTGTTTAGTAACTTTTAAAGTAATAAAAGAAAATGAAATAGATAATCTTGATACTATATTTATGTTTTAGTCTTAGCTCTCTTAGTTCTGACTCCAGTCCTCAGTCTGGGTCTTTCCTCTCCGTCGCGTGCCTTCCTTTTGCCACTTGTTCTTTTGCCTACATTCTCTGTGTTTTGGACTGGATTGTTATCATCACCAAGAGGTTGTTTGCCATCTCCATAATTCGAAATCAAAGCCTCTCTGTATTCCTTCAAGGTTGAATCTTCGACCGCTGCCTTTGTATTAGGATTGTCGATGACCCTGCCGAGATGGGAAGCGTTCTGGAGGTTGATTTTTTCCAGAGGTCCGAGCACCTCTCCCACTGGGTCGGGAGTGCTCTCTTGGGACGCGAACGTCTCCTCGGCCAGGAGGCGGTCCACGATAGTTTCTCGCGCAGTTTGGAAGAAGTTGTTCATGACTAATTTAAGTTGCTCGGGATTAATTCTGGATGGTGTTGTGATGCTGAAAATATAAAGCAAATATACTTTATTATTACCTTACTGTGGCTGTGCCTACAAATTTTGACGAGCTTGATGGCGCAGTGGAGAAACGCGCTGTTTCATTACTTTAACACCAAAACTCGTGGGTCCGACTCCCACACAGGACAGACATTTGTGTGCACATATCTGTTTGTTTTGGTCTAGGTACTTTAAAGAGAGGTAGGGCGCATCAAAGCAGCCCGTCTGGGGAAGTACACCACCACCTCCCAGAAAACCACAGCCAAATAACATGCTTAGAGGGTTGTTCTGTTCCAGCGTGTGAATGAGGTCAGCAGTAAACTCCTATGGAATCACTGTGTTAGCAGCAGAGGTGGCATCGCGCGAGTTACACTTAATGTATTGCAAGCGTTTATAGGCTACGGTAACCGCTTCACATCAGGTGGGTCGTATGCTTGTATGTCTCCCGACGTTGTATTAAAAAAACAATAACGCCAAAAAAATCAACTTTTCAGTCATCATCATGTCAGCCCACAGTTCTCTCCTCGAGAGAGGCACTCGCCTCGATCTTGTGCCTCCTGCATTCATGAACTCCCTACACATCATAACAGGTCGTTGCTCCAGTGTAATGGGGGGTCGTCGAGCACTGTGGCCGGCCCACTGCTACTTCAGCTTGTCTAACCTTTGTGCTATGTCAGTTATTTTAGTAACTTTTCAGCAGAAAATAAAATAAATTTTCATTTATACCTATATGTCATTGGGGTAGTCATGGAAGACCCCTTGCCTTGAACTCACACCTTCACAAAATAGCATTAAGATTCCTCGCTGAATCTTAATGCTATTTTGTGAAGGTGTGCTAAATGCTAAGGGTTCACGTATGTTTGTAAGATTTTTATTCCACCATACTCCGAAACGCCTAAACGATTTACATAAATTGGGTATCGTTGGAATCCTTACTTTATTCCGAGCAACATAGGCTTACTGGTCACCTCTTACTCCCAGAACCAACCGCCCTCCGAACCAGAACATCCTCTAGGAAATTGTTATTTGGCAGCAGCTTTCTGTGAAATGGTACCTACTTCCTCAATCGGATCGCTTTGGTGCGCCTACCTTAGCTCAATGACTGACGTCTATCAAAAACACCTAGGGCCGACGGCTTAACGTGCCGTCCGAGCTCGAAGGAACTCGAGACGATTGAACATATCTACAAACAGACAGCGGTCGAGACTGCTTAACCTGCATATTCAACGACGCCGTCGAGCTCCTCGAAAGCCGCAAATAAATTCCCTAATCAAAGATCCACTTCAAAAAAGGGCCACTTACTCGGAGACAGGGTCGACGATGACCCCGTGAGAGTGCATGATCTTCATCAGCTTGTAGACGTTGAGGTCGGACATGCTGAAGCGGCGGACGAGGTCCTCGGCGCAGACCGCGCCGCGGCCGGTGCACCAGTCCAGCGCGCGCCGGAATATGCACATGCACTACACATACACACAATATTTCGTTCATTGCATTTATAGGTACATTACAGAGGGTCTGTAATATACGACACAATAACATGTAACATAATGTTATTTAATATACTTTTGTTTAATATAAAGATCTAAAGACATACCGTATTACAGATATAATTTCATATGAACCTAAATTAATGTGTCATAAGAAACATTTTCCATAATGCACATTTATATTAATATTTACTTACTAATGACTATATACCAACCAGACCTTCTGAGCATAATGACTATATACTATCAGAAGGTCTGCCATGCAATTCTGTAAGAGCAAACATTCTTACATCCTCGGAAACATCGGCTGTTACAGCCTTGAACACAAAATTGCAATTCTTTGGTGTCGCTTTTAATGGTTGTGCGACACTAGCGCCGCAAGGCTGCGTTTGGAATTGGAATTCTACAAGGTAAACAGCCTCGCGTACGCTTACAGCCTTATAGAATACCAAATAATTTAGCCGTGATTGCAGTAGACGATGTCAAAGCTGCGACATCTGTGATCACAGTGACGCACACAGTCATTACGAGTCGCTTAGAGAATTGTATGGCTGGTTGTATGTAGGTAAGGATGTAACTACATATTTACGGTTTTGAGGATATTTTCCTTAACTTGTGCCACATGACCTTGCTTCTTACAAAATTTCATTATTCTATGTCAACTGGAAGTACCCTTTAGGTTTTGATTTCCTTGCGAGTGTCAAAATATACGCACAAACGAGGCATAAACAGCCGCATGTAGAAGTATGAATTTTTCACTGCTCGAAGGGACTGCAGACATGAGTATTTGATATTAATTTCAGCTTGATAGCTTCACCCTTCCCTGAGGAAAAGGGTCTTGACAGACACACAGACGGACAACAAAGTGATCCTATAAGGGTTCCGATTTGCCTTTAGGAGGTACGAAACCCTAAAAACATGTAATTGTGCACTGTTCTCTCACCTCTCTTTTCCTCTGGTTGAGACTGCTGAGCCGATGATCGGTGGGGACTCTAGTGGGGTCGGTGTCGAAGCACACAGTGCAGCAGTGGCGAGTGACGCGATCTATACTAGCGGAGGTGATACCAAAGCACACAGCGTGCTGCTGAGTGTTGCAGTAGCTGGAAATAATTGAACACTCTGAACAAACAGTTCCACAAACACTATTTTTAGCATAACAGAGCTGTTTGATAACTAAGTAACTTATTAAATTTTCCGTGTATATATATATATATATATATATATACATATATATATAAATGCTCATGCAGGCCCTGCACAATGTTTTCACATTCATTGGGGTTCGCTGGGAATTATTTATACATTCATTGGGAAGAAGCTCACCATTATACACAAAATTTTAAACAAATACTATTTTGTATATTTATTTGCAATAAGGGATAATAAAAATAATAAGAAACAGTAATTGCAACACTGCTATCACCAACTACCGTCTACCAATACATTACAGTAACAGTTTAAGCAAGCTGCGTCATTTAGTTTATGTTTGACAGCCACTGAATGCAGACAGCCTCGGCAATTTTAAGGAAAATGGAAAAAAGTGCATTTTGCATGAATTTGCATATATTTTGTGTACACATTGTGCGCTGATTACACTTTTCCAGTGTATAGTGGAATGGTTATAATGTGAGGTTGTTCCACAAATATTCTTATCTGAACATCATCAGCTTCAATTGCTAAAGAGCGGTGGTGGTTTAGTGAGTTCCTGTGTGGTCATACCGGCTTCGTTTGTGCGGCATACTCACTTATCTGCTCTATGGAATAACAATCCTTACTCGTGGTTAGCACAAAATTACATCGCTCGTTAATACCCTCGTTATCAACCATATGTATCTCACTAGTGTGCTCTCCATACGTCACTGATAACGTACCTGACCTGCTACATGAAATACAAGCCTTCACTGACGTCAACCAGTCATAGCCTAAAATCATTTCCTTCGGTGACTTATTTAACACTAACATGGGAGTATCTACAACACGCTCATCGATTTCTATTGGTAAAATTACTAATCTGTTGACCCTTTCTTTACTAATTCCAAAAGCTCCAACAATTAATGTGTGATCATACCGGCACAAACGAAGCTGACCGCCCTAATGATCGATCTGATATTGGACGATCGAAGAATGAACGTGAGGCGGCTGAAGCTGTAGGCATCTTAACTGAGCAATTAGGTACATATCATTATACATGAATATTACGTCATGAAGAAGCTATCCGCGCGATTGGTGTCACGGTTGAAAACGCCCGGCCATAAGTGCAGCCTGGTGACTATTTCGAAGAAGAATTTGGCGATGTTCAGCTGCAATACGAACCAATTTTTGCACCATTGCATTACCCTGGACGAAACATGGATCCATCTCAACACACCAGAGACCAATAATGAAGGAAATGTGAATGAAAGCACTCCCAAGGTCAAGTTGTGTCTATCAGCCGAAAATGTCAAGGTCACAGTTTTTGTGGTTCGTATGAGGTCATTCACATTGATTACCTTGAAAGGGGTAAAACAAACTATCACCGGCGAATATTATCAGAGCTTTTAAATGGATTTGATATTGCATTAAAACAGAAACTACATTTGGCAAAGAAAAAGTGCTGTCCCATCAAGACGATGCACATGGACTACGAACTGCTGCCTCATTCAGCATATTCTCCAGATTTAGCCCCTATTTCTTGTGTCCAGACCTGATGAAATGGCTAGGAGGTAAGATATTTAGGTCGAATGAAGATGTTACCACTGAAACAAACGCCTTGAGGGGACTTATTATTTGGAAGAAACAAAAAACAAAATGCTGGACTAAATATATCGAGCTTAAAGAAGGATGTGTCCAGAAACAAAACGTTTATCTACCAAAAAGTAACTAACTTTTTTTATACCACTAAGGTGGCAAACAAGCACACGGCCTGCCTAGGAAACCAGTTACGCCTAAGGACATTTGCAACGTTAGGAGTGTCACTCATGCGTTGTCAATCCTGTAAGAACCTCTTCACGCCTTTCTCGAAGAACCACATGCTGTAGTCCTTAGAAAAACCTCGGCTGGGAGTTCATTCAACAACATGAGTGTTCTCGGAAGAAAACTTCGCTGGTAACGCACAGTATGCAACCATTGCTGTTCCAGTGTGCGAGTGTGAACTCCCGCCGTCGGCGAGCGGTGCGCTTGTAAAAGGAAGCCGACAAACTGCTCTCGTATACCAAACAACATTATGAAACAACAATTTGGTATAACATTATGTTTCACAAATTGGTTCCATGAGGTCCGTCCATCTACAAAAAAGCGTAGAAACGCAGAATAATTCATAGTTACTACAGAATATACATTCTGTGTACTAAGTATCGGGAATTTGTCAATAAAACAAAAAATACAAATTATTCATCTAAATTTATTTTATCGCCTTCAAAGTAGGCCCCATCGCTTGCAATACAACATCTCCACCGCTTCACCCAGTCTTCCATACATTTTTCATAGGCTATTTGCGGTATGGCCTTTAGCTCATTCAGCGAATTTTCTTTTATGGCTTCTATCGACTCAAAACGTTTTCCTCGAAGTGGTAATTTTAACTTGGGAAATAAAAAAAAGTCAGACGGAGCCATATCAGGTGAATACGGTGCTTGGTCGAGAACTTTTGTTGAATTTTTCGCTAAAAACTCTTTCACTATAATGGCTGTGTGTGATGGTGCATTATCATGGTGCAGCATCCATGAGTTGTGTTGCCACAAATCTGGACGTTTTCGGCGGATACTCTCACGCAAACGCTTCATGACGCCTAAATAATATTCTTTATTCACTGTTTCTCCCTCTGGAAGGAATTCGGAGTGAACCACACCACGGTAGTCAAAAAAAACTGTCAGCATCACCTTGATTTTGGAGCGACTTTGCCGCGGTTTTTTGGGTTTCGGCTCGTTTTCGAGACGCCATTCTGAAGACTGTTGGCTTGTTTGCATGTCGTACTCATAAACCCATGTCTCGTCGCCAGTTATTATACGTTTCATAAAGGTCGGATCCGTAGAAGCTCGGGAAACCATGTCTTCAGCGACATGCTTTCGCTGCGCTTTTTGAACAAAATTGAGCTCTTTTGGAACTAGTCGAGCGGCGACGCGTTTCATGCCTAAAATGTCAATGAGAATGTTGTGGACGGACTTAAAAGATATGTTCACCTCACTAGCCAACTCTCTCAGACTCATACGTCGATTTTCGAGCACTAGCTTCTTGATTCTGTCGATGTTTTCTCTGGTCGTAGCGGTTGAAGGTCTACCAGAACGAGGCAAGTCTACTACTACTTCTCGGCCTTCTTTAAAAGCCTTATACCATTCATAAGCCCTTGTTTTCGATATACACGATTCGCCGTAGGTATTTCGCAACATTTTTAGTGATTCACCACATGAAATATCATTTGAAACACAAAATTTAAGGCACACTCTTTGTTCAACAATATTTTCCATTGTAAAAATCGCCGAGGACTCAAAACTATGACCAACAAAAAGTGTAGTTTAAAACAAATTAAATGACAGATCCCGCTCAAATTTTGCGCGCTAAATCAGTACAGTGCTACCAACATGCAGTAAAAAAATTAGAACGACCTCTTTTACGCGGGTCTTTTTATTGACATATTCCCGATACTTTTTACACAGAGTAGTAAGTAACAAATACAGAATAAAAGTTTTTTACAGCAACGTGGGAGTAGGTCATTGGTACTTCAAGCGTTCATCGGCTAGTGTAAATGCTTACGATAAGAGACACGAGAGAGAAGAAATAATCTACATTTTTTTTTTTTTAAAGAAGGAACATAAGTCAAGTTTTACTTACTAGCACGTAATCATCGGCACGTCCGTGATATCAAACTTGTTGCACGGACATCTCACGTAAGCGGAGACCTCACTGGTGTCCGAGCCACTCCTCGCCGCTGACGCCGGCGGGGCTGCACAAATACGAATTTCACGAGCACATCACATCAATACTCACCCCACTGCAGGGATACGGGTCTCCCTTCAACCGAAGGGTTTTTTTTTTCTTTTTAATCTTACACCCCTGCCGTGGGCAAGGTACTTTTTACAGCACTAGCTAACATTTTTTTAAATAAATCCTTAAATTAAAATAAATAAAAACACATTCATACGTCACTCTCTCTTCTATTCCGCAATTCATCTCCCATACATCATCTTTTATTGTCTAAAATTTTAATTTTGCCCATTTTTCAACGCCGGTGAAACTATACTATCTGTTTCCAAACTTCCCTCCCCATACTGCATCAGTCCAGCCGCGGGCGACAGAGAGCTTCACAGCTCCACCTAGCCACCGCGATCCCATCGGCTATACAGAGTATAGTCGAGTATACAGCATTTAGTCCTAGGTGGAGCTGTTCAGCTTATTACGATCTATGACAGCCGTGAACCGAAGGGGTTTAGAACATACACCGCCACGCTGCTCAAATGCGGGTTGACGGAGGCCAGTGTTTTCAAGCCGCCCGGGGGCCACTGACTTAGCGACTGTCATCTATCGACAGCAGCCGGGACCGACGGATTAACGTGCCCTCCGAAGCACGGAGAAACTCGAGATGATAAACCCATCTATAGACAGGCTTCGGTTAAAGACGTTGCTTAACCTGTGTATTCGGTTAGAATGCCACGTTCAACGACGCCATCGAGCTCTCTTCACGAGCACAGGGTCCAATTAATTCTAATTTAACGCATAATTTTACATCATAAAAGCATACGGCGCACCTGGTGTAAAGCGGTTACCGCAGCCTATGAACGCTTGCAATACATCAAGGATCACTCGCGCGATATCACCTCTGCTGGTAACACAGTAAATCCTTTGAAGCTAACTGTGACGTCACTCACACGCAGGAACACAACAACCCTCTAGGGTTCTTCCTTATCCGTCCGTCCGTACCGTCTTGTTATTTGGTCGCGGTTTTCTGTGAGGTGGAATACTTCCACGGACGGGCTGCTTTGATGCGCCATACCTCTCTTAAAAATAATTTATCTTAAGAACACTTTACTCAGCCGCAGCGACACAAGGTGACTGTAGTCCTCTGTAAGAAGGAGCTACATCTTCAGTACGATTACTCCGAATTGACCGAGAATTCTCGCTGTGGCCTACCTCTCTTAAAATAAGATTAAAATATGACAAAATATCTCGGCGTCTCCACCGAATGTCGTAAATTATACTGTGGAAGATAGTGGACGTTGTATGGAAGGTACTTTGTGTACACCACCAGTCCGTACATGCGAACTAGCGTCGGCCGGCACCCACTACCGTTTATGTATGCCGTCGCTGCGACCGCTGCCGTGGTTGGTCTGATTATATTTACCACAATCAGCAGCGGTGACGAATGCATACGTATTCTGTTATAAGTGGTTAGGATTACTAACAAAACAGTTTTAACGGTGATACACTCGTAACATGCAAAAAATTGGTACAGATAAGATAATGTACTATGTATATGTGTGTATATATATATATATATATTTCGGTTATTTCGTATCACCACTGCTTTCTCTCTCTCTCTATATGTATATATATATATATATATATATATATATATATATATATATATATATATATATACATATATATATATATATATATATATTTACTCAGCGAAAAAATAAGTCCCGTAACCCGGAGGGCCATCTGCCGGGTCCAATTGTGAATCTAAACGTAATACAAAAAATTCCACCATAATAATCGATCCAACCGTTTAGAAGGAGTTCAATAACATACACTCGGACAGAAGAATTATATAATAATACTAGATGACCCGGCAAACGTTGTTCTGCCATATAAATAAGAACTTTGTACAACATGATATATTATGCAATAAATAATTTGAATTTGAAATTATTTCTTTTTTTTTTGTAATATAAAAAAGTAGAATAGGAATGTTCAGGAACACCGTTCCTATCACTTAAGGAACATGGTAAAATGGCCAACAAATTAAAAAAAAATTGAATTGTTATGTGTATAATCAATAAATATATATAATAAAATATAATCAAGTAGCTAATGTAATTAAAAAATTGAGTAGAGGCAAATCTGCTGGTCATGACAGTCTCAGCATCGAACATTTGCAGCATGCGGGATTAAATCTATCAAGAGTATTGGCTATGCTCTTTTCGTTATGTTTATGTCACTCATACCTACCTCGTGACATGATAAAAACTGTAGTAGTTAGTACCTATTATTAAAAACAGACCGGAGACGTAGCAGACAAAAATAATTATCGGCCAACATCTCTAGCTACAATTATTTGTAAAGTACTCGATAGCTTAATGGATGCTAGGCTGGAGGAATTTTTACATTTCCATGACTCTCAATTTGGTTTTCGAACAGGAATGTCAACCGAAAGTGCTATTCTCGGTATCGACAAACTCCAATCTATGCTTGCTTCCTTGATCTTTCGAGGGCTTTCGATTTAGTATCATATGATATACGCTGGGAAAAGCTCAGAGGAAAAAACGTACCAGCCGAATTGCTGCGAATTTTTCAATATTGGTACCTTAATCAAACAAATAACGTGAGATGGGCCTATGAACTCTCAGTATCATGTGGGTTAGACTATGGCGTAAGACAGGGAGGAATATCGCCACCAAAATTGTTCAACCTGTACGTTGATGACCTGATTGTTGAACTCAGCAATAAAGCAATCGGATGTCGCATCGATGACATTAGTGTTAACAACATTAATTACGCGGATGACATGGCTCTGTTGAGGCCAACTATCAGGGCACTTAGAGAGCTCCTAAAGACGTGTGGGAGTTACGCTCGACAGCAGACTTGATCTATAATGTCAAAAAGTGCAAATACATGGTCTTTAAGGCCATCCGTGGTAAATGTCCTGAATTCGCGCCTGCTATTAAAATCAATGGTAATGAGATAAAACGCGTTTATGAATTTAAATATCTAGGGCATATTGTTACCGATGATCTTAGAGATCAAGCAGATATTGAAAGAGAACGTAGAGCGCTGGCGGTTCGCTGTAACATGTTAACGCGTAGGTTTGCAAGATGTAGTAGGCAAGTAAAAATTACTTTATTTAAAGGATATTGCCCAGTATTCTACACGTATAGCTTATGGGTGAATTAAACGCAGAGGGCCGTCAGCGCTCTACGCGTCGAATACAATAACGGCTTCAGAATGATGTTGGGGTTGGCTCGCTACTACGCATCGTGTATGTCTCACACGGATCACGTTTATGCCATAATGCGAAAAAGAACTGCACAGAATGCGGGCCAGCGGCAATTCCATTCTGAAGACAATAGCGTGGAGGTATGACTCGCATATTTTGTACAATTGTGTTCGTCGATGCATTATAAACACAAAAATCATAACGTAAATTTAAAATTATATTATACTAACGTAGATATTAGGTAAGTTCTCGTTATTACTAACAAATTATGGACTTGTATTGGTCTGAAATAAATATTATTATATAGTTGACGAGCCAGGTGTTCCTCTGGCAATGCAAGCTTGCGCATTGTCAACTGGTTTTTTAATGAAATATACTTTACGACCTATTCTCATACCTACCAAACATACATAAAAAAATTCATAACAATCGTTTCGGAGGAGTGCAACCGCAAACACCGTGACACGAGATTTTTATAGATACACAGTAAGGGTAGGCAAAAGCTTGTACCCAGCAGTGGGACTGTGGTGCATTCTAATGGCAATACTTACGATGGAGTTCTTCAGTCTGTGTCATCACCGGCTGGTTCTGAGACGGCTGAAATATCAAAAACGAAAAAATATGAATATATTAAAATATTAATTATATAACGAAGAAAATGAGATTCTATTTGTACAGCTAAGAGCACATCATACTTAGCACTCGAAGTAGGATTGTAACTCTTAATATGAACGGCATAAAGAACAAAAGTCAAAGTGCAAAGCTCGAGTTGCACTTAACTGTACAACGTCGGAAGACATACAACGTACGACCCACCTAATGTAATGTGGTTACCGCACCGTATCCTATGAACGCTAGCAGGAAGTACACACACACACACAGTATCCACACACACACAAGCACGTTGTCATCCCTGTTGATAACTCAGCTACTCCTCAGGAGCTTACTGGTAACACCACCCGCTCGCAGGAACACAACAACCGCCAGGGAGTTGTTATTTGGATGCAATTTTAAGGTGGAGGTACTTTGGTACACTCTACTCCAGTTTGCTTTGATGCGCCCTACCTCCCTTAAAAACATCCAGACCAAGACAGACATGTTCACGCACACAAATTTTGTCCTTTGCAGGAATCGTATCCTGGAGCCTTCATATAAAGGTAGTCATTGCTAACCACTCCCCCACTGGATCCTAGTGGAGTCCAGTTTGGAGAAGTCAAGGGTATGTGTAAATACTCACAATAGCTTCTCTACTGGCCACCATGGTCTCCCTTATGTACGAGCTGGCCACTAGTTTATGGAAGGGCGTCTCCACGCCGCCCAGCGTGGTGGCTTCGTGCAGCGTGGCCTCCACGTGGTCCTCCTCCTCGTTCGTGGCCATGTACCCTGGCGCCTGGTAGCCTTCGGGGGCGTCTGCAGTTCGAATAATGTCAACTCAGAAATAAGAATATTCATCACGCTTCCATCCTCACACACTGGAACTGCAATGGTCGCGTACTGTGCTGTTCTAGACAAGTTTTCTTCCGAGAACTCTAAGTTGTAGAATAAACTCCCAGCCGAAGTTTTGCTAAGGTACTACAGTATGAGGTTCTTTAAAGAAATTAGGACGAGGTTTCTACGAGTGATGCCGCTGTTGTTGCAAGTATCAATAAGCTACGAAAACTGCTGCAGGCCGTGCGTAATTTCAAACACTTCTATTGTAGGTATGTAGACAATTGAATGATGTTCTAGTAGTTCTAGGCTAAGGAGACAATGATGAGGTTGCAGGTGGTTATGGACTCCTTAAGTCAACCGTAAGTCCATCTCAATCTATCTATTTTGGACTCATCTGACATCTCTTTGTGAGCTCATTGTTTCAGTAATTAGTCAGTTATAGGTAGCTATATTTATTTCACTCCCCTAACCATAAGAAGTTTTCATTGGGGAGCAAACAAGTACACGGTCCTCCCGATGCCAATCTTTACTGTATATGCTACAAACGCTTGTAATACAAGAAATATCAGTCACGCGTTGTAATCCCCGCTGCTAACGCAACAACTCTTCAGGAGCTTACTTGCAACCTCACATACCCTCGGGAATACAACAACCTACAAGGTTATTGAGTTGCAGCCTTCTGTGATGAGGAGGTAATTCCCTAGTAGTGCCCTACCTCTCTTGCACTGTTTTACTAACCGGCACACTCTTTTAAACTTACTCTTATAGGTCTAAGACCTTCGTTGCGAACGCGGTCAGCAAGCACTACGCGACAGATTTTACGCAATGCTCGCATCTCAACCGCGTTTATTTCACTTTTATGTTCTCTCTGCGATACGCAGATATCGCTTCCATACGCCAGTATACCAGTATACCTTCGTTATAATAAAGCCCCAAGCTGATGCCATAGAAGTCGGGTAACTGAAGCCCGGAGGCAGCAGTATACGACATATTGACCCGTCCGCGGTTCGAATCCCGGCATGTACCACTAAATTCGTGTTTTCGAATCTATTTACATATTTGTAATTATCACTTTTTTAGAGGCAAAGGATAACATCGTGAGGAAACCAGCAAGTCTATCTATAACCTCACGCCAAATCCCTTGCGGGGTAGGCAGAGAGAACCGAGCGCCACGTGACTCGATCCTTACATATCTCACTCGCTTCTTTAACATTCATTGCACTTCTCATGCACGCACGCCGGTTTCTAGGGCTCCTGACATCACCTTCTGATAGAACATGACCAATTTGGTCATGGTAGGTAAGTCTTGGCCTTCCCCGGCTCCTACATCCTTCCACTTTTGCATTGTATATCTGCTTCGTCATTCTTTCATCTTGCATTCTTACTACATGCCCGAACCATCGGAGCATGCCTCTTCTTATTTTAACACCGACGCTCTCTTTCAGACCAACTCTATTTCTAACATCATCATTGCGAATACGGTCTACGAGCCTTACGCCACAAATTTTGCGCAGCGCTCGCATTTCAACCGCGTTTATTCTACTTTCATGCTCTTTCTGCCATACCCAACTCTCGCTTCCATAAGTTAGCGTTGGGACCAACACTGCATTGTGTATAGCGAGCTGTGCCTTCTGGCTCAGGTTTTTACTGCCAAGAAGTTTTCCCAACGCTCCATTCACACTATTCCCAGCACTCACTCGTCTTTCCACATCTGCGGTGTACCTTCCATCCCTGCTGAAAGCGCATCCAAGATATACAAACTCATCCACTTGTTCCAACACTTCATCATCAATCGTAATCCTTACATTAGTTCTGGATTCTTCTCTTTCAAATACCATTATCTTTGTTTTCTTCGCATTCAGTAGTAAGCCTTTCTTCATACAGTCGTCTTTCATCGCTGTGACCAGTGTTTGCAGTTTAGATGGTGTATCTGCTAATAGCACGGCATCGTCTGCATACAGCAGACAGTTCACCACTTGGTCACCCATGCGCAATCCCACATTCGTTGACCTTA
Organism: Pyralis farinalis; assembly: GCA_947507595.1. Classification (NCBI taxonomy): domain Eukaryota; kingdom Metazoa; phylum Arthropoda; class Insecta; order Lepidoptera; family Pyralidae; genus Pyralis; species Pyralis farinalis. The sequence goes on along the minus strand of OX382264.1, from coordinate 37,536,060 downwards.
TTCTCTGCAGACAACTATCGAGATACAGGATAAACAGCCTAGCAGATAGCATGCAACCCTGTTTGACACCAATTTTGACATCAAACCAGGGTGACATGCCACCGTCTATCCGCACACATGCTGAGCAATCCTTGTAAGTGGACTGCACAGCACGGAGCAGTGAACCGTCAATCCCATATCTCGGCAATATGTCCCACAGTTCCTTTCGCACAACCCTATCAAAGGCTTTCTCAAGATCCACAAAACCGCAGAAAACCTTCCGGTCTATGGCCAGATGCTTCTCTACGATATTGCGGAGCGAGAAAACTTGATCCGTACATCCCCTTCCATTTCGGAAACCTCCTTGTGCGTCCCACAGCATTTCATCGGATTTCACCCTCATTCTCCTTTCAATCACCTTTCCATATACTTTTGCTGCTAAGCTGATCAAACTGATGGCCCTATAGTTGGCGCAGTCCATGCGTGATCCCTTGCCTTTATACAAGGGCACGATGACTGCGCGTCTCCAGTCTATTGGGACCCTTCCAGTTCTCCAGCATAGGTTGCATAGGTACCAGAAGGCGTCCCGGACGTAAGTGCCACCTAATTTGATCATCTCAGCTGTGATCAGATCAATTCCCGCTGATTTTCCATTTTTCAAGCTTCGTATCGACCATTCGATCTCATCCATAGTTATGCCTTCGTCGGACGCCGTCAACGTGGAGTAAGCATCCGACTCACTCTCATTGCCAGCGTCCGAGGCATACTCATATATTTCCTCAAAATATTCACTCCACCGTTCTAACACTTCCTGAGTGTTGGCAAGAATGACACCAGCTTTAGACTTTATCTTATCCATTCTGGATGCCGACGAACCACTCCGAGACTTCTTTACCTCTCTCCAAAAGAGTTTGGTATTTGCCTCGAAGTTTTTCGTCAGCCTCTCTTCCTCATTCATAATTTGTCTTTCACGCTTCTCTTTCACTAAAGCCTTGGTTTCATTCTTGCATAGACGGTACATTTCTTTCTTCTTTTCTCTCATATTTTCATTTAAAGGCAAAGATGATACGTAATCCAGCCACGCTTTCCTCTTTCTTGCTACGGAGGATTCAACCTCCGCATCCCACCAGGCATCTCCTTTCGCTGTTTTACGTCTCTTTGCGCATCCACAAGCTTCTTTTGCACTATTCACCATACTTTCTTTCAAAACTTTCCAACAATCATCCACATCTGAGTCGGAGAGGCTTGCATTTGCAAGTCTCTCACTTACCAGATGCACATACATTCTCCTTACACTTTCATCTTGCAATTTTTCGCTCATTATCCTTTCATGATCTCCGAAAGGGATACGCACTCGCCAGTGCCTCCACTTCCTAAAAAGGCCCACAAACCGGCTTACCACCAGGTAGTGGTCCGTCTCAAGAGTGGGGCCTCTAAAGGCTCTTGTATCCATTAAAACATTTCGGAGACGTCTATCTATTAGAATCAAATCAATCACACTTTTTTGATCATTCCTTCTCCATGTATACGTGTGAATATCCTTATGATGAAATAAAGTATTCGACACGAGGAGGCCTCGTTCCATACATAAATCTAGTATAGACTTACCTGCTTCGTTCACTCTCTTATCTCCATACGGACCAAGAACAGCTTCATAGCTGTATCGCTTGGTCCCAACCCATCCATTCAAGTCTCCGCACATAATCACTCTTTCGTTCCCTTCAACTAAGTCCAGAACATCCCTCACAGACTCCCAAAACTTCTCCAGTTCTTGAGCACACGCTGAGCTTACGGGAGCGTATGCTGCAACCAAAAATACTCGCGTGATGCCCAGTTTAATACGAACCCAGAGAAGTCTAGGCCCTACCAAACAGTAATCTCTTACACCAGTGGCTAAGCGAGAGGAGAGTACGACACCTACACCAGCACTGGCATGATCGTCACGGTCTACCCCAGACCATAGGGCCATCATACCACCGGGCAGATCATCGGTGTCGCTCCCCTTGCGCTTAGTCTCTGTCACACATAAAGCATCCAAACGTCTATCATTCATTACGTCTATCAGTTCATTCGTCTTATCTTTCAATCCACCTCTCACATTCCACGTGCCTATGCGGCACTCGGCTCCCCTCGTCCCGCCGGAATTGGCGCTGCGTGGTGGGTGGCGGCCCCCACCGCCGCATGCAGCTGTATTCGCACCGACGGGGGCGGATCGGTGCGCGTCGCCTACGGGGGACGCCCTAATCCGCACGTCGGTGCGCTCTTGGTCCAGAATTGCAATCGACTGATTGGCAGGGGTCGCGAACGAGCACGCTTCTGGCACATGACCCCCTAACCAGCAAGTCCAAGATATTATTCGAAAATTGTGTGACCTTACCTAAGAAAGATCTGGTTTTCCCTCTGGGTTGTGGAGGTCTGATAGCAGACGCACTATGTAAAAAACAGTATCTTCGCCAAGTCCTTCAGCTTAGGTAGCGTACTCCGTCCATCCTATTGAATTAGGAAGCGGGATAACGTTAAGACCGCGTTTATTTCACTCTCATGCTCTCTCTGCCACATCCAGCTCTCGCTTCCATACGCCAGTGTACCCACCTTCGTTATAATAAAGCCTCAAGCTGATGTCGTAGGTGTCAGGCAGCTTAAGGCTGGAGGTCTGCATGATGACCACACACGCCCGTATCAGATGTATCGTGCTGGCTCTGATGCTGTCGAAGGTGTACCTCGTAGTCTTCGTGACGTCCCTACACTTGGAGTGCACGCTCATGGACACCCCGTCAGAGTTGTACGTGTACTCAAACATGTGGTATTCAATTATGTTTTCAATTTTGCAGTCACCTTCGTAGAAGCAGAGCGCCAGCTGGTGTAGCTGTAAATAAATTATTATATAAAGATAAACCAGTTGAGAATGCGCAAGCTTGCATTGCCAGAGGAACACCTGCAATTATACAATTCATTTTTTTTTTTAATTCGTCGGCCATTTTGACCATGTTCCGTATAAGATTGGAACGGTGTTCCTGAACATTCCTATTCTACTTTTTTATACTGAATCCGAATCTGAAGTTAAAATTCGAATATTCAAAAAAAAAACGCACAGACAAACATATAGATTTCATAGAGGAACGGTGTTCCTAACAAAGATAAAAAAAGCGGTGTCGCCGTGAATTTTACGTAAATACGTCTTCGTAACGGGTAAAAGTAAGTTAAATTCTTTGATTCTCTAACTATCAAGTGGTGTAATTAAGTTTTGAATGCAAACGATAGATATGTAGTTATAACGTCAAACAGCATCCCCCGATCATCAGTTTTCTGAATCGCCTCCCACTATGGAAGCAGATTAGAAGATGAATTCACGTCAAAATATTACAGTTGAACATATAAATACGATTTAGATAATATAAGCGAGATAGAACTTTAAATGTGACTCGTGGTTTATGTAGGCAAATTTTACTGTATTTTCTTAAAAAAGTACGTCCATGAAACTATATTTCGAAAGATGTGTAACCTTACCTAAGAAAGGTCTGGTTTTTCCTCTGGGTTGTGGAGGTCAAACGGCAGTTGCTCCATGTAAAAATCTGTCTTCGCCAAGTCCTTAGGCTTAGTAAGAGGACGCCGCCATTTCTTATAAATTAAGAAACGGGGTAACGTTAAGAAGAGAAGATGTTACTGCATCTTTATATAACTTTACTGCAAACATTATTCAGGAAGCAAAAAGCAGTTTTCCGCATACTATTCAGATAATCTTTCCGGCAATCTTTCCAAAAGGAGAAAAAAAAATCAATCGTGTATTTGTAAGTTGTGGTGACAAGGTAGCACGTGGAGCAGGCAGTGTGTGAGCGAGTGAAATCTTTTTGGTAATCCTTAATAGTAATCTATACATATAATACAGCAGTAAGAAGTATTGAGTTTCTACATTTGACTAAGGGCCCCTTCGGAGCAATATTACCAACTTCATGCGGTCTGCGTCTGCCTATACGCACGTCAATCATTAAAGATGTAGGATGTATCAAAGTAGCCCGACTGTACAGAAAACTGCAGCCAAATAACAACTTCCTAGAGGATTGTTGTGTTCCTGCGTGTGAGTGAGGTCACCAGTGAGCTCCTATTGAGTGGATGTGTTAGCAGCAGAAGTGGCATCGCGCGAGTGATACTTAATGTATTGTAAGTGTTTATAGGCTACGGTAACCGCTTTACGTCAGGCGAGCCTATTTTTTTTTATATCGGTTCAGCATAGTGACTCCGCTTCGCCTGTTGGTAAGCGAAAAGAGGAGCCCAAATTGCAGCGCAACTGACAAAGGACTACAGTGTCCTGCCAGTTGACGATACCATGCTGGCCCGCAAGGTGCTTCTTCACACTTCGTTTGAAGGAGCCCATATTGTAGGAAGGAGAAAACACATGTGCGGGCAAGGCGTTCCACTTTTTAATAGTACGACAGAGATAGGAGTTACCGAACTTTTTAGTACGAGAAGAAATGTCCTCAACAGTGGAATGATGACATCGCAAGCCTGAATGTGCGATTGTATGACGGAAGGGAGAGGGTGGGATAAGGGAAAATAGGTCTTCAGAGCACTCACCATGGTACAGGCGTAAAATATGTATGCCTCCCGACGTTCTATAAAAAAAGCTATGAAAGCTTGCTGTAATTTGGCTGCGATTTTCTGTGAGGTGGAGGTACTTCCCCAGAGGGGTTGCTTTGATGCGCCCTATCTCTCTTCAGTTAAGCAGGACATACCTACGGTGTGGCGCGCGTTTGTTTTTATGCAACGTCGGTAAACAAACAAGAATACGAACCTGTAAAGTAGTTAGTAACTGTGGCCTATGAAAGCTTATATTACAAACAGTATTATATATAGATAGTGCTTTGCCATCTCCGCTGCTATCATCAACAGCAACTCTGTAGGAGCTGACTGACAAACTCAATCACTCGTGGGAGTTTATTCGCAAGCAACAGTGCGGTTCACAAGAAGTTTTCTGCCGAGAACTATTAAGTAGTGGAATGAGCGTCCTGCTGAGGTTTTCCCGAGGGACTACAGTATGGGGTTCTTCAAGAAAGGCGTGAAGAGGTTCTTACAGGGTCGGCAACGCAAGAGTGACATCCCTGGCTTTGCAAATGCCCATAGGCTACGGTAACTGCTTAGCATCAGGCAGGCCGTACGCTTGTTTGTCCCCTTAGTGGTATAAAAAAAGTGAGCTTACCAGTTAGCTCAACAACCCTCCCGGGAGTTGGTATTTGGCTGCGATTTTAAATGGTGAAGGTACTTCGCCAGTCAAGCTGCTTTGATGCGCCCTACCTCTCTTAAAAAGGGAAGTCTTATTTTCTTAACAATTGAGAAAAGGCATGCCTGACGCCCGACAGACTCCACGACATGTTTTAGAATTATTTTGTCTGTCCGTCTGTCTATTTATCAATGGTACTATTCCTATTGCCTTTTGTATTTATCATCGTCTTCTGATAACCCATTTAGTCGTGGTAGATGAGTCTAAGCTTATCTCGTTTTATCAGATGATGTCAGGAGCCTTAGGAACTGAGTGTGCATGAAAATAACAATTCTTAAAGAAGCGTGTGAGACGGAATCATGTAGCGCTTGGTCCACTTCTACCGACTCCGCAGGGAACTGGGCTTGAAGATATATATATATATATATATATTTTATGTTTCGATCCGTTATGTAACACACACGTAACGCTTGTAGACCGTATTTGCAATGATGATGTTAGAAACAGAGTTGGTCTGAAAGGGAGCGGCGGTGTTAAAATAAGAAGAGGCATGCTCCGTTGGTTCGGACATGTAGAAAGAATGCAGGATGAAAGAATGACGAAGCAGATATACAACGCAAAAGTGGATGGACGCCGGAGCCGAGGAAGGCGAAGACTTACCTACCATGACCAAATTAGTCGTGTTCTATCAGAAGGTGATGTCAGGAGCCCTAGAAACCGGCGAGCGTGCATGAGAAGAGCAATGCATGTTAAAGAAGCGAGTGAAGTAGAGAGAACCGAGCGCCACATAACTTGATCTGAAAGGATAAAGTTATGAGGCAAGGATCTAGCAAGGGATCTAGTGTGAAGTTATAGATAGATGTAGAATCATAGTCCTGCCCCGTCGACTTTAGTCATAACTCGATACAAGGGATAATAATATTTGATCGGAGCTAACTAACAACACAAAGTGCACCATCAGCTAGTATTAAATAATTGAAAACATATCCAGAAAAAGTATGTTTATGTGAGTACTCTGTAATCATACTGGAATCACTAACATTATACGAAGTTTTTCTTAATTTACTGTTTCTCTTTAGTCGCTTTAGGGGCGATCCGCACGAGTGGCACCGCAGGCGGTAGGTAGGCTGTGATAAAATAACGCTACTACGTAATAAAATGACAAGCATGATCTTACATATTTTTTATCGAATGCGTCGAAGGCCTGCGTCAACGCTGTACTGATGAACTGAGCCAGCTCATCTCTACATTTCTTTTTTAAAATTCTAAGCTTCATCCCCCCGAAATATTCGCAGGAATAGCTATCATCTGGGAAGGCGTTTTTCAAATAAGTCATGGTGCTGATAGCTACCACTGTTAGTTGCTTCATGAATGTAACAGAGCTTGTGTAATTCTCCGCCATTTGTTTAGGAAAAATTTTAGTCCATTCCACTAGTGCCTGTAAAAGAAATATGGGTTAAGAGCCGATTAAAAAACATTGCTTGTGCCTTCTAAAACTACCGCCATGGAAGTAAGCAGTATTCACATTTATATTACCTGAGACATTGGAGCTATCGCGGTCATCTTCAATTTGTCTAATTTGACCGATTAAGTAATTTTAAATTATCTACAAATCAAACAGAATGATAACAGTTTACAATCTTTTATGTAACTTCTTAGTTTACCACCGTCGATCGAGTAATCTTAACTTTCCCGCTCTACTGTAAACCAGAAACTACAGAGGTTACTTTTTAATTTATGAGGCTTTGGCTATAGCTATTTGCTTGATAAAAAGTAACTAAGAAATCCTTATTCGTTCTTCTTCTTATCGTTATGCCGTTTCCTAATGCATTCAGAGACATGTTACTAAAAGACCAGCCTTGTAGGATCATTCCCCTCTGTCAAGATATTGTGATCCATTGCACGCATAAATACTTCGTGCGTAATCGATTCTCTAACAGTCTTGTAATCGTTATCGCTCAGGTAACATCATAAAGTGTATGTATGTATGTATATCTTCACGCCAACTCCCTTGCGGGGTAGGCAGAGAGAACCGAGCGCCATAAGAAAGTTATAAAGCCATATAAAGTCATAAAGTGTTACACTAAAAATGCCAAACTGTGTAGTTATGTCATGCAAAAAAAGGTCAAACACTTCTAGTTTGCAAAAATATTCAGTTACCTTTCACATGCAAGTATTATTTTATTTGCTTTCATATAAAAGAAATTAAAATGGTAAAAGCAGCGCCACATTAAATTGAGTCTCACAGTCATCATCAAGATTTGGCGACATACCGATAGCAACACTACCTACCCGTTCCAATAGTGTTTAGAAACCCATTGAAATAAACACACAAAATTTCATCCAATTTGTTCGTTGCTTCTCTGCATGATTAATACATGAGAAATCGATTCAGTAACCGAGTCGAATCGAATCGATTCAGAAATCGAATCATATTCCGCGACTTTGGTCGCATATGTCCTATCCCAAATTAGCGTAAATTATACAAACTGCAAAACAAAACAACTGCTTTTACGGGCAGGATAACGTCTGCCGGGTCCGCCAGTATATATATATATATATTATGACAATAAAATACGCTATACATATATACAGCGTAGCTCTTATTATCTACTTCGGTGATCAACATCGCGTCTCTTATCGGCCTACTGGTTAAAATATTCTCGCATTGTACCGTAAGTTCGAATAGTTGAGATGTTTAGGCTCTAAAGCACTACGTTTTGGTAAGTAAGGTGTGCCTTTACGAGCTGTAAAGTAATTTGTTGCTTGTGTAATAAATTATCTACCAGGCTTAAAAGGTAAAATAATTTTGAAGATTTGCTAATGGGTATTTTAATTTTATTTAATTAAAATACCTAAAATATAAATAAAAAATTAAATTAGCAATTTTATTTCCTAGTAAGTATTTTTTTATCCATTTGTTCCAATTTCCATGTATGAATAATAAGATAGCATAAATTAGTTGAGTTACCTTATGACTAATATAAATTAAAAGTCATCAAAATTCGAAAATTTCAATATTATTATATATTTATATTTTTATCGTTACACACCTCACTTGCTTCTTTAACGTTCATGCATGCTCACCGGTTCCTAAGACTCCTGACACCACCTTTTGATAACATGTGACTAATTAGTATTGTCTTAGGTTTTCGAGATTGTTACACATTGAATTAAACAATTTTTAACGGAAGTATCGTGTTTTATTTATTTTGTTGAACCTGACGTTTCGAATGCTTTGCAGCATCCGTGGTCGCAAGAAGACTAAGGTGATATTTGTCTTACATTGGTTATTCAATTATTACATCTACCGACATGGTTGGATTAATTATCTTTTTTTTTGTGTGAATCGGAACATATATAATTAATCCATACATGTCTGTAGATGTAATATAAAACACGCGATACTTCCGTTAAAAATTGTTTAATTCAATATGTGACTAATTATTTCGTGGTAGGTGAGTCTTGCACCTTCCTCTATTCCCACATCACTCTACTTTCGCGTTGTATAACTGTTTAGCCATTCTTTCTACATATTCGAACCAATGGAGTATGACTTTTCTAATCTTTACACCGATATTCTCTTTCAAACCAACTCTTTCTCACATCTTCATTGTGAACTCGGTCTACAACGTTACGCTGCTGATTTTGCGCAAATAAGCATGGTTGATGATGTAATGTTGGAACAAGTAAATAAGATTGTATAACGGAACGGTAATATTATTCCCTGGTCTCACTCACCTCTTTACATCAGCAACTTACCTTTTATTTTAATCGGAATAAAAAAAAATGCTTTGCCGTTTTGATAATTGTACAACCAACCACATTATTCACAAATTATTAGGTAATTTCAAACGCATTACGAATATATATAGAAAAAGAAAAGAAAAAATTGTACACATTATAGCATCAATCTAAAGTAATATTTGATAGCCTTTCAATGGCATGTTTTTTAAATACTGATAATGATAAAGCGAATATATCTATTTCAATAAAATACTTATTATAAGAAGATATAATACGACGCAAGGGAGCACCTTTACCTGCGTTCGTTCGGCAGAATTTAGGAGCATAAAGACGCCGAATTATGTTCTCTCTCACATGTATATTAGTAGGTGTTTGAAGATAAATTTGATTGATTAACTGGTTGCAGTCAAGGTTGTTATGGCAAATCTTATACAGAAGTGCCTGATCCATAAGTAACCTTCTTTCAGAAAGAGACAATAAAGAAAATTTATTAAGAAGTAGTTGATAAGATGATTTCCAATGCTGGCATCGCTAGTTGACCGCTCGCAAGAACTTTTTCTGTACTGATTCAAGTTGAACGCTGTACTTCAAATAATCCTCATAACCGTAGCATATTCGATTGGCGATCAAACCAATGATCTAAAAAGGTGTAGGTAAGTAACAGGCCGTTTGAACTGAGTACACGTTCTCATAATAAGTCCATACATTTGTCACTTTGTTAATATGAATATCAAAGTGAAATTTAGAGTCGAAATATACTCAAAAACACAACTATACACAAAAACTAAACTATAGATCTTTTATACATGAGACCTTTTCAAGAGCTTCACTGCAAAGATACGAGTAATAGGTGTAATCTATAACATAATGTTTTTTTGTAAATCATTTATTTAAGCTGTGCTGTAATCTGTTTAAGGAGCAATAAACATAAAGGCGATTTAGATCAGTTTGAACTTTCTTACAGTCATCAACAGTGATAAACTTGATGAAACGTGTCGAAGAAAATTGGAGTTGTGAAAGCACTCGTTGATGCCGTTAATAAACAAGACGAATAAGAACGGCCCTGGGATTGATCCTTGAGGAATGCCAGACGTAACGTTTTTCCCCGATAATGTAAATCCATGAACTACAACTATTTGTACTCTGTTTTTCACATATTACGCAAACCAACGTAATAAATCACAGTCAGTTGTTGTTCTATACTATCACTGTATACCTTTCTGCACAAGTTTTTCTAGATTGATTAATTTCTTATATTAATCATGTTACATATTGTGACATCACTAAGGCTTCCATGAGACAAGCTCGTCCTAGTGTGGAAGCCACCAGATAAAATCAGTTTACATTGGAAAGTCTGTATATGTAAAATGTTTAGATATAAGAAAAGCTTGTAAATTACTATGAAATGAAAAAAAATATATAAATTCCCACAAATTCCGTTATATGCAATTTTTCGCAATAAGATCCTGTGGTCTACCTTGTCGAAAGCCTCCCGAAAATCAGTATAAATAGAGTCGACTTGCACAACAATGCTAAAGAAGTTTTCACTTCTAACAGTTACAGACAAACATAGACTGATTTTGTAATCTTAATTTGATAGGATGTTTCTGAAAAAAATATGTTTTGCCTCATTCATGGACTTTAGCACTTATTTGCTTACAGAATATTTTTTTTTATCTTTTCAACATAATCACTGTGCGTAATTAAAAAAAATCATTTAACCACAAACGTATTTACAGAAATGTATACCTACATTAATAATATGTCAACATCATTCTTATTGTGACAGCATAAGGCTGATGTATTATAAAACTAATTTCAGTACCTTAATACAAATTTCGTCGCGTTGTCGCATTGTTCGAAAGTGGCTGAGTGTGCAAGGATAGAATCTACATGTAAATATTAAATATGTATGTTTATTTACAGACATTAAATACATTCGTATCAAATGAAACAAATAACAACGATTGAACTTATTTTAATACGATGAGGAAGGCAGGTTTTGGTACAGAAAATCTAACGAAAATGCTTTTAGTTTTACGTAATTAAACAAGCGTAACATTATTTTCGCATCGTTAAAACTGTACTTACCTTTCTATATATCCACTGTCATACTCGTAACAAAAAAATATATTATTTTCTAATTTCAAATTTGACAGATAGGTATGAAGTTGTAATAAATGTTGTTATGGTGACAGTAAAATAAATTGAAAATAATTTTGGAACGTTTTATGTGAACAGTTCAAAAGAATAATTAAATCAAAATGTTATGTCCCGAAGGCGAGGTAGTTTCTAGCGAAAGCGTTATTAAAGGAGAGGAAACTTGTCGAAGAAGAAATAGAAAGATGCCCGGTGAAGGCAGCAGTGGCTTGGAACTTAATTCTTTCATAAACCCAAAATCTTGGAAAAAGTCTTTAACTAACTTCTTCCGTCATCAGCTTCGTTCGACCAAGTCTAATGATGTATGAATTACTTAATAAATTTAATATTTATCAGACATTATTGTTACTAACAAACATTCATTTTTTAGATGTAATTTAGATTTGTAATAATTGTGTATTTATTTAATTTTGGTTCAGTTTCATTACTTTTAGTGTTATATCTTTATGTATAAGTATATATATATCCGTACCAGTATTAAACGTTAAAAATGCCGACGTACGACGACTAGATCAGTTTTTCTAAAAATTAACGAGTTTACTTATTTGTGATCAAATTATATATGTATTAACATAATGGTATGTTTCCAGGGTGATGGTCCTTCAAGAAACAATGAAAATTTTGAAGAAAAGGATGTTACTTCAGAACAAAAGTGGCAATCGTTGGGTAAAATTTTTAGGCGCCAAAGTTTTGCTGAACACTGGAATAAACCGTCAAACTCTCAAGGAGAAAGTTCTGATACACAAAATAAAAGAGGTGCCGTAAGAAAAGTTCTATCAAGTTATTTTGGCAAAGCTCAGAAATCGTTATCAGTATCGGATCAAAAGTGAAATTATTGTATATTGGGAGAGCAACTTTTTAATAAAATCGTAGTATTGTTTAGATTATAATTGGTATTTTCTTTGTAAACTATTGGGCATAATGACGGTAATACAAATATTTAAATTATTTGTGAATTTTAATATTTTATAATCTCATCAATTTCTTATTTCATTAAAAGATGATGTCGGGAAAGCCGAGAGGGCTATATTGTCTAGACTAGTGAATGTTGAGGACTGCCTTTGGGTGGGTGTATTCACCGTCACCTGTATATAACGGTGAATACACCCACCCAAAGGCAGTTATGGTGTTTATGTTCATTTTTTTGTGAGACACACTTCTCCCAAACATCTATCACAGCGGAAACGAATAATTCTGTCGTGTCATTCAAAAAGGTTATGGAACATAATTCAGATGTTTTACATAAAATATAAGGAGCCAAGGCATTATAATTAAGGCGTTGGCATACTTGACAATCTGTCATGCGTTCGTGTCATGAAAGATGATGTCAAACAGTGAATGGCTATTGAATGTCTAATTGAAAGTCGCACGATCAACTTATTTTTAAACGGAACGATTAATCGTATCGCATATTACTGCAGTCTACAACAACCATAAGAATACCAATGCTTACCAAAGTGCCTACAATTTTCAATACTTTTCTATAGTTATCCTTTCAAACTATTTATTATATGTATTTAGTATTTTTGAATGCTAATAATTAGTTCGACACAAAATAGTACAATTGTTGTAGTCACTACATATTTTCTCGTTCAGAAATGTCGGTTATAATACCATAGACATGGAGAGTGACAGCTTCAAGAAAGACAAGACAGGCAAAGCAAAGGAAAGAAGAAAAACTTTTTGTGACACTACCTATCTACCGCAGACATTCACGTATCTATTGTTATATTTTTCCAATTTTTGCATTAAATTTGATTTAACATTTTATTTGATATATTTAATGTCAAGCGGAGTTACATTTTACTTAAGCTGTTTTAATTGACTAGTTACACATGTGTCTTAGTGCACTAGTGAATACGCCCTTGAAAGAAAACCGTGTTTCAAAAAATCTTAAGTCAGCATAGCAACAGCAGTTCGATTCTTCTAATTCCTAATATTGTGTATATTGAGGACTGCTTTCTGCATGGGTGCCTTAATGAAGTGAGTATATGGCAGTAATATTATAAATAGCATGTTTGTTCCTACTGTAATATCTAGTATTCAAAGTTGCCTTTGTGCATCGAGTCCAAGTACGTACCTATAGACATGCCTATGCGTATTGTTGTCGCGAATGTATACAATGATTGCTACTATGGGGATGCTCGAATTATTAACTATGAAATTATGTTCAAAACGCAAAGATTCTCCTCATTTATGTGAATAATTTTACAATGAAAAATAAAATTAGTTAAGACCTACAAATTGCTCCATCAGCTGTTCATTTTTGAATTGAATTGGATCACTGCGAAGTCAATTTATTTTTGATCTCAGCTCCATAATCAAAGTTCATATTATACATATTTTTATGTATAATAAATTGATCTAAATCTTTATGCTTAGAGAAAATAATTTTTAATTTAATTTTATGGGTGAATTTGTACTTATTTATTGAAAATTAAGTAAAATATTAACTGTATTGGTAAAGAAATCTAGCTATTGAAAAGAAACATGAATATCATCGGTCTCTGTGTCTATTCTAAATTTGTGTCAAGAAATGCAACTGGATAAGTTTTGGCTTGGTTAGTTTGCAAGAAACAATTAACTTTTGTGTTCCTATTCTTCTCAGTTTATAGAAAGCAAAATGGATAAGTGTTCAGACTGCTATATCAGTCTGCCTCCTTTTCCAATAAGAATAAGAGGAAATGCTTTAATTACTATAAATGTTTTTTCTAGTTGACAAAAATGTGTTTTGTTAGCCGTTGAATTTGCTTCAATCCCTCAAACTTCTACCTTTGTGCTCCACTTATGTCTCTTATGCTTTACGCTCCAAGCTTTAAAAGCACTAATATTATATCCAGCTAACAAGATTATGTGAAGTTGTGCACTCTCTGTCACCTTATTGACTATTTGAAAATGTTGTGATTCAGATCCTCCTCTCAAATTAGGAAGATCACAAAAACAGGAAAGAAGTAACAAAGAATCAGGAAATGAGCGAAAAAGTAAAGGATGTGGTTCCCTCTACCTCTTTTCCTAGTAAAATATGGTGTCAGTTGCCTTTGATTCTTTGATACAATGTCAGTGGGGCATCACCAGATTTAAGGTGGAAGTGGTGGTGAGCATCAACAACCTCTTATGTGAAGGTGCTTCCCCAGATCTGGGCTGCTGTGATGCACTCTACGTCTTTTAAAATCACCCAGACCAAGACAAACAGACAATGTTCATGCACACAAATGTTTGTGCTGTGTGGGAATCAAACACATGAGCCTTGGTGGTGGTGAATTTTTCACCTACATTAAATAGGTTTAGAAGGATAAAGAATCTTGCAATGCTTTGCTACCTGGACCCCAAAAACAGTAGTAGCAACTTGATTAAAAAAAAGTTAAGTTTTCAGGAACTTTCAATAAACAATAACATTGATCAAGCGTGACTCAAGTTTTGATCTTAAGATTATTAGTTCAGGTAGGCACCTTGACTAGTAACTTCACTTGCATGTGATACAGCCTACCATTTCCCATAGGAGGTGAAAGGTAGGTTAAAATCATATAAAATGAATTAGTAAAACAGCACCAAAATAATATGTGACATGGACATACAAGCATATTATACTGTGAGGGTTGCTTTTTGACAATTTTGGTACAGAACCGCGCTGTTACTTAGTGTATCTGGTAACATTTAATATGCCATATATAATATTTTAATTTCTGCAAGTTCCACAATATCATCACATCTGTCTCCCATTGGGGTAGGCAGAGGCTATAGAACGCCAGGTACCCCTCTTGCTTCCTCAACAGTCATCAACCTCTTCATGCACGCTCTTCAGTTTTGGGTACTTTTGATTTGGCCCTTTTTCAACACAACACCAATTTGATATATGTTATATGTGTGCGTCTAGGGCGGCCCTACCAATATGCATACTTTTGGGCATACTCTTTAAAATTTTTGTTACTACACCAACTTTCATTCTAAAAAGTTCTCGCATCATGCTATTTTTTATTCTATCAGCCATTCTCACTCCACACATACTCATCAGTGCTCTCATTTCTACGGCGTTCACCCTGCTTTCATGCTTTTTCTGCCATACCCATGATTCACTACCATACATCAATGTTCGCATTACTACACCCTGAATGATAGCAACCACGGAGGAGGAGGTTACCACAGGGTACAACGCACCATTGATACAGTTTCCTGCTTCCACTCTTCTTTCAATATTGCCCTCAAATTTTCCATTTCTCGTAAACATACAGATACACAAATTCATTCACTTGTTCCACTTTTTCATCTTCGATCATTATCTGACAATCTGCAACACATTCCTTTCAAACACCATCGCTTTCGTCTTCATTACATTTATATTCATACATTTCCTTTTAAAGGCCTCATTCATTACAGTAACCATTTGTTGTAGTTCTTCCACCGAAGATGCAAGGAGGACCTGATCATTAGCGTCAACCATTATCTTCATAATTTATCTCTCGTGACAAATGCTAGTCTTTGCCTATTAAGAATCTTAAATATTTCCATGTGAACATATTACGTGTACATAAATCCATTGCAGATAGTCTTATGACCATGTGAGGGTGCACTGTAATGTCATAATTCATTAATATTGAAACAGGTAACACTCTCCTAGTACAAAGTGTTGTAATTTATTTGCTATTGACTGTGCACCCACATTGCAAACATGGCTATTATAATCTATTATCAACTATTAAGTCAAGAACTATTGTATAAAAGTCCTTTCCTATCTCTAATCCTCGTTACTCTTAATGTGGAGTAACATTTATGCATCAATATTGATGAAATTGTGTGCGTGTATGGTGTTTCTTTATTAATTGAATTAAATTTCATCTTCATAAAGTTAAATCAAATATTGCTCCATCATTCATATTCCCATAGGAATTGGTAGTATTATGAAAATCTTACTGATATAGCCAAATATGTATACTATGCACCCGTCAGTGGAATGTACAGACAACACCAGATAAAGCTTATTCACACAAGCTCATGCATCTTATGACTTGCGGTAAAGGTGATATAGCGGTTGATACACGGTTTTGTACAGCTCTTTCTGTCACTGAGTATACAGATTAGACATTACTGATGGCTGGCTACCTTATCCTCTGTGGCGTAGGAATGGTTTACTTTAATGAACACAATAAAAATCCCTTAAATAGTTAAATAGGTTGGCTTATTTTTATACTTATTTGTGAATAGACAAAATTGCAGATATGTCTATAACCGTTAAATGGCTTAATATCTATACTATTATCAGACAGTGTTGGGTACATATGTGCAATGTAGCAACAACTTGTCCATCCAGCTGATGAAGGCTGTGGATTCAGTAATGGCTTGATATTTTTGTATCAATAATAATAAATATTGTAGGACAAATTACACAGCGCCATCTAGCTCCAAAGTAAGCAAAGCTTGTGTTATGGATACTAGACAAGTATGTCTTAAAAAGCTTGTGTTATGGGTACTAGACAAGTATGTCTTAAAAAATGTATTTACGTATGATAAACATACGTAAATACATTTTTTTTTTTTGTAAATACATACTTATTATAGAAAATACCCAGACCAATACAAACAGACATGTTCATGCACACAAATGTTTGTACAGTGTGGGAATCGAACCCACAAGCGTTGGTGTCAAAGTAGTGTAACAACGCGTTTCGTGTAAATGCCTTTATAAATACATAAATGAATAGATCAATCCATCATAAAACCTATAAGTATTGGTATGAATGGCACGTTCATAGTTTATAGTGATTTATGGTCATACACTATCTAGTGGTAACTTTGGTATTCCAAACGCACTTTAGCCTTACGTTGAGATAGACCTTACTTGGTTTTCCATTGACAAGGCAAGAATTGAAAACTGTATGACGAATTTTTATTTCTTTCCATATCTTCAAAAGGAGGCAAAGTCTCCCTAACTTAGAAGTTAATACCATGTGTGCACTTAGGAATATCGACTCGCAGCATATCTCTGAATGGAACCACAAGACCCTCGTTGGTTTCTATGAGGCACGCCGTATGCTCGTGGCCACACGACACGGTTACAGAAGTTACCAAGGCCTCTTAAAATCTGTGTAGGGCTACCCTGTTTAACAAGTAAAAAAAATATTTTTAAACACATAATATGCAAAAATTTGCTTTTGGAAAACTTGTTGGTGGAACGAGCTTGTTGACTGAGTGGTTAGTAACACTAAATTGATACCAGGGCTTGACAAAAATCGCAGCCAAATAACAATTCCCTGGAGGGTTGTTGTGTTCCTACGAGTGAAGGAGGTTATCAGTAAGCTCCTAAGGAGTTACTGTGTTAGCTGCAGAGGTGGCATCGGATACTTAATGTATTGAAAGCTTTCATAGACTATAGTAACCGCTTTACATAAGGTGTACTGTATGCTTATATGCCAACCAATGTTTAATAAAAAGGTATATTCGAAGTTGTGTACACACAAAAAAAAAATTTTTAGTGTTCAGAACAAAACTAGGGTAACTCTTCAATCTAAATACAATTCCAATGTATTGGGCAAATTTGGAAAAGCTTGACTATACACTTGACCAAATTGGATTGAACCTCCTCAGTGGTGCGAGTTTAGTTCATTTTGTCTACTAAATTTTAAACTACTGTCAAGAGTAATTACCATATGTATTTATTTATCAAATTTCTGTTTTTATATTTAAATGTATGTATGCTTTTAGCCTTAATCAAGTCTCTATTATCCTTAGTAAACAATAAACAGAAATAAACTGAGGAAAACTTACAATATTATGGGTTAATTTTAGTTTTCGATTATCCTTGTTACCAAAGAAAAAGGGTTACGCTAATTATACTACTAATTTACGACGTAATACAGTCGATCAGGGTAACTTAAGCCTTCAATATAAAATTGGCCCAAAATTTCAAATGCATATTATAGTTTTTTTTTTTGCTATGATTTTATGTATTTCAAACTAGATTTGTAAACATCGATTCTAATATATCTTCGTAAATGCTCAGATTCTGCCAAATAATTGACATCTATCATTGTTGAGACGTCAGTTGCTTTTTTCTGTGGTGCGAATAGAGCGGTTTGTTACGAAAGCGCCAAAAAGTTGCCTGCTGTGTTGTCATTTGAATAATTAAGGAGGCAAGTGTTATTTTAAAGTGTCTCATATGTGTCTATCTATTATTTCTTTCAAAAATTACGAGAGTTAATTAGCTAATTCCCATGATATTGCCATAAATATTGAACAGGTAAATTATTACCGGTGAATAAGGGTAACTTGAGCCCGGGCCAAAGTTCATAATTCTCAAAATATTGGGAGGAGATATATTCGATAAGTGTGAAGAAAGGGCAGAGGAAGGAGACATAACACATGAAGAAGAATGTGGTTTGGATATAGCACAGGAGGATTTTTTTCTATAGAGACATACGAAGTACATGACGGTAGACTGGAACTTCAGATGATTAGTGATAATGTGATAAAGGCCGCGGCTCAGTTTTGCATAATGAATGATACAAATATCATACGAATGCTGAATGACACTAATTTTCAAAGAAAGAAAGGTATTTTATCATATAAGACGACTTCCTGGCCATGGAATGGAATGGAAATTTTTCAAAGTTTAACCCCATGATGTAGATGTAGGATTAAATAAAATTTTAATTATTTTGATACTTTTTTCATTGTCTTAGCTATATGGTAAGTCAGTAAATAAGTTAAAAACGCATTGTTCACCAAAAAAATAAGATTGAATAAAAACTGTGTTGATTTTCCTATGGCAATAATTTATTTACCCATTTTAGTACTAATAAATGAAAACGAATGTATACATAATTATTTTCTATGGCCCTCAGCTGTAGTTTTTATGGTAAATATGCAGGCCAATGTTAGCAAAATGCTTTAAATAAAATAAAATAAGCAAAAACAACCTAAAATTGGGACCTGGGCCAATCCAAGCCCAACTCACAATCTAACATTGGCCCAGTGGTTAAATGGATTTTTTGAAACTATTTTCCTAGAGATTATTGGTAAATGAGTAAATTTTTTGGAAGTAGGTTACATAAAGCCACCATAACAAGTGTATCTTTTTGAGTAACGTATTATTTTAAACATTGGTCTAACTTTTTATGTGCAAACTGGGCCAAAGTTAGCCAGATTGACTGTAAAAGAACTTGGATATTTTCAACCATCTCTTTCAACTTTTCAAACACCTTAAATTATTCCTCTCGACTTTCAATGAATGGTATATGTATACAAAATTATACTAACGTAAGAGCACAATTACCAGCAACAGTAACCAACCCCATAGTGGTATGGTTCGTTATCATAGGGTACTTGAGATACTTTTTTATTTATTTATTTATTTATGACATACCAACAGCATACACATTGATAAAGTGAAAAATTTGGGAATCATTTTTGATAATTCATTGTCTTGGTCAGCGCAGATTGCCGAAGTCAGTAGGAAATTGTTTGCTGGTTGCCTTAGAAGGTTACGAAATGTTCTACCAGTAGACACTAAAATTACACTAGCACAATCCTTGCTCCTTCCTATCCTCGATTATGCTGATTCCTGTTACCTAGATACCACCGAAGAGCAATTAGATAAGCTTGAGCGCCTTCAAAACTTTTGCATACGGTTTATATTTGGGCTTCGTAAATATGACCATGTTTCTGAATTTCGTTTTCAACTCAAGTGGCTCCCTATAAAACTTCGTCGCAACTGGCACAGCCTTTCCCTTCTTTACTCTATCCTCTTTGATCCTACCACTCCAACCTATTTAAAAGAACGTTTTTTCTTTCATAGCGATTCGCATGGTCGTAACCTGCGTGACGCACTTTTACTTCGTCTTAAAATACCTTTCCACTCCACTGATTTTTACACCAATTCATTCTCAGTTGAGGCAGTGCGCCTGTGGAATGCTTTACCTTTCGATATCCGGAATGCTCAATCACTTCGATCCTTCAAACATCTTCTCAAACTTCACTATCTGTCCCTTAACATTACGTAATCAGCTTAACTTTTCTTGTTTCTCCCCTCAGTCTCATTTACTGTGTGCATATTCAATGTATGTATCATTTTGATAAATTTGTGTGTATTAATGTATATTATATGTGTATATTGTATGTATTTATTTATGTCTATTTATATAATATTTTATTTCCTTTGAGCTATGCTTTGGGCCAGCGCCTAGTTCTTCATTTCTCCTCTACCCTAAGGTTGTCTGGAAGAGATCGCATCGCGATAAGACCGCCGTTGTACTGATACTTTATTAATTGTTGTTTTTTTTATGTATTTTTCTTTTGGTGCAATAAAGTGTATTGTATTGTACACATCACAATTACATATAAAAATGGATATACAGCTGCATTCTCATGTGTACACCAATTATAGGTACGTACAATTTACACCATAGCACAATAGTTTATTGCTTAATATGAGTACTTAAATATCAAATTGCATCATCAATTGTAATTAAAATCACTACAATATAATATCAATTAACATAATAACACAATTATCAATGTCAACCACCCGTAATGAGCGACAATTTACAAAGCAATAAATCTGCATAGAATTACAAAAAACAATAACAATTACAATTATTTTAAGAATTCGGATGGAACGTTTCAATTATTATGGAACGAAATTTGAGAATGGATTCAACATGAATATCAATATCGGGCACTGAGTGACTAACCGTATTAAATTCATTAATAATTCTTGTGATTGGTGAATTTTTGCCTATATTTTTATGTGAGTAAGGAGGGTAGAAGACCTTGGTAATATGATATCGTGGTAATCTGTTAGGAACTGTAATATTTCTCTGTCTGGACATTGAGTTACCTTGAAGTTGACGCTCGAACCTCGCGTCGAGTGTTCTGTACACCAAGAATTTCTTGTCCCCCTAGCCTGTAAAGCATTTACCCAGGCTTTACGTGCGTGATACCGTACTCTATAATTACTTTCATTAAATATCCGCAATGAGGTAAATAGAAATGACGCGTGTTTTTCTTTTTTTCCAGATGATTGGTGAGGATGTATGGAGCTTTGAAAATCGAGAAACAAGACATTAATATTATAGATACTTAGGTGTCGTAAGTATCCGCTGGTGCTTTTTGTTATTGTAAGATGATCACTCGAAGATGGTTCCATCCATCGCTGACTGGCGTGGACGCGGAGAAGCTGCTGATGGAGTGCGGCCGCGACGGGTACTTCCTGGCGCGGCCCAGCATGAGTAACAAGGGCGACTTCACGTTATCCGTGCGCAGGGGGAACGAAGTCACGCACATAAAAATCCAAAACAATGGAGAATTCCTTGACCTCTACGGCGGCGAGAAATTCGCCACTCTTTCTGAACTCGTGCAGTATTACATGGACAACCAAGGCCAACTGCGGGAGAAAAACGGTAACATCATCCGATTAAAGACACCGCTCAACTGCGCTGACCCGACTACCGAACGCTGGTACCACGGGCAACTAACAGCCAAAGAAGCGGAAAGAATGATGATGGAGAATGGTAAAAACGGATCGTTCCTTGTTCGCGAGTCGCAGCGGCAACCGGGCGACTTCGTTCTCTCTGTGCGGACGAGGGATAGAGTCACCCACGTTATAATTCGACGCCAAGATAATAAATATGACGTCGGTGGTGGCCTACAATTCGAAGACCTGGTCAGCCTCATAGAAAACTATAGAAATTTTCCTATGGTAGAGACTTCGGGAGAAGTTCTACGGCTTATCCAACCGTTCAATGCGACGCGCATTCAAGTTCGGCACTTCCACACGCGGGTGAAACAGCTCCAGAAAGAAAACGAAGGACCCATCGAAAGTATGGCGTACAAACAAGGGTTCTGGGAAGAATTTGAAACGTTACAAATGATGGAAAACTTACAATTATTCGATAGAATGGAGGGGTCGAAACTGGAAAATATTAGGAAAAACAGGTATAAAAATATCATACCCTTCGATCACACGCGGGTAGTTCTCAAAGACATACCGAGCGACGCGCCCGCGGGCTCCGACTACATAAATGCTAATTACATCAGATGTGACATTATAGATTCTAATTTAGATCCTCAGGATACCAACGGCAGTAACGAAAACGGCTCTCCATCAGGACGAGACTGTACTGTGATGTCACGAAATAAAGATAAATCATCTCCGAACCACACGAGTGTAATTATAACTGAGGAGAAAACGAAAGACTGTTCGAAAAGTTACGGAAATGGCGTCAATAAGATTATCAAACCGTTCGAGCCGAGCGTGCTGCGTTCGAATCCAAATTACGTCAACACGACAATCCCGAAATCTGTGGCGGAGGCCGAGAGTCTCGTCCCGGAAAACGTATACAACAAAATTTACATCGCCACGCAAGGTTGCCTTTCGTCGACTATTTACCAATTCTGGTCCATGATATGGCAAGAGGATGTCCGTATCATCATAATGACTACGAAAGAGATCGAGCGAGGTAAAGTGAAATGCGAGCGATACTGGCCTGATTTGAATAAGACAGAAGTATTGAAAAAATATACTATTTTCAACGAATCAGAATCGTCTACGCAAGACTACACTCTAAGACGTTTTGTCGTTACGAAAAAAGATGAACCGAACGTCAAAAGAACTATTTATCACTTTCACTTTACGGCGTGGCCGGATCACGGCGTCCCATCGGAGCCGGGTCGCGTATTGAATATTCTGCTAGACGTAAATTATAGGCTCGAACAGATAATGACGGGGCCTAACCCGCCGGCGCGCGCCGTCGTGTGCGTGCACTGCTCCGCGGGCATCGGCAGGACCGGCACGTTTATTGTGATCGACATGATCCTGGACCAAATAAGAAAAGAGGGCTTCGACTGCGAAATAGACATACATCGTACAGTGCAAATGGTGAGAGACCAGCGGTCTGGTATGGTTCAAAACGAGGCGCAGTACAAGTTCATATATATGGCAGTGCTGGAATATGTGCAGACGGAGAAGCAGAGAACTGGGCTCGGGGAAGAGCCGCCACAGGACTCGCCGCGGATCAGGTCCCACCCTGTGCCCTTTTTATGAATCGTGCTAAGAATGTAAACTTTTTTTATCGAAAGCTTTATTTAATGTGAATAATGTAGAGGGTACGAGTTCTTTTTAAATGCCATAAAGCATTGTCAGCGTTGCTAAATGGCAATTTTATTAATCGTTATTATATCATTTTATAAATTTTATGATCGAGACACTGAGAAATTATTTATAATTTATTTGCTTGTACCACAAGGCAAAATAATACAATGTGGCGTCATCAACTTTACGTGTTTGTGGCTCGTGAGGATTGCCAAGTTGAATTAAATTGAGTCACACATTATGTCACGTATGTAACGTACAGTCATACATTATATTTTGTTTCAGTGAAATATAGTGAATTATTTTATTAGAACAAACCATGAATTTTGTTAAAAAAATAATAATCTGTACAAATTAAACAAATATGAAATTAGTTCTCACTACTTGGCAAATCAGAAAATTAAAACAGAGTCCATTAATGTTGCATAAAATCAATCTTCGACTTTTTCTAAATAGTGATGTGACAAATTGCGTACCTACTGTGAATCAAATAAGTTTTTTCAGAAATAGTAACGTCTATGTGACGTCATAGGTCGCATCGTCGGATGGTAAATTAATTTTCAGAGCGACAATACGAGTATTCGAATCAAATATCAGTCGTGATTATGGTTTTATCTATCAAGATCAGTAGCCCTACTGGCAAAATTTTATCGATATCGTCTAGATGAAACTCGTCGTTAGAATACCATTTGCAAAAACAAACATTTGTTAAGTAAACACTAAACCAATTTCTTAACTCTTAGACCTGTTTATCTGAATTTCTATACATTTAGACCATCGTTATACCATAGTAAATCGTATTGTGTACATTTATATTCAATTTCTACTTTTTACGATAATATACGGAACAAGACGTAATGTATGTAATGTGATATAGTGGCGTAGATTTTAGTTGTGAGGTCAAAGAGACATTACTGGCAACACTTGAACTTTGTTTATTAGAACACCATATTTCAAATTAATGATAACAACCATTCGAACACGTTTTGAGCGTCACAACGTCACCCGATGGTCATTATCATACAAACTTTAAATCGGTCACTGAATTTGAACTGAAATAATCCGTATCTCCCGTCGCGGTTACATATTTAAGTCCATCCGATCCGGACTACATCTAAAAAATTGTTGGATTTAATAAGTAAAGTTATGTAACATTTCTTCTATATCCGTTTCAAATGTTTGCCATTGAGTGTTGCCACTGCCGTCTCTTCTGCGCCATAACATTGTACGTGGTGTTACTTCGCGGAAAATATATTTTATGTATATGTAGATTATAATTTAATGAGGCACTAATTAGAAGTTACGTGACACGATCACATTGTGAATTTTTCATATTTTTTTCTCAAAAGTATAAATTTTTATTCGAATACGCTACAACGGTAGTTTTACAATATGAGATGAAAATATATTATGCTGTTGAAAAGGTGGATAGTTGTTCGTAGTTTAAAACTATTGTGTTTAAATAATATAACAAATAGGAGGGAAAGCATTCTCGACAGACATATTGCATGTTATCGAAGCCACCATCATTACAGCATACAGATTTTCGCTATGACAGTGAACTACATAAAAAAAAATTTAACGAATATGTCGCTAGTTCTGTCAGATGATAGTATTTATTTTTAAACGTTGGTATCGATAATTTTCTTAACGAAAAGCTGTTTGCACATGTTTGCTCGAGATTAAAGAGGAAACATACGTTCAAAAATGAACGATAAGCGGACATCTCTGTCGGGAGAGCCTACCCTCATATATTTCAAATCGTTGCTTTAAATTGGTACTACACGAGGTCAGGAGGTGACTTCAATGTGATCTCGAATGGGAATTAGAGTTTGACATAATGCTATTTTTTATTACTCGATGACTTGAGATGTGGTTGGACAGTTAATATTACCTGTACATAGCTAATGATGTAAAGGTAAGATATAAGGTGGAAAGTATTTTATGGCACAAGAACTTACGCTTGTAGTATTGGTCGACAGTGTACTTTCGATTTTGGATAGATACGTTGACATTTTATAGGTAACACAATCAGAAGGGTTATGGTCATAGCAAAAATCATCATTTCGAGTGTGTTGTCAACCTTTTAATTCTATGCATGCAAAATGTAAGTATTTGTGTGCAAATCTGCAATACTTATATTATGCTATTTTTGAAGTATATATAAGAAGGATACCGTTTGACGAGAGGTTAAATAACTTTGAAATGTTGATTTTATTAGTATACACTTGTGTGTATTCATAGTTGGAATCTGTGAAACCTACTACGTAGCCCACCTGATGAATATTGTTGCAATTTCCAATGAAATATCGTTAATTAAGCGTTTGTATGAAGCACTAACGAAATACACGAACATAACCGTCATACATAAAATATAAAGTATATTTTAACACTTGTACGAAAAACGACAGCAGGCGAACTGTAAATTGATTGTAAGTTTTAAAAAGACACCTAGTAGATGTCTATGTTGTAAACTTACAAATACAAAATTTCGTCAATGACAAACAATATCCCTGTAATATTTCGACGAACTGATGTTAAAGTTACGGGAATGGGCACCACAACGACATAGTGTATGTGACGCGCTATTATCGTATGAATAAATTAATACAAACGACGTGACAACAGAATACATTTGTTGTGGAGGTAAAGTCTCGACCACCTTAAAATTGTTATCTGAAACACACAGTCGAAGAAAATTACTCGACGATCTTGCAAGTGTTATGTATAAGTTTCACCTATTAAAATGTACGGAATTTTGTAATTTTAAATGCGTCACGAAAATGTCCAGCGATCTGCTAAACGTCC
Source organism: Pyralis farinalis (assembly GCA_947507595.1). Classification (NCBI taxonomy): domain Eukaryota; kingdom Metazoa; phylum Arthropoda; class Insecta; order Lepidoptera; family Pyralidae; genus Pyralis; species Pyralis farinalis. The sequence goes on along the minus strand of OX382264.1, from coordinate 37,510,069 downwards.
GTCGCGCGCCGGCCGGTGACCGTTCGTGATACATTTATCTATTAAATTTGTATGTTTTTTTGTAATAGCAACATACACCACAAACAAATGGATACGACCTAACGTTTAGTTCATTATTTGTTCAAAAATTGTGTGTAAGTATATAAAATACATAATTATTTTGTTTCACTGTATTATATAACGCATGTTTTTGACCAATTATAGAATTAGGCGCTGCATTGTGAACACTCGTCTCTATTTATTTATTTTTAATTGTGACTTAACTTTGTTGGCGCACGAGCCGTTTTCATAGCAATGTGTTAACTTCAAGTACGACCGAATGCCGGGAGCACCTAATGCTTTATTGTTTTGCAGTAAGATCTTCCGTGCACTACCATATTCGTGAAACTGTCTTTGCTAAATGTGTTCTGTGACCAATGGGACGACGTCTAATTAATGTACGAATTGAACACGTAGTAATGTGCACACCTTGCTCTATGTTGTGCCGGAGCGGCCCTGTCTCTATGCTTTGCACGACAATCCTAATACTGCAAGGTATATGCTCGGCCAGTACCTAATGTTGAGAAACCAGCAACAATCGACAAGACATTTTTTTCACTATTAGGTCATTTTGAAATTCATAGACTCGTGTATTATCCGTGACACTGAGAGTCGCTTTATATATTATTATATTTTTGGAACAACTCCAACCTGACTAGGTTCTACGTAAATAATTTATTGAGTTTTACCCACCAACACCTCAAAGGTTTTTTAAATAAATATTTGTTTAAAAAACAACCAAAAAATAATAACTTTACATGGTATTCCTAAAAAGATGCATCTTTTGTCTCGTAATTTCGTTTAAGAATTATCTCGGTAATTTATATAAAATAAATGCTTTATAAAATATTTTTTTTCGATTTAAGTCCATAGTAGAGTAGATTGCAATTGTATTATTCATTCTTTTTGTAGTCTCCACCATTTTTTACGAATGATTGATTTTAATAACATTTAATTTTAATGCATACATCCCTCGGTAGTGTTCTTGCAAAAAAAATGTAAACGACGCTTCAGCGATGTAGTTTACAATACACACTCCAATAAGCTGTTACTCAAAACTTAGGCGCTGCCTTGCAGACGGCACCAAAATAATATTTAGTCGGAAATGGCATAAGCCTTACACAATTTGTAACATTTTAACTGTATTAGATTTGTATTTCCACTTTATAAGTAACATTTCCTCTACCCTTCATCAATATTTTATAGTATTTGTTTTGATGAATTACTTTATATGTTTTTTTTTTAGATTTTTTATTCTTGTCAGATGCAAAATTGTGGTGCTTTTATGTATTTGGACCGTGATCGCCACGGTTGATGGTGCGACATTTTTATTGAGATGTATTTTTGTTTGTATGCTTAGGTGACTCGGTGCGGTCAGCAATGTTCTGATTGGTACCTCGATGACGTTCGATCTATCCGTAAAAGTATAAGATTAATACATGCGTATAGAAGTGAAACTCGTTTTAATTTTCCGTATGTGTTTTCTATAGCCTACTGGTATAAGCGGTTAGTTTCCTATTCACGCTAACAACTAGAACTCTATCTATGAAGTTACATGATAATTTGTACGGTAAAAGTCGTTTTCATATATTTATATGTTTCGTATTGGTTATCACTGTATCTCGCCGCGGCCGACCCGAAAGGGTGGTAAAACTTTGTATAAATATTTACATTATAATTTGTTATAATACCGGCCCGATCTCTCAGTATTTGCAAGCGAAATCGGCTTTTGGAAAAGAGAGATTTGCTTCTATTCTCACATTTTTTTCTTATAATTAACTAATGTAGATCGGTCAGAAATCAGTACACGTAGGTTTGGTCATTTCGAGCAGTGAATATTGAATGATATACTATTTCATGTTTTTTGTGTTTTATAACGAAATAAATCAAGTTTTAAAACTTATGATGCGATACACGGCATTATCTATAATTATGTTTTCTATATACCTTAACTTTTATTGTAGAAATACGTATGAACTCTTCTTCAAAGTTCGATAAACATAAACTGAAAAACAAAATGCAATGAAATGTATGTGCTTACCAAAAATTAAATAAAAACCTTTAGTTTAACATCGCAAATAATATGCTATTTCACTTATAATTTATCGTTTATTACAGTATTAGCTACTGTACTTACCACAATCTTTCAAAAAATCTGCATCATAAAATCCAAACTATAAAACCATCTATTTATAACTTCACGCCAAATCTCTTGCGGGGTAGACAGAGAGAACCGAGCGCCACCCGACTCGAAATCAATATTTATTATAGTGCAATTAATATTTCTCTTTTACGTGAATGGAGAATGAAGTCAAAAATGATATTTTTAAATAATTGAGCGGTTTGAATTCCTTTATAATGTTTTGTTAAAAAATAAACACTACAAATTAAATTTTATTGATGAATTTCTAGTTTCTTTATAATATAACTCAATTAATTTCTGTTAGTATGAACTGCTCGAAAGACCAAGAGCTAATTTACGTTGTTGGCATTTTATTTATACTGTATTCCAATTTGTAAAGCTGAGCATGAAGAAAAATACGAGAGACGTTTTATGTTATCTGCTAAAGATATATGTTGTGTTAAATATAATAATAAATAAAATGTGATATTTACTTGACTGTCTTTTTGTTACTATGGCGACTTGAGAGTTCTTTGTATTTTAACTACGGTAGGTGACAAAGTACACAGTCCGCGTTATCTGAAGCAACTATTGTAACCTATGGATTATCACTCGCGCGTTGCACAGGCGAGCGCAGGAATTCTCCAGCACTCCTACTGCGTATTGCTATAGTGAATCTATTCAGTAATTATTTAAGACTAGATTTTTGAATATTTTTGATGTGTAACATCTTTCCTCTCGCTTTCCTGCAATATGTGTGAGTGATATTGTGAAAAGGGACGGAAGTGTGTAACAGGAAGCCGGAGAATCGCTATTTGATCAATTAGCGCGTGCGGTGGTAGAGTTGGCCGTCAGATGGTACCAGCTCATTTTTCTAGAGTTTGGTACTATTGATAATATCTATAATTTACAGTACGAGTAATAAAAAGCCACATTTATATAACTTATTACAAGGTCAATTCGACTATTATTATAATTTAATTGATTGACAAAAAAGCCAATAATCACTCAAGACAATGCCAAAGACAAACTAATATCAATGATAAAGAACGAATACTTTGTTGCATTTTAAAAGTGTTAATCAAATAAATACGTATATGGAATAATCGCCTAAACCAATAAATACCTAATACTTCTAACTACTCTTCTTCCTTGGGTTATCCCGTTTACTAATCTAGTAGGAGGCGGATATTTACATAGAGCGACAAACCTCCACGACTGACCAAGAAAGAAAATACGTTAGGTCACACGTCTTTCGAAGTATAAATTTCTGGTTTCCTCACGATTTCTCCTGTCTCCGACGAACAAGTGACAATGAGTTTGAGACGGTACATAAGCACCTGTAGTTGATGACTGGGTGAACTGGGGCACATAGATCATATCTGCAGTAAACTATGGTCTATGGTCAGCAAGCTTACGACGCTTAGGTAAATATACACTGCTGCATAAAACGATGCTATTTTACGGGACAGGCCCACCACTGTGTCTTCTGTGTAGCCAGAATTAACAGCGGCGACCACCAAAACGCCAACGAACAGTGAAGTTCATTGCTGTCCCGGGGATTAAACGACAGCTGCCTTGGAACTCACAACGAATTTAATCAGAAGAAATTTGTAGGAGTAGGAAGTTTTGGAATTGACTTCCCCTCTTGGCAAACTGAGATACAGCAATATGACAAATAAGTCAATTAAAAACCTCAAAGAGATGGCTAGTCAAGTGAAGCTCAACTGCTGTGCACCAAGGTTTATCAAATATCTAACACTATTGGGACCTAAACTGTGAGTTGTTACCTAACACATCGATTCCAATAATAAAATAAATACCTAATACAAATGGCGCTAGATCATGTGACTACTCACCTGCCAGGTCAGTTCACAACAGACTAGCGCGGTGACCGGTGGCTGAGTGGTAGCCAATGCTACTTAACATCAAGGCTCTTTTCGATTCCCATACAGGACAAACATTTATGTGTATGAACATGTCTGTTTATCATGGTCTGGAGGGTTCTTGTTGTGTTGTGTTCCTGCGAGTTAACACGAGTAGTAAGCTGCTAAGGAGTTGCCACTGTGAATAGAGTAACGCCTTGTACACCGATACCTAAACCCTGTGGGTTTTCGTGGCACAATATTTGTAAAAAGAACTAGCATAAACTGTTGTTTTTAATATTACCTACATAATTATCAAAAAGTGTATCATTAATTACATCAAAAGTTTTTGACATAAGCAACTTATGACCTGACTAGGTATATGTTTAAATGGATTAGAATACAAGCTAAAGAAGATTGCTCATAAAAAAAGCTTCCCATCTTGAATTGTCTTTAAATAATTGTTCAATTATTTGCCATTACGAATCGCCTTCAAATAAAAATAATTCTATTGTTTTGTGATAAATGATTGGTAGAGACGATCTCTTCTTTTTAATTGCTATTATTTGTAGCACAATTGACTTATTTGCATTCAAATTGTCTAGTAGTATGAAGGTACCCTTAGAGTAAACATAAACAAGCCGTAGAGCGCGCGTATATCTCCTGTCGGTTGTGCCAATCGTAAGCAAATTTTTTTAGACACGTTTCTATGGTATAGAGCTATTATAGTGTTGTGTATGCGTTGACGAAATTTCTTGTCTATTGATACTTCAGTACAGATATTTCTACAAGCCTTCCCAAAAAATACTGTTGTTGCTATTGATTGGTCAACAGCGACGTTTAGGTACACTTGCTGTTGTTCGTTACATGCTTAGTAAGGCGTGCTGTATAGCTTGCTTATGTATACTCTAAGTGTACCTACTTAGTTATTTTATATCTAGCCGCGCGCATTGACCAATCGGTAACGAGTATTCCCGACTTCGTCGTTATTACGGAAGCATTCATATGCGAAATGATAAAAACTGTCATAACATACGGAATCATTTCGCATACGCCATGTTTCACTCCAAGTCTAGTGTACTACTATAGTTGCATCTTTATCGTTACAGTTCTGCCGTCAGCAGTATTTATTACCTATTGTGTGCGAAGTGTCCATTATGATTCGCATGCAGTTTCGGAATTGAAGGCAGAACCACAGTGCCTTCAGTTCCGAAACTGCATGCGAATTGACTCTTCGGGGTTTCTACGCCAACTTGCTTCGAAGGTGTAATGGTAGCCTAGCCTATTAGCCTCACGGTATCTGGTGCGAATTCGGATGTGGGCATGTACCACTAAATTCGCTTTTTCGGATTTATGAATATATACTCGTAGATAATTATCAAATGATGCCAGGGACGGAGTAGTTAGCAATGCTGCTTTGACACCAAGCTTGTGAGTAAGATTACCACACAAGGCGCACTTGCGAGCACAAGCTGTTCAATACTTCACTGTCTCTTAACTCTTTAAAATCAGTAGGGGTACCTAATCATATTGCCTCGGAACATATTCGACAAGCTATCACTCAAATTCCCATTTTGAGAGAAAACTTTTCGATTATGACATGATATTACTTTGCCTATATCGAATATGATACCTATTTCGAAGCAATGTGAATATGCTTGTTGAATATGAATTTATTTTCGTAGCCCAAATTAAATTAATTATATATATTATACGCGTTGCAATAAAGATACTCGCTCGCTCTTGTGGTTCCGTTTTAAAAAGAAAGGTTTGTTAATTGGTTAAGATGTGTTTAGGTATATTGATCTGTAAGTTCTGTAACACAGTCACGATATATATCTATGATTGAGTTATGTGGCAATCGGTACTCTCTGCCTACCCCGGAAGGGATTTGGCGTGAAGTTATAGATAGATAGATAGAACACAGTGTTCAGTATGTTCTGTGCATTAGATAACTTAATTTGTTTATGTAGCTGTGCTATTTATAAACATTAAATTTCATCTGTATTCAAACCTGATCTAAAACTAGACCCAACCAACCGAATCTTATAATGCACGTATCGGACTCACGTCGTAGTTTTCAGCGATCGTGAAACTACATATGTTTGTTTGTACAAAATCCTCGACAAACATTTGTTGATTTGTAAAAATGAACTTAGATTTAGAACTTAGATTTAGACTTTGTTACATTTTTGGCGACTTCGAAAAAGAGGGAATATTTCTTTTAATTTGTTACCTCAGAACTCCGTCATGTATACACCGATTTATTTATATTTTTTAATTGAAGGAATATATTTCAGATTGGGCCCATAGATTTTTTTTTATAAAATCGGTCCAGTAGTTTGGTTTTTAAATTAAACTAACTGGAAAAAATATCACATTCGGTGGTGTTTACGGGCACTATTTTTTTAGCAAACAACCAAGCGTACGGTTTGCCTGATGGTAAGTAGTTACCTTAGCCTATGGACATTTGCAACACCAGAGGTATAACTCATGCGTTGTCGACACTGTAAAAACGTCTTCACGCCTTCCTTAAAGAGCCCCATGCTGAAGTCATTTGAGAAACCCTCACCTGGAAGTTTATTTCACAACTTGAGAATTCCACCACAACTCGGAAGAAAAATTTTCTGGAACAGCACAGTACGCAACCATTGTGAGCCAGAGTGTGAGGGTGAACTCCTCGCCGTCGGCGAGCGGTGCGGTTGCATTGATGTCGAAGAATTCTTCAAAACACATCCCGTTGTACAATCGGTAGAACACAAAGATAGGCAATCTCTCCTTAAACTTAAGGGCGCAATACCGTGTGTAAGCTTTGGATCGCCGACAATTCTCACAGCTCATCTATGAACCAAATGACATGGTCCTAGCAGATATCCAGCTCATCCCGCCCAAAGGTGACTACAGTTTTCCAAGTGCATTCTGACTTGTGACTTGTACAACATAAGTCTTTACCCCGCATTCTTCCTCCGTCTCATTGACTAGACATTCGTGAATCAAGCTGAGACGCAAGGCCCGTTGCTTATCCGTCTCATTGGTAAGCCGATACGGTGGGCATAACTTTCGATGTTTTCACTATTCAATACTTTTTTACTGTAAGTCCGCATTTTTTACCGAAAGACTCTTTTCACGCAGTTCCCTTTTTTAAATAGCCTGGGATCCAGAATTCACCCTTTCAGGTACGCGTTTTACCCTTTCTTCGTTCATCTAGGTGCTCGACGAGCTTGGTGGCGCAGTGGTGAAACGCGCTGTTACGCTACTTTGACACCAACTTTCGTGGGTTCGATTCCCACACAGTACAAACATTTGTGTGTATGAACATGTATGTTTGTATTGGTCTGGTTATTTTCTATGTATAATAAGTATGTATTTACAAAAAAAAATGTATTTACGTATGTTTATCAGTTGTCTAGTACCCATAACACAAGCTTCGCTTACTTTGGAGCTAGGTGGCGGTGTGTAATTTGTCCGACAATATTTATTTATTTTATTTATATCTCAATAACGGCGCTGCCTCGTATCTGCAGCACGTTTACCTTTACAGTAGGTTTACCCATGTCCACTTTCGATAAAGTTACAAAACACAAGCAAACGCAAGGCAACCATTTTATTAGTAGAATAATATACTATAGTCGTTACTTTTGGAGTCGGCCCCAGCGCATTTGTTGTGTTCATTTATAAATAAAATAGGTTAAAAATTCTTAAAATCGGCACCGCATTCCAAAATATATTTGTAACTTGAGTCGACGTTTTTTCATTGTAAAAATATTTTTATTCTGTATTATACCTTAACTTATGTCAACGGCAATTAATTCTTATTTTTCGATGTAAAATCATCAGACGAGACGGCGCTAGGTGTCTACAACCGCCCGGGAGCCTCGCGCCTGCCATTATTTGAGGAACAATAATACTTGTAAAATAAAATTAGTGTATAATTATTATTAGTGCATAATTCAACTCATTTAATTTAACATTTTATTTCTGACTTAAACAGCCTTGTGAGAAAGCTGATGTCGCCAGCGTCCACGTTTCGTCTGGCGCCGCCACCGCAAGATGGGAAAGTGATATCGTGATATTAATTATTTACATAATTTCTGAAAAATTATACTAATTAGAAACTTCACATATGTTATAAAACGCCGGGAGGAATGCAAGCAAGCCGCCCTCCTGATATGAAGTAGTTACCGTAGCCTATGAACGCTTGCAATACAATAAGTATCGCTTGCGCGATGTCACCTCTGCTGCTATCCCAGCAATTCGTACCACTCACTTGTAGAAACACAATAACGTCCCAGGGAGTTATTAAGTCTCCAGACGGGCTGCTTTGATGCGCCCTACTTCTCTTAAAAATACCCGGACCACGATAAATAGATATATTTATGCACACAAATGCCATTTTGGAATCGAACCCACAAACCCTGCTGTCAAAGTAACGGTACTAACTACTCCGTCAACGAACTCGAGTCATAAAATTTATAATACGCAATTACTATTATTCACTCGGAAAGTAAAATATATTTTCACAATATTACATACATCCCGTATGGTCTAGTGGCTAGGATACCTGGCTTTCACCCAGGAGGCTCGGGTTCGATTCCCGGTACGGGAAATAAACTTTTTGTAAAATTTAATTTGTGCACATGCTTCACGCGGTGTGTAATCAATATTTATGTTCCATCTGAAAACAATGTAGACACGATATAAAATATTGGCGCTTTTAACTAATCGACGTAAGGATTAAAATATATAAGTAAATAAATGTGAGTGAAAGACCAGTGGATAAGGAATCTGCCTCTTGAGCAACAAGCCCCCGGTTGGAAACCTGGCTTGTACCACTAAATTCGTGTTTTTTGGATTTATGTACACATACGTGTAATTACCACTTGCTCGGCGGTGAAGAAAAACATTGTTGTTGACGAGCTCGGTGGCTCAGTGGTGAAACGCGTTGTTACGCTACTTTGACACCAACGCTCGTGGGTTCGATTCCCACACAGTACAAACATTTGTGTGCATGAACATGTCTGTTTGTATTGGTCTGGGTATTTTCTATGTATAATAAGTATGTATTTACAAAAAAAATGTATTTACGTATGTTTATCAGTTGTCTAGTACCCATAACACAAGCTTCGCTTACTTTGGGGCTGGATGGCGCTGTGTAATTTGTCCGGCAACATTTATTTATTGTGAGGAAACACGCACGTCGTAGAAATTATATTTCGAAAGGTGTGTGACCTAAGAACGATCTGGTTTTTTTAGGTTAGTTGTAGAGGTCTGTCGGCATTCGCACTATGTCAAAATCAGTATCTTCCCCATAACCTTTAGGCTTAGGAAGCGGACCCCGCCAATTCTAATGGATTAAGAAACGAGATAAAGCTAGGAAGTAGACGTAGCAAAGTAATATGTATATCATCACGCCAGGTCCCTTGCGGGGCAGGCAGAGAGAACCGAGCGCCACAAGACGCGGTCCATAGATACTTCACTCGGTTCTCTAACATTCATAGCCCTTTTCATGCACGATCGCCGGTTCATGGGGCTCCTGACATAAACAAAGTAATTAATTTCAAATAAACATAAAAAGACATGCAAACAAACGGCCCTCCTGGAAGTGGTTACCGTAGCCTATAAACGCTTGCAATACATTAAGTTACGCTACGGCGATGCCACCCCTGCTGCTAACACAGCAGCTTACTGGTGACTTACTACTGACCTTACTCACACGCAAGAATACAACAATCCTCGAGTGAGTTGTTATTTGGCTGCGGATTTCTCGAGGTGGAGGTACTTCCCCAGACGGGCTAATTTGATGCGCCATGTTATTAGGTAGTTATTTCTGTAGTTAGGCCTTATACCATTTTTGAGATATATAGCTTTTTCCCTTATCCCACCGTCTCCCTTCCGTCATAGAACCACACGTGCAGGTTTGCTATGTCATTATTCCACTGTTAAGAACATTTCTTCGCGTACTAAAAAGTACGGCAAATCCTATCTCTGTCGTAACATTAAAAAGTGGAACGACTTGCCACACATGTGTTTCCTCCTTCCTACACATGCGATCCTCCAAACGAAGCGTGAAGAAGCACCTTGCAGGCCAACATGGCAGCGCCAAATGACAGGACACTGTAGTCTTTTGTCAGTTGCCGCTGCGATTTGAGCTCTTCATTTCGGTTACCATCAGGCGAAACCACTATGCTGAGCTGATACAAAAAAAAGTTAACGAACCTAAAAGGGATACCATCAAGGAGGATACTCTTTTTTTTTAGTCAACAACATCAAAACACAGCTGGTTAGTGCCTTATTTTCCATAACTTGTATACAATTGAAATGATCTTTGTAACGTACAAACCTATTTATGTATATCCTCATGCCCGCAAGGGACCTGCCCTTGCGGGCATGAACATATTGAATGGAGAACCAATGCGAACTATATTACGTAGTAATTCAATTCACCGCCACGTGTCGAGGAATAGAGGAGCTCGGTGGCTCAGTGGTGAAACGCGCTGTTACACTACTTTGACACCCACGCTCGTGGGTTCGATTCCCACACAGGACAAACATTTGTATGCGTTAACATGTCTGTTTGTCTTGGTCTGGGTATTTTCTATATATAATAAGTATGTATTTACAAAAAAAACTGTATTTACGTATGTTTATCAGTTGTCTAGTACCCATAACACAAGCTTTGCTTACTTTGGGGCTAGGTGGCGCTGTGTAATTTGTCCGACAATATTTATTTATTGGCTAGTTCCCGAATCAACATCGTGGCACGTGGAACAACATTCGGCCCACCTGATGTAAAGCGATTACCGTAGTCTATGAACGCTTGTAGTACATCAAGTATCACTCGCGCGATGCCTTCTCTACTGCTAACACAGCAACTCCTTAGGTACTTACTGGTGACATCACTCGCACGCAGGAACACAACAACACTCTAGAGAGTTGTTATTTGGCTGCGGTTTTCTGTGAGGTGGAAGTACTCATCCAGACGGGCTGCTTTGTTGCGCCCTACCTCTCTTAAAACATCCAGACCAAGACAAACAGACATATTCATGCACACAAATGTGTCTTGTGTGGGAATCGAATCCACGAGCGCTGGTGTCAAAGTTGCGTCATTTACGACTGAACCACTGAGCTCGTCAGACGCTTATTGATTAAAATCATCCATTGGTAGAACTCGTATCCTTGAGATATTTAGGCGCTAAAAAACAAGTTTTCGCGAGGGCGCGGTGGGGTTTGCAGTATTCTGAGAGAACTAACAGAATCAAAAAGCTTCTTAATAACACTTGCCATTTGATATGACCAAGATAGTTTTGTTTGTTTGTTTGTTTGTAATTTCTTTATTGTACACTCATAGTAAATAACAATACAATAAACATAAAAATATAGAATTATAAATGTACAAAGGCGGGCTTATCTCTATAAGAGATCTCTACCAGCCAACCTTTGAGTGATTGGATTTTTTACTGCAGAGTGGCGAGGGCAAAAACCAATGAGAAATATGAATAATTACATATATACAATATAAAACTCACAAGTAACAGTACTACATTACATAATTAATAATAGATTAATATATATATATATATATATATATATATATATACATATATATAAATTCCACATACATAAATACCTAATTACATACATACATATATACACATACATATATAAACAATATACACACTTAACAGTAAATACAAATGCTATACTTATTAATTCTACACATATTACATGGACATTAGCTACTAAAGAGTACTAGCTCAATCCACTGCCCTGACAAATTTGAGAAGACGAGCCTTGAAAGAATCCAATGACGTAGCCTGTTTTACATGGGTGGTGAGCGAATTCCAAAGCATTGCCGCCTTGACCGTGAAAGAGTTAGAGTAGGTTTTAGAGGAATGGAGTGGAATATCCAGCCGAAGACTATCACAAGAACGTAATCGACTATCGATATCCCGTATTTGAAAATTATCACGGAGGTAAGATGGAGAATTAGGTGAAAATAGCACTTTATAAAGAAACGTCATCGTATGAATATTTCTACGTATCCTGATAGAGTGCCAACCCAATTGCTTTCGGAACTCTGAGACATGGTCGAATTTTCGTAGGCCGAAAATAAATCGAATGCACACATTTTGAAGACGCTCCATTTTATCAAGTAATTCTTCCGAAAGGTCGAGACTAGCAACATCACCATAATCCAGTAAGGGGAGTAGGAGACTCCGGGCCAATGTAATCTTAGTCGCCATCGGGAGAAAATTTTGGAGGCGTTTGAGGGAATGCAGCGATGCGTGGATTTTTTTACTAACCTCATTGACTTGAGGGGCCCAAGAAAGAGTTTCATCCACGGTGATACCCAAATTCCGAACCGAGGTTGAGTAAGGAATTATGCTACCATCATAGACAACATTAGAGTGATTCATGTTCTTAATTTTTGCGATAAAGTGTGGGCTACCCACAATAATAACTTGAGATTTAGTGGCATTGATAGTAAGCCCGAACCTGTAAGACCATTCAGCAATAGAGGTAAGATCTTTGTTGATGACGCAGACTGCGTGTGAAAATTCTTCGAAAGGTGCAGACGTGTATATTTGTAAGTCATCAGCGTAAAGATGAAAAGAAGAGTCGAGAGAGGAAACAATGTTATTAATAAATAGCGAAAATAGAATAGGAGATAAAATTCCGCCCTGTGGTACCCCAGCAAGTATCTCACACCAGTCCGAACGGCTGTCAGCAACCTTAACCAGTTGACGCCTGCCCACCAAGTAGGACCGGAACCAGGCCAGTGTAGAAGACGAAAAATTAAAAGTTCGAAGAATACCGAGTAGAACATCGAAATCAACCGAATTAAAGGCACTAGCAAAATCGAGTAAGACTAAGATGGATAATTGTTTGTGTTCAATATTAAATCGGATGTCATCGGTAATCTTCACTAAGGCTGATACCGTGCCATGACCGCTACGGAAACCTGACTGGTATTGAGACAAGAGATTGTGTTCCCTCAGGTAACTTGAGATACGTTGGTGTACAAAGTGCTCCAAGACTTTTGAAAGAACGGGAAGAATGGCTATTGGGCGATAGTTGGAGAAGGAGGTTGGGTTTGGTTTTTTTGGGAGAGGGATGACATGAGCCAATTTCCAAAGAAACGGAAAGACGTTCGAAGAAAGAGAGCAGTTTAGAATATCCACGATAATTGGGGCAATTGTTTTAACTACCGGAACAATCATGTCAAGGCAAATACCGTCCTCCCCAATAGCTCTGGACTTAAGCGAACCTATAATTTTAATGACCTCATTATCCGTAATCACCCCAAGATCAAATTCTGCATGGTTGGGGAGAGGTAAATTAGATAAATAAGATAGTGTGTCACTTTTAATAAGAGGGTTCATGCCATCCGGAGGTGTACAAAAGTGCTTGTTTAGTTTATTAAGATCTAAATCACTATCCGTCCTGGGCCGATCCCTACCCACGCCAATACTACGAAGGAATTTCCACATTTGATGTGGTGAACAGTTCTCTAATGAAGAGTGAATGTGATGCCGTCTCGCCTCTCTCACCGCTCTATTGCAACGGTTACGCAATGTAACATAAGTGGTACGATTGTCCTCAGATGGATCATGTCTAAACTTAATTTTAGCTCTATCTCGCTTAGACATGAGACTTTTGATGTCAGGTGTCAGCCAAGGAGCAGGATAATGCTTGACTCGGACTGGCGTAAGAGGAGCATGCTTCGCATATAACGAATTGAATATTGAATTGAAGGCCTCCAATTTGGAGTCGACGTCCTTTGCTGAAAGAACAGGCCCCCAATCAGTACTAGAGAAGTCATTTCGTAGTGCATTTAGGTCCATTTTCTCATAATGGCGCACTAAAATAACTCTATGCTTCCGCTTAGGAGCACGCAGTTTGAAAGAAGCAAACACAAGATCGTGACATGAGAAAGCTGGAGCATTGAACTGGCCATGAGTGGATACTAACTCAGGTGAAGAAGTTATAATTAGATCCAGCAATGAAGGCGGACCGTTGTGTGGAAAGTGAGTAGGACCAAGAGGAAGACAATGTAAATTGACAGACTCAAGCACAGACAGCAGTTTCCTTGCGCGATGGTCATCCTTAATGAGGCATGTGTTAAAGTCTCCCATAATGATAACGTGATCGAATTGTGGACACAAATCAGATAACACTGTTTCAAAAGAGTTGAAGTAGTTCACATGCAAGGAAGGACTATAATAGACCCCTAGCAGAACCTTGCTATGAGAAATATTGAGTTCCAAAAAGAGATATTCCGGCGCTTGAAACTCAGGGGAGGAAAGGGAGAGAACTCGACAAGGTATGTCACTACGCACATAGATGGCAACCCCGCCGTAGCCAACCATTCGACTAGAACTATCCTGTCTAGAACATGTACGATCATTCCGCATTAATCTAAATCCAGGTAGTGGGTATAAAGAAGATGAAAGACTGGGTTTTAGAAAGGTTTCAGATACAAGTACAGCTTGAATGTTACTATTAGCAAAAGTAGTAAGGAAGTCAGCATAGTGAGCAGCAATACTCTGAGCATTGATGTGCGCAACATTGAAATTTTTTACGTATGATGACAATTCTCTATCTACGTTAGCTCTAAGGGAAGTGTCTTCTATTGAACTATCTAAGCTGTATAAAGTATCGGAAGATGACGTCAGAGAGAAATATTCATCTTCTGGTTGTTCATCAAGTAAATGTAGCATTGAGCCAATACACTATAAATAAATAAATGTATACAATAAATATATAATAAGTAATAAAATAAATAACTAAAATAAAATAATACAGGTCAACAGACCAACCCCAATCACTCGCCAGCTGATCCTAATCAAAGTATAAGACAAAATACACTTTAACAACGTCATTAACGAACCGACAATACATGAGAATACAAGTCTATTCTGTCACTCACTTTTTACAACAAAGCACTAAAAGAAATGAAAATTATTCCAACTTTTACACTCTTAGATTTACAAATGTTTGTGATCGCAATTTGAACGTGTGTAAATACCTTTAAAACTATTATGACTAAACGCAGATGTCAATGTCATCAGATTGACATGTGCGTTGTGAGTGACATTATGACATATCATGAAAGAATCACCCATCAAACCAGTAACCTACCCAATTTTAGAACCATATCAAGCAAAATTGCGAATAATTTTATATAATAACAGTAAAAATGTACCTACCTGCCTATAGTTAGTGAAAAAGAAACATACGACTTCTAAGAGGCTCGCACATGCATGAGTAATGGCTACCTACAACCAAACAATGCTAACTAGTAGGTAAACTGACGAATAAATATAATTTAAGAAATGTTAAAACCGTAGCACAACACATGTCTTCACGTCTTGTGAAGTTTACCCTGCAGCCTCGCACTGCGTGACTTGTTGTTCTTCTGCTGTGGCTCAACGATGCCGGTGGAAACTGGATTTGTAACTGATCGAACGCTGGAAGACGATGCAATAGAGGGTTTATCCTTAACTTCGGCCTGCATTTCAAGCACTTTCTGCAAATCAGTTTTTGAGATGATTTTTCTCCGAACACCATTGGGGCAGCTGACAACTATCGTGCCGTCACCGTTCGTCCAGCAGCCCCCAACCCCCAATGCTTTGCGAGCTTCAAGAAACACAGCGTGCCGACCTCTGGTTAAGAATTCAGACACAGTATAACCAGTAGCTTTTAGACGCTTCTTTGATGACCATACTTGGTTACGCACAAGATGATCCTGGAATCTAATTAGTACTGGGCGCGGCTTATCGGTCAAGACGTTTCTACCCAGACGCAGGCAACTCAACAAAGTCTTCTCTGTCACTACAGGCAAAAGCATTGTTACATTACACAAAGTGACGACTTTGTCTATAATATTCTCTGAAGCTGTCTCCGGTAGTCCATGTATTAACAGAGTATTAGAGCGAGATCTCATCTCCAAACAATCAAGAGTATCTAGAACTAACTCCATTTGTGTTTTAAGGCCTGATACAGCTTTCCAAATAAAAATTTTGAAAGTTTGAAACTCACTATTCAAGGAGTTGATGTCCTGTACCTTGCTGCAGTTAAGGGAGTCTTCGAAGGAGGCCATTTTGGATGAGAACATCTCGGTCATTTCATTAACATTCTTCTGCAGTAGTGCAAGGTGATCCATTTTAGTGTCAAGTAATATTGTGTATTTCCAAGCAGGATAATGTGATAGGAGTGTGGAAATATAGCTGGCGGTAAGGCTTACTGAGCCATCAACTCAAAGAGCCAAAATTTAAGGTAAAAAGTTTTGTATTTATAATATAATTAATTAAAAACTGGGAGCTTTAAAACTGCACGTATCACTAGTATCACAGCTACCCTCCAAAAAAAAAAAAAAAAGTTTTATTACTAGCTACTCGGCAAACATTGTTTTGCCATACTTTTAGGCAACTTTTTAAATTTTTCTCTTCGTAAGAACCATCCTCGTACTTCAAGGAATATTCTAAAAAAAGAATTAGCGAAATCGGTTCAGCTGCTCTCGAGATTTGCGCTTAGCAACACATTTAGCGATTCTTTTTTATATTATAGATGGCCACAAGATATTTTAGTGACTGAAAAAAGTACATCAGTACCGTTAAAGTTTACTGAATGCATATTAGACCAATCAATTTTAGTAATTTGGCTAGGACTTCCGATTACGATCGCCTGCGTTTCATTCCAATATACGAGAAAGATCATCATTAACTATAGAAATGACGTATGCAATTAACGCAAACAATTGTTGGTGTTTGTCACCATCGCTAACCACTTGTCCTTGGTTTGCAAAGCATGTATATGTTATTAGAATAACTATGAGATTTGTTGGCGATAAGATCAACATCTTGTAAGTTTACCAAAGAAAAAGTTACTTAGAAAATAACTACAAAATTTATCGAAATCCTAATATAAAAAAAAAATTGAAATTAGAATGGAATTATATATTTTTTTAGTCTGCAGAAAAATATTAATATAATTAATAAAATATTAAGATAAGCAAATATTTCCAAGTCGAGGAAATGTCTGCGTTAAATAGCTAAACAATAAGTTATGCTTTTTCTCAGTTAGGCAAGTTTTGTCTTAGGATCCCCAACCAAAAATGTTACAGTCGACATGGGAATATTTGCTTACCGAATATATTTTCCTAGCCAAAATGGCAATATTTTGCACAAAATTGCAATGGTACCCATTTAGAATGGGAAACCGTGCGGTTTACTAATGTTTAACCTGTTAGGTCGGGTGAGGGCTTCAAGACTTCGGCGCTACGCAGTTTTTTAAGTTATTTTAATAACAAGGCAGGGCAGGGCCATTGTCTCATCTTACCCCACTATGTATACGCCCAAATAGTATTTATAACTCCACTAGAGCTGTATTAACTACATTTTGACGCTAAGTGGCTTGCGGGTAGGGAGCGTCCCGGGCGCCATTACGACGCGACTATTACACGCCTCACTGGCTGTACATTATTATGTAAGCGAGTAAATATTAAATAAATTATAACAAGATTAAGAACATATGTAGGTATTTACAACAACAACAATATATGTAGCCATTTATTTTATATATTATTTACAGTTTCAAATATATTCGCACAGGACAAAGTATTGCAGGTTTTTTACGTTCAAAACGCATATAGATGATTTACTGTTCTGGCAACCACTTTTTTTTATTTTCAACAAAAACTTGTAAATATTTACATGTTATAGAGACCACTTAAAGGTTTAATTTCTAAACATAACTAATTTATGAAATTAATGAAATAAATCTACCAAAATTTAACATTAGCTTTTAGTTTTATCATAACATAATGACGTGCGCTTTGCTTGTGACAACCATGTAATACAGCGTTTTGTTCTTATTTTATGGGTTAAATTTTCACATACACAAGCAGAGCGCGCGCTGCTCGTCATATAAAGTACTACGAGACAAAATAATTTTATCATTTTCACAAAAAACATTTACATCATATTTTTTTTCACATTATTTTCATTCATCATTGTTTTTCTCTAAATCTACGATTATACCAAGATTTTTCTTAGTCTTATATTTAAATATAGCATTTTGTAGAAGCAATTTCCAAGGTACTTATTTTTTCTCTCAAACTTATCTATAGCAAAGTCGTTAAATTATTTTTTACACTGTCATTCATTGTACATATATATATATTACTTCATTACAAAAAAAATGAACTTTAGAGGCACGTACCTACATAGAGTCAATCTGTACGTGCTACGAATCTAAAAGGGTTGATTTCTTAGAGTATACACAAACAAGCTATAGAGCGTATCTCTCTGGTCGGCTGTGGCATCCGTAAGCAAATTTATGTACATATATATACATACGTATCTATGGTATAGAGCTATTATAACGATGTTGTATGCGTGTGGAAATTTCTAGGCTATCGATACTTCAATTATTATATTTTCAGTTATCTATGGATATAAATACATTTTAATTCTACTAATTAACAGCGACGTTTACACGTGGTGTTGGTTATAAGCGTGCGGTTCATAATAGTAAGGCGCTGTATAGCTCGATTATATGTACTCTAAGGTCGGTTCACATTGACGCAGAGTCAAAACGAAGCCCATATAATGGAGAATTATTACGTTGCATTTTGAACTGTCCCATTTCCAATGTCTGAAATACAAAAGACATTGAATGCATGTTACATTTGAGCAAATTCAAAATGAAGAGGTTTTTAGAGGGTCGGCAACGCATGAGAGACACCCCTGGTGTTGCAAACGTCCATAGGCTACGGTGACATCAGGCAGGCCGTATGCTTAATTCCACCTTAGTTGTATAAAAAAATCATAATTTTAGTTCGAAAATTTGGTACTACCTATTGGAGACACATTCGGTTTCCAATACACTGAATGTGCTTCGCATTGGTGTACTTTAAGCCTGTGATAGTTTAAACTAAACCTAACTCTACGCTCTCACTACCTCTCGGTCATTTTCGTACGTTTGTCCTGTTGCATCATAGCGTTTTGCAGATTTCTTATGTACAGATATGTGAGACAACAGTTATTGCAAACAGACAATATGCAAGGGCGGACTGACAGCTCCGGTCAACTATTACCCTTAACCGCCAAAGTTTGTCGGTAAGTTTTACAATGATTTGTGCCAATTGGTCTTTTTTCACATTGTCAGGAGCCATGCAACTAATGTAAAACGGCTACCGTAGCCTATGAACACTTGAAATACGTATTGTTGTTGCTTTAATGCGCCCTACCTCTCTTAAAAACATATAGACCAAGACAAACAGACATGTTTATGCACACAAATGTTCGTCCTGTGTGGTAATAAATAACCCAATAATTCTCTGGAGGGTTGTTGTGTTCATGCGTGTGAGTGTGGTCACCAGTAAGCAGTGGCGTGCACTCCATATAGACAAAAAGACATTGCCTACCCTATCAATTTGATAAATACCATCCTATGTTTCATTCTTAAACATAGTTTTTAACTAATATTTCGTATCAAAAACAAAAAATTAAAAACAGCTCCATCTATCGGTATCGGTAAATTATTAAAATCATCGCTAGTCATATTCAAATCGCAGCTAGGCGCTACGCTACACCAGCGCCGCATTGGCAGCTTTTAACGGCGGAAGACACTAACTATTTCTGGCTAAATTTACGTATGTGTGCCGTGTTGTTAATACAAATACTGTAGTGTGCATTCCTGTAATTACATTGCCCACAATAACACAAATAACGCACACTATCGCATAGTATAGACAATGTCTTTGCAGCTGAACTATAACGTAAATTACCTAAGTGTCGCGAGCATTGCTACGTAACTATTTTAAAAAGTAGTTTGCTGCATATAATTATAGTGAAAGATATTGCCGTTTCTTTTTTTCGTATAAAATTGATGTTAATTTTATTTTGATTTTAAGACGGCCGCCATTGTTTTTGTTTTGAATCGATTGACTGGTAGCAGACGATATAAGATTTTAAAGTTTTAAAGTTGATAAATATAGATGATATTCACTGCGAAAGTTGTTCATGTGGTGTGTGTAGTGTTCGGTGAATAAAAACAAGTGATCACATACATCATTATTTCCACAAGACTGGGTAACCAAAATCAACATTCTGTATTTTTTGGTAAGTTAATAGCTTTAAAAAAAATCTGCCTACCCTGTCAAAAATCTCTGTGCACGCCACTGCCAGTAAGCTTCCAAGGAGTTGCTGTGTTAGCAGCAGAGGTGGCGTCGTGCGAGTAATACTTAATGTATTACAAGCGTTCATAGGGCACGGTAACCACTTTACATTAGGTATGCTTGTATGCCTCCCGAGGTCGTATAAAAATAATGAGTTGGAGTTGGAGGTGGCGATAGGAACGAATCAATGATTAACAGTAATTCCATAATTAATTGTCTTAGCCCTTCGAGCTCTCTATCAATATAGCGTATTTTTTTAAATATTTTAACCAAAAGTTTGAGCGAACTAAGGCCCATAAAAGGCGGTCCTAACCAATCTCGCTCGCTACTTTTAAATTCGTAGCTCTTTTAATGTACGCCGTCGTCAACTAAGGTACTAAAGGTGAATCGTAGCCTCGGCTCCAACATCCTTTAATTTTCACATATATCTGTTTCGTCATTATTTTGCGCTGGATTCTTTCTACATGCCCCAATCAACGGAGCATACCTTTTTTTATTGTAACTCAAAAACCAAAAAAACTAACTCTAACACTCTCTTTCAGAACAAATCTGTTCTTTACAACATTGTACGCGGTCAGGCAAGCCTCTCTGCTTATTCCGCAAAGGACCTGGCCTGAAGACATACACAGATAGATTTATTTAATTCTCGGCGTCGCAACTAAAGGATTTGAGAAGGGGATTTTTTTTATACAACATCGGGAGAAATACAAGCATACGGCCCACCTGATATAAAGCGGTTACCTTAGCCTATGAACGATTATAATACATTAAGTATATGCCACTTCTGCTGGTACCACAGAAACTCCTTAGAAGCTTACTGTATGTTTTGAGTATGAAGGTTTGACCAACAATTTAACATTATTGCAATTGTATCTACAGGTGAAATGTTATCCTCATAGATGCAATAGGCCTCGTTTCTACTAACACGTAAGCTCTTCTACGATATTATGTATGGAGAAACTAAAATAAGACAAAATGAAAACTAGGTCCGATCAACGGGAGAGAAAGAGAGACGACTGTACTCACATGAAAATAAACAGTTAAATAAAAAAACAACTGCACTATTGTCTACTAATCGTCATTGTTCACTTGTATTTCTTCGATGCCATCACTTTCAGTCACCAGCGCCCTTTCCAAGATGACGCGACCTTCCTTGTATCTGAAAAAGAATATTCAATTCATATAGCATTAGTATTGTGAATCAGCGTGGAAATGCTGCCAGCATCGTTGGTACAATGCCGCGGGCCACACTATTTAGATCTATTTTAGGTTATTATTATTATTTTAGATTTATTAAATTTTAGATGTAATTTAGTTTTAGTTTTGATTGTGTATTTATTTAATTTTAGTTAAGAGTAAATAAATTTCCATTCATATAGCTGTTTAAGTATGATCAATAAGGTAACAAAGAGTTCACATTTTTTCTTTAAATAACGTCTGAAGGCGTACACGCATACAACCTACCTGTAAAGGGGTTACCATAGTCTATGAATGCTTGTAATACATTAATTATCACTCGCGCGATGCCTCTGCCACTAACACAGCAACTCTTTCAACATACAACAGCAAGTAACAAATAGGTTTTTAAATAAATTGAAGGAGGTTGTTCTTTCCTAAAATGGTGATCTTATGATGCTGTTGTTACTACGATCAGAGTTTACAATCTTCTCCCAATTAAAATAAAAATGATAAATGGACCCCAGTTTAAAGTTGAACTTAAAAAATGACTTCTCAAAAAAGGCTACTATAATCTCAAGGAATATTTTGACGAAATGGTCGTCAAAATATTCCTTGAGATTATAATATACATACATAAATAAAATGCTGACATAATTACTATTTATTAATATAACAATAAATTGAAAACAACAATAATGAATAATGATTGACAATAAAAATATATATTATTGAGATTAAAATTGTGAATGTTTGCACGCCCAATGTTGGCAGACTGCCGAAATAATAATATGCAAATGTATCTGCTGTATAACCAGTCATACAATAAAGAATTATTCTATTCTACTCTAATCTTGTTAGATCTCAACTCTTTTATAGTGCAGTGAAAAAGAAATGGCAAAATAGGAAAAAGTCCAGCAATATTGAATATGGGATCTATTGAATATTCCAATAGAATTTTAAAACGGAGAGCTTGAGGAGAATTTGTGTTCGTCCATACTATTTGACAACAAATACCGCTCGCTCGCGTACACGGGCGAAATAGTTCGCGGCGAATTCGCGTCTTATGTAAGAGCATGCGTGAAGAGGTTGATAAGTGTGGAAGAGACGACAGAGGTATGTTTGGATCAGTACACCTGGTGTTCCATAGTATCTGCCTACCCCAATGGAAGTCAGGCGTGACATAATGTATGTAAGTACAAATTACTATAGCGATAACTCTAACACCTTTGAAGTGGATATCTGACTTTACCTTTGATTTTCCTCAGTAGCAAACTCATACACCCATCCCAATTTGGTGGAACAATTCTTGCAGGAGACGTCACGCACCATGTGGCGGCCCGTGAGCATCACACGGTCCTGCACGTCCGAGTACACCAGGTTCACCACTTTGTGGAATAGGAAAGCGCGACCTGTAAAGTATAATAAATATGTTTAAGGGTCTGTTTTGAGATTTTTCTGTATATTGTTCTGTTTTCGATACAGTGAGCAAAACCTATTGTTATCTAGGGCTTTATTATACAGTCTTTATGTGGAATTGTTGCAGTATTGTATGTCAAAATTCACTGCCTTATTTTATTTACTAACATGTCTGTAAGAATAATAGGGTTGATATAGGACAGCATATTGTAAAATCAGAAATAGTTTTCAATTTAAGGAGATTATTTAAATTCACTATATCAGGGACTTTAATAAAACATATTGTTGTTGGTGATGGATTGATGTGTTTAGAATGCTTATTAAAATGGACTTTTAATATAATTCCAACATAAAGTGAAGCAGGCAGTCTTTATCTACAGAACGAATACTAGTGATGACAATCACAAATATTTACAGTTATAAAACTATGAACAAATAAAGCTTTTCAAATTCATTGATCTGAATGAGCCTTAAATATGCATGTCATTGTAGCACTCTTTACCGAAATACCAAACAAGACATTTAAAAATCATATTTTGTGATAAAATTTTCAGAGAAGCCCAGCTGGTGATGGTGAAGGTTGATAGCTGTTGGATAACCCGCGCAAAGCTTTCAATGAATTTGAAATTACGAGTATTCCAATATTTAAACATTATACCAAATGTATAGAAATTTCATCATAATACAGATTGACAAAAAATTAAGACCTGCAAATACTTCAATAAGTAACCACACATAATCTAGCTATACACATTAAAGCACAGCTCAGGTTTTAAATTGAGTATTTTTTCTATGTAACTATGCAATTGAACTGTAATATAGACACAATGTCATTTTATTTATATTATCTTGCTGTCAGATGTACATATATCACAAATACCAATCTCATAAGCCTTGAGGTTGAATCAAGAGAATCTCAGTGTGTGAATGAATGTAAGCAGAACAACTCTATGTGTAAAGACTTTTGCAAACTAATCTCAAGACTGGGTGAGAGCTTTGGCTCCTTTGTCCATGTTGGACGAGCCAAAGAGCCAAGAAACCACCAAGCAGGTCTCATGCTTGTTTACTGCGTGCTCTTTGTTGTGCAATATAATGACAGCATCAAAACAGTACCAACACTAGCGTCCTATTTATCGAATAAAATAATTATTACAAGCAATTTCAATAAACCAAAAAATTAAATAAATGATATAAATTATTAAGTTCAACAAGATACCTGTCGCCCCCGTAAATCTGGTGCTGATGAGCTCTGAACGGTTGGTGAGGTTTACGTCGCAAGATGCGCACGAAAACAGACGACTGCCGCCGATGTGATGGAGAAATACCTTGCCCATTACAAAAATTTTCTTTGTTTTCTAATTAGTACACACTAAAAAGTAAATAAAAACAATGAAATGATGACTTGATTACGGTGAGCCTTTCACTGAGTGTCAAATAAAATAATGTCAATATAAACAATTATCATAGACAATAACAGATGTAGATGGAAACTCCATCTATATTTACGCCCCAACCCCCAAAAATTTAAATCGAATTGTGACGGTGACGGCCAAATTAAACCAAATCTAACAGAGAAAAAGAAATACTGTCTTGCTCCGTTTTTCTGCACACAATCCAAAGTTTAGTGAATCATAACACTAAATGAGGAAGAGAGGCGAACAAATAACTTCGAGGCGAATAAAAAAACTCTTCTAGAGGGGAGAAAAGAAGTATCGGGGTGGTTTGTCAGCATCCATAACAAGATAAAATCCATAGGTTGTAACATTCTTGCTAACGCTCAGATAGAATTAGAATGGTATAGTATTTATTCTACCTTACTTTGGAGACATGTATGATTATATTCGAGGCGCTGACTCACACAATGGAAACGCAATGGTTGTGTACTGTGCGGTTCCTGCGAAGTTTTCTTCCAAGAACTCTCAAGTTGTGGCCGAGGTTTTTCCAAGGGACTACAGCATGGGATTCTTCAAGAAAGGCGTGAAGAGGTTTTGTATAGGGTCGGCAACGCATGAGTGACTGCTTACCATAAGGCAGACCGTACGCTTGATTGCCGCCTTAGTGGTATATAAATAAAAATATTCTGCGAGATAGGTCTATCGTCGATTTCTTTATTGTAGGCATCAAAACCAATCTAGGTGGTAAATAGATTGGTAAATAGACATTATACCACTGTTTTGAACGAATAAAAATATTCCTGGCAAAAATTATTGCTTTAAATTTAAAGAACACGCATAATAATTCTGTCCAATGGAAGGGTGGTTTCTAACTTATATTCTTATTTATTTATTTACGAAAATACTGGATATTGACACTACCGAACAGCTGTTGATTAGTAGCTAAGCAACGGCATTTCATTCAATTTGGAAGTAATGACTCTCACAAAAAGTAAACATTGTCTCATCTGTTACTGGATTTTACAAAATTAAAGATATTTAATGATAAGTTTGCGATATGGAGAATATAAAAGATGATACAATACACCACACAGCGCTCAAATTAGCCGAAGAATTAAAGAACTTATCAATTTATAAATCATTTTATAGTGATGTCCAGGCAAGTATTTTGTGATTTAATGATATTGTAATACCTAATATGTGCCGTTACATAATAAATACGTAACACATGAATATTTTCTATTAATGCCAGAAACTAGTATCATCGCCGAATGTAAAAAAGGAAGATTTCAAACAGACTTTACAGCAGGCAATGAAAGAAAAAGGCTTAGACACGAAACTTAGAAACACAGTATTTCATTGGGTACGGACACAAAGCAAGCAAAATGTAAGGCATTTTTTCTAATTTATCATTTTAGTAAGTTATTTTCTATTCTTGTTTTAAGTGGATGTTGTACTTAATGTGTGAAAAAGTAGGTATATTTGATATTATTATTGCTAAGCCTATATTATTATTGTATTAAAGTACTCTTTGGCAAGGAGATTTATTTATTACTAGCTGCTGCCCGCGGCTCCGCCCACGTGGAGTCAAATAACGTAGCCTATGTGTTAATCCAGATCATAAGCTATCTACGTGCCAAATTTCATTCAAATCCGTTCAGCCGTTTAAGCGTGAAAAAGAAACAAACATCCATACATACAAACTTTCGCATTTATAATATTAGTAGGATATTAAACTAATTGCTAAGATATTTTAAGTGTTGCCAGTACCTAATACTTACGTAACTAATATTTTTACAGAAATTAGATCCACTAACGTCTCTATTAAAAGCAAGCACACAATGGGAAAAGAGAATTCACAAATCGTTAAATTCAATGTGTTCAGATCTCGAAACATCACTAGCGAAAATACGTTCTCAAAGTGAACAAGAAGAGCTTTCAGACAAATGGAATGAACTTAGTACTTATAACTTAGGTATGATCATGAAACGGCAGAAAACAAAAAATAATATGTGAACAAACTGAAACAATCACACGTTTTATGTTACAGATTTATCAAAATACAGGCCAGTTTACGCTCCAAAAGATTTTTTAGAAGTTCTATTAACATTATCTGGTTATGTTCCTTATACAAGAGAGTAAGTATTTGTATTTCAAATATATACGTAAAAACTCAGTACAGCAAGTACTTGCAAAAACTTGTCTCAACTCGACAATTAACATTAATTATCGATAATTAGTATTACATATTATTTCAGAGATGAGCCCAAATGGGAATTCGCACATTTGCCATTACAAGTAAAAACATTAGAGCAAATGGTGAGTATTTGAATAAACGTATTACATTACATTGTCAAGATCGAAGGACCAAAAGTTTTAAACAACCTTTTTATCGATATTATGTGTATTTATAACCTACTTCATACAAAATAGGCACACAATAGGCTTTGTTAACTTCTACAATATAATACAAGCAAGTCAATCCAATGTCTTAGTTATTTATAGTACTTGTATTTTTTAACATAATTTACATTCACGTGTGTCCTACAGCAATGCAAAAAGGCCCCGGTTCAGTATATTTTTACAAAATGACGTGCGAAAACACTAAAACAATTTGTTTTATGAAGCACCTCGATATAAATAATAAGTACAATCTAGCTATATAGTGACTTATGATGAAACAAAAATTTTTTTAACCTTAGCGAAAAACATATACGGAATGGTCTAACGGCGAGCCCTTACTCGGCGTCAACCCAAATATGGCGAGTACAGTGACAGGGTTCGCAACGCTCGAGGCAGAGAGAATTGGCCTCGGCGAGAGAGTAGCGTCTCTAGGCTACGCGCCTGTCGTACAAGAGTACTTGAAGAAGGGCAGCCCGCAGTGCCTTCGCGCGAAGCTCTGGTCACAAGTACTTGGCGCAGATATTAAGACGCAGGTATGTCGGATAACTAAGGTTAACCATTTACGTCTTTATAATTAGCGTTAATAACATATTTTTGAATTAAAACTTTACGCACGCTTGACTTGAGGAGTAAGCTGGTGAATGCTCGATGAGAGCGTTACGAAAAGTGTAATCGGGTGAGGCGAACGGAAGTTGAGAGGGAGATATAAGTTAGTGAAGATAGACAGAGGGAGTTACTTTTCGTATATAAATGTAGGGGCAAGAGAAAGAGGTGCGAGCACACATTTTCTTTCTCTCATAGCGAGTTAAGTTTCGTATATCTAAAACACAGTGCAGGCCTATTGTTTGTATCACACTATGGAGCTAAAGAAGTTTTACTTCAGTCGTGTGGTCTAAAGCACACTCGTTTTTTTTTTTTGGATTAGCCACATTATGAGTTAGTCGTTTAAGTCCTGAATGGCAAAGTCTGCAAAATGTCTAACTCGCAGAATATCCAAATCGCATTACCTACTAGTGTACCGTAAGTAACTACTTACATAAACAAATGTTTGTATTGTACCTTGACGTAACTTAGCCCCATGAAGTAAATAACCCATGGAAAACCGATGAGACGATTTTGCGTAGTAACCTGAGGGTAAGGAGGAGGAGGAGGGAGTAAAATGAAGGTGCCTTTATGAGCCGTCAACTGCTTTATTGGTTTGTGCTTAACACTGATTACATTTTCAACTTAATCGAACCGGTATTTTTAACAATTAAAAAATAAATAAGAGAGATACGGCGCATCAAAGCAGTCCTTTTGGGAAAGTACCTCCATGTCACAGAAAACCGCGGCGACATTGTATAAAAAAGAAATATAAAATATTTCTCACGTCGTGAAATGAGAGTATTTGTAACTTGCCAATAGGGAAACGCCACATCGTCTAGTTTATTTTATGAATTGAAAGCATAAAAAATAAAAGAGAAACAATGTATTTTTTTGAAGCCAGGAACTTAAGATTTACCTACTCTTTTCTTAGGTTTGTTTTTTAGAGTTAGTTTAGAATTCCATTGACCTGCCTATCTGTTAGATTAGCGATTTTTTTTAAACAACTAGATTGGCAAACAAGCATGCGACCCGCATTAGATGGTAAGCGGTCTATTGACGCTCGCAACACCACGGGGAAGTTACTCGCACGCTTCCAATGTTGTGACCTAAGGCTGTTTCGTCACAATACCCAGTAATTTCTCTGCCATATCTCACCCTTCAAACCGGAACACAGCTATATAAATATAGCTGCTCGGCGGTAGAAATAGGTGAGACAGAAGTAGCCACGCAGACGACTTTTGTACAAAGTCTCCCTCTGAGATACCATCCCCCTTACCGTCTTTCCTCTGAAGTTTGTATCGTGAGAACTTTTATGTTGCTCAGGGAATGTACAGGGATTGTACAGAATCCTTGATGCTTATCACATATTTGTTTTCTGAAATAGTATACCTACTGTCAAATAGGAATCAATAATTATGTTTATAAAATATATCAAGATCTTTTTATATTTTAAATCCATACGAACGACAACTTCACATATGAACTATACATTAAAAACGTGCAAAAGTAAATTCTTACTCGCAGAGACCTTGAGCACACAGTCAGGTGCGGTTCCTTGGTTGCGCAGCTTCCGACGGAGATAAGTTTGACATTCTCTTAGCAATTCGCAAAAAAATTAGCTGGACACAAATCGTCTACACGAAGAAACGACGCATCTGTTTATGTATATTACAAAATACATAAGCCTTTAGCCGGGAAGGCTTTAAAGGCATCATCGGAGCGGAGCGACGCAAAACGATGTTCACAACAATAACGGCAATTAGTCCAAATTTCACTATGTGTGGGTGATTTCAGCAAGTGGCATACTTTAACCAGCTGAAGAAGAGCGTGCTAGAAGTAGACCTGATGATAGACAAGTTGATATTCAAGGACGTGCAGCTAACAGCTTCCAACGACGACCAGTATTTTGTATTCGAGGATCTGTTATATCAGGTTGGTAATGGTACCCACATTAGAATATTCGGGAGATGATATTAATATTGTACCTACTAACAATAGTACTTTCTTTAAGTACTTGGTTCATAGGTGATGTCTTCTGAAGAAGAGTAAGGAGTAAGTAAATATGTAGAAGCTGAGGAAGACCAAAACTCATCACTCATGGCCAAATTGTTCATGTTTTACTAGAAACTGATGTCAGGAGCCATAGGAACCGGCGAGCATGCATGAAAAGAGTTATGAATATTAAAGAAGCGAGTAAGATATGTAAGGACAGCGATTTTGGCGCTCAATTCTATCTTCTTACCTCTCAAGGGACCTAGCGTGAAGATATATATACATACATGAACAATCCTTAGTACCCTGTCACCTAGCAAACCAAGGTCAGGCATAAGAGAGGTAAAGTAGAGCATAGTGATAGAAATATGTGAAAACAAGCAGCCGACTGTGCAATTTCCCCTTACAAAAGACCGCAGCCAAATAACAACTCCTTGAAGCATTATACCTGCGGATGAATAAGGTTATCAGTAAGCTTATTGATAAGGAGTCGTTGCGTTAGTAGCTGGGATGCTTGATCGCTCTTTATCACGCCAAATCCCTTACGGGGGTAGGCAGAGAGAACCGACCACGCGACTCGATCCTTACATACCTCACTCGCTTCTTTCACATTCATTGCTCTTTTCATGCACGCTCGCCGGTTTCTAGGGCTCCTGACATCACCTTCTGATAGAACACGACCAATTTGATCATAATAGGTAAGTCTTGACCTTCCTCGGCTCCTACATCCTTCCACTTTTGCATTGTATATCTGCTTCGTCATTCTTTCATCCTGCATTCTTTCTACATGTCCGAACCAACGGAGCATGCCTCTTTATTTATTTGTTGTAAATCAAAATTTACAGCATTACAGTAACAAACTATTGCGCTATAAATTTCATACTACGTCTTATAATTTAATAACAATATTTCATTAATTCAATAACAATTTGGTGATTATATCTTAGTTAACTACCATCTATCCTCTCACAATGTCTAAGGCATTCATAATTCACATCCAGCCATCTCCACGCAAACAGATCAAAGTCGGGTGTTGATGACAGAAGATCATTGAAAATAATTATTCCACGAACAAGAGGCGCCTTCGAGTAGGATACTGTCCGAGTCCGAGGTGGTCTCTTTATACCACTAAGGCAAACAAGCGTACGACTAGCCTGATAGTAAGCAATTACCGTAGCCTCTGGACACTTGCAACATCAGTGATTTTATTCGTGCATTGCCATTTCCTGCTCCTTGTCTCAGAAACTTCGACCCACCCGGGAACATCGATCATGGGCCCTATTGACTTATAAGCACTTTATATTAAGCGAGTCGTATGCTTGATTGTCATCAGACATTGTACAAAAAATCGTAATTTGCTAAATTCTACGTGATATATCTCCGTATGTGGGATATACTATCCTATTCATAGAGCTAACAAACCGGAAGGAATCTTTCATCTGTTAACAGAAAACACATTCAGTGTGCAAATTTGCTCTGTGTGATGTGTACAGGTAATGTTGTGTTTCTCCCGGGACTGCGAGGTGATGCAGAACCTGAAAGGCAGCATTGGGAACCCTTTGAGCGTCACGATCAAGGGCCGCCAGACTTCGGCCGAAAGCGTCACCGTGTTCCCGCCCAGCGGAATCATTCCTTTCCATGGATTCTCCATGTACGGTAAGTGTATTGAATAACCATCCATTAAGTTTAAGCCTGATGTTTCCAATAAAATAGTTATATGTTGGTGATCTGCCCACAGCCACATCAACTTGCTAATCTTTAGAACAACATCGCTAACTCTAGCTCTACTATGGATGTATTCATTCCTGAATGTACATATCGCGTAGAAAGATTCCGAATATGGCTCTCTTCACGCACGCTGTGCAACCTTGAGCTCTCGTATGAGGCCCATAGTGTCCCGCCTATCTGAAAAACTCGTAAAAGAAATCAAATGGATGTGTTTATTGGAGGAAAACTATAGCGGTCTAACGTGTTTGCATTCCCAATTCTGGAAAAGTGGATCTATTTTTTATTTACGAGTACTTTTCTGAGGAGTGATAAAGTGTATAGATAGCGCGAACACGACTCTCGTTTCACCTGCTTTTTTAGTCCGCCTCAAACATTCTAGACCCTGCTCGAACGTTGTTAGCGCAAGGTGGAAACTTTTCCTATTCGCGGAAATGTCTTTTAAGGGAACATGTCCCACCACCATCTCATGGCTTTACCGACGTTACGGTCATTTGAGCCGAATCGCGGGAGATGCAGCACGGCACTTGCTGCTTTGAGGTTCTCTGCCATACGGTAGGCATTTCTTGACTCCCTACAAATTGTTTATATCTGTCTCGACACGTCTCTTTTTCGCCTTCTCCTCCTCTGGGGCGGCAACGCGCACGTTTACGCCTGCACTGCTGTACGAAGGCGCTCGTGGGTATTCCTGTAAGGATATATGTTGCGCTCTCCGTCCTCCCGCTCCTGGGCCTTTTCCGCCTTTTCTTCGGCGCCCCTACGCGCGAACCATGCGTGGGCGAACCCGCGGAAAGCCTCGAAGTTCTCCGGGGCGACGATAAAAGGTTCACGAAATACAACGGGCCCGTTTCCTCTTCGCTGCGCTGGATCCCATCCATTCCGTTCTATCGCACAGATCGGCATACTATGGACAGGACCACAAAACGTGGTGTTCCTCCTCGCTAACATCCTCCTCGTTTTTAAGGAAACAAAAAGAAGTTGCCAAAGCAAGGCTGTAAGGAGCGTGTCCTAAAAGTTTGAATGGTCTGCTCTCTAGGAAGTAGGTGACCCCTTTTGATCGCCAAGTGCGCGCACGCGGCGTCATAATGAAGCAGGAACCCTGTATTCCGCAGCTTATTGCTCACGCAGTGGAGGTTTATTCCCATCCGTCCTCTTCAACCCCGCCACCAGGGTGACGGACGGCACTATCTAGGTGGCGCTTACCACCAAGGTGATGGATGGCACTAACTAGGTAGCGTTTTACACTCCGGTGGTCAATAGAACTTATTTAGTTTCATCTGCACTCTTCATAAATTGGGCGATTCTCTTTACGTACTTACTAAAAATATAAATAAAATATCGCTGGATATCTTGGGCAATAAAAAAATAAAAATTATGGCAAATATATATATATAACATATAATTAATAAATACCTAATAATTATTTTGACAATACTTTCAATTTGTCAGTTTCTTTATAGGGTAGGTAAAGTTACTTATAAGCGGTAAAGCCACCATAGTGCCGTCTGGTTACCACGGTGGTGCAAGTAAAGAGCATGTGGGTATCGTAAAGGCATACCTCGTCAAGGTCAAGAACAAACTGAGATCAAATTCCATTAAATGAAATATTTGACTACTACATCCGAAACAAGCATGAAGGAGAACCGATGACATCGATATTACGTAGTAACTCAATTCACCGCTACGGGTCGGGGGGAAAGTAGAATGCGCACCTCTTATTGGCTAGTTAGCGGATCAACATCGCGTCACTAATCGTCTTATTGGTAAATATACTCCCAATGGTTAAAAGGCTCGTAACGCTGAGATATTTATGCGCTAAAACTCTGTTTTTGTGAGCGCGGGGTGCCTTCATGCACAGTCAAGTGGTTTATTAGTTTGTAGTTACAAGCGACCAAATCTTTCATCATCGCTTAAGTTAGTTGACACTGTTCGATGTCTTTAATTCTTTTGCGATAGACGGTTGCTTTTAAAAGGTCTTTATTCATAATCGTTATTCAAAGTCTCGTCAACAAATAATCTAAATTCCGGCGACAATGGAAATAGAAAAATCCTGCAAATATGTTCCCGATAGCAATTTTTCAGTACACATAAAAACATATTGTGGTACCTACCTACATACGAATATCAAAAGAAAAGTTCAATTTGTAATGATATTTACCATGGTCCCGTACCATGGTCCACAATTGGACACTTAATAAAAAGTACCTCATATACCTTAGAGACCGGCGAGCGTGCATAAGAAGAGCAATGAATGTTAGAGAAGCGAGTGAGGTTTGCAAGGATCGAGTCACTTGGCGCTCGGTTCTCTCTGCCTACCCCGCAAGGGATTTGGCGTGAAGTTATGGATAGACCTCATATAGGTACCTAAGGTAATCAGAAACATTTAAAAAAATATCATAGTGAATATTTTAACACCATAAAAAATATAATTTTAAGTAAATAAACCTTTAAATGACCCAGAATTATGTCTATTTGAGTATGTCTATTTATTTAAAAATGCCGCGTAAACAATACGGGACGTAATTTGTATGTAACAAATTATAAACCGTTAAATTCTTATTTTATTTCTGTTACCTGCTGTTTGAAAGTCTGTAGCATTTAGGTAACTATCTTGTTTAACTACAACTTATTTTGTTTGTTATTATATTAGTCAATCAATTGCTTAAGTAGCTTTTACGGCTGGTAATTTGTTTACCTAGTTACAATGGGACATTTCGCGGCAGTTTTAAATAAATAATCACTAAAGTTATAGATTATCTGAAGATTTATTCATTAAAAAAAGTGTATATTTCACACCAATTTTTGTGGCGCTAAATATTCATTATCATTAATTTGAATCATTTATTTATATATTGTCTGATCCCCTATTATTATGTAAACTGTCATTTGTTTTTCAGCGACGCCATTCTGTTATTTATACGACGACCCGGTCCAGCTGTACTACACATTTCGTGCATTCTACATTCGATACTGGCATCGTCTTCACTACATTTCTACGCATCCTCAGGTAATAAAATGCACACCCGTAATAATTACATTAATAAGGTACATAATTTAATTACTGCGTGTCATATAAGAGTCACATGCATGTCCTTCCAAAAGGGATTTCTGCGGGGGTATTCAGATTGCCTCGGAAAGCCATAATCGAATCGGAATCCATAACTTATCTGTCTAAATGTATGGGTACCTATGTCAAAACTTGTCAAATCCGTTCCAATTTAGCTTTCCGAGGCAACGGGAATAGCCCCACTGAAGTGATACCCTGGTGGAATTAATTACACAGCAATTCCCTACAACAACATATAAATAATTACTTGGTATCGTTAGCACTGTCCATATTTAATACGCGGCATTTTCCTCAGTTGCAAGTGGAGATAGCAAACTAACAAATAAAATTCAATTATTATCTTACAGGGTCCGCAACGCAAGGGTTGACACCCCTGGTGTTGCAAGCATGTCCATAGGCTACGTTAACTGCTTACCATCAGGCAGACTGTAAGCTTGTTTGCCACCTTAGTGGTATAAAAAATATATAAATACATGTGATCCAGTAACATTGTCACCTCGAAGGGAAAACCTTGCATCAGAACTGGCACTTCTAAAATGAATTGTGTATGTTGTTGGACCAATGAGTGATCCAAGTTTTCGATCTCAAGCGCGAAATTAACCTTATGAAATTTCCAAAAAAATCGAATTCATTTTTGATGTACGTATGTAACAACATCATGTTGTGCAGTGATGGTTTCATTACAAACGTCAAAGTGAATATGAGTTTGAAGTTTTTTTTTTATATATAAAACTAGATTGGCACACAAGCATGCGGCTCGCATCAGATGGTATGCGGTCACCACAGCCTATTGACGCTCGTAACACCACGAGGATTTTACTCGGGCGCTGCCAATCTGTTGACCTAAGGCTATTTCGTCGCAGTAGGTACCCAGTAATTTCTCTGCCATAACTCACCTCAGATGAAAGGTATTTCATCTGAGGTGAGTATCTCACCCTTCAAACCGGAACACAGCTATATAAATATAGCTGCTTGGGTGAGACAGGTACCCACGCAGACCCCTTTTGTACAAAGTCTCCCTCTGGTGAAAAGTGGTGCTTGCACCTCAATTAAATTGAACACTTTGATGTTCCGAAGCTTTTCTATCAAGGGGTAATAGGTAGAATAAAAAGACTACAATTAAAGTTAGTTAATAATTCCTAGTTACGGAATAAGATAAAGTATTCTTTACATAAAGGGTCATAACGACACCTGCAAGGAAAAACATCGTATCTCATTTTTCGTAACTTTAGAGGAGAGCGCGTCAAAGATTCAAAAAAATCTTATTAATACTCTGTTACGCATAAGCGCGGAATAGAAAAAACAAACTTGTTTTTTTTTTTCCGTGGGCATAAGGCTTAAGTGTCAAAGATTTAAAAAAATCTTATAATGGTCTGTTAGGCATAAGGCTTAAAAGGCGTCAAAACTTCAAAAAATTCTTACTATGCTCTGTTAGGTATAAGGTCTAACAGAGCATAAGATTTTTTTGAATCTTTGACGCGCTCTCCTCTAAACTTACGAAAAATGAGTTACGATGTTTTTCCTTGCAGGTGTCGATAATGTCTCTCGCTAATTTATTATGAATTTAATTGCAGGGTATAGTTTCTCTGTGTTTGCTCTACGAGCGGCTACTGGAGGCGAACGAACCCTTGTTATGGATACATTTCAGAAATATCAACATAAACCCGTAAGTGCTTTCCCAGTATCAATTTTAAACATAAGGTTTTATTCAAAATATTTGTGCATGAACATGTCTGTTTGTCTTAGTCTGAATGTTTTTAAGAGAGGTAGGGCATCAAAGCAGCCCGTCTGGGCGAGTACCTCCATCTCACAGAAAACTGCAGCCAAATAACAACTCCTTATAGGGTTGTTGTGTACCTGCGTGTGAGTGAGGCCACCAGTAAGCTCCTATGGAGTGCTGTAAGGAGTTGATGTGTAAGCAGCAGAGGAGGCATTGCGCGAGTGATACTTAATGTATTACAAGCGATGACGCCTTGAGACCCGTTATATACTTGGCGCCGTAACGCGCATGGCGGAATCTGCCCTTACGTCATATTCTAAGCAAAGGTTTTACGTTCAAAAATACAAAATATTTTCTTCTTCCATTATAAATAAATCCAATTTTCTCATTTGTGTACTACCAAGGTTTTGTACATTTTAAATATCCTTATTTTCGATTCTCCATGACTGTTTCAGCGTTAGAGTGGTATTCAAATGGCTCATGAGGGCATTCAGTGGACACCTGCCGCCCGACCAGCTACTGTTACTATGGGATGCGATCCTCGGCTACGACTGCCTCGAGATTCTGCCGCTCCTGGCTCTGGCGATACTCAGCTTCAGAAAAGAGAACATATTCCAAGTGAACACCATACAGAACGTGGACGCGGTGCTCGCAGACTTGTCCACCATTTCAGTTATACCACTGCTGCAGCTGTCTCTCATGAAACCCTGATTAGTCGCTTGTGCAGACGCTCTATCGCCATAGATAATAGCAGTTCTAGTTTACGGCTATAGAATATTAATAACGGTTCCTTAAATGAGAAATAAAATCGAAAAAATTTAACGCGTCATCAAATCTTCAAATTTTATTTTTATAGTTCATCAAATAGCTTATTGATGTATTAAAACTCAGAGACAACAATACATATGATTAATTCGAGGTTAGAAGCTAAACTCTTGCACCCGACGCTCTGCAGGCCACGGTTTAGAGGTGGTTCAACCAACAAGTCAAGTCTTACTATATAGAGAATTTAATACATCTTTATATACATAATTCTTCTATAACTGTGTGTAAGTGAACTTCTAAACGGCTGGACCGTCGGAAATTTATAGTGTGAAATTAAATTTATAGAAATTTATATTTTTTTTATAAATTTATGTGTTTGAAGGCCCTGGATGGTTTAGATTTACAGTTGGATAATTCACAATCAGTCTGAATAACAATCGATTAAAATAATAATCATCAAAATACGTTAAGCCTTAGGTATTAATTATTATCCATAGTTTAAAAATGGTACTGAAGAACAAGGCCTCTTCTTTTACATACAATTTCATTAAAGTTTCTTTTTGTCGTTGAAGTCTAGGGCATATGCATAAAGTGATAATAGTACATTATCGTGCCGCGGGGTGTGCCATATATATGGCAGTGTGGCCTTGCAGGATGGGACGGGAAGGTGTTATTTCACTTGGCGTTTGGGATTGATATTCCATTCTACTCGCATTGATCGTTACGAAATATACATTTTTTAATTAAATTTAGTATCTCAAAACCGTACACATATCTGTATTATGCCTTGAATGATTTCGCGTTAAAGATTTTTGATTGACATTGCACTATAGTACAAACACTAGACGTGGTCCGATAAAGCCTAAGATAGGTTACTGTAGTTTGAATAATAGATTCTAGGCGAGCGATTGTTTGTTATAATTATCAATATTTTTTGATTATTCTATTTATTAAATTATATTGTTGAACGTATGAACTTACGCCTAAAAGCACAATTACGAGAGCATTAGAATTGAAAATGCTGACCGCGTCTGCGCATGCTGAGAAATCAAATTGTTATATATTGTTTTTGTATAGTGATTTTATAGATTTTTTTCAATTTTGTAGAACAATTGTATTTTTAAATTAAAAAAAAATAAAGTACAACTGTTACAGTTTCAGCGTTATATTTTTTATAAATATTAAGCCATTCTCTTACAGCAGGAACACAGGTCTTCCTTCAATTGGTGCCAATATTTCACTGCTCATAGAAGACGTCGTGATTTCTAGCCGCCATAAATCTATTCGATGCCATATTTTCTACCTTTAACTCGAATTAGAACGTTCTTGCCAGGCGAACTTCCCGTAATAATAATATGGCACATTTTCGCTTGCACGCCGCTATCTTCTCTCGTTTCACTTGGCCGAGTGCTCGGATATTCGGAGCAAGGAGCGCTGGTATAGTGTTGCACTATTCCAACATTTCGGTATACTACGCCGCATATTCAGCTCCCTCGCGATAGATCACAAACGAATAACCAAAAATTAACGCCTGGTTCCTTGCGGGGTAGGCAGGGAGAACAAAAAGACAAGTAAGCTATTTAAATAGGTCTACAAGCGAACAATGCTTTTAATCTGACAGAATATTCGGTGACGTCATACCACATCTACCATATTACTCATCCCACTGCAGTGATAGGGTCTCAATTCAACTGAACGGTTAACATTTCTGCCACGCGACTAACTATGGATTGGCGGAGGCCAGTGTTTTCAAGCCAGCCGAAGCTACTGGAAGTTATCGGTATCGGTACCCCTAGACTGAGATTAGCGACTGACATCTATCGACATAAACTCTTCCATAGCCAGGCTGCGGTACAACGTTGCTTAACCTGCTAATTCGATTAGAGTGACTTGTGTAACGACTCCATCAAGCTTTTTACCATACGTAATTTGTCCAAATAACCAAGTGCTGGCTGGGCGCCTACCGCCTAGGATAAAGACTAAACAGATTGAGATTTTTAATGTCCGAAGATGCGCCGAGTACCTTCTTTACTACTCGATACTCGTCGTACTGGGCACGTGTTATAGTACCCGTACTCGTTTTAAACGATTTCAAATTTCTTCGGGATGCACGAACCGAGTAACTTAGCCGAGTGCTCAGTTCGATAAAGATAAAACCGCGTAATACTCGATAAATTGTGCACTAGGCGTATCTATAATTACCACTAACCGAAACCGACAGTTAAAATGGCGGGTGTACCTCCTTCAAATCCAAATTATATACACAAACGGAAGAGCGTAATCAGAATCAAAAAGCTATTGAATCGCCTTCACCTTACGCCCTGTGATAGTCATATCGAAATCGAGCAAAAGATCACCACTTTTATAAGAGCCCTTATATAGTCCTATAGACCTTAAGTTTCTGAAATAATAAACACTTTGAGAGTATTACACTCGACCGTAAATGGGTTTTAGTGTCAAATCAAACATGACCGATAGGGCTGATCATTTATTTTATTTTTTTCTACAAATCACGCACCAATTTCCTTCTTCATAGAAACTATTTTCCAGCACCAACTCCGGCTGTCCTCCACAAAGTTCCTCTAGCTCATTCTCTTCGAAGACGTGGTAGTACCTCAGTAGAGTACTATTCGGTTGGTCCGCTAATTTGTTATCGTTAATCTGTCTAAGTTTCCACGGCACCAGCAAGTCGTTGTGCTGGAACTGCGTCCTGTTCTCGTGGACCGGCAGGTGGACGCCGGCGACGGCGACCGTCTGCTCCTCGGCGTGGGCCTGTTTACTCTTACAAAGGTAATTGGACTTGGTCTGGTCTTTCGCCCACACCGTGATCAGTGTTCGCCCGCCTGGTTTCAGTAGACGGGATATGGTTGAAATTGCTTGTTTTCTTCTCGCCTAAAAAAGATACGCCTATTTTTATATACCATTTGGGCAAATAACCTAACGCTCCGTCTGATATACCGTAGTGAGTATATTGGTACTAATTGATAGAATAAGATCTCACTGTGTACCTTGCTGCTGAGATGGTGTATAACAGCGATGCATATCACGACGTCCGCGCACTGGTCCCGCAGCGGCGCGGCCAGCAGGTCCAGCCGCACGCAGTCCGCGCCGGGGATCTCCCGCACGTGGTGCCTGCACTCTGATACTAGACCGCTGCTACGCTCGCCGGCTATCTGAAACAATTCACCTTTCCTCTCATCACCAAACCCTACCCACCACATTGCAGGACTGCACATCTCTTTTCAACCGAGTGAGTATCGAAAATACTCCATGCATGTCTTGGTCTTTCACGGCTTAGCGTCTTGTTTCTTCCAGTTACGCGTCATCTACATGCCCGAACTAACGGAGCATACCTCTTCTTATCTTAACAACGATACTC
The DNA here is from genome assembly GCA_947507595.1 of Pyralis farinalis. Taxonomy (NCBI): domain Eukaryota; kingdom Metazoa; phylum Arthropoda; class Insecta; order Lepidoptera; family Pyralidae; genus Pyralis; species Pyralis farinalis. The sequence goes on along the minus strand of OX382264.1, from coordinate 37,470,235 downwards.
CCTTTCAGACCGACTCTTTCTAAAATCATGTGAAGTTTACAAGCGTTACGATACAGATTATGCGCAACGCTCGCATCATTGCGCATAATCTACTTCTACGCTCTACTACTTTTATGCTCTTCTAACAAACCCAGCCCTCTTCCATACAATAAGATCAGCACCGCGTTGTGTATAGCGAGCTGAGCCTTCTGATTCAAACTGTTACTGCCAAGATGTTTTCGCACTCATCCCAGCACTCACTGGCCTCTCCACATCAGCACTGTACCTTCCATCCCTGCTAAACGTTATATATATATTTTTTACTTTACAACTGTTGCCGGTACGGTTAGAGATGTTTACATCTTTTAGCTTTCTAACGCGGATAATCCACGATCCTAAAAAGTGCAAATATAACCGGCCAAATGTTTCACAGTAAACTCGCGCACAAAGTCAAGGTACGTGCCTGCACTATGTCGTTCCTCCTCAGCATGTTCTTGCCATTTCCGCAGCCGAGGTCGAGCACCACCGCTCCGGCGGCTACCTTCTCCATGAACTGGACTACTTTGGGCCACGGCTTGTGTCGCGTGGTGCTGAAGTGGCCCGCTATTTGTTCGTACACCTGCAAAATATAGATGGTTATAGAGAATAATTTCGGGACGAAGTTCAGAGGTTGGCTGGAAACAATTTTCTCATCGTAATCGAAAACACCTCGCTGGTAGATAGTTGTAGTCTTCCAAATGAGTGAGGTTGGAAATAAGCTCCCGAGGCGTAACTGGATAACGGATAAAAATATCGGCCAAGTGCGAGTCGGACTCGCGCACGAAGGGTTCCGTACCATTATCTATAAAAACGGCAAAAAAAAAACACGTTTGTTGTATAGGAGCCCCCCTTTAATATTTGTTTTATTTTAATTTAATTATTTATTCTTAAAGTAAATATATAACTAAATATTCAGTGAATATTTCAAGCGTCTACCTGTTGCCGTTATCAATATCCAGCAAAAATGAGCAAAAAAATCACGTTTGTTGTATGGGAGCCCCCTTAAATATTTATTTTATTCTATTTTTTAGTATTTGTTGTTATAGCGGCAACAGAAATACATCATCTGTGAAAATTTCAACTGTCTAACTATCACGGTTTATGAGATACAGCCTGGTGACAGACGGACGGACGGACGGACAGCGGAGCCTCAGTAATAGGGTTCCGTTTTACCCTTTGGGTACGGAACCCTAAAAACCAGCGCGATATCCCTAGGACTCTAGAGCAAGGAACGTCCTCACGATGCCGGCCATGTCCAGAAGAACTGCCTTATGAATCTGTTTCTTGACACAACTGTCGGCCGAGAGCCTTTCAAAATGACGAAGACTCTTCGCTATAAGTGCGTTTGCTGTCAGTACTGTCGGAACCATTAATTGTTGAGTGGCCACGGAATGGCCGATGGCACATGGCCGGATCCTCGTGAACAATGTCCAATAAATTATTATATACTAGCTGACCAGGCGAACTTCGTACCGCCTGCCCCTGTGATTTGTTTATAGTCATAGCGAAAGCAAGCCGTACTGGAAACTGCAGTCGTTTAAACTCGAATGGTACGTCTACGTTTTTGAGTGACGTTAGTATCGTATAATTATTGACAACAAATATTGACATTAATATTTATACGATACTAACGTCACTCAATTGTTTTTTCTTCCCGGAACCTCCCCACTAACACTTAAACTTTATGCTATGGTATTAAAGTTCAAATTGACTTTTAAGTATTATTACGAATCTTTTATATGGGAGTATACAAAAGTGTTCTTTCTAGACTTAATTAGGCATTTTTTTTAATTTTTCTCTTCGTAAGAACCATCCTCGTACTTCAAGGAATATTCTAAAAAAAGAATTAGTGAAATCGGTTCAGCTGCTCTCGAGATTTGCGCTTAGCAACACATTTAGCGATTCATTTTTATATTATAGATATAGAAGATAGATAAAACAGAGTATTAACAAGGCCAGTGGAGTGACTAGCAATGCTAATTTAACATCAAAGCTGGATTCGACTGCCACACAGGACAATCACTTGTGTATTAATTTGTCATCCTGTGTAGTAAAGAGAAATAGGGCGCATCGAAGCAGCCCAACTGGGGAAGTACTTACACCTAACAGAAAACTGCAGCCACATAACAAATTCCTAGAGAGTTGCTGTGTTCCCGCGAGTGGGTGGGGCAGTAAGCTGCTAAGGAGTTGCTGAGTGCGCGGTGCCATAAGTGGCTTATATTGTTTACGGTAATCACTTTATATCATTTCGTTCGTAATAATGACATACGAAAGAGAGTTAGTCTGAAAGAGTGTAGGTGTTAAGAAAAGGCATGCTCCGTTGGTTCGGATATGTAGAAAGAATGCAGGATGAAAGAATGACGAAACAGATATACAACGCGAAAGTGGAAGTATGTAGGAGCCGAGGAAGGAAGACCAAGACTAACCTACTATGACCAAATTGGTCGTGTTTTATCAGAAGGTGATGTGAGGCCCTAGAAACCGGCGAGTGTGCATGAAAAGAGCTATGAATGTTAAAGAAGCGAGTGAAGTGTGTAAGGACCGCGTCTTATGGCGCTCGGTTCTTTCTGCCTACCCCGCAAGGGACCTGGCGTGAAGATATATGCTTGTATGCCTCCTGTATATAAAAAAATACCTGGTGTACATGCAGTTCTTCTAAATTAGACGCCAAGTGATTGTCGATGTCCTCAGTGGAGTCCTTGGAGACGCTGTCACACAACGTCTTGTACCCACAATCGCAGGGACCGGAGCGGGTCCAGCGGAACGTCAGGGATATCCGGGTTCCCCTCGCGGCCGTCTCGTCCGTGATAACCTTCGCGTCCGTTTCACCATCCTCTGTGGATATCTTTCGATCTTCGATGACTGGATCCCACGTTCTTGGTTGGATGCCGTGTTGCCAGTCATACCTGTGTGGAGTGACAACGGTTGCAGTATTCGGTCAGATCACCGGGCAGGTTTTTTTTTATATACAACGTCGGAAGGCATACAAGCATACGGCCCACCTGATGTAACGCGGTTACCGTAGCCTATCAACGCTTGTAATATATTAAGTATCACTCGCGCGATGCCTCCTCTGCTGCTAACACAGGAACTCCTTAGGAGCTTACTGTTGACCTCGCTCACACGCAGGAACACGACAACCCTCTAGGGAGTTGTTATTTGGCTGCGGTTTTCTGTGAGGTGGAGGTACTTCCCCAGACGGGCTGCTTTGATGCGCCCTACCTCACTTAAAATTTACTCTCTTAAAGGTCTTCCTTGAAGGCTGATGGACTATGTTGTCTACCCTAGTATGCACTGGTCAACACTCATGGAATATAGTTGATTAAAGTCAACAGGTAGATTCCTCCTTTGTTAGCGATGAGCTCATTTAGTATAATGTTTATTTTATAAGGCACATAAATAAATAATATATGTAGGTAAGCCTACGTTTACGTCACGAGTCGCGCGGCCACACGCAGGCTGCATATACCACCCGGCGAGACCGCTCGTTGTCCAACAACATAAAAATCACGTGGCAACACATATTGTACTCGAAAGTGGTGTGTTTTCATCACTGAACGAAAAAAACCAATGATGCCAGTGTTTACTATGCGTTGCTTAGCCAATTAGCAACGAGCGTTGACAACAGAACCAATCATTACACCGTGATGGTAATGGAGAACAAACTAGCTGTTTAATGAAAACAAATCACTAAATGGTATCAGTAAGTGTGAGAACGTGCATCATTTTGGAACCAGGAAACCTAAACCCTTCATCATATGAAGTTGACGTCTACAACAGAGAAATGATGTAACACTCGGGGCATGAATCTTCTACCGTTGTCCTTCTTGCGTTGTCCTATTTCCTAATCTATTAAGATTGGCGGGCCCGCTATCTAAGCCTAAGGATTTGGCAAAGATACTGATTTTTACTTACTGCCGTCAGACCTCTACTACCCAGAGGGAAAACCATACCTCTCTTAGGTTAGGTCTTTCGTAGTAGAATTTTTACGACATGCGGGTTTTCTCACAATATTTTTTACAACTTTAGAAGGCCAACATACGGCTCACTTACTGTTAAGCGGTTACCGTAGCCTATGAACACTTGCAACACATGAACTCGCACATTACCACCCATGCTGATGACTCCTTAGGAGCTTCTGGTTTTGTTTGTGTTCTGCATAAATCCGACACCAGGATTCGTGCCTGTGACCGTCGGTTCTTAATCCTCTGGGATACCACTGCTCTAATCCTCTCTTGGGCAGTGAAGTCCCAGTGGAAGGACAACACTCGCGATAGACGTACTTATGTTAATCAGATATGAGGAACGCTCTAGAACGCGCTTTGGGAACACTGCTTTGTGATTTACGGCTCTGCGACGCATAACAGATATAGAGAATTTATTCACAATATCATTGGTATTATTCTTTCCCACGGAACCCTAATCCTTTTTCTAAAATAAAGTAGCTTAAGGTACTTTTTATAACATAGTCTATCTACCAGTGAAATTTCCATCGAAATTGATCCAGCCACTTTGAAGATTAGCTGGATATTTGCTCCAGATTCAGATAAAATTTTTGAAAAAATTTAGACATTACAAACCATTACAAAACATTGTCAAGTGGCTAATAGCTGCTTACCATCAGGTAAGTTTGTCAGCTTAGTGCCAAAAAAATATGGACTATTGCGAAAGTGGAAGGATGTAGGAGCCGAGGAAAACCAACACTCGCCTACCATGACCGAATTGGTGAGTTTTATCAGAAGGTGAAGGAGCGCTAGGAACCGATGAGTGTGCATTAAAAGAGCTATGAATGTTAAAAAAGCACGAGAGATGTGTATGGACCGCGACTTATGGCGCTCGGTACTCTCTGCCTACCCCGCAAGGGACCAAGCGCGAAGATATACATACATATAAAAATTGACGCGAAATAACTGGATTACTCAAACATGTAACGAGAATATAATAAACATTAAAGAGGTAGGCGCGAGTAATAATCCTTCCGCTTTATAGACTATCAGGTGAACCGTACGCCTCTGACGTTTTATAAAAAAAAAATACCTAGCTTCGTCTTGCATGATAAGCATGGCTCTTGCTTTGACGACAACTGGTACAGACTTCAGCGTGTGATGTTTCCAGTCCATTACCACGGACGCGCCCAGAGACAGCGACAGGATCGTCTCACCGAACGGACTGTGCCTGTCCACGTGGGATGGTATGCCTGAGACACGTGGAACACTGTTATTACAGACAACTTGGTCACCCCGCAAGCTACTTCATTGTGAAAATTCGGTAAATTTAAAACAAATGTTTCAAATTAATTAGTCAAGTTTGGGCAAGCATTTTTAAATCGCAGCTTTCGCATAAATGAAATAGGGTACTTGAATTTATAAAAATTAAATAGTGTAAAATGAAAAAGGGAATTTATTTGAATATGAACATTTTTTAACTCCTTCCAAAATTCATGATAAAGAATAAATAATCCAAAGGTTAATCGTTGCGCGTGTCATTCTAACCAGTCACGCAGATTAAGTAACGCCAACTGCAGACTGTCGATGGATGGGTTTATCTATCTCGAACGTCTCCGTGCTCGGAGGGCACGTTAAGCTGTCGGTCCCGGCTGTCGTCAATAGACGACAGTCGTTAAGCTAAGTCGGTGGCCTTCGGGCGGCTTGAATACACTGGCCTCGGCAAATCCGCAGTTGAGCAGCGTAGTGGAGTATGCTCTAAATACCTCCGGTTAAAAGGAGACCCATATCCCTGCAGTGGGATGGATTAGGGTTAGTGTGGTAATCAAAGGGTGCTGTACTTATCACATATATCTTCTGAAAATAATGGAACTTTCAATCTCTCTGCTTTAATGATAGATATGCTCACCACTGCAACTAACTACACTTGGGTAATATCACCAATTTTTTTAACAACTTTGCTATTCTTTTAACTATAAGAAAGTGATACAATACTCCAGTATACCATTGTTTATATCACTTGCAAACTTTCATTGACTATTAAAAAAATATCTATCATACATCTCTGTAAGTGCCTTTATCATGTCATGTATACAATGTCAAGGGACCTTTTTTAGTGACTGAACTTAATTACCATCCTCTTTAAACATACATTCCATAAAGTTTCACTATCTTCGAACTTTCCTAAAATACCCTAATATCCATCACAAAGTACATCCACACATCCAGAGTATGGATATGCTTTGTGATGCATATGACGGTATTTTAGGAAAGTTCAGACTCTTAAAGTCTTTAGAGGATAAAGTATTCAATATCTTCCTATCGTCATTCCGTCTAAGGATTTGGCGATGATACTGATTTTGAGATAAAACTATTACTATCAGACCTCCAGAACCCCAGGATTGTTAGGTTATACGTCTTTTGAAACATAAGTTCTTTTACGTGCGGTTTTCCTCACTATATTCTCCTTGACCGCTTAGCAAGTCATAATTACAAATATGTGCGTGATAATTATAAATCGTAAAACACTAATTTAGTTGTACAGGCTCACACCAGGATTCCAATCAGAGACCATTTGATCTATTATTGCTGCTATATATATAACTTCACGCCATATCCCCTGCGAGGTAGGCAGAGAGAACCGAACGCCATAAGACGCGGTCCTTACACACTTCACTCGCTACTTTAACATTCATAACTCTTTTCATGCACGCTCGCCGGTTACTAGGACTCTTGATATCACCTTCTGATAAAACACGACCAATTTGGTCATGGTAGGTTAGTCTTGGCCTTCCTCGGCTCCTACATCCTTTCACTTTTGCATTGTGTATCTGCTTCGTCATTCTTTCATCCTGCATTCTTTCTACATGTCTGAACCAACGGAGCATGCCTCTTCTTATTTTCACACCTACGCTCTCTTTCAGACCAACTCTGTTTCTAACATCATCATTGCGAATACGGTTTACAAGACTTACGCCACAAATTTTGTGCAGCGCTCGCATTTCGACCGCGTTTATTCTACTTTCATGCTCTTTCTGCCATACCCAGCTCTTCAGCTTCAGCAGCTTCCATAAGTTAGCGTTGGGACCAGCACTGCATTGTGTATAGTAAGTTGTGTCTTCTGGCTCAGGTTTTTACTGCCAAGAAGTTTTCCCAACACTCCATTCACACTCTTATTTGAAAGAGAGTCCGCTTTCACTTCCATAAATTAGCGTTGGGCTTAGTACCACATTGTGTACAGCGAGCTATGCCTTCTGGCTTAAATTTCGGCTGCCTAGAAGTTTACCCAACGCTCCATAGTTCCCTGCACTCACTCGTCTCTCCACATCAGCGGTGTACCTTCCATCGCTGCTAAAAGCGCTTCCAAGATATACAATCTCATTCACTTGCTCCAACACTACATAATCAATCGTAATCTTAGTATTCATTCTGGTTGTCTCTCTTTCAAATACCATTATCTTGGTTTTCTTCGCATTCAATTGTAAGCCTTTCTTTATACAATCATCTTTCATTGATGTAACTAGTGTTTGTATTTTAATATTGCTTCTACTCGCATTAATGGCAAGTAATTGATTATGAGTTGAGTGACGCTATTATCGCTACACAGACTTAGACTCCCATTAAAGTACCCGCTGTGGACCCAAGTTAATTAAATTAGCTCACATTCGCACAAGTATATCCACACTACTTTTTTAGTTTGGTAAAAACGAGATATGTTTATGAAGCAAAGGCCTATACCTTTGGATTTAGGGATTATGTGGCAAAAAAAGCTGTGTTAGTCTCTCAAAAACTTGAATTTGAATTATTTTATATATTCAAACAATTACTGGGAAGGTTCAGAAAGAAGAAAAAACGCAAGCGAATGCACAGGTGTCGCAGTCGTGAATGACGCGACTTTGACACCAAAGCTCGTGGGTCCGATTCCCACACAAGGCAAACATTTGTGTGCATGAACATGTCTGTTTGTCTTGGTCTGGGTGTTTAAAGAGAAGTAGGGCGCATCAAAGCAACCCATCGGGGGAAGTACCTCCACCTCTCATAAAACCGCAGCCAAATAACAACTCCCTAGAGGGTTGTTGTGTTCCTGCGTGTGAGTGAGGTCAACAGTAAGCTCCCAAGAAGTTGCTGTGTAAGCAGGAGGCATCGCGCGAGTGATACTACATCGCAAACGTTAACAGACTATGGTACCCGCTTTACATCAGGTGGGCCGTATGCTTGTATGCCTCCCGACCCGACGTTGTATAAAAAATAAAAAAAAAGTATACCTTAGTTTATATTAGTAACAACTATCTCTTACCTTGTCCAGGTTTATATTTATTAACAGTCAATTGATCTGGCTCTCCCAGGTCATATCCATGTTTCCTCAGCCTACTCCACAGCATATCACATTCACCAGGTATCCTCTCCTCGAGGGGAGAACTCAAATCTACATCATTTGATCCATATCTGAATTCATAACCATAATGCTTCACCTGTCGGTTTTTTAAACTGGATTCCGTGTTATCCGTCCAATCAAAGACGTTAATGAATTTTTGTTCTTCTTCCGCAGAAATGAAGTCTTCTATCAATGTTAGACCCTTAGGGTCCATATGGTGGCATATTATTTCGGTATTCGGAACTAAAAAAAAATAAAACTCAAGTTGTTATAAAAATAGCACTCATATAGGTATATTTATACACAATGTAGGTAGCGTACAAGCATACAGCTCACTTGATCTGTAAATGATGTGAGGGTGCTTCAAAGCAGCTCAAAAAGTACTAAATAACAACTCTCTCGAAGATTGTTGTTGCAAGTGAGTAAGGTTACTTACCAGTGGACTTCTACCGAATTGCTGTTTACAGCAGGTGAGGCAAGTCTTCATAGGCTATTGCATTTTTTTAAAAATAATATTGAGAGGCATACAAAACATACGACCCACTCAATATAAAATGGTCACAGTATCCTAAGAATCCTTGCAATACAAGGAGTATCGCCCAAGACTTGCCATTTCTGATGGTAAAACAGGAACCTCACTCACTCTCAGAAACACAACAACCCTCTCAGAGAGTTTTTATTTAGCTGCAATCTCGTGTGACATGAAATACAATATGAAAAGATGTTTAATAGGAAATGAAAGGCTGCTTAACTCGTTGGATCCCGCAGTTACCGTTATTTCATATATATGTCGTAATATGAAAACCACACATGTGGCTCATGGTACTCAATGAGTTAATTGAGAAAAATATTTTTTTTATTTATTTTACAGTAAACTCCTGTTTATCCAAAATCCGCTTTCTCCAAACAAACTATTCCGAATGCTGCTGCTAAACAAGGCAGATTTCTTCTGTATAAAAGCGAAATAAATGAGTTTTGTTTATTTGATGGGCTCAGTCGTGAATGATGCGACTTTGACACCAACGCTTGTGGGTTCGATTCCCACACAAAGCAAACATTTGTGTGCATGAACATGTCTGTCTTGATCTGGATGTTTTAAGAGAGGTAGGACGCATCAAAGCAACCCATCTGGGGAAGTACCCGCACCTCACAGAAAACCGCAGCAGTGTTCCTGCGTGTGAGTGAAATCACCAGTATGCTCCCAAGGAGTTGCTGTGTAAGCAGCCAAGGAAGCATCACGCGACAATCATATTACACTCTATTGATTCAATTCGAAGTGTGCCACGCGGGACTTTGGTTTGAATTTGAAATTTACATTAGCCGAACCAGCTGCCATCCCAACCATTTTGAATAAAAGGGATTTTACTGTATTATTTACATAGGGATTGGGCGTTAAGTTATAGTAGTAGTAGTACATTTACATAGGTAATAGTCTTCTTAACTTTTTATCAATTTATTATGGTGATTTTTTGGTGGTACACTAACTAATGAACACGGTACATCCCACACATAGAACACTGACAAAGAATAGATCTTACTTGCTTGCTACGTGCCTGTAGTTAGTTCAGTTAGTACTTTAGTAGTGAAATCATAGTTAGTAGAGTCAAACACTTTTAGACTTATAATTTTATGAAACAATACTCACCATTATCCACAAATCTCATATAAAGTAGGGTACCTCTCTCATCAATTTTAACCTTGCCATTATATGTTTTATAAAATAACAAACTATTATCAACATCACTGAATACCAAAAAAGAATGGGACTCTCCTTTTTCGGCTATAAACTTGGGCAATATCGAGTCTCTACATAAATCTAAAACGAGGTCAATTATTTTCGACTTCTCGAAACCTGTTGCTTGTCCGGCGTTACATAACACTATATTCTGAAATGCAAAACGTTTGTTTTAGTAATTAAATAAATATAACGCGTCATTAAGAGTAATTCCAATTTCTTTCGTTCTTAAACACACAAACTTACAGGTCCTGGCACATCGATACAAACAATTCCTTTTGAACTTCTAAGACGTGTTGCAAATCGTTTTTTCTTGCGCTCGATTTTCTTATCTTCCATTGCTAATATTACATTTATTTAAAAATATATTGTAATGAAATGAATCACAAATATAACATAATACATAACCTAATTTTTTTTATTTCTTTTAATTCCCCAGGGGACAGGCAAAGGAATCTTGGAACAAACAGCACAAATCCTCCGTTAATACTGTTTCAAAATGTTCATAATACTAGATGTTCCAGTATTTTACCTACAAATGTTACGAATTTGCATAATTTATAAACTTCTATCTATAGGACTTAGTGATTTAATGTAGTTGACGTTGACGAGCTAGGTGGCGAAGTCGTGAATGACGCGACTTTGACACCAACGCTCGTGGATTTGATTCCACAATAACATTCGTGTGCACGAACATGTCTGTTTGCTTTTGCAGCCTAGATGTTTTTAAGAGAGGTAGGGCGTATCAAAGCAACCCGTCTGGGGAAGTACCTCCACCTCACAGAAAACCGCAACCAAACAATAACTCCGAAGAGAGTCGTTGGGTTCCTGCGTGTGAGTGAGGGTCAGCAGTAAGCTCCTTAGGAGCTGCGGTGTTAGCAGCAGAGGTGGCATCGCGCGAGAGATTTTTAATGTATTGCAAGCGTTTATAGGTTAGGTAACCGCTTTACATCAAGTGGGCCGTATGTTTGTATGCCTCCAAACGAACGATCTCTGAGTTTTTATTAAAACTCAGAGATCGTTGACATGTGATTAATTCGAGGTTAGGAGCACTCTTGTACCCGACGCTTTCGAGGCCACGGTTAATAGGGTTGGTTCCACTAATAAGGCAAAGCTTACGATATAGAGAATTGAATAAATACATCTTTATGTACATAACCATCGGCCCGTCTCGGCTTCGCTTCGGTAGACATCTATTTTTAAACATTTTGGGATTAACGTAGAGTAAATGTATCTTTATGCAGGATATAAGTCATTTTCTTTTCCAAATTACAATGCAATATACAATGTACAATGCAATTTATTACAAAATTTTATATTTTTATCCATAAACCTATTTTTATTCTCAAAGTTTATTTTTACATTTTATTTGTATTGTTTTTTAGTCTTAAATACTTAAGTATTTTATTTTTAAGGAGTTTTACTTGATCTTTTACTTGATGTTGATATTTTTTTAACATTTCTGTATTTACATTTTTGTACAAGGTGTTCTTGATGAACTTATTCACGTCTTCCAAAAAGTGCATAAACGTGTTATATTTGAGTTTTCTCATTCCTGTATAATTTCACTAGCACATATGTTACAAAATACTATCGAAATTGTCACACAAAACTAATTTTGTTCTGAATTGTAAAAATTTCAAGTAAAACAACAATGTCACTAGTCAAAATCGCGGGAAGAAGTCTGTCATTCATTGTATGGTATTTAGTTTAGGTTGACAATTTTAAATTCGTAATATTTTTTAAATGGAATGTCCGATTTGAATAATTCAAAAGTAATCTACAGGTATTAAAACAGTATTATATACGATATTATTTTTTTGGATAAAGAGTGATACTACGTAAGTTATGGATAAAATGGTCCGATTTAGGTCGGCAAACTTTTGAAATGTAAAAAAGTAGTTATAGTGACATAACTACAATAGTTGGACATAGTCAAAGTCCAAATCTTTTTATTCCGTAAAAATGGCTACATTTGTTTGGAATCGTCACAATTTTTTTCCCTAGCGTGCAGTTCATGACTAAGTAGGTGAGCACTGATAAAAATACTGCCAAAAAACTCCTGCACCCCTCTTTTGGTATCCAAACAATTTTACATAATTTATTTATTGATTACATTATAATTGGATCGACTCAATCCCAGGCATTTTTATCGTTAATATTCAGAACCTTCAGAACCCGTTATATACCTTTTCCCATACATTTCGCGGTCATATATGACCACACCGGTTTCGTTTTTTTTTTTTTCTTTTTTTTAATTTCGTGCACCCCTGCCATGGGCAAGGCTATTTTGACATTTTTAAATTATTACATTAAATATAAATTATCACATTCATACATCATACTTTCTTCCTTTCCACAATTCCTTCTTTCATTCTTCATCTTTCTGTGTTAATCTCTAAAAAAAAAAATCTAATTTTTGCCCGTTTTGAACGCCGGTGAAATTATTTTATCTGTTTTCGAACTTCCCTCCCCATACTACGTCAGTCCATCCACGGGCGACAGCGGGCTTCACAGCTCCACCTAGCCACCGCGATCCCATCGGCTATACGGAGTATAGCCGGGGTATACAGCATTAGTCCTAGGTGGAGCTGCTCTGCTTGTTGCGATCAATGACGACCGTAGCTAGACTGACGCAGTATTTTATAAATTTAGATCTATTTCCCCCCAGGTTTCGAAGGGTTAATACATGGCGCACACTAAAAGTTTTGCACTTCTAGCTAATCGGAACTATTTGAACCTTCTTCGGAAACTTTGTTGTCGTTGGATCTCTCATGAACTGACAGCGGAGCAGAAGCGGGCTCGCGTGGAATGGTGCTCACAGATGCTACTGAAGTACGACCACGGACATTCTAATGCTGTTTTTGACATTGTCACAGGAGACGAAACGTGGATTTATTGTTTTGAACCCGAAAAAAAACAGCAATCTTGTGAATGGGTGTTTGAAAATGAGAACAGGCCAACAAAAGTGAGGCAGGCGAGAAACGTTGGTAAAAAAAAAGATCGCGTTTTTTTTCTCAGCTACGGGTCCCATCTGCACAATTCCACTTGAAGATCAAAAGAGTGTTAATGTTGAGTGGTATTCTACCATTTGTTTACCCAGGGTGTTAAAAAAAGTTCGCGAAAGACGACCAAAAAGCCGCGTTCTCCTACATCATGACAACGCTTCTTCACACACGGCCAAAAAACAAAGTCATTTTTAACTTCCGAAAAAGTAAAACTCACCCTGTGATTTCTGTATTTTCCCCAAAATCAAAGATTTGATGAGAGGTTTCACTTTTACCAACTCCGAAGAGGCAGTGATAGCGTTCAATCTGCACGTAGAAAACATGCCTTCAGATCTGTGGTCCTCCTGTTTTAAATAATGGTTCGATCGCATGAAAAAATGTTAAAAATGTAAAGGAGAGTATTTTGAAAAGCAATAAACATAATATTTTGGTTATAACATGTTGTTTTTTTAAGTTACGCAAAACTTATAGTGTGACCTACGTATAGTCAGATACTTTATAATATGCCCTGCTATACAATTTGGCTTTAATATTAGTTTTAAATTTGTTTATTGATAATTCTCTTATATTGCTGGGAAGTTTGTTATAGAACCGTATACATTGCCCCATAAAAGAATTACTTATTTTGTGGAGACGGCTTGCATGTAACACAAAATTATGCTTATATCTAGTATTTATATTATGAGTATCACTCTTTTTACAAAATGAGTCTATGTTTTTATGGACATACAAAAAGTTTTCATAGATATATTGCGATGCGACTGTTAAAAAAATTATTTCTTTGAATTTTTCTCTAAGGCTCTCCCGGGGACCAAGTTTGTAGATAGCTCTTATGGCTCTCATTTGCAATAAAAAGATGGTGTTAATGTCCGCGGAGTTACCCCAAAGAAGAATTCCGTATGACATAATACTATGAAAGTAGCTGAAATAAACTATTCTAGCCGTATCAACATCAGCGAATCGTCTAATAGTTTTCACTGCATAGGCAGCAGAACTTAGTTTTCCTGATAATTTTTCAATTTGTGGGCCCCATTGTAGTTTGGAGTCAATTGTTATACCCAAGAACACAGTTGTCTCCACAGGGGCTAAATTAGTTCCATTAACATGTACATTGGTAGTCACCTGTCTTACAGTAGGTGTTGAGAACTTAATTATCATACACACAACATATGGTATCGGAACGTCTTTTGTAGATATTTATGTGTTCTTTAATATTCTGGAACATTTTTTGTTCTATCCATTGAACTATTATGTACTAACGTACGTAGTACATAACTCAATGGTTCTATCGTCAATAGTTTCCGCAGCGCATGCGATGAAAATCATTTTATGGCTAATTTTTTTACACCTTAGTTTACATTATTGAAGATATAATAGGGATCCCTAATTTAAATATAATAACTTATATTACTCAAAGATAATATAGCATTCTAATGGAGAAGGAATTTTTGAAATCCGTCCTGTAGTATTGAGTTCATTCGTTACAAATATACAAATCTTTCCTCTTCATAATATTAGGGTAGATCTACAATGAGTACTTTAAAGTTAACCAATCTGGGTATCTTATGTTGAGCAAGAGTTATGTGATGATACAGATAGTGATAGAGCAATAAAGGACATTGCTGTAATAACAAATAAAGTTTTAAATACAAGTTTTCTTTCCAAGTTTATCGATTAAGTTATTATTTAATTGGAAGTCGAATTATGATTAGCAGTAAATGACACGATATTCTGTTAAAAAACCTACACTACAATATAATCGTATTCTTATAAATTATTTTGACATTTGTGTAGCGGTGACAGAAGTTTTGAAAGAGTTTATCTGCAATTTTGCTAACGTTAATCTCAAGAAACTTTTGGGAAATGAAATTAGTATTCTGAAGCGGTGATTTATATTTGTTTTGTTTTGGGAGGTGTTTGTGGGAATCTATGAGTAAGTAAAGCTTCTTTTCAGTTATAAGTCCTTCACTCCGGCAACCAAGGGCAATGGGGTGTGAAACTAGGGGGTGTTAAAATATAGTAACATGACAGGTGTTAAGTAGTTCATTTGCAGCGTACGCACAGTTGCAGTGCAAGAAATTTTAACAGAATACACCTTTTGGCACTGTACTATTCATGCACGACTCAAATGACAAGTGAGTGAAGTGTGAATGTAGAATTGGCCTACTGAGTTCTGATTGTATATCTACTGGGAAAAGAAAAGTAGCGACTGGCAACACTTGAATCAGTAGGTTAGATTAGACTAGCGATGGGCGATTCCGAGATGTTTTAACAATCGAAAGAATCGCAGTCGTCAAAATATACAATCGAGTCAACAATCGACTCGCCGTTTTACAAAACAATCGAGAGGTTTTTCGATTGTTTCGATTGTTGCATCAGTCAGTCATTCATCGGTCACCGGTCAGTTTAGCCGGACGGACTCGACTCGCTGCTGGTTGTTTACAAGCATCGAGCCGAGGTGTATGTGTCGCAATTGTTTGTCGAGCCGCTGTGATTTTTTGTATTAAAACTAAGAAACTATGTTGCATACATTGTACAAGTTTATTTAAGTCATTAAAAATAGATGATTCGTTATAAACTTTTATTATTTTATTTATTTTGTGATTCCTTTCTCCTATAATACGTACGTAAGTTTGCTACTTTGCATGCTTAGTTTGAACTCGCAAATCGCAATCACAAGACAAGGCCAAGTCCGACCATTGAGATGTTATGTAATATAACTCAAAACAATCGACTGAAACCTCTCGCCATCGTGCATACTCGCAATTCGCAACCACAAATTCGAGTTGAAATCGCGCCGAAGACGAATACAACAATCGAGATGTTCGACGAAACAATCGAAAACAATCGAGATGTTCGAACAATCGAGACAATCGAAAAAAACCTCTCGCAATCGCCATCGTTAGATTAGACTTCTTTCCGCGCTTTTGACGAGTGACATTGTCCTTATACTTGAAATTTTTACAATTCAGTGTAAAATTAGTTTTATGTGACAATTTCGATAGTATTTTGTAACATGAGTGCTAGTGCAATTATACAATAATGAAAAAACTCAAATATAATATAGTCGAAGTACCCTTCCCAAGTATTTTTTCAGCACAGTTCCTGAAGCTGGAACATAGAATTAAGATTTTCAAATGGTTCGAAACTGATGACTTGGCTGTATGGGCTAGATCCCTTTGCCTTTCCGCTCGGGGATAAAAAGAACTAGGTTAGATTAGACTTCTTCCCGCGCTTTTGACGAGTGACATTGTTGTTTTACTTAAAATTTTTACAATTCAGTGTAAAATTAGTTTTATGTGACAATTTCGATAGTGTTTTGTAACATAAGTGCTAGTGCAATTATACAATAATGAAAAAACTCAAATATAACACATTTATGCACTTTTTGGAAGACGTGAATAAGTTCATCAAGAAAACTCTGTAAAATTCCTATCGTTTTACGGGTGATATGTGAACTGGGTTGATTGGGTCGAAGTACCCTTCCTAAGTATTTTTTGAGCACAGTTCCTGAAGCTGGAACATAGGATTAAGATTTACAAATGGTTCTAAACTGATGACTTGGCTGTATGGGCTAGATCCCTTTGCCTTTCCCCGCGGGGATAAAAAGAACCAAAAAAAAAAATAGGTTAGATTAGATGTTTATGATTTAGATATTATAAAGTATGATTTCATTTATTGATAACACAACTCTTTGCAGTCATTTGTCTATTTAAAAATCATTCAACTAATTATTTAAATTTGTATATTTTTCTAACAGAAATGAGTATTCAAACGGTAAGTGGGTAATTTACTGAGTGTTTAAAAAATCCTAAGTGTGTATTGATAACGATTTCTTTTTGTATACCTTTAGGAAACATCACGAAAGCGGCATGTAATCTGTATGGCATCGGACTTCTTCTACCCGAACACGGGTGGAGTGGAAGAGCATATCTACAATTTGTCACAATGTTTACTAAAACGCGGCCACAAAGTCGTTGTTATCACCCACAACTATGGGCAAAGGACTGGTATACGGTATTTAACTGGAGGCCTCAAAGTATACCACTTACCTATTACTGTAATGTATGCCCAGTGTGCCTTACCAACTATGATTTGTAACGTAGCATTAATACGATACATCCTCATACGAGAGTGTATAGAAGTAGTACACGGCCATTCAGCATTCAGCGTTTTGGGGCACGAAGTCTCGATCATTGGGAAGTTAATGGGTTTAAAAACTGTTTTTACAGACCACAGTCTGTTTGGATTTGCTGATACATCAGCTGTATTGACTAACAAGTATCTACAGATGTGTCTATGCGAGTGTGATCACTGTATCTGTGTCTCGCACACTGGCAAAGAAAATACAGTGATGAGAGCAAAAGTGCAGGACCGCAAGGTTTCAGTGATTCCAAATGCTGTTGATGCTTATAACTTTACTCCAGACCCGAGCCAAAGAGATCCCAATGTAATTACCATAGTCATAGTGTCTAGATTAGTTTATAGGAAAGGTGTTGATTTGATGGCTGCTATAATCGCTGATATGTGTCCAAAATTCCCAAAGCTGAGATTTATAATAGGAGGAGATGGACCTAAAATGTGGCTTTTGCAAGAGGTTAGAGAAAAATTTGGTTTTCAACATTGTGTTACACTATTGGGAAGTTTAAAACATTCTGAAGTCAGAAATGTATTGGTTAAAGGTGACATATTTCTGAACACTTCTCTAACGGAAGCTTACTGTATGGCTATTGTGGAAGCGGCCTCCTGTGGGCTGAAGGTGGTGTCCACTAGAGTTGGTGGAATACCAGAAGTGCTGCCCGAGAACATGATTTACTTGACTGAACCTAACGTAAACAGTTTAGTTGAAGCTCTCGAGCAGGCTATAAACGACATAAGCGAGGGAAGAATGTTGTGTCCATTTGAATGCAACAGAATGGTCAGAAACATGTACAACTGGATGGATGTGACGAGACGAACAGAAATAGTGTACAACAAGATAACTAGAAATAAAAACAAGCCTTTAGGTCAACAGTTACGAAGTTATCTTACAAGTGGTGTGTGGCCATGGCTTTTAGTTATTAGTTTAGTGTATTTATTATTGCAGCTTGCAGAAAAAATATACAAAAGGAAAAACATAGACATAGCACGGAATTTACAGTTATAGCTAGGAAATACACCAAAGATATTTTGTAAATAATAGATTTGTTTTGGAATGATTTTTATTATAATACTATGCTGATAATAAAAGAACTTCTCCAACTAGTCTCCATCAATAGGCGTAATTATTTAACATTAAAATACAAAATAAATGTAATAAATAACAGTTCCAGTATGAATTACATTCCAGCAGTTTTATATATAGCACAAACAAGATTGTTTTACATACATGCATTTTATATTAACTTTTATTACTTTTTCTAATGTTTTATATAATTTTAAACACAATATTGAGTGTTGCAACTATACTGCTCAAGTCTTGATTGTGCTCATGCCCTGTAAACAAAGATTCAATAAGTATTTTTTTATACACATCTACTCTACAATAAATATATTTTTTTATATAAGCTATTCTTTTATTTGAGTTTAATAAAAAATAATTTCAATTTAATATAATAAAATGATCCCTGGTTCGAATCCTGGCATGTACTACTAAATTTGTGTTTTCAGATTTATGTACATGCATGTCAAATACCAGAGAGGTCAGTTCAGAAAGGAGTTTCTGCCTTAGTGGTATAAAAACGGATTTACAGGTGGAAGGAGCACAGGCTCCCTAAGTACATTTTACCGCCTGTACCATGGTGAGTGCTCTGAAGAACTATTTTCCCTTATCCCACCCTCTCCCTTCCGTCATAGAACCACACGTGCAGGCTTGCGATGTCATCATTCCACTGTTGAGGACATTTGTTCTCGTACTAAAAAGTTCGGCAACTCCTATCTCTGTCGAACTATTAAAAAGTGGAACGCCTTGCCTGCACATGTGTTTCCTCCTTCCTACAACATGGGATCCTTCAAACGAAGCGTGAAGAAGCACCTTGCGGGCCAGCATGGTAGCGTCAACTGACAGGACACCGTAGTCTTTGTCAGTTGCCGCTGCTATTTGGGCTCACCTTTTCGCTTACCAACAGGCGAAGAGGAGCCACTATGCTGAGCCAATATAAAAATAAAAAAAATAGTATATCAGTCAGTGAACGAAAAAAACATTGTGTTTTTCCTTCATGGGTATCAATAGGCATATTAATATAAAATATATGCTGTGGGAAAGGTTTTCGCTTCCGAACCGGATATGCTGTTTCGAGGCAATGTGAATACGCGTACACATTACCAATAAGCTTTTCCATTTATTCATTGAACGTGCAGTACATATGAGCCAGGAAATATGTTGAAGTGTTCCATGGCTCGCCATTTTGCTAGGAGATTCTTTAGTGCCGCCGCCAATCTCCACCCACTCGACACGGATTATTCTTTCCCAACGAAGTTGGTCGTCGCCATATCTGAGATCAGTTTGGTGTAACATACCATAACCGCGATATGGACCTTCTACCTGAGATATATTCATACATATTTCATGCAGCGTCTTTCTGATGATATCACACAGAAAAAGTAACGATTTTGGTAGGCTCGGCCCATTGTTACCCTAACTCTTATAATTGAGAAGAATTGGTTTGGCTCCCTTAACTGCAGACAATTTGATCTAAACAACTTCCGTTTATATTATTTATCTGCTCTCAATAAATTTTGGCTTAAGAGAATATTCTCAATCCTGAAATGTCCTACATACAAGAATGGCATAATACTCATGCCATTTATTCAAAGTTGCTAATTGTATAAAATATATTTACACTTTAGTAGTGCGTGGCGGGTGCTTCGGCCTCACACCAGACTGCTTCAGCTGCAGCACGATGGAGCGCAGGCGCGCTACGTCGCGCCCGCGCCGCGGACCGAAGTCGCACAGCTCGGCGACACGAGTCCACTCATTGCCGTCTTCAACGTTGCTCTCGGAGCCCCGAGCTAGCGCCCTCTCGGCGTTCCTGTTTCAAATTATGAAAATGGCACGTGCGTACGAAATTAATTAATTAATTAAATTAACTAATTAGGTTCTTACAGGGTCGGCAACGCAAGAGTGACACCCCTGGTGTTGCAAATGCCCATAGGCTACGGTAACTGCTTACCATCAGGCAGGCCGTACGCTTGTTTGCCACCTTAGTGGTATAAAAAAAAAAAAAAATTAATGGAAAACACTTTGTTAGAGAAAGAGAGAAAGAGTTGGTCTAAAAGAGAGTGTCGGTGTTAAGATAAGAAAGGGCATGCTCCGTTGGTTCGGACATGTAGAAAGAATGCGGGACGAAAGAATGACGAAACAGATATACAATGCAAAAGTGGAAGGATGTAGGAGCCGAGGAAGGCCGAGACTAACCTACCGTGACCAAATTTGTCGTGTTTTATCAGAAGGTGATGTCAGAAGCCCCAGGAACCGGCGAGCGTGCATGAAAAGAGCTATGAATGTCACAGAAGCGAGTGAAGTATGCAAGGACCGCGTCTTATGGCGCTCGGTTCTCTCTGCCTACCCCGCAAGGGACTTGGCGTGAAGATATACATACATACACTTTGTTAGGAATCTTGAAAATACAATAGATAAATATTTCCGACAAATCACAAAACGCCATAAAGTCCTAAAGTAATCACAGCTTACACTATGGGTACTAGACAGCTGATATGTATGTTGTATGTATATCTTCACGCCAAGTCAGAGAGAACCGAGCGCCTACGTCCCACCAGATGTAAAATGTTTTTCTTTTATACTACGTCGGGAGGTATACTAGCATACGGCCCACCTGATGTAAAGCGGGTACCGTAGCCTATTAACGTTTGCTATATATTAAGAATCACTCGCGCGATGCCTCCTCTGCTGCTTACACAGCAACTCCTTGGGAGCTTACTGGTGACCTCACCCACACGCAGGAACACAACAACCCTCTAGGTAGTTGTTATAGGGCTGCAGTTTTCTGTGAGGTGGAGGCACTTCCCCAGACGGGCTGCTTTGATGCGCCCTACCTCTCTTAAAACATCCAGACCAAGACAAACAGACATGTTCATGTCAAATGTTGGGCTTGTGTGGGAATTGAACCCACGAGCGTTGGTGTCATAGTCGCGTTATTCACGACTGAGCCACCGAGCTCGTCAACCGTAGCCTATAAATTACAAACGAGAAGTATTTATTGCTCATGCATCGTCACCACTGTAGAACACAGCAAATCCTTGGCAGATTACTGATGACCTCTCGTTACAAGTAACACGGGAGTTGTTATTTAGCTGCGGTCATCTGTGACTGGAGATACTTAGTCTAGTCGGGCTGTTTTGATATGCCCTACCTTATAGAAAGTTGCTCTTGCTCTGTAGGTAGAGTGGACTGTTTTTTATACCATGTTGGGAGGCATACAAGCACACGGGTCACCTGAAGTAAAGTGGTCGCCGTAGTCTATGAACGGTAAGTAACACTCGCGCGATGCCAACCCGCCAGCTAACACAGCAACTCCTTGGGAGCTTACTGCTGACCTCACTCACACGCAGGCAGGAACGCAACAACCCTCTAGGGAGTTGATATTTGGCTGCCGTTTTCTGTGAGTTGGAGGCACTTCCCCAGACGGGCTGCTATGATGCGCCCAATTTCCCTTAAAAATACCCAGACCAAGACAAACAGACATGTTCATGCACACAAATGTTTGACCTGTGTGGGAACCGAACCTATGAGCGTTGGTGTCAAAGCCGCGTCAATTACCACTGCCCCACCGATCTCATTAGTATTATACTATTATTGCACTCTAGGTGGCCCGCATTAACAGCTATTGTAGATAATAGTTTTGTTAGATATCTATCAAGTCTCACTTCACCACATTATCTACACGTTGATATAATATGGATTGCGTTTGAAAATATTTCATATACAAGTGCTAGTTGTTATAAATGAACGATGTTAATTGGCTGTTTGTTGAATAACACTGAAACAAGACACAGGACTATCCCAGATAGTCACTTACGTTAACGTATTAAGGGTTATTATTATCACACGAACGGTGTACGGCCAAAACCTACAGAGGCGGGAAAACGGCAGCGATCCGGGATGGGATCTTTTGTAACATTTGTAACAAAGTTTACAATTGACCTACTTAAGGGTTATTTTTCCTTGCAATGCGACCCTCACTTTTGTATCCAGCAGTAGCATTAAGAGATATGAACGGTGTTCCTGAATATTCCTATTCTACTTTTTTATGCTAAATCCGAATCTGAAGTCAAAATTCGAATATTCGAAAAAAAAAACGCACAGACAAACGTATAGATTTTATATAGGAACGGTGTTCCTGAAGTCTTACCTTATTGGTTAAAAATAAAGGGATGGGCTAGTTATGAAACCACGTCCTAGGGAGGTTTGTTGTTAAAGTGTCAAAACCGTAAACATTGTCGATAGTACCTGTCACACGCTAAGCGAATGATCACTTTTTGTGTGACAGGTTGCATACAAACACGAATGTTACAAAAAGTCCCCAGATCGCTGCCGCTTTCCCACTTTTCCGCCCTCATGAGTTTTGGTTTTAATAGTTTCACTGTTATCAACATACCTAAACGGTATACATAGGTTTATCTACACATAATTTGAGTCTTGAACAGGTGTCCCACAGATAGGATCGACTGAATGTGAGCTGTGGACCGGGGCGTCTTCATTTGTCTTTTTTCAACTTCATTGTCCTAGGCCTAGTTTCTTAAAATTTATTACTTTTTAAATATCACTCAATATTTTATTATTACCTCGCTATATATACCTAATCAAAATAATATACATTCGTAATTTTTGACGCTATAAAACGACAAAATAATACATACAAAAAATTTAAAATTCAAATAAATTATATGACTTTGTGGAAATTTATTTTCAAAACATCAGTATTTTATTTCACATCCTTATAACGGATACCTACGGCTGATAATAATTACTTGCCACTACACTCGACTCACCCTTGCTTGGATCATATCATAACATAATACATTGTAACAAACATACAAATATATTACGTGCGTTTAAATTGACAAATTAGGAATATAACAGTTCGACCTCTCTTTAAACACCCAGACCAAGACCACCGGAATGGGAGGGGTAGAAAGAATGGGAATCGAACACACGAGCATTGGCGTCAAAGATGCGTCACTAACCATAGCGCCACCGAGCTCGCCTCGGTTTTCCCAAGGCGAGATCGGAACTCTGCAAAGAATTCTTTCCACAACATAACAGTTCTCGGCCATAATGATTCCAGTATGGAAGGATGATTTTTTTCCTGGCCTTTGAATGTCACGGCCACTTGTAATGCCAAGACACATATATGAATACTGGAATAGGTAATAGCACCACAGGATTATATGTTTCAACTGACATCACTTTCTGTCTGTATATTTACCCCTTAGATTATTATTTACTTTACTTCAAAATGGTTAGTTTTAGAGATATTTAGGCTGTTCGCCTCAAAACAATCACGAGCTAGTTTGATAGCCTGATTTAGTTCCAGACACAAAACATTAGTGCCTTGGTGTCATCTGAAAAGCCCTCAATTTTATGGATAGTACACATAATACTCTCTGGGCCCCACAATGCACATTCACTCATGTTAAACGGCATATTTGATACATTATGATTTAATAACCCTGATCCAGATAATATAAAAGGCACTATCACACTAGTTGAAGCATGGATATTTACCTATATTTTGAAAACTTTTTGAGAGATTCACATTATGGGTAGATAAACATTTGTGACAATCGATAAATTGTAAGACAACATTTTTGTTAAAAACCAGGACAATACCCGAACAATGGTCTTCAATGAAAAAAACAAAATCATTGACAGCCGTCACCATACACTTAGGTGAATATTAGTAAAACCGTCTTATTTGCTAGAATACTCACTTAGCAGACTCCCTGAGAGTTTGAAAAGAAAACACTGGAATTAGTTTATAAACAAAACATGGCAGGGTTCAATGTCTTGTAAGTAATACATTTCTTTCCAGATCTGACTTGATAATCTATTTACGAGTGGAACTAACTTCATAACCACAACTTACATGACAAATTTACATGCATGACGTAAACGGATTAAGGGAAGGGCAAAAAATATTTTTACTTATGATAAATCTCCATAATTTATTTAACACTTAAAGTTATTTATTAAATAAATACATCTATTTATAGGTATTTAAGAAGGACCAACAGCTAAAATATAGTAATATAAAATTCAATATGTGATAAGAAAGCCAATAAAAGGTTCCCACAAATTCCCTTATCCATCTCTTTTTTATACTATGTCGGGAGGGATACAAGCATACGGCCCACCTGATGTAAAGAGGGTACCGTAGCCTATTAACACTTGAGATAAGTCTTATCAAATTAAAGTTCATAGCTTTCTTTTATTAATGATGATGATGAGTCATATATTTTCAAACTTCACTGAACAAACAATCAATGCTCATCATATATAATCAGTGTTCCTCCATTTTGAGATAGCAGTTGGGTGCTGATAACAAAATTTTTGTGGTTAATAGATTCAGGAGTTATTTTGCGAAAGTCAAATTTACATGCAATTTGATCTAACCTCCTTTGTGTGCTTCCGCCACCAATTAGGCCGCTAGGCCGCATGAACTAATTGGTGGCGGAAGCACACAAAGCAGGTTAGATCAAATTGCATGAAAATTTTTGTGCTCTATGATGTATAAAAAAATTAGTTATTAACTTTTACTTCCGTATTATAGTTATTCATTAGTATTAATAGCTTGCAGTAAAACATTTACTGCAAAGTAAAGAAATTAAAATTATAATATTTGTAACTACAACTCGTTTCCATAAATTATTATACTGCCGTCCTCAAACTAAAGCGCGGTTAAATGACAAAACCAAGTTTTGAGATATGGCCAAAAAACGCCGCGTAAATTTAAAATTGTTGCTATTTTGTAACCATTCATCAAATGACGGATTTTTAGATTTTGCGAGATAGCTCTAATAAACTACTATCGAATAGCTGTGCTGTATAATAAAAGTACCCTAGTAAATGTTTTTTAAATTGAGTTTTGGTGTTCTAACTTGGTAACATTCTAGGTGAAATATCTAGATTACACCACTATATTGTGGCTAAGTATACCTTAGCTGGATTGTAGTCAAGGATTTGTACATAACTACCGCGACCTGTTTGTATTCTTCAAAGTTATCCACCACTATTTAACTAAAATGCAGTAACTTCGTTATAGCTTAGCAAAGTTACATTTTATCATAGTCTTCTCATAGCTTAAACGGAGTTAAGGCACATGAACCACGTTTTAAGCTAGCATTAGAGTATAAATAGATTTTTAGAATAAAAAAGTTTTCAAATACATCACTTAAACGCAGCTTAAATCAAAACCTTTATCTTTAACCCCTTTCTTGTTTAGTATTCATTGCTTTATATTGTCAGATATCTGTACTAAAATTACGTTATGTATTAAAATAAAAGAATAGTAAGTATCAAAATCAAAAGTTTATTACTTTTTAGTGAGATCGAATCTTTTCATGTGTAAATAAAATCACCTTGTGATTAATACCATTAGGTAGGTATTAATACTGTTACCAAAATATTATTTTAAATTTTTTTTTTAAGAATATTACTCCGAAAAGTGTTATTTATCATCTAAAAATTAATTAATGAGATCACAATATTCATTGTTACTTGATTTATTTCACTTTTATATATTTTACTTTGACAGAATATTACTGATTTAAATAATTCCATCCAGGGTAACATTATCACTTTTTCTAAATCAGAACTTACAAATATTTGTGAATCATTTTGAGGCATATTCTTCTTATGTGAATCATACAGAGCCCTTGCCTTTTATATTTTTCATGGTGATGAACTCACTGAACACAGGTATCACAATCAGTGACAATTTGAGTCATTGCATCATGAGAGGTCTGCTGCCTGTGTTACTTAGCTTTAGCAAATCTCACATTCTTCATTGCCAAGACGTGTGAATGATATATTCATTCGCTTTATATGTGTACGGTCGCGCGGTCGGTACGTAAAGTCCTTATGCATGGAAATAATATTAATGTCACTTGGAATAAATCGCCTCAAAGAGGCATGTTCGCGCCTGTAATGTGGTTCGGCTGGATGGAAAGATTCAACATGTTGACTAAGCAAGTTGCGATCAAATACAGGTGTTTTTTGGTGCCGTCGTTTATCAGTATCAATTTCAGAGAAAGTGTTGTATAAAACTCTATCGTTACTTTTCTTGTACCCTAAAGTTGTCAAGAAAAATACATTACACACTTCAATGCGAATCCCATCATGGTTCTTAAGTGAAAGTACTCTTTTAAGGTTCCTTTTCTGTTCTTTTGTGGTTTTTCTTTTTGGCGTTGCAACAGAACTCTGAGAGGCTACAAAAGATTGCCTTTACTCCCATGTTAGTTTCCAAAATTGCTCATTAATGTTTTCGCGATCCTCCTGGCTAAATTTAGTTTTACATTGCTTGAAGCACTTATTATTACAGCCTTGTTTAACTAAGTATTCCAACCGTTTAAGACAATGCATTTGCTTTACGTTGTGATACCTCGAAAGGGTCAAATGGTTGAATTTGACAGCTATCATTGTTTTTTGCGCCCAAGCTATCATGTCTTCTCTTACGCTGTTTTAATATCTCTGTCCTTCTTGTTTGACAAACATCAACAGTGATTCGTCGCTGCAAATGAGTAGTTTTTCGGGATAGGCAAGGTGAAAGCTGGATAGGTTCAACTGATGATAAAGGTTTTTTTGGTTATAGATGCTGCTTTTACTATTTGTGACACTTTTTTTGTCTTCGAGTTTGAGGCCGCCGAACTATCTCTGGAATCACTTCACTCGATTCCAGGCCGTAATCTTTGTCAGTTGTCTTTTTCGGTATTCACAGCTACTTCCAGAGGTTCAATATTATTATAATCAAGCGCCAAATGTAGGGCTAATTAATCAATCAAGAGCTAAATCGATATTTAGCTCTTGATTGAGTATTTCTAGTGTTCCTGTAACTAATGAAATACGAATCTATATGCAATAAAACACAATTTTACAAATAAAACAAGCTACTTCTAACCTAATTTAACAAATATACCTATGTACCTACATTCATATTCAGTGACTTTCAAATTATTTTGAGCCTAAAAACCGCATCATAATCGGGAAAATCATTTGAGAGTGGATACTATGTGGAGATAAAAATAAGTTTCAATACTACTTCTACTCACGCTTAAACGCGTTTCGTGTGAACAAACTAAATTATAATGTTAACGAACACTCACCGTGGACATCGAGGGAGTTTAGGCGGGAATTCCCCCACGGCAACGCGACGCGTAAGCACTGTAGGCCGATTCTACTAAAAAACTGCAACTGCACGTTTACACCTATCCCGTTAGTCGAGGTCGTGCAGGAATAGTGCAGTGCCAATAGGTATATTCTATTAACATTTCCTGCACTGCAACTACGCTGGAACTGACGTATGCTGCACTGCAACTACGCGTATCGTACAAATGAACTACTTAACTCCACATGTCATGTTACCATATTTCAATCTAATAAATTGGATTTTTACTTAATGTTGTCTCCTATAGTTTCACCCCCGATTGCCCTTGGTTGCCGGCGTGAAGGTATTTCTAACTGAAAAGAAGCTTTACTTAATTATATATTCCTACAAACATTTCCCAAAACAAAATAAATATTTTGCAATATAAATCACCGCTTTAGAATATTAATTTCTCTTCGCAAAAGTTGCTTGAGACTAACGTTAGCAAAACTGCAGGTAAACTCCTTAAAACTACTGTCACCGCTATGAAAATGTCAAAATCATTTAATAGTATACGATTATATTGCAGGAAACGTGCAGATGCAGTGCAGGTTTTTTAACAGAATAGCGAGTCATTTACTGCAGCGTTGCTGCAACGCCGCTGCTGTCAGATCGCTTAACAGAATAACGAAACGTCAAAATGTATACATTTTGACACACGCCGCGCAGCAGTGCAACTGCAGTTATTTAGCAGAATTGGCCTATCAACCGCAGCTTCTCCCTCACTGTCACTCCATGGGCAAAGGCAAATAACGACTCTTTAGTCATGTAACGTTACAAAACGGCGTTCTAGTCTAGCAAAACATTCAAAATAAATTTAACTTCATTTATTAAGAACGGACTGAGGCTTATGATAGTAGTATAATAAGGTAAACTTATTCGAAAATAAATAGCTAAAAAGCAGCAAAGTCACTTTAACTTCGTTAATGATTAGTATTTTCATGAAACCCCTTTTTAGATTAGGATTGCAATTAATGAAATTTAATTAAACTAGATTAAAAAAAAGTAAAAGTACTTAAACCCCTTTTTATATTAGTAAAGTCGATTAACTACGTTTTAGTTATGACAAACTGTAATATTTTGGAGTAATTTATCACTAATTATCACATATAACTGTTTTTTAGTTATGAAATGCTGTATAACTGCGTTTCAGTGTTGTGATATCAAAAATGAGTGTTGTTTAACCGCTTTCTTACTGTCTCTATTTTAAAAACTATAAACGATACGAATATATGTCCAAGACAGATCGATAGAGAATTAAAAACTGTATGAGATGCCATTTAAGACTGAAAAACGACCACATGTCACTTAGCCGCACTTTAGTTTGAGGACGGCAGTATAGTGATAATATAGCACATTTCATGCAGTTGATTTTGTGATTTGGTCAAAAGTACTTTACTAGCATATGAAGAAATTACATACACATTTAAAAACATAACTGGTCCCAAGTAATTATTTTGCCATTAATCCCTTGGTTGGTTAGACCAGTGCTCTGCTATGGCAGTCAGGAATATCATAGTCAGTAGCACAGATAAATGCTTAGTTTGTCAGAAAGTTGAGAAGATAATACCTATACATACATGAGGGCTAATATCTGGGAATACCAGTTGGATTTGAAAATGCCCAATTCTTTATGAAGTTTAGGGGCTATTCAACATTATGATACGACCCTTGGAAGTTGAGAAAAGCTAAAGCTAAGAAAAAGCAGCTCCCACACATCGGGATACGGGCAAGTGAAGTTGGGGGATGCGGCTAGTAATAAATAAATATTTGATTTGCCTATGGAGTACATTTAAAATTTGTTGATTTTAAATGTACGCAAAAAACACAAAAAGTTTGCGTAAGATCAGGTTATACAACTGTACTATCTGGACAGGTATC
The DNA here is from genome assembly GCA_947507595.1 of Pyralis farinalis. NCBI lineage: Eukaryota > Metazoa > Arthropoda > Insecta > Lepidoptera > Pyralidae > Pyralis > Pyralis farinalis. Next base: position 37,440,911 of record OX382264.1, on the reverse strand, counting down.
CATTATAAATTCTAACAACCTTCATGCCTTCAATAACTTGTTTATTGGCTGCATTAAATAGTGTAGTTTCGAAAATGTAACAAGTTTACCTGTTAGCTGCCTTAGTCTTGGCTATCTGCTCCTCGTGGGTTTTGTACCAGTCATCCAACTCTTTCTTTGCTACTTTCAACATCTCCTCTTTCTTCCTTTCTTCTTCAGCATCTAAACAATAAAAACGAAATCAAATATTTAAAATCTCAAATCCAATGTCAACTTCACCTAGCAAGACAATTGAGATAATTACTATGTAGACTAGAAAATGAGGCATTTGCAAAAGAGAAGCAGGGCAGAGCTACATTTACTAACCTATAAATCTGCAGACAAATGGCAATTCCTTGGAAAGCTATCACGGAGTCACTGCATTAACAATAGAGTAGTAATGGGCAAGTAATACTCCATTGCACATGCTTTGCCATATGCTACAGTGACTGGTTTACCATCAAGGAGAGTTAATATTTGTTGATCCCCACATACATGTACATAAGTAAAATATTACATAGTTTTATATGTATAAATAAAATATGAATACTATGTACAATATGAATACTATATACAATATGTTTACAAGTTATCTAAATTGGCATGTAAATTACTCTCTATTATGTTTACAGTTAAAGAGGGCTGCATGTAGTGAACCCTGGTTATCAAACCAGCCTCAGGACAAAGAGAGGGAAACGTACCTCACCTTCACTAAGACCATATCTATACCATATTCACTTGGGCTTCAGACAAAATGTAAACAAATCATAAAAAAGGTTATTTTAAGTGTCATTTTTATCATATATTAAACTTTCATAAAACACAATACATGTAATGTTAGCTGCATGTAAATAAATAAACAAACATTACCACCAGAATTGGTATAACAATTTTCATGATTTTTACACTTAGTAATAATTTGAATATTCTATAAATATAAAGTTTAGAAAAATGTTGTGAATTTCAAAGGTAGAAGACATTATTATAGACTATGAACCGTTAATACATCGAATTATGAAGGATTAACAACATTCACATTTATCCAGACTATATTCATTTTTATTACTTTTGGCATAGACATCAATGTGAATGTTTTCTGTTGCTGATTATTGTCACAATTTCTTTTTTTTTTGGTTATTGTTGTAGTTCTACAATCAAAGATAGTTTTATTAAGATTAATATGTTTGTAACAACATAATTGTCACGCTGAAAAGACTTGGTTTCGGTATAGATTCGTAAGTTTTAAAACATATATTTTCTATGTTTACTCTTTGTCTCAAATGCATAATGAAGGAGGGAATCATACTAGAAAATCAAATCACTACAGGAACAGTACAGTCTAATAGCAATACAATCACCTTTCTCTTCCAGCCTTTTCTTTTGTTCTTCTCTCCACAATTTAATCTTCTCTGGTTCTTCTCTTTCCTGCCTAAAAACTGTTGTCGGTGCTGGTTCGTCATCTAGCAAACCATTCGCTTCGAAGGCAGCCGCGCTGGGTACTTCTGAAATATTTATTATTTTTGATGACTCATCTTATGGATTATTTGCATACCACCATTGTACACATCTAAAATAGTTCAAGCGTTAATGTAACGAAATTTAAGCATCGACCAAACAAATACTATACAAACCTACGAAATCATCTAAGCCGTTGGTACTCGATGTGATAAGAGGGGGCGGAGCGCTAGTTTCCAACTCATCTTCCAGCCCTGCTAAAGTATTTTGTTCTCGAGCCAAGAACTCGGCTGCTGGATCTACTTCGGGTTGCACAAAGTTATCCCCGAAGTCATCCATTTCGTTAATTATTTAACAAAATACAAGCAGGCTTAAAGTTTAAGCTTTCAAGCAATCAAAACGCAAAACAGAAAATTATGATGTACAGTAGAAAAATGACATTTAAGTATTGAAGTGTCAGTGAAGTGAAGCATTGCAACACCAAACAAATTGTGCGTTTACACGTCTGCGCAATATGCGGACATCTATGATAGGTACCTATACCATAGATGTCCGCTAGTCCGTAAATGTGTTTTTGTATTGAATTTTTGTATTTTTCAACATTCGATTTGGTATTCTATAGAATAAAATCCGTGAATAATTGTATTATTGTAGCATGAGAAATTTGCAATGTTTTTACGACTTGCTCGTATATGCTGCTTTGGCAAATGTACAGAATGTTATTAACTTGCGGAAAACGTTCAAGGAGAAGCTTTTGAGAAAACTTTTCCTTGAACGTTTTCCACATTTTATTTGGGCATATTTAAAATTTAAATGATTACTTAACTAAATCTCTTTCACTTTGATTTATATATTATGGACACAATAAGAGACATAAAACCTTCGAAACCCGTATTCATGTATATATCCTATATACATTCTGTGTACTAAGTATCGGGAATTTGTCAATAAAACAAAAAATACAAATTATTCATCTAAATTTATTTTATCGCCTTCAAAGTAGGCCCCATCGCTTGCAATACAACATCTCCACCGCTTCACCCAGTCTTCCATACATTTTTCATAGGCTATTTGCGGTATGGCCTTTAGCTCATTCAGCGAATTTTCTTTTATGGCTTCTATCGACTCAAAACGTTTTCCTCGAAGTGGTAATTTTAACTTGGGAAATAAAAAAAAGTCAGACGGAGCCATATCAGGTGAATACGGTGCTTGGTCGAGAACTTTTGTTGAATTTTTCGCTAAAAACTCTTTCACTATAATGGCTGTGTGTGATGGTGCATTATCATGGTGCAGCATCCATGAGTTGTGTTGCTACAAATCTGGACGTTTTCGGCGGATACTCTCACGCAAACACTTCATGACGCCTAAATAATATTCTTTATTCACTGTTTCTCCCTCTGGAAGGAATTCGGAGTGAACCACACCACGGTAGTCAAAAAAAACTGTCAGCATCACCTTGATTTTGGAGCGACTTTGCCGCGGTTTTTTGGGTTTCGGCTCGTTTTCGAGACGCCATTCTGAAGACTGTTGGCTTGTTTGCATGTCGTACTCATAAACCCATGTCTCGTCGCCAGTTATTATACGTTTCATAAAGGTCGGATCCGTAGAAGCTCGGGAAACCATGTCTTCAGCGACATGCTTTCGCTGCGCTTTTTGAACAAAATTGAGCTCTTTTGGAACTAGTCGAGCGGCGACGCGTTTCATGCCTAAAATGTCAATGAGAATGTTGTGGACGGACTTAAAAGATATGTTCACCTCACTAGCCAACTCTCTCAGACTCATACGTCGATTTTCAAGCACTAGCTTCTTGATTCTGTCGATGTTTTCTCTGGTCGTAGCGGTTGAAGGTCTACCAGAACGAGGCAAGTCTACTACTACTTCTCGGCCTTCTTTAAAAGCCTTATACCATTCATAAGCCCTTGTTTTCGATATACACGATTCGCCGTAGGTATTTCGCAACATTTTTAGTGATTCACCACATGAAATATCATTTGAAACACAAAATTTAAGGCACACTCTTTGTTCAACAATATTTTCCATTGTAAAAATCGCCGAGGACTCAAAACTATGACCAACAAAAAGTGTAGTTTAAAACAAATTAAATGACAGATCCCGCTCAAATTTTGCGCACTAAATCAGTACAGTGCTACCAACATGCAGTAAAAAAATTAGAACGACCTCTTTTACGCGGGTCTTTTTATTGACATATTCCCGATACTTTTTACACAGAGTAGTATACTCGAAATACTAAAGAAAAATTGCCTCTGTATTTCAATCTCTTAAGACGTAATGCTTGTATTTGTGACGTTTCCACTCCTTCGGTGGACCCGGATTTCATGTTAGTGTATAGGCTTACTTTTGATAGTATTTTGTAAAGTGTTAATAAAGTTATACAGTAATGAAGAACCTCAAATATAACACGTTTATACATTTTTTGGAAGACTTGAACACCCAATATGAAACTCTATTCATGCAAATCTACGAAGTCTACGAAGCTATCTAAAATTTATTATTGTTGTAAGCGTGGTATTGAAGCTTCATGATTGGGTCTGAGAACCTTTACCGAGTATTTTCAGCAAAGTTTGAAGCTGAGATAACCAGAATCAAGATAATCGATTCTAAACTTTAGACTCCAGCGGTATGAGGGATAACAGTTTGGTAAATTCAAGGCTAGGTCACGACAAAAATATTATCGCAACAAATGCTCACGTAGAGCATTTGTAGCCAAATTTCCCAGTGACTAAAGAAATATTTAATAAAATTTCGACAAGGCGGAGCTGTATGGTCACAAACCCTTTGCTTGGCATTTACTTCGGTGGATAATGGAGTTATAATAAAAATAAGTTAACCTTATTCACTTGAACAAAACATTTGAATTTTTTTAATAAAAATAAAGATGAATTTATGTGTTAAAACTAAGTACCTCAGACCCAGTTTAGTTAGTAATTTGTGTCGTATCTCTACAACTACGCCAGAAGTGATTGAACAAAATGAGCCAGTAGTAATAGACGACGGCGATTATAATCGCGCTAAGGAGGCCGAGATCAAAATGAAAAGGAATAAGTCTCGTTTATCTGAATCCCACTATAACTTAATCAACGGCCGGCCACCATACGAAACTCCTCAATCTATAGCTCATTTGACTGTAAAATATAACAGAAAGATGTATGGAAAGTATGGCAGCGCCAGTGGAGTTAATCCAAGTAAGTTAAATTGTTTACTAAAGGAGCATACTGGATATTTTTATGCCAAACGGCATTATGTAACTAAGATTAGGAGTTTATACAGGAAGAAATAAATCTTTTCAGCTGTGGATGTGTTATAGGATTACTACCTATCACTGATGACTGATTTGTTTATATATCACTATGGTGACACCTCTGGTAAACAGTTACCCTACTCAGTGGGCACTTTGAACACCATAAGCATCACTCATGCATATCATCTTTCAAGATAAAAATCTTCATACCAATATTAACAAAACTCGTGGTTTAGTCTTAAAAAAACTTAGCAAAGAGTTCATACAACAGCCTAATAATTCTCTGAAGATATTGCACTCAATCTGTGAGGATGATAAGAATTGTGGACTCTACATTGAACATTCTACAAATTATACAACACAAGTTCATTAGAACACACAAAGGGAGGTAAAGCCACAATTTATGAGATTGATGGTTTGTGTGTTTTTCATGGCAAATAATATAATTTGCCATGAAAAACAGTGTATTTTAATGTTAGCAAGTTCAATCTGTATGTGTATATTTATTGTCGGAAGATTATTAGATTTGAAGTCTCTTGATATTGAGAAGCTGCTGTATAAAATTCTTTGTATGAATATCTAGATATGTTCAATTTGTAACTCTGCCGTCACAGTATCATTACTTATTTTTTTTATGCAACCTTGAAAGGCATACAAGTACACAGCCCACCTGATGTAAAGCGGTTACCGTAGCCTATGAACTTTTGTAATACAATAAGTATCACTTGTGCAATGCCTCCTTACTGGTGACCTCACTCGCACACAAGTACACAGCAACCTATGGAGTTGTTATTTTGCTGAGGTTTTTTGTGAGGTGGAGGTACTTCCCCAGATGGGCTGTTTTGATGCACCCTCCTTCTCTTAAAACATCCAGACCAATACAAACAGACATGTTCATACACACAAATGTTTAGCTTGTGTGGGAATCGAACCCAACAAGCATTGGTGTCAAAGTCGCATCATATACACGATTTTTGACGAGCTCGGTGGTTCAGTCGTGAATGACGCGACTTGACAGCAACGCTCCTGGGTACAATGCCCACACAAGACAAACATTTGTGTGAATGAAAATGTCTGGTTATCTTGGTCTGGATGTTTAAAGAGAGGTAGGGCGCATCAAAGCAGCCCATCTGGGGAAGTACCTCCACCTCACAGAAAACCGCAGCCAAATTACAACTCCCTAGTAGGTTGTTGTGTTCCTGCATGTGAGTGAGGTAACCGGTAAGCTCTCAAGGAGTTGCTGTGTAAGCGGCAGAGGAGGCATCGTGTGAGTGATACTTAATATATTACAAGTGTTAATATGGCTAGGGCTATGTTAACTGATTTACATCAGGTGGGCTGTATGCTTGAATGCCTCCCGACGTTGTAAAAATAAAAAATACAACTACACCACCAAGCTTGTCAAAATATATAATTACTTTTACAATCTAATTACTAGTTATTTTTAGTTAGTTATTATTACTGTTAATAGAAATAGGACTTAATCTAAAGGCAGGTGCCCCAGGGTTTATTTGGAGGCCCATTTTATTTTTCCTGTATTTGAATAATATGCCCTACATGTGTGGAAAATTATGAATACAGCACTATTTGCTGATTATACCCTGTAGATTTTAATGTTGCTCACTAGTGTGAAAAAATCGAAGAGATAAAGAGTGTTCTCTCTGTTGTTCTAAACTAGTTTGCATGCAAAAATTCTTTTTTAACCTTAACTAAAGCCAAATGTATCAAATTTTGTCCCACAAATGTGACTTCTGTCAATACAGAACTTCTCATTGAGAATAATTAAATTAGAATTTGTTAATATTCATCTGTATTGTTCTATATTTGTGGGCAATACAGTATATTATTTTTTTAAGAGAAACAGTAGGACACATCAATTCAGCCCCACTGGGGAAGTACCGTCCCTCATAGAAAACTGTAGCCAAATAACAACTCCCTACAGGGTTGTTGTGTCCCGGCATGTGAGTAAAGTCACCAATAAGCTCCTAAGGAGTTGCTGTGTTTGCAGCATATGGCAGTATGTCCAAATTATGCAAATTAGTTTGCTAGTTATTAGAGACAAAAGACGTTACAATATTACAAATCCAAGTTAAGGTACAAAAGACGTAACAATATTACAAATCCAACTTATTCTACCCTCGTGAGGGTGTGCAAATGGTTTGGTAATTAATTTAAATAGTTACATGATTCTAAAGTTAAGGAAGTGTAATTAACTTAATTAATCATTGATAAATTTGTCATTTGTTTTCATTCACATTGCATGGCTATAAAATTTTTTAATCATTTGTAACATTGGTAGAATATAATGCAAGCCTCTGTTTAGGTACAAGTAATCTATCCTTATGTCTACTATGTTCTGGAAGATATACAATCATCATGTCTAATGAACAAATATTGATATTTTTTAACAAAAATACATATTTCATGGATATAAAGACACAAAAGAGGTAAAATATTTGATTTTTTGAACAAAGGCTTACAACTGTTCATTGGATCAACATTATATATGGCATGAATACACTTTTTTTGACAGATAAATATTGTTGACATTGCATATTGGAAGCATTCACAGGCTATGGTTACCTCTTTATATCAGATGGGCCGTGTGCTGGTATGCCTTCACACATTGCAGGGCCTAACATAATCTCTGCCGTAAATGCAGTTAAGAGAATTCAACAATGTGGCTGCTGTGTGCTAAGTCAATTTCAGCTCCTTTCACAGTACGCTGTTGTGGGGAAAAGTGGCCAATATTGAGACAATTTTTATCTTACAATAGAGAGTCATTCACTCCCTTTGTGACATGGGCTCACTTATCAAACTGTTCAAACAGATAAATATTCTGACTACTAGCTGTCAGTATATTAATGAAAACATAATTTATGTTTATATACAAATATAAAGACAATTTTAAAATTCTGTGAATGTCTTAGAGGCAGGAATATGTTGCAGGTGCTGATACATCGGCTGTCTAAGACTGTAGATCTTTTGTCGTAACTTCTAATTGATTCTATAATAAATTCCCAGGAACAGTTCTGTCCTTTCCCTAAAATATCTTCAAAAGGCTTGATAAAAGGGTGTAGGCCACCAAGGAAGAACTCCACTACCTCATAGTAGAACACAGCCACAAAGTAATATAATTGTTTTTCTAATCTATAACTTCACACCAAATCCCTTGTGGGGTAGGCAGAGAGAACGAGCACCACTTAATCTCGGTCTGTATACACCTTACTTTCTTCTTTAACATTCATAGCTCTTCTCATACGCGCTCGCCGGTTTCTAGGGCTCCTGATATCACCTAACAAAACACAATCAACATGGTTATGGTAGATAAGTCTAGGCCTACCTCAGCTTCTACATCCTTTTACTTTCGCATTGTATATCTGTTTTGTAATTATTTTTTCCGGCATTTAATTCTAATTATTTCTTTCGACATGATCCAACCAATGTAATGGAAACTAACTCTATTTATAACATCATCATTGGGAATATAGTCTACAAGCATTTCAAATTGTCAGATGATTGTTTGTATATATGAATAATTTATAGAATCACAGGGATTACTATGTTTAGATTATAAATGCTTAACTTTTTTTTTTATACCACTAAGGTGGCAAACAAGCGTACGGCCTGCCTGATGGTAAGCAGTTACCGTAGCCTATGGGCATTTGCAACACCAGGGGTGTCACTCTTACATTGCCGACCCTGTAAGAACCTCTTCACGCCTTTCTTGAAGAACCCCATACTGTAGTCCCTTGGGAAAACCTCGGCAGGGAGCTCATTCCACAACATTCTCTTTAGAAAACTTCTCGGTTCTCGGTAGAAAACTTCTCGTGAAGCGTACAGTGCGCGACCATTGCGGTTCCAGTGTGTGCGGATGAACTCCCAGCCGCCGGCGAGCTGTGCGATTGTAAAACGAGGCTGTTGGTATAATGTCGAACAACTCCTCAGAACACAACCCATTATACAGCCGGTAGAACACGCAAAGGGAAGCAAAATCTCTTCTCAAACTCAAGGGCTCAATGCCGTGTGTGAGTCCAGGATCATCGATAATCCTCACAGCTCGTCTCTGTATCGAGTCAGAAGGTCCTAGCTGGTATCCAGGTGCTCCCGCCCAAAGGTGGCTACAGTACTCCATATGCGGTCTGACTTGGGACTTATACAACATAAGCCTTTGCCCCGCGCTGAAGTACAAATTATTAATACATTATGAACATATTAAACTTGTTATTAATATGTACATAATGTATTAATAATATGTTTCACATAGTTATGTACCTAGTTCTCAGCAATATATATTTATAAGACTCCTTATAAATTCATAATAATAACCATTTATATGACAAATTCACGAAGAACAAATGAAATTGAAATCACAATATTTCAACCCGCCTACCCCATAGGGAATTTGGCGTGAAGTTATAGATAGATATATTTCTAGTACATATTACAGGTATATGTTGGCCTACACAATGTGAAATAGCAGAAAAGTTGGAATATGAATCTGTAGCATTTCCATTCACAATACACGAAATGAAAGAAACTGCTGCACAGAAGAGGAAGGCAGAACAGATAAAAGTAGAACAGAGGGAGAACGAGCTAGTTACTAAGTTTGAGAAGCTGGGAGCCTGGAAGCAGGAACTGAAGGATAAACTGGCTAAGAAAACTGCTGAGGCACAGATAGCTAAGGTAAACTAGCAACCAATCCCTTGTTTACTTATTAGGTACCATATAAACTTTCCACCAATTTTCCATTCTAGGAAAAGTTAGTGTTAGTGCCCCAAATTTATTGTTACTGTTTCTTCAGTCATTGTGTATTTTATTCTCTCTATGTACTCTCTATCTATAACTTCACGCCAAATCTCTTGCGGGGTAGGCAAGATAAGTTAGCGATGGGACCAACACTGCATTGTGTATAGCGAGTTGTGCCTTCTGGCTCAGGATTTTACTGCCAAGAAGTTTTCCCAACGCTCCATTCACACTATTCCCAGCACTCACTCGTCTTTCCACATCTGCGGTGTACCTTCCATCCCTGCTGAAAGCGCATCCAAGATATACAAACTCATCCTTTCGCTGTTTTACGCCTCTTTGCGCATTCACAAGCTTCTTTTGCACTATCCACCATACTTTCTTTCAAAACTTTCCAACAATCATCCACATCTGAGTCGGAGAGGCTTGCATTTGCAAGTCTCTCACTTACTAGATGCACATACATTCTCCTTACACTTTTATCTTGCAATTTTTCGCTCATTATCCTTTCATGATCTCCGAAAGGGATACGCACTCGCCAGTGCCTCCACTTCCTAAAAAGGCCCACAAACCGGCTTACCACCAGGTAGTGGTCCGTCTCAAGAGTGGGGCCTCTAAAGGCTCTTGTATCCATTATAACATTTCGGAGACGTCTATCTATTAAAATCATATCAATCATACTTTTTTGGTCATTCCTTCTCCATGTATACGTGTGAATATCCTTATGATGAAATAAAGTATTCGACACGAGGAGGTTTCGTTCCATACATAAACTAGTATTGACTTACCTGCTTCGTTCACTCTCTTATCTCCATACGGACCAAGAACAGCAACATCCCTCACAGACTCCCAAAACTTCTCCAGTTCTTGAGCACACGCTGAGCTTACGGGAGCGTATGCTGCAACCAGAAATACTCGCGTGATGTCCAGTTTAATACGAACCCAGAGAAGTCTAGGCCCTACCAAACAGTAATCTCTTACACCAGTGGCTAAGCGAGAGGAGAGTACGACACCTACACCAGCACTGGCATGATCGTCCCGGTCTACCCCAGACCATAGGGCCATCATACCACCGGGCAGATAATCGGTGTCGCTCCCCTTGCGCTTAGTCTCTGTCACACATAAAGCATCCAAACGTCTATCATTCATTACGTCTATCAATTCATTCGTCTTATCATTCAATCCACCTCTCACATTCCACGTGCCTATGCGGCACTCGGCTCCCCTCGTCCCGCCGGAATTGGCGCTGCGTGGTGGGTGGCGCCCCCCACCGCACCGACGGGGGCGGATCGGTGCGCGTCGCCTACGGGGGACGCCCTAATCCGTACGTCGGTCGTCCGTACTCCTGATTTGCCGTAAACATCGAAAACCTGTACATATTATAGTTTTGAAGCAACTAGATGTCTTAGATGGATTACCAGGTTATATTAAGTACAGGTTCTTCAGAAGTTACAAGTGATAATATCTATCTACACACCACATATAGGTTCACGTATGTAACCACAAAACGTAACCACTCATTCTGCCTATTTCTCTCAGTTTCTTATTTCAAACAAACATCAAAGAAAGCTTACTTAACTCCCTATTCTGCTAATAAAATAATGAAATGAAAAAAATGTATTATATAACCTAATGGCCAATCTGGGTAAAATATTGAGGTAATACAAACTTGGTCATTTTCTCATTCAACTGCCTACTTAGCATCCGTTTCTTAACATATGACCTTGGGAGTGTTGAAGATTGACAAATAAAAGAAATCCTTCTTATCAATAACGATTCTTCCGGAGATCACTGGAGAGATGTCACCTAAACAAAGCCCCGATTTTGTTATTCCTCCTAAGGCTCAGCCTAAATGCATTATATTCCTAACAAATGTGTTTAATTGAATTTTTTTTCTTCGATTATATAGTAGATAGTTTATGTAACATACAATCTGGATAGCAAATTTTGTGAGTGCACTAAAGTGACAAACAAGATGATGTATTTAATTAAGGATGTCAATATAATGTGATAATAATAACGTTTTCATTAAATTAATTCTAATTAATTTTGCGCGGCTACGCGCAGACTGTGAACACAAAGATAAAGATAAAAATTATTTATTTGCCATTGGGCACTCTCGGGCACTTAGACACGTCTTACATTTTTTGAAATATAATCCTATTGTATCTTATTCAACGCTCTTATTTTACTTTTTCCTTTTTTTTTAATCTACTAGCATTTCGGAAATGACCTTTGGCGAAGAAGAAATGCCGAAAGAAACTTGCCAATATAGGTCTCTTTCTACAGGAACTGTAATATTAATTACGATCTTCTTATAACTGTTTGTATTCTGGAAAATAAACACTTTGACTTTGATGCCTGATGTTAAACAGTTTCCGTAGCCTAGGGAAGACCTTCGATTCGATTAGATTCGATAGAAGCACAGATTATGATTATAAAAAAAAATCCACTAAAATACTAAATTAACGTATGTTTCATATCAATGTGTAATATGTCAGGAATAGTATTGTATTTTGTATATTACAGGACAAAAAAGAACGTCTCGTAGAGGAAGTCCGAAGACACTTTGGCTTTAAGTTGGACCCTCGCGATGAGAGGTTCCAAGAAATGCTGGCCAAGAGGGAGAAAGAACAGAAGAAACAAGAGAAAATGGCGCGAAAGGAAGCCAAAGAGAAGAAGATGATTGCAATGATACAACAGAAGAATGTTGAATTGAGCTAAGTTGTTTGTAATTTAGATTTACTGTAGGCAATGTTATAGAGGTTTATTAAAATTATTGGTTAATGAGATGCTTGTTTGATTGTAGTTGCGAGCCAAACACGAAAACACCAGTTAAGCCTGTGAGACAAGGCACATACTGACCTTTCTGTTCATAATGTCTAAACTCTAAAAGGAGTCGTTATTTGGCTGCGGTTTTCTGTGACGTAGAAGTACTTCCCCACAAAGGCTGCTTTTAATGCACCCTACCTCTCTTAAAATAAAATTCATTCTTGCTCTCACTTATTCAGGAAGGGTTAGAACGTAGTGAATATTTTGAGGAATGTAAGACTATGCCTCAGACGCTGACACTGCGAGCGAGTCTGTGATCACTTCACGTTGTCAGCATACGAAGAAGGCATAAGTATGGATGAGATCGAATGTTGGAATTGAAAAATGGAAAGTCAGTAGAAATTGATATGATCACAGCCGAGCCGAGAGATGTTAGCTGAGCGAGAGATCTATACTGGAGAACTGGAATGGACATATGTCGCGCAGTCATCGTACCCTTGTATAAAACGCCAACGGGTCACGCATGGACTGCGCCGACTATACGGCAATCGGCTTAGCGAATTAGAGTGCAATCCGATGGAATGCTGTGGGAGACACATGGAGGATTCATGTGAATGAAAGCGGATGTACGAAATAAGTTTTCTCACTCCGCGGAGAAGCACAAAAAATATGCGGGACAGCATGTCACCCTGGTTCGATGACAAAATTAGTGTCAAGAAGTATGTAAATATGTCTGTTCAGCCTGTATCTCGATAGATTTCTGCAGAAATTAAGATCAACGAATATAGGTTTGTGCCTAGTGGTGGACTGTCTGCTTTATGCAGAAACACCAGTACTACAGTACCTACAGTAAACTCGTCGTCCTTTTTGGGTTCCGTACCTCAAAGGAAAAACTGAAACCATAGGATCACTTTGTTGTCCGTCCGTCCGTCTGTCCTACGTCTGTCAAGACCCTTTTTCTCAGGGACGGGTGGAGCTATCTAGCTGAAATTAATATCAAATACTGAGGTCTGCAATCCCAAGTAACAGAGGCGACGTAATCGTTTTGGGTTATGAATTTAAAATGATTCAACCGAAAAACCACCAGTACGAAAACGTTCGTAGGTACTGGTGGTTTTGTACTTGGTATCCCCATCTTCTTCTTCGTGTTATCCCGTTTTCTAATCGATTGGGATTGGCGGGCTCCGCTACCTTTACCTAAGAGATTTAAGGAAGACACTCATTTTTACATACATTACTGCCGTCAGACCTCTACAAGCCAGAGGGAACACCAGATCTTTCTTAGGTGAGGTCACACGTCTTTCGAAATATAATTTCTTGGACGTGTGGGTTTCCTGCGTGAGTTGGGGTAGCAAGTGATAAATCCTACTAATATTATAAATGCGAAAGTTTGTATGTATGGATGGATGTTTGTTGCTCTTTCACGCTTAAACGGCTAAACGGATTTTAATGAAATTTGGCACGTACATAGATTATGATCTGGATTAACAGGCTACGTTATTTGACTCCATGCGGAGCCGCGGGCAGCATCTAATATGTACATAAGTCCGAGATCACGAGCTTGCTATCCCCATCAACCTGCGATAATAAGTTGTCCGTGAAAGACACCACGCTACGAATACCGTTTGCGATGGCACAGGCGTTTACAAGTGTAAATTCCAAAAATAATCTGTTTGTTATATTTTAACTATAAATTGAAGAAAGAAGCCAAATTTACTGATGGCCAAATGAGTGAAATCTTTTTGAGCCTCCTAGAAGAACGAAAGAAACGCGATGTTTTGTTCGACAAAAAAATACAAGATGTATACCTACAGCTTGAAAACAGTGAAATAATCCCTTCGCATTTTTTAATGACAGATCTTTTTGTGACAGATTATCACTTTAAACTTGGCCATAAGGTAAATTTTGTTGCCTCTGTGAGTGTTCGCCATCTGAAATGTGATCCGCATGCACCCGCCACCGTTGCTGCTGTAAGCTTGTTATTGGCAGAGCTGCGATAGCCAGCGGAGCCACATTACCCTCAAAATTGCCGTTTGGGGTAGACTGATGTCATCCAGCTAGCGTTTAGACGGTAATAGTGAGAAACTCCAAAATCGACACACTAATAGCTAACATATTGTAGTTTTGTATCCCTTAATTTGAAATTTAAATGTTCGTTGGTGAGGAAGAACGGTCCAAAATCGTTCCAATTAGAAAAAAAAAACATATGGGAAAACGTATGGCCGGCCACTCTGCAGTGCAGAGTCTGCACTGCACTCCCATCAACAGAAAAAGTAACAGCACTCGTCGCTAGATGTCGTACAGGGTTCCATATATTTAAAAAAAATTAAAAATAAAATGTTTAAATATTTTTTAAATTTAAAAAATATCAACTCTGCCTACACAGCTTGCTGTTATTTACTAGTTCTAACGACTAATATCTACAGCGCCTGAGGATGCCTCGTGGAGGCGAAACACGTCGCAGAGACGACTGGAGCAGCCACGGCAGCGGCGGCATGCATTTACTAACGTTAGTGGGTGGGTGCCGGCAGTAGTTCGCATGAACTAATCGGGAGAGGAAGCACACAAGGTAGTTTAGATGAAATTGCCTTTAGACTATCGCAAAGCAACGCCTGAATCTATTAACTAAGAATCATTTGCTAAAGTATTATCTCTAGTTGTCTAGTTTACAGAGTTCATTTGAGAACCATTTTTATAGGCGTCATAATTAAGAATGGTTGCTCAAAACATTTTGATCGTGGACTTTCTTGTAGTTTACGTGTTGTTATACGCTCCGGAGGGCCGGTGAGGACCAATAAATAATTTTCATCTTTACGTCAGTTTGGCCGTATGTTTGTTTGTCTCCCGATATTGTATAAGATGTCTTAGTGGCATACTGAGTTGCTCGGTGGCTCGGTCGTGAATGACGCGACTTTTACACCAAAGCTCGTGGGTTCGATTCCCACACAAGGCAAACATTTGTGTGCTTGGAATGGGTGTTTTAAGAGATGTAGGGCCCATCAAAGCAGCCCGTCTGGGGGAAGTACCTCCACCTCACAGCAAACCGCAGCCAAATAACAACTCCCTAGAGGGTTGTTCTGTTACTGCGTGTGAGCGAGGTCACCAGTAAGCTCCCAAGGAGTTGCTGTGTAAGCAGCAGAGGAGGCATTGCCCGCGTGATACTTAATATATCGCAAGCGTTAATAGGCTACGGTACCCGTTTTACATCAGGTGGGCGATATGCTTGTACGCCTGCCGAAGTAGTTTAAAAAAAATACAAATCAAGCGAGTCAATGAAACAGCTAGTAAATAAAGTAATACATGTATTATAACGTCACGTTGCGCGCGGCTCGTACAGAGGTCACGAGCTGTCCTCGTCGGAGGAGGAGTAGAGGGCGTCCCGCGGGTTGAGCCGCCGCGGCGACCGCTCGAACACGAGCGTGTCGCTGGAGTCGCTCAGCTCGCTGCTGCGCGGGCTCGAGCACACGCCGCCGGCGCCGGCCTGCGGGCAACGTGCGCGAACACTTCACTTCAAGGCGCTACTACATTGCTTTTTTTTTGTTGCGATACCATCCATTGCAGCCGCGAACACGCTAAGTACGTATGCATGGTAAGGCCTATCATTTTTTTAGTCATATCATTTAGTTAGTCAAAATCTTTTTATTCCGTAAAAATGGCTACATTTGTTTGGAATCGTCACAATTTTTTTCCCTACCGTGCAGTTTATGACTAGGTGAACACTGATAAAAATACTGCCAAAAAACTCAGGCATCCCTCTTTTGGTATCCAAACAAATTTACATATTTTATTAATTACATTATAATTGGATCGACTCACTCCCAGGCATTTTTATCGTTAATATAGTCAGATACTTTATAATATGCCCTGCTACACAATTTGGCTTTAATAGTAGTTTTAAATTTGTTTATTGACACTTCTCTTATATTGCTGGGAAGTTTGTTATAGAACCGTATACATTGCCCCATAAAAGAATTACTTATTTTGTGGAGACGGCTTGCATGTAACACAAGATTATGCTTATATCTAGTATTTATGCTATGAGTATCACTCTTTTTACAAAATGAGTCTATGTTTTTATGGACATACAAAAGATTTTCATAGATATATTTCGATGCGACTGTTAAAATATTACGTCGGGAGGCATACAAGCATATGGCCCACCTGATGTAAAGCGTGTACCGTAGCCTATTAACGCTTGCGACATCTTAAGTGTCACTCGCGCGATGCCTCCTCTGCTGCTTACACAGCAACTCCTTGGGAGCTTACTGGTGACCCCACTCACACGCATAAACCCAACAACCCTCTAGGGAGTTCTTATATGGCTGCGGTTTTCTGTGAGGTGGAGGTACTTGAGCAGGCGGGCTGCTTTGATGCGCCCTACCTCTCTTAAGATCTATCTATCTAGACCTTATCCAGCTGTACACGTAGAGGCGATGACCTCTGCGTGCACATCCTACGCAGTAATGGAATAGCGTTTTTCATTTCAGACACAGTCAACAGTTGTTACCATGAGATGACATTGAGCCACTAACACCCTAAAACATAACGGGATATGTTCAAAATCCCCTACCGAACCTTGTTGATTGGAGACTCGAGTCTCGATAAATCAAAGTTGATAATGGTAAAAGAGAGCACAATGATCTACGGTCCTCCTGGATCTGTACAGGTTTTACTGTCGCGCCCATCACGAGGTAAAATGCTTTTTCGAAACTATTCAAGAAGTGGGTGAAGTGGTTTTTTCAAGGTTGGCAACGCAGGAGTAATACCCCTGTGGTTTGAAGTGTCCACACTAGATATCAATCATATCAGGCAGTTGCATAAAATCCTACTAATATTATAAATGCGATAGTTTGTATGTATGGATGGATGTTTGTTGCTCTTTCGCGCTTAAACGGCTGAACGGATTTGAATGAAATTTGGCAAGTAGATAGATTTTGATCTGGATTAACACATAGGCTACGTTATTTGACTCCACGCGGGCAGAGCCGCGGGCAGCAGCTAGTTACCAATAATTAGACCAAATTGAAGAAGTTTTAAAAGAACTTACGGATACCCCTTGGGAAGAGTTCAAGCAATTACCTACACAGATGGCAAAAACTTACTGGATCACGTACCGAACGAACTTGAACGCAGACAGCGTAGACTTGAAGGGTATTGCATCTACATTTTCTGAATGCCACCTTCGCTAGGAATTCAGAAAATGTAGGCGGTTGATTTTTCAGGGCTCGGTGTTTCCTACTACATTCCACTACGTGGTTACCTAATATTTCGATTGTTGTCTAGAAATTCGTATTTTTTATACTCCTTAGTAGCTTACTGGTGACCTCACTCACACGCAGGAACACAAAAACCCTCTAGGGAGTTGTTATTTGACTGCGGTTTTCTGTGAGGTGGAGGAACCTTCCCAGACGGACTGCTTTTATGCGCCCTACCTCTTAAAACATTCAGACCAAGACAAACAGACATGTTCATGCACACAAATGTTTGTCTTGTGTGGGAATCGAACCCACGAGCGTCAGTATCAAAGTCGCGTTATTCACGACCGAGCCACCGAGCTCGTTAACCGTATCAAATGGCAGACGAGAAGCTGCCGTCGCAACGCACCTTGTGTTTCACTTGCGCCGCAATCATGTCGTCCATCAGGCATTGGTCTTCGACGTGCGAGGTTTTCGTGTCTCCCATTCGTCTCTCAAACATTTCTGGTTTCTGCAAAAATAATAAAAAAATATATATATATATATAACGTCACGCTTGTAGACAGTATTCGCAATGATGAGGTTAGAAGCAGAGTTGGTATGAAAGAGAGCGTCGGTGTTAAAATAAGAAGAGGCATGCTCTGTTGGTTCGGACATGTGGAAAGAATGCTGGATGAAATAATGACGAAGCAGATATACAATACAAAAGTGGAAGGATGTAGCCGAGGAAGGCCAAGACTTACCTACCATGACCAAATTGGTCGGAAGGTGATGTCAGGAGCCCTAGAATCCGGCGAGCGTGCATGAAAGAGCAATGAATGTTAAAGAAGCGAGTGAGGTATGTAAGGATCGAGTCACGTGGCGCTCGGCTCTCTCTGCCTACCCCGTAAGGGATTTCACGTGAAGTTATAGATAGTAATATGCGCATGTGTAGAATATGACTAGGGTCGGCAACGCAACAGTGACACCCCTGGTGTTGCAAATGTCCATAGGCTAGGGTAACTGCTTACCATCAGGCAGGTCGTGTGCTCGTTTGCCACCTTAGTGGTATAAAAAAAATGACAGAATTAATAGATCGGTTGAACAAATGACATAACACGACATTTTTAATAAACTTTTGGGTATTGTTAAATAGAGCAGTGGGCTGTCCCAGTGTACAAAGAACCGGCCTATATAGGCTGTATATAGACCAACTAATCCCCGGTTTGAATCCTGGCATGTACCATCAAATTCGTGTTTTCGGTTTTATGTACATATTTGTAAATCACTTGCTCTACGGTGAAGGAAAATCGATCTCCATCATGAGGAAATCCGCACATCCAAGAAAGACGCGTGTACCATAAGAAAGGTCTGGTCTTCCCCCTGGGTCGTGGAGGTCTGACGGCAGTCGCTTCATGTAAAAATCAACATCTTCACGAGTCCTTAGGTTTAAGTAGCAAACCCCGCTAATCCTAATGGATTAGAAAACGGGGTAACATTAAGAAAAAGAAAAAAAATACCGCTTGTAATACAAAATATGCACATGTGATAGAATGTGTAGAATACGACATAATTAATAGATCGGTTGAACAAATGCCATAACACGACCGTTTAATAAACTTTTGGTTAATCTATCTATCTATAACTTCACGCCAAATTCCCTTGCGGGGTAGGCAGAGAGGACCGAGCGCCACGTCACTCGATCCTTACATACATCACTCCCTTCTTTACCATTCATTGCTCTTCTCATGCACGCTGGCCGGTTTCTAGGCCTCCTGACATCATCTTCCGACCAATTTGGTCATGGTAGGTAAGTCTTGGCCTTCCTCGTCTCTTCATCCTTCCACTTTTGCATGCTGCTTCGACATTCTTTCATCCTGCATTCTTTCTACATGTCCGAACCAACGGAGCATGCCTCTTCTTATTTTAACACCGACGCTCTCTTTCAGACCAACTCTGTATCTAACATAATCATTTGTTTATCGTTTAAATGAATACCATTTCGACAGCGTCCCGGGGCCGCTGCGTGTTGCCGAGCATGTGAGCGCTCTTCGTGATCTTGTTACCCATGGAGCCGTTCCCCACCAGCTTCATGTGTGAACTTTGAGCCTTCTTCGGAATGATATTGATGCGCACGTCACTCGTGTCGTGGTCGTCTGCCCCGGCCACCTCCGGCGCCTCCTCGATTGTGACCGGTTGGTCTTCTAACGCTTTCATCCTCTCCTCATGGACACATTGTCTGTAAATTTGTTTATCGTTAATAAGAAGTACTCGGCTATTTAAGTATACTGTATGTTGCGTGCCAAACAAATCTTGTTTTTATCTATCTATAACTCAAATCCCGGTCCCTTGCGGGGTAGGTACAGTGAACCGAGCGCCATAAGACGCGGTGCTTGCACACGTCACTCGCTTCTTTAGCATTCATAGCTCTTTTAATGCACGCTCGCCGGTTGCTGGGGCTCCTGATATCACCTTCTGATAAAACACGTCCAATTTGGTCATGGTAGGTTAGTCTTGGTCTTCCTCGGCTCCAACATCCTTCCACTTTCGCATTGTATATCTGTTTCGTCATTCTTTCCTCCTGCATTCTTTCTATATACCCGAAACATGCCTTTTCTTAATTTAACACTGATACTCCCTTTCAGACCAACGCTATTTCTTATATCATCATTGCGAACGCGATCAGCAAGCGTTATGCCACAAATTTTGCGCCACGCGCGCATCTCGACCGCATTTATTATACTTTCATGCTCTTTCTGCCATACCCAGCATTCACTTGCATAAATGAACGTTTTGCGTACAGCGAACTGCGCCTTCTGGCTTAGATTTTGGCTGCCTAGAAGTTTACACAACAATCCACGCACGTTCCCTGCACTCACTTGTCTCTTCACATCAGCAGTGTACCTTCGATCCCTGCTACAAGCGCTTCCAAGATGTACAATCTCATCTACATCATCAGCCATAATCCTCGTGTTCGTTTGTTTGTCTCTCTTTCAAATACCATTGTCTTGGTTTTCTTCGCATTCATATGTAAGCATTTCTTCATACAATCATCTTTCAATGTTGTAGCTAGTGTTTGCAATCGGATAGTGATTCTGCTATTAATACCGCGTCGTCTGCATAAAGTAAACAGTTGACCACTAAGTCACCTATTCGTATTCCCATACTCATATTTTTTATTCCCTAAAGACAACTGTACAGAATGAATAGCCGGGACTTTTGCACGCTAAGCCCAAAAAATATAACATTTCAATAGACTACATCGATTCTCGTTGACTTTCCATTTTTCAAACTTCGTATAAACCTTTCAGTCTTATCCATGGTGATGTCTTCATGGTACGCTGGCACTGCCGAGTTAGTCACAGACTCATTCACAGTGCCAGCGTCCTGGACATAATCATACATTTCCTCAAAATATTCACTCCACCGTTCCAACACTTCCTGAGTGTTAGCAAGAATGCCACCAGCTTTGCATTTTGCTTTGCATCTTGTTCATTCTGAATGCTGACGAACAACTCCGATACTTCTTTACCTCTCTCCAGAAGAATTTGGTATTCGCCTCGAAGTCCTTCGTCAGCCTCTCTTCCTACTTTTGATACCAGAGCGCGTCGTTCGTTTGATACCGAAGCTCGTGGGTTCGATTCCCACACAGTACAAACATTCGTGTGCATGAACATGTTTCTTTGTCCTAGTCTAGGTGTTTTTAAGAGAGGTAGGGCGCATCAAAGCAGCTCGCCTGGGTAAGTACCTCCACCTCACAGAAAACCGCAGCCAAATAACTCTCTGTAGGGTTGTTGTGTACTTGCGAGTGAGAGAGGTTACTTGTAAGCTCCTAAGGAGTTGCAGTGCTGGCAGCAGAGTTGGCATCGCGCGAGCGATACTTAATGTATTGCAAGTGTTCACAGCGCTTGTATACCTCGCGACATTGTAAAAAAAAAAAATGTGCGAAGCCTCCAGAATCTGATAGATGATTGATGTTGATGAGTCTGTAGGTACGTCAGATTTCTATGGTAATAGTATAAGATAACCAAAATCCGTTACCCATAACACTGGTTGTCCTTAATAAACGCATAGATATCCTTGAATGCTTGTTGTATGTACGCCAGCGTGTTCTGGTCGATGGGCACCGAGCTCGTGGAGCCGGAGCTGGTGGACAGGTCACCCGACCGCGAGCTCGCCTGGACAGACTGTTCAGAACCTGGAAATTATTTTGTGACAGAAGGTATTTTCCTACAAGCCTGCTATGACCTTGTTTTTAGTGACGCAGATACGAGAAGTGATAAAAGACAAAGGAGATAGATCCAAGGAATTGTATATAGGTAAACGTGTGGCCTAACCTAAGAATAGTCTGATTTTTTCCCTTTGGGTTGTCGAGGTTTGACAGCAATCGCTCCATGTAAAAGTCATTATCGTTGCGAGATCCTTAACCTTAGCGACTCCATCAATCCTAATGGATTTTGAAACGGAGAAGAAACCGATAAATACTACTCGTATATGTAGCGGGCTGGTGACTCGGTACGAAAGGTGCATGCTCGGCACTTTCGGCACAGCGAGCCGGTTGCCACGCGCACGCGGCTCCAGTCGTCCCTTGTCGCCCGCTCGAGCTAGGTTCCCCAATTAATATTAATATAATATATGGAATAACATTGTATGATTGTAAATGACATTCGTGAAGTTAGGAATAAACGGTGAACTTTCTAGCAACTTTCATTTACCTACCCTTCTGCCCAGAGCACTTTACAGTAGACTTTATTCAGACCTTACACTATACAATATGTAGCAACATAGTATTAATGCTGGGATGACGCATGGTCCAGGTGTATTCCAATGCGGATGCTGTGCGGTGCTGGCGAAGCGAATATTTGGTGTTTCGCAACGCTTAGGTAACACGCGCGCGTTCTTTCAATCTATTTCGATGATGATGCGCGGCCTACTTCGTTTGCGATGTTATTCGTGGACAGAGGCTTTTCCGCAATCGTTTTAAATTTTGCGTACACTGTTATGTATTTGACGAGCTCGGTGATGCAGTGGTTAATAACGCTACTTGCCACCTACGCTTGTGAAGTCGATACCCACGCAAACAAACATTTGTGTGCATGAACATGTCTGTTTATCTTGATCTGGGTGTTTTAAAAGAGAGGCATGGTGCATCAAATTAGTCAGCTGAAGTACTCATGCCTCCCAGAAAACCGCAGTCAATTAACTCCCTGGAGGGTTGTTGTTGTGGTCCTGCGAGTGAGTGGGGTTAGGATAGGTTACCTATAGGTTAGTAATCTCCTAAACATTTGTTGTTAGCAGCATAGGTGGTATCGGGCGGATAGTTCCTGTACCTATTGCAAGCAAACTTGCTTGTTGTGCAAGCGTGTACTGCAAGTTCCTAGGCTACGGTGACTGCTGCACATCAGATGGGCTATATGCTTGTTTACCTCTCGACGTTGTATAAAAAAACATGTTACCAGTGGTGGTGGCAGCGCGCGATCTCCTATATCCACTTAACATCAGGTGGGCCGCTTGCTTGCTACTTGCCGCTTGCATGTTACAGGGAGTTGTTATTTGGCTGCAGTTTTCTGTGTAGTAGAGATAGGTACTCCGCCAGTCGGCTGTTTTGATAGTGCCTACCTCTGTTAAGAGTTACCTGAGGACGTGGCTCCATTCGCCCACAGTCGTATCTGCTGCCGCTTGAGCTCCTTCATCTGCTCCACCAGCTGTACGTTGAGCTCCTCGAGTTGTTGTCGATGTGATATCTCCTCCTGCAGTTGTTCCGCCAGGTGTTCAGTGTAATCTCTGCCGACAGATGATTATCGTATTTAGGACGTTAGCCGGTGGTCAAATAGTTAACAATGCTGCTTTAATATCAACGTTCGTGGGTTCGTGTGTGGGTATACACACGACAAACACTTGTGTGTACGAACATGTCTGCTTGTCTTGGTCTGAGTGTTAGAGGTATGGCGCATCAAAGCGGCCCGTCGGGAATGTACCTCTACCTCACAGAAAACCGCACCTAGATAACTCCCTGGAGGGTTGAATTCCAGCGGTTTAGTGAAGTTACCAGTAATATCCTAAGGAGTTACTGTGTTAGCAGCCGAACGCAACAGTCGACACAAGTTCAAGTTCCACGTCCGCCATGTTTACTTGCACTGTTTGCCTGTCCGGAACACACTTAACGCGCTCGCAAGCGTGTAAATGGCATCCGAGCGTTTGTAAAGGCTTGTGGACGATTCCCAAGCCTCGTCAAGCGTGTAAACGTAGCATTTACATCAGGTGGGCCGCGTGCTTCCCTACGTACCTACTACAAAAAAAAGCGGTCAAGTCCGAGCGGGCTTCGTGCACGAGTTTCCATTACTAATGGTATATTTATTATGTTTATTTGGATATGTACAAATAATGTAGTAGAAGTATATAAGAGCTAAGGAAGGCCAAGACTTACTTACCATGACCAAATTGATCATGTTTTATCAGAAGGTGATGCCAGGAGCCTTAGAAACCGGCGAGCGTGCATGAGAAGAGCAATGAATGTTAAAGAAGTGAATGAATTGTGTATAAGGATCGAGTCATGTGGCGCTCGGTTCTCTCTGTCTACCCCACTATTTATATAGATAGATGTTTCATTACTTAACACAAATACACCTGATGTAATAGTGTTATTACGTTAGGTCGATTTGTACATTGTTCCTAATGGCTTCTGCACCCCATGTTGCCTCCTTACCGCCGTATTCACACCGAAGTCATAAATGCGAAATCCGCAACTATCTTGACGGATCTCAGCCGCTGCGAAAGTGGTAATTACAAATATATAAACCCGAAATCACGAAATATGTAGCACATGCTCACTCCAGGATTCGTACCAGGGACCTCTATCCACTTGATAAAAGATAAAAATTCTTTATTTGCCATAGGGCCCTCGCGAGCACTTAAACACGTCTTACATTTTTTTTTAAATATAATCTTATTGTAACTTGTTTAATTCTCTTATTTAACTTTATTCCTTTTTTTTAATGTACTTGCATTTCGGAAGTGACCATTGGCGAAGAAGAAATGCCGAAAGAAACTTGCCAATATAGGTCTCTTTTAAAATTGTCAATTATGTATTACAAAATAAAATTACATAAGCATATTGGTACAATAATGATATCAAATCGTAAAATTAAAGATTATTAAGGACAGATAGTCTGTGCTGAATTATTTCCAGACATCTTTGTCAGTTAAATATTCATCAATTCTATAATAAGCCCTTCTACAGAGAGTATTTTTAATGTGTTTTTTGAATACATTGTCAGGAAAGGACAGAACTGTTTCAGGCAATTTATTATAAAATCGAATACAATTTACAAGAAAAGATCTACCAGCCCTAGCATATTTCTACTTCTAAGTTTTTCACTGAAATTTACAAACGACTTTAAATTTTTACGGGCATACATTATGTTTTCATAAATATATTGAGAAGTAATAGTGAGGATATTTATTTATTTGAACAGTTCCCTGAGGGATTCTCTGGAGCCCATGTTATAAATAGAGCGAATGGCTCTTTATTGTAAGATAAAAATTGTCTCAATGTCAGCCGCCGCTTGGCTATCATTGTTCAGTTAAAAAAAAAACAATTCAAGTACAGTGCAAAAACAACCTTATCTCTATTATACTTACTTTTCCTTCTTAACAATATTATTTCTCGTCGTATATTTGGAGGATACATTTTTAGATGGCATTCGGTCTTTCATGGCTCCGACCCTGTGGAACAGAAATGTATGTATGTATATCTACACGCCAGGTACTTCGCGAGGTAGGCAAAGAGAACCGAGCGCCATAAGACGCGGTCCTTACACACTCGTTTCTTCAACATCATAGCTCTTTTCATGCACGCTCAACGGTTGCTAGGGCTCCTGACATCAACTTCTGATAAAACGCGACCAATTTGGTCATGGTAGGTTAGTCTTGGTCTTCCTCGGTTCCTACATCCTTCCACTTTAGCATTGCATGTCTATTTCGTTATTCTTTCATCTTGCATTCTTTCTACATGTCCAAACCAACGGAGCATTCCTTTTCTTATTATAACATCGACACTCTTTTTCTTACGTCATAATTATTTAACGCTCGATGGCGAGCGGACCTCCCCCTGTTAATTTTTTAGGTCTTATAAATTGTATGTATAAACCAATAATTGGCAATTGACGACGTATATACACCACTCACTCACTAAATCTTAGTACGAGTATATTAGCGACTGAAATACCTCAGCGATTTGAGCCTAGCGACTAATAGTACAATAGTAGTAATGTTCGTAGCCCCACCGTTCTACGTAAATGGGGACGCAAGTACTTGGAAATCCCCATAGTGGGACACAGCAGTGGGGACACGAGTCCGGAATGGTATATTTTAATCAAAAAGGTGGTAAGAGACGCGATATTGATCCCCCAATAAAAGCTTCGAGTTGTACTTCACCCCAAACCCGTAGCAGTGATTTTTCTACTACACAAATAAAACGTTTGGTTCACAAACACGACGTCTTTGACATAATCATAGTCACAATAAGTAATATGAGCTCGGTGGCGCAGTGGTGAAACGCGCTGTTACGCTACTTTGACACAAACGTTCGTGGATTCTATTCATATACAGGACAAACATTTGCGTACATGAACATGTCTGCTTGCCTCAGACCAAGGTGTTTTTAAAAAAAGGTAGGGCGCATCAAACCAGCCCGTCTGGGGAAGTGCCTCCACCTCACAGAAAACTGAAGCCAAATAAATACTCGATAATGTCTTTTACCTTACAGCAGCTGATTTCACTGTCTTGCCGTCGCTGGAACACCCGCTCATGTTGCCCAGCCATGAATACTGAAACAAGGCATTACTGTTAAATCTCGAACACTAAAATTCTATAGTCTATATTGCGTAGTATAATATGTTAGTAGTCTAGAAACGTGGGTGAGCCATTGAGTTATTTTATGTAGGTACTAGAGGAGCTATCATAAGTAAAAGTCTTGCTCCACTTTGGTACTAATTAAAACTAATGTCCGCTGCAGCGCTGAAATAATTTAGATGTCTATCCCAAAGATTCAAATATACAGCACTAAATCGCTTCTAAGGCGCACTTTTCTGGCGACCAAAAGGTCAAAAGCGCCGCGACTTTCATGGCGCTTACGAGTTTCGTTCAACGTTCTGCAGCAAAGAGTTGATGCCAATCGGCAACAAAGCATGGTGCAAACATTTGGTTCGTGGTGTCGGTTCTAGTACACTAGTACATAATAAGTCAATGGGGTGAGCTAACCCTTTTTTTGGATGATAAAGCCCTTGAGGCCCGCGTGGCTGAATTCCGCCATGCGCGTTACGGCGTCAAGTATATAACGGACCTCAACGGGCTTTACTGTGACTTAAATTACGTTTGGAGTGCTAATAGGGTCACACAGCCAACTAGCTGACGAGCGACAGCTCAATAAGCCACTCATCTAGAGTAGTATCTCCACCTTCACGTAAGCGTTCATAGGGCATGGTAGTCGCTTCACATCAGATAGGCCGAAGCTTTTTTGTATTCCGACGAGAGCAAAGGAACTGGAATAATACTCCTAGAAGTCCTAGACTAGCAGATAGGATGGACGGTTTATAAGTCTTCCTTATCTTGCTCCCTATCATGCCTAGTACGTAGTATACTGTAGGGTAGGCGTAGTTACTGCGGCGTCGGAACGAATTGGCATCATATCCTATGCCCTAAAGCTGGGTCAGCACGGTCGTCCACGAACACTAGGATCTATGTATGGACGTAAATTTCGAAGGCGTTAGAACAGTTCAACTGAGTGCACAAGTGAGTTTGCACACAAGCACAACATGCTCTTGTTGCACCGGTATATAGGCTACGACAACTGCTTACCATCGGGCAAGTCCTACAATTTTTGTGAACCCGTTATTTTGACAAGCCCGCTGACGGAATGGTTAGAAATGCTACTTTAACACAAACGCTTGTGGGTTCTTTTCCCATACAGGACAAAAATTGTCTGTTTTAGTTTGAGTGTGCTAATTTAAGAGAGGTAGGGCGCAGCAAAACAGCCTTACTGGAGAAGTACGTCGTTCTCCCAAAAATCGCAGCCAAATTACAACTCCCTGGAGGGTTGTATGTTTTTATTTGTTTATTTGTATAATCTTTATTTTAGAGACTAAAGAAAAATACAAATAGATATGAATTTATTTGTACCTGCGGATTTATCCCCTTTGGGATCTCTTCTAGCCAACCATAGAATAATACTTGATAGGAAATTTCAATGTCTGAGCCCGTTATATACGATTTCCCATACATTTCTAGGTCGTAAAGCGGCCCGCGGTAAGAGAAAGGTTAATGAAGCAGGTATAAAACACAAAATCATTGACATACGTTAATTTGTTACGTAAACATGCCACGCAACAAATTTGTTTGCAGGCGCGGCGTACCAGGCAGGCAGGAGTTCGTCGCGGAAACCTACAAGTCTGGAAGCAATCGGCCGACTTCTACAAGATGTACGCCCCGTTTTGGTTTAATGTACAGATTGGTCTCTTACGACTTGTCCGTTCTCCCGTTCTCCTGCGCGCCTCTCGTTCTCCCTCAGAGCAGCGCGCACTTGGGTCAGCGACTCACTGGATATGTCGAGGTTGTGCCTCAAATCCAATATCACCAGGGTCGTGTTGGACGTCATCATTCGCAGCACGTCCGCCGCGGTTTGCTCTCGTAGGCCGCAGTTCTGCACGTCTAGTGCTGCGAGAAATCATTACATTGGTATTCATTTTATTTAGGTACCTATTATACCTTTGAGTGGAATATCGGGGTGTTTAACTATGGGCCTCATACAGCTTATGGTTGCACAGCGTGTCCGATGGACTGCATGTTCTCCTACCTGATATATTCAGGAATTAGTACACCCAGAAGTGGCAGTACGCAGATCGCATAGCTCCAAGAATCGATAATCGCTGGCTTCGAAAGGATCCTGAAAGCCGACAGGAAAAAGCAAACGCTGAGTATCGGTCGCGCCCTCTCGACGGACACGATCTAGTGAAGATCGCAGGAAGCCAATGGATGCAAGCGGCACTGTACCTATCGTTGTGCAAGTCTAAGAGCGAGGCATATGTTCAGCAGTGGACAGACTTCGACTGAAATGATGATGATGAAGTTATTATGCAACCTAGTCATGTTAACTCTGTACCTATTCGGAATCCTGTGCCTCGTTAGCATGTTTTCTACGCTCGTGGGTTCGATTCCCACACAGGACAAATATTTGTGTGCAAGAATATGTCTGTTTATCTTTGTCTGGGTGTTTTAAGAGAGATAGGGCGTATCAAAGCGCGTCTGGGGAAATAACTCCGTCTCACAGAAAACCGGAGCCTAGCCCCTCCCTGGAGGGTTGTTGTGTTCCGACGTGTGAGTGAGGTAAGCTCCTAAGGAGATGCTGTGCCAGCAGGAGAGGTGGCATGGCGCGTGTGATACTTAATGTTTTGTAAGCGTTCATAGGTTACGATAACCCATGTCTATTTCCAGACATAGGCAAGGCAGATTCTTGTTTAACCACGTCATCACTACTATAGAATAAATTTGGTCAAACTGAAGAATAATGTGTACGTAAATAAAAATTCAACTCAATTCACCTTTAATCCACAAGTCATCTGCTAGTACGTCGAGTAGTGTACTGACACCCAAATCCCCGAGCTGCGGGTTGCCGCACAGCGTGATGCGACGAAGACCCGCCATCGCGTCCAGCTCGGGCAGCCGGTAGCGGAGTGTATGCGTCCAGTTCTCGCTGTATCGATGGATCTTCTGGTACTACATGAAACATCAAAGGTTATTCACTGAAACGTATTAAATAGTCAGTTCGAGGGCTATTCAGGATTCGAGGATCCCAATCCAAAATTTAACGTCTCGTTTTCTCCATTATTGTGATCTCGATTCCCAATATGAATTAATTCAAGTCGAAAGCTTCCTTTGTCTTGGTCTTAGAGTAAGCAATAACATTTTAGTTATTCAACTCTATGCACAAAGAGACTCGTCAAATGCACTATTCAAACATGTAATCTGAAGTTACCTAAAAGCCTTTATTTTCATGCAATTTGATCTAACCTGCTTTGTGTACTTCCGCCATCAATTAGTTCATGCGGCCTAGCGCTGGCCGGCACCCACCCACTACTGTTAGTAAGTGCAACATGCCGACGCTGCTATGGCTGCTCCGGTAGTCTCTGCCTCGGCTGCTGCAGTCGTCCGCCATCTGGAACAGAATCCGCATGCCCCCACCACCAACGTCGCTGCCACGACTGGCCTGGTTGTCGCTGCGACACGTGTTTCGCCTCTCTACGAGGCATAATCAGGCGTTGTAGACGTTAATCGTAAGAATAACATGCTACAAGTGACAAATCCATCGCAGTGCCGTCCCTTATATTGAATTGAGGGTGGGGGTGGATGGTGTGAGCGAAAAGATATTTAATAGTGGGGAATGGTTTACGTTAGTCTGTTTGTTCATGAGAGTAATTTTAGAATTTTTATGTTTATTAATTTCTAATTATTCCCTAATATTTAGTTTTAAACCTTTGTCTATGGTGTGTAAAATTTGATATGTATTAGTGGGGGATAAGTTATGTCCTCTGTCTATGATATGCTCGGCGAAGTGTGACCTTTCTGGGCGATTGTTTTTATACGCCGATACGTCTTCGCGAAATCGTGTTACAAAATTGCGACCAGTTTGACCGATATAAACGTGTTCCCATTCATCGCAGAACAGCTTATAGACGCCGGATTTTTTATTGAGCGGGATTTTATCTTTAGTGTTACAAAGTGATTTGAGTGAATTATGGGATTTGAGAGTAACATGTATGTTATTTTTTCTAAATATGTGAACTATTTTGACGGTGATTTTTCCCAGGTATGACAAACTCGCAGTGTATTTATTTGTCGAAATATATGGAACCACGTACAATAGTCTGTTAACAATACTACTCGTCTTTTTACGAAATAATTTATCGATGGTAGATTTGGAATAACCGTTTGACTTCGCGATCTGATATATTACATCAAGTTCTTTGTTGTAATTATCCTTACTTAATGGAACGCTCATCAAACGGTGTATCATAGTTTTATACGCTGCGAGCTTGTGTTGCCAAGGATGGCTGGATGACGCGGGGATCAAGGTATCGGTATGAGTGGCTTTACGATATATCGAAAATTGATGGAGGGATTGATTTTCAGTTATGGTTAAATCTAAAAAGTGAAGTGAACTATTTTGTTCTATTTCTAAAGTGAATTTAATTTTAGGGTGGATTTTATTTAATTTGGAAACAAAGAGATCCAATTGACGATTGGCACCTGTCCAGCATATGAGAATATCGTCGACATATCTATAGTAATAGAATATGTGTGGTTTACCGATTATGTGTTCACGTTCGTAATTATCCATAAATAAGTCAGCCATCAATGGACTAAGAGGGGACCCCATTGCTAACCCTTCTTTTTGAAAATAATATTTATTGTCAAACTGAAAATAATTTTGAGACATGCAAAGTCTTGTCAGTCGTAATATGTCATCTGTCTCGCCAGAATGAATGAATTTATTTTCTAAAGAGGACTTGAGGTTTTTTAGACAATCCTCGTAAGGTACGTTAGTAAATAAACTTTCAACATCGAGTGAAATTAATTTGGACGAAGGGGGCAGCAGCCGAGGCAGAGACTACCGGAGCAGCCATGGCAGCGTCGGCATGTTGCACTTACTAACAGTAGTGGGTGGGTGCCGGCCGGCGCTAGGCCGCATGAACTAATTGCTGGCACTATTAAAAGCACACAAAGCAGGTTAGATCAGATTGCATGTAAATTTGACTTTCGCAAAATAACGCCTGAATCTATTAACTCCCTATTTTCAGACAGTTCAAGAATCTTACAGAGATTAAAACTAAATATTAGCTATGGTATACCTTGATTAATTCAGCTATGTAGCCGGCGCCCACCGCCGTCAGATCACAGCCAGATAGATCTAGGGTCAAGATGTTTGGGAGACACCTCACCGCCTTGCAGATGGCGAGGCACCCGGCGTCCCCGAGTAAACAGCGCGGCAAGTACAGATGTTGCAGTGAATTATTTGCTAGTAATGCCTAGAGGAATTAAAAAACCTATTAATAGTGTAATTAATAATAATCCATCTGGGTAGCGGCATGTATTAATATTTAATAATTATAGGAAAGGCTTGTATACAACAGTGCAAGGGAGCCGCATGTTCGCATTGAGGAGTCGAAAGTACGAGTAGGTACGTTAGAGACCGCGAGCTGAACTATCCTCTCTGGTGCTGCATTAAATCAAGTCTTTTGTATAATTTTGAATTTAAATAGTTTTGGTTGCCATGCCTGTCGGTGGTAGATAAAATAGGTATCGATGCATAATAAATAAACTAGCGTTCATCGCAATTGTAGAAGTTAGAACAGGCGATAGAATCATTGACAGTGACAACATATGATATTAAATGTTTTGTTTATTTATTAATTTTTTTTGAACACTATAGTTCGTCAATAGCTATTAAACGAAAAAATATAGATATTAGGTTGACAAACACGGGAGTTTTTCTCCTTAACTTAACCTATACTGGTATTTAGCGAGATTCGCCCAGTGCTCTCAATGCGTTGTGATATTGTACTCGCAAATATCTAACCAAAGTAGTTATTTCGAAATAACAGGCACTTAAACGGCAGAGTTTGTTTGATTGTTTGTCGGATTTGAAAAAAACTTTTTGCATTCGATAGCCCAATATTTGAGGCAAGCTATAATAGGCCAAGCATAGCAGAACACGACCCTTAGACGCCGAGGAAAATGAAAGAAAAGTAGAAAAAGCGTTCCTCCCGGGATACTGGAACACGCGCGGACGAAGTCTTGGGCTGCAGTTAGTATACTTATATAAATATGAAAACTAGTAGTCGACCGCTCGTACGTCCGTCCGTCCGCTCGTACGTTCGTCCGTCCACGCGGACGTACGCCATTCCCGTATTCCAAGGTTAAAAGTGTCCTATATTTCTATACCTAGTTCTTAGTTTTATTTAGTTTATTTTAATTTAAAAATAATAATATATATTTTTTAAATATTGCCATTTCTCTTCTTGAAATAATTGGTTAAATTGGGAACAAAACAATGTAAAATTAGTTTGAACTGACATGGGCGTTTGAGACAATAAAGCGAACCTCACCTGCACGTGGTGCGCTCTGCTAATTCACTAACGAGGCTAAAGGGAAAGAGAGGTAGGGCACATGATGTGGAAATACCTCCACCGCACAGAGGACCGCAATGCTAAATAACTCCTTAGAGCCTTGTTGTGTTCTTGCGAGAGCGAGTTTTCCAGTAAACTCCTGAGGATTTACTATGTTAGCAATGGGGATAGAAACTCCTTGTGTTGTAAATATTCAGAGGCTACGGTAACCATTTTTTGTCCGAATGGCCGCATGCTTGTTGCCGCCGACGTTGTATGAAAAAAAAATGGCCGCATTAGTACCTAATACTATTCAGGATTAATTAATTTTACAAGATCCGACCTCACACAAGGGGTTGAGATAAGGTATCTTGAGCGGCAGCCCCTCGAGCAGCAGCGCGGTGAGGAGGGTCGTGTTGGACAGCAGCTGAGCGGCCGCGTCCACCAAATTGGTCATCATGAAGTTGGTGAGAATCACTGCCCGCTTGTTCACAGTCTTGGCTAACCGCTCGCAGTCTATATGCTCTAGAACTGTTGACAGATAGTTCTCTTTAGGTCGAGAGGATGTTATCAGCTAAAAAGCGATAGCCTAGGGGATAAAGAGACAGTCTAATCAGACTGATCCATGGTTCGAATCCTGGTATGTACCACTAAATTCGTGTTTTCGGATTTATTTACATATTTGTAATTATCACTTGCTCGGCGGTGAAGGAATACATCATGCGGAAACCCGCACGTTCAGCAATTATTTTTGGAAAGACGTGTGAACAAACCTAAGAACAGTGAGGTTTTCCCTATGAGTTGAGAGGTCAGACGGCGATCGCTCCATGCCAAAATTATGTCATATGTGCTGGGATTTATAACTCATTGGATTATTATATCGAGTCACTGCTATAACCACAGACAGGATCAATATTCCATTTGTTTTTTTTTAATGTTAAATATATGCGCAAGTTCCAATGTGTGGAATGAATTTCTAGTCGTTGGCGAAAGGTGTGATTGTAAAATGAGATTTTTGACAACATATCAAACAACTGCTCGAAACACAACTCATTGACCAATTGTACAATCAGTAGAACACACAAAGTGAGGTAAAATCTCTGCTCAATACAAAAAGAACTACTTCGATTCGACAATTCTCACGACTTGTCTTTGCTCCGAAATACTTGTATAAAACAAAAGCCTTTTACTCAAAAAAAATAGTATTTCATACTATTCAGTATAACAAGTTTTTTGGACGTCAGCTTGACCTCCTCCTGGTGGCTCCAGAGCTGAACTCCGCTGTAGATTTCGACGAATTGCTATGTTCTTGCCGATGGTAAGAGGCGTGTTCCGCAAGTAAGGTAGGTACTACAGCAAATGGGAAGTTATTAGCGTAAAACGAGCAGTCTTGTCTCTTGATAAGGTCGAGTTGGATGAAGTTTAACGGTTCGTAGCAAGACACTTTAGTCAAGATACCCTCCATTTCAAGGGAACCGCACAAGGGACCAAAGAGTGTTGTTAGCACGGCATATATGATAAGTATCCATGGTGCTATAGTTGGTAGTTCGGGGCAAACACTATTTGGAAATCTAAAGTCAGAGTGTACGTAAGGTAGGTACTCTACTAACCCAGGAAATGCAAAAAAGTTGTTAATCCTTAAAGTTTAACGCTCCAATAATAAGATTTTAGTGTCAAAATTGTCGGATGTAGCCTTTCATATATGTATGCCTGTATGTAGTGATGGGTTATGTAAATACACTCTAAAATACAGTACAATCAGATTGAACATTAAAAATAACTTTTAGTGTCAAAATTGTCGGATGTAGCCTTTCATATATGTATGCCTGTATGTAGTGATGGGTTATGTAAATACACTCTAAAATACAGTACAATCAGATTGAACATTAAAAATAACTTTTGCATTTGAACCAGAACGTATTGAGTCAAGGTTTATCTGCCACATATTAACTCTGAAATTTAAATATATTATGTAGAAATTATTATATATAACATAATATTTTTCTTTATGCAACGTCAGGAGGCATACAAGCATAAGGCCCATCTGATGTGCTCGCGCGATTCCACCTCTGCTGCTAACACAGCAACGCCTTAGGAGCTTACTGCTGACCTCACTCACACGCAGGAACACAGAACCTTACAAGGAGTTATTATTTGGCTGCGGTATACAATATTTCTGCTAGTAAATTCGTTACAAGTGTTTCTTCCTGTGATTGCAATGATCTTTCACAATTCATTGTCATTTATTTATTTATTTAAACTTTATTTACCACATATATAGGGTACAAAGGCGGACTTAATATTAATAGCATTCTCTACCAGACAGTCTTATGGAAGGGTACATATACAGGAAATCGGTACACAAAGTAAGAAAGCAAATTATTTAGATATTGTTAATTAAAATTACTACACACAGTAAATATAGGTACATACATAAACATTACATATATAATAACTGTATAATACATACGGTAGTATACATAGACATACTTACGCATAGATAAATATAATATCAATCTGACGATGATTAATAGATCATGGTTTTGGCAAATTGTGTAATCGTCATTAATGGTGGTTTAATCCCCTACATACAAAATACAGCAGTATGGTTAATGGAATAGAACATTTATACAGAGATAATAAAATATAGAGCGATAATTAGTTATTTTAACTTACTGGTTTTCACTGGTTGACGGCATCGAATGGAAACTGAGTGTAAGCTGAGATCGCAGCTGAGAGCGTTCAGTATGGGCGGCCAGTCCGCATACTTTATCCTGTCCACGCAGAAGTCTAACATCTTGCCGTTGCCGGAAGGCAAGACGTTGTTCAGAGGTGTCAAATTCTGTAGCTTGCAGCATTTCAGATAACATTGGTGGAATATACGACTGGTCTTAGCATCGACGCCTTTACCAACCATCGTTTTAAAAGCAATTCAAAAAAACATACGGGCACGGCTCTCGTGCGGGAACGTGGCGATTCGCTGGTGATAGCGACAAAATTCGTCTATAAAGAAATATGATTTGTGTTGAATATTTGCTCAAAAATATAGTGTTTTAAAATCGGAATGTCCCTGACGTTGTCAATGTCTAATTTATTTTTAAAAGCTCTATGATAGTGTAGCAAATTTGCGAATGTAGAATAAATTCTTTTTGAATTAGGTACCACCAGGCTGTACTACCAAACAGTATACAGTCGCGAGTTATCACTCCTGCTAATACAGCGACTCCTTAGGACCTTGCTGTTGTTTCGTTTTTTCACCGGGGTTGTTTTAATCTAGGTATTTCAAAATAGTTGCAAACAAACATTATTTTAACCGATTTTAAAAAAGGATGTGTTTCACTCCATACGACTTAATATTTTTGTAGAACAGTAAAATCAATTTCGATAGCGGGTGGAGGGGACAGAGTCGGATCGAATGAGTGAGTATTGTTGCCTGAAAATGTACCAACTATTTCACACATGATTAATATTGTAGTGAAGACGTGCCTGAAAACGGAACAATTGGCGTCCCGCACACCTATCGCGGGACGCATCTTCTAAGACCCTAAAAGTGGGACGTCCCGTGTATTGCGGGACGGTGGCAACCATATTGTTGACGATTCAAATCGTGGTAAAAATATGTATCACTTAAATCCATGTTTACGGTTTTTTTTTTATTAGTTCAGCATAGTGGCTTCGCTTGGCTTGATGGTAAGTGAAAGGAGGAGCCCTAATCGCAGCGGCTACAGACAAAAAACTACAGTGTCCTGTCAGCTGACGGTGCCATTCTGGGCCGCAAGATGCTTCTTCACGCTTCGTTTGAAGGATCCCATATTGTAGGAAGGTGGAAACACATGTGCAGGCAAGGCGTTCCACTTTTTACGACGACAGAGTTAGGAGTTGCCAATGTTTTTAGTATGCGAAGAAATGTTCTCAACAGTAGAATAATGACATTGCAAACCTGCACGTGTGATTCTATGACGGAATGGAGAGGGTGGGATAAGGGAAGATAGTTCTACAGAGCACTCATCATGGTAAAGGTAAAATATGCTTATAGCGAGCCAATGTCCCTACGAAGTTGAAGAGGTTCCAGTTTTTTGGTAACCTCTTCGTCGTCGATTATGCGGATAGTCCGTCGCTGCAACCTATCGAGAGCGCCGAGAATATATTGTGCGTATTATGTACCTACATATTTGTAATTATCACTAGCTCGGCGGTGAAGGAAAACATCGTGAGGAAACCCGCGCGTATAAGGTCAGCCTAGATAATCCAATAGAGTTCCACCGGTCTGGCATCGGAGTCTTCTATCGGAGTTACCATCGTACGAGCTGCCAGAGGGTTTGTGCAAGTGGGTTGCCAGCTAATTATTCAGCAGATGCATAAAAGCGGTAGTAGACGGTAGTTGCTAGCATGGATATCAATGATGGCATCCCACATTATTGACCCCGACGCTGTTTCTGCTGCACATCAATGACATTTTGTCAATTGACAGCATTCATTGTTATGCGGACGATAGTAGCGGGGACACTTAATATGCAGGCCGTGCTGGCATCCCCCGTTCCCGTGTGGAGGAACTGAACTTGGTTCAATTCAACCCTACCAAGACACAAGTCTGCGCGTTCACAGCTAAGTAAACCCCATTTACTCTAATTCCCCAATTCCCGATCGCATCGCTTAGCATTGGGATTCTCTGTGTTCAGCTATGTTCAGTACAGAAGTCAAGCTGGCGTCCAAGAAACTTCAACTCGGGGCAAATACTTACGTTATGTAAGTCCAAAGTCAGACCGCATATGGAGTACTGTAGACACCTTTGGGCGCGAGCACCTGGATACCAGTTAGTGCTAGCTAGCTAGATACCATGTGACTCGGTGCAAAGACGAGCTGTGAGGACGATGATGATCCTGAACTCACACATGGTAGGTATTAAGCCCTCGAGTTTGAGAAGAGATATTGCCTCTTTTTGAGTGTTCTACCGCTTGTACATGGCTTGTTTCCGAGGAAATGTTCAACATGATGTCAACAGCGTCGTTTTACAATCGTACAGCTCACCGACGGCTGGAAGTTCATCCTCATTCACTGGAGTCGCAATGGTCGCGTGCTGTGCGGTTCCAAAAAAGTTTTCTACCCAGAAATATATTAAGTTGTGGAATGAGCTCCCTGCCAATGGACTACAACATGGGGTTCTTCAAGAAAGGCGTGAAGAGGTATTTACAAGATCGGCACCGCATGATTGCAAATGTTCATAGGCTGAGATAACTGCTTACCATCAGGTCGGCCGTACGTTTGTTCGCCACCTTTGTGGTATAAAAAAAATGTTTTGAAAGACGTATGACCTTACCTAAGCAAGGTCTGGTTTCCCTCGGAATTGTGGAGGTGTAACGCCAGTCGCTCCACGTAATAATCTTCGCCAAACCCTTGGGCAGCAAACCCCGCCGATCCTATGGACTAGGAAACAAGATAACGCCAAAGAATAAGATCCATCTCCATTTTCACAGGTAGGCAGAGGGGATATAAAAAATCACAACCTATGTATGTTGCGACTTTTCAAATTGAGGTTCTAAGCTTCCAGTTCCAAAAAAAATGAGGTGGAAATTCCCGATTTCGCTGTTTGAGCGATTATTTGTAAATAAGAAGCCATTATGTTCGTTATAAACATTTATTAAAATATTTGTGACATTTGTTATCTTTATATAAAACAATGCTATGTCCTGCGAACGCAAAAAGGTACGTCGTGCGAACAGACCACCGCAGAGTATCAAAAATATAGGCGACATTTGTCACACGCTATAACAAACCATTTAAGTATAGATAACAATACTATAATATCCCTTCACAACATTGAACTGAGGGACATGGGTAACTCAAGGTAACACGACTAAAGTTATATGGTTAAGTTGATTAGTTAAGAGACCCTTATATTGGTGTAAAATAGAATTTTAAAAATTGCGTTTTTGTTTAGGTACAGTCAGCACCACCATTACCTGACTCCATTCATTGTATCTTATTTTTACGGGATCTTTAGATAAAATGTTATTTTTGAAGGTCCCAGTAGATACTACAAAATGCGAATTTTCATTTGTTAAATAGTTTTTCAAAATAATATTCTTTAGTTATTATTACAAAACTATTTACATTTTTGAAAAACTATTTAACAAATGAAAATTCGCATTTTGTTAACATGCCCGAGACGTGGTCAGATAAAGATGTCGCAGTCTGTACACTTGAGTACAAAATGCGCTAGAAACAAACACCACCCCGATTTCAAATCGTATTAGAAAAGTGTTTAATTTCTAGACGCCAAGTTGAGCTAAAAACCTTTTATTTAACAATATCTTATTTCACAAACTAAATACGACGAGCATAATTAAAACATGCATATATTTAAAAATAATCTAAAACATAATAAACGTATACGATTGGTTTAAATTGTTGCTATCTAACTACATTAACAATAGTTTTGTGATATCACATCAAGGTTAATAAGGGTCAGCGCACACCGGCGGTCGGCAGACCATTTATCTGAATTCTTTGGCGTGAACGTACCGATACATGTAGTATACTTTATCGCATTGTGATAAATTTTAATTTCTCATATATTTGAAATTCCTCTATCATCTCGCCCGCTGGCTTGCGCTGCCCATTCGAATAATATAATACGAATATAGAAGCAATTTTCTTCGCGTGGTTTTAAACTCGCGGTTGGTTGCCAGTTATCAGGTCGTGCGTTAAACCGGTAAATTTATTATTTATTTTACGTTAAATTTGTTATATCCTCCGCCATATTTACCGTTGTGTGTCATGGACATACAAACAAACGACATATCTACATGTATATTAACGTTCGAGCATTTCACTTCTACATGCACATTACATTATTTATTATATTTTTCTTATTCTACGTTACAATTAAATAAATAGACGAAAACGTACCGTAACAACTGGTTACAACTTCTAATTAAATTCCCTGTATTATTTTTAAATTACATACAGGCCGTTAATAAAAGTACGAATCATATTTCAAGGTGTCGTGCAGAATCGTAATATACGGGAAAAATCATTCAAAATGTGCACTGTATCTGCTATAGTACAAAAAAGTGTAAATACCAATTTTGCTTATCAAAGTACTTGACAGAGTTATGCTTCTTGGAAACAATATGAATTTAAATAATAAACCAGAAGGTGTATACTCTGTTTAGACGCGCCCCCACATTAACTAGTGATAGTTGTAAACCGCGCCTACGCCGAGCGCCGCGTTTTTATTTGTTTATAGATTCAATTATATATTTCCCAATTTATTATTACTTTTTATGAATAAAAATTCTGTCGATTGCGATTAAGAAAAACATGTTTAAGAAATGAATAGTCGCATTTTGTTCAAATATGAATTTACAATGGATACTTTGAACATTCTGTATTTACATCGACCTGTTTCGATAACATTGAAAATACAACATTACGAGAATATTGTAATTAACGCCAGCTGTGATTATGTGCGAAAAAATTTATAATTTTCCCAAAAACAAAAAAAAATATTAATAGCTCTACCACACCTCACTCAAATTTCTGGATAAGTAAACCCTCTAAGTACATGTACTGTTTATTACCCTTTTATAATTACAAATGGCGATACTTTTTTAAAGATCCTGTTTAGTAAACTGATAATAACATAAACATCTACCCACACAATAAACTTATAATTTGAACAACTAACTAAAATAAAATACCTATTATAATAATTCTAAGGAGCAGATACAATTTTTTTTTTATTGGACACATTTTTCTAAACGTATCGTGTCATGTTTATGGCAAGTTCCTCTCTCTACTCCTATATGATTTACATAACAAGTACCATTTGCATTGATTCTTATATTTCTCCCCATATCCTATCAGCAATACTTCTTCACCAGCAGAGTGACAGATTCCAGCAAAATTCAGGAGGTCTGTACTAACGTAGTCAACCATTACTCATCCCACTGCAGGGATACGGGTCTCCCTTCTACCGAAGGGGTTTAGAGTATACTCCGCCACGCTGCTC
Organism: Pyralis farinalis; assembly: GCA_947507595.1. Taxonomy (NCBI): domain Eukaryota; kingdom Metazoa; phylum Arthropoda; class Insecta; order Lepidoptera; family Pyralidae; genus Pyralis; species Pyralis farinalis. Next base: position 37,400,312 of record OX382264.1, on the reverse strand, counting down.
AAATGCGGATTGGCGGGAAACGTAGTCAGAAACATCACCAATATATTTTCGTTCGAAGTTCCAGCTTGTTTTTTGTAACGATTTTTACGGAACTAACTTTAACTTCTAGTCGAGAATTTTAATCTTTTAATGTCAGTTTCCAGATCTCTATATCGACCTGTACGTTTTGAGAGGGAAATTGAGATATGTAATAAACAGTCAGTCGGCGAAATACATTGTTTGCGAGACTATATTATTTGTTAAGTAAGATAATTCACTTTTTAATTAAAAATTATAAAATAGAAACCAGAACGAAGAAATTTTACAGAAAACCAAAGTTGTAGACATAAATCTCAAAGTCAGCAAAGAGAGTGGCCGGTCGGACATCAGCAGATGTCAGGAAAGACCTATAACATGGCCGCGCATGTGACAAAGAAGCGTTGGGATGGTGCGAACAGAATATATACATCCAGGCGTGCATATATACACACTGATACTCCACATTATGTCCAGCGTTTAATTTATAGAATGTATCGAAAGAAAGAATGAGTAAGCTATGCTGACTGAATATAATAATTCATTTAGTTTTCTATTGCTTTGGCATTTTTAAATTATAATTATAACATGGATAGGCTCCGGTGACAGGCCTCTGAATCTGAAACAGGGACATTCCCTGTCAAAGCTACCGTAGTTTTCTGTTCTCTCGATGTAAGAAGAGAGACTCTGCTCAGGTGATGTACATGTTTAACTTCAGTATCCGAGATCTTTAGCTTTACTCACACGAGGTATTCAAATTTCGGAAACCTTCGACTAGCTAATCAAATAATAAGTCAAATTAGTTTTCCTTAGAGTACAAATAGCAAGCTATAGACAGCGCATACTCGTATCTCACTGCCCGAGACTGATGAAGTGACGTGGCAAGTTGATGCAAAGAAAACAGCTACGATATAAATATGTTGTAAATAGCTATTGACACGAGATGCTGTACATAATCCACGGCGCGCTCTACAGCTTGTTTATACTCTAGTTTTTCTATGTTGGTAACCCTACTCCACATATGTGACGTAAGAGTTACCGTTGAGCTGGTGGATTCGTTGGTCAGACTCGGGTTGTTCGTCGTCGCTTTCGGACGCGTTAGAGATGGAGCGGCGGGGCACCCATTCGCTCTCAGGGTCTGAGAATATGTTGCGGTCAGCTAGTTCGTCGTCTTCGTCTTCTAAATCGATATCATCTGTAAAATACATATTACAGTGTTTAAATGTGGGTTACGACAAAGTGTTTTACTTAAGTTTACCCTCTTCATACTACATTGCCATTGGCTGTTTTGTCTGACACTCATAACAGTCTGCGACGCCGACGGCAGGCGACGTAGAGTAAGATCAAAAATAAGAAAGAGAAAAATGCTCACTGTTGTCGGCGAGAAGTTCTGTGGACCAATCATCGTTGTCGAACTCGAGCTGCTTGTTGAGGTTTCTCTCTGTCGGCGACTGCATCGCGTCCGTGTCCGCCTCCGTCACGTCGTATATCTCTGTCATTTTCATCTACAAAGAATGAGAACGCGATATTTAAAATAGTAAGTAAGTATTCACATTAGCTAATATTGGAATTTGCACTCTAGACACTTTATGTACAGCAGCAGACAGCAGATAGAATAAGATCTATTCACATAATAAAGGTAATAATAGGAAATACATTACAAAGGATTTCTTGGACTTGAAGAGACTGCCGTCATACCGCCACAGTCCGGACGGAAAACAGAAAAATGGTTTAGGTTAGATCATACGTTTTTCGAAACATAATTTTCAGCGCCGAGCAAGGGGTAATTACATATACATCAGCCAGAAAACAGGGTAGGCTAACACTGTTCTTATTTAATCATATTATATATACTTCTCATAGGCACGCATGGCCGGTTTTTTACTTGAATTACTTAACCACTAACTACTTTGGGTGGGAGGTTTCTCTGAGCGAGGTAGGTGGCAACATGCTGACGATGGAATGTACGTTCAAATATTGGAGTCAACAACGAGTTTGACAACTGACCAGTCGTAGCTGATATTAAAATCGAACCTGTGACAAATTTGATCTTATTTTAGTTCTACACCGAATACACAAAAAAACTTGTTCCAATTCAACTGTACCAAGACACAAGACTGCGCCTTCCCCGCTAAGTTCACTTCCGGAATACGCCTCTTCATCGCCAAGAGCTATTCTATCCATTTTTGATGTCGAGATCTCCAGCGAAGTTTAGTTCCGAAGACAAATTGATAGAAGGTCTAGCTGGCGTCAAAGAAACTTGGTAGCACACAACGTTTCTTGGACGCCAGCTTACGAATAGTGCTTACTTAGCGGACGAAAGACCGAAACAGTACTTCAAACTCGAGACAAAGACTTCTGTTCTAGTCTACATCAATGACTTCCCGCAAGCAACAAGACACCAAATGTTATTATTCGCCGATGACAGCACAGTCATATTTAATAATGGAAATTTAGACGACATCGAAAATGATATAAATGATAATTTAACATCAATTATGGACTGGTTGAATAACAAGAACTTTAAAATAAATTTCAAAAAAACAAAATAATAAATTTTCCTCTAAAATAAAGACCTGCTAGAATATTAAATATAAACTATAAACAAAATAATATAAAGGAAACTAACGCAACAAAATTCTTGGGACTATTCATTGATAAGAATATGACATGGAAAACACATTTAGATCATACAAGTAAAAAACTACATCAATTTTACATGGCTTGTACATGTTAGGTAAAGTAGCTAACTGTAATGCTCTACTAACGGCTTACCATGGCTACATCGCCTCTATTCTAAGATACGGCATTATCTTTTGGGGTAATGCTACCAATATACATGAGGTATTTCTAGCACAAAAGAAATGTTTACGAGCCATTTTGTAATTAAAACCATTTCAGACGTGTAAAACTTACTTTAAGAAACTAAAGCTACTGACTCTACCTTCAGTATATTGAAATTTTTGAAAGCATTATGTTTGTCAAATGATATTAAATTATTTGAAAAAGTAGAAAGTCAACGTCGCTTAGGAAAGCTCCATTTAATGCAGACAAAAACTACATTAAAGTATATATACTATGGCACCTAAACTATACAATAAACTGCCTGCTGACATCGGAAATATAGACAACTTGAAATTATTTAAGAAAAATGTATTTAACTTACTTATCAAAAAGGCATATTACTCAGTAAACGAATATCTCAGCGACAAATTGTAATAGAAGAATACATTGTTTTCTAGACATTATGAGAATAGAATCAATGAATTGTCATTTTCACTTCTAACGTTTTATTAATCTCATGACTTTAATATTTTATTTTATTATTAAATTGACATTATATAACCTATAATAAAACCGTTGACTGTAATGAAACTATAAACCGCTCCAAGTTATTTGACTGCTTAGATTATTAATAATATAATCATATCATATCATTAATTCTGTATGCCCTCCGGCGGAACATAGAGGACTTTTTTCATTATGTAACATTTATCATGCATTTACCTATGTTCACGAAATAAATAAATTGATATTGTTTTATAAATCTCAAGTCAGACCGATTATGGAGCAATGTAGTCGTCTTTATGCGAGAGGTCCCTGATTGCTGCAAAGACAAGTAGTGTGAATGTATGATCCTAAGCCCTAAGTAAAAAAACCCACAAATTTAAGTAGAGAGAGGGGGGGCTCGCCCGCTAATGGTACAAAAAAGACATTTGTGGTGGGAGAGATTATAAAACCTAGAGATGGACCTGGGTTGGATTTGGGGTTAGGTTGTATTTATATAAGAAAAGCTATTTTGTAGAATGACCGCGATTACCCCACTGGGTTACCGAAAGCTGGCACGTATATACGCACGTGCAAGCTTATTAATTTATTATGCATATGCGCTTGTAATAATAATAATTATAAACGGTATCCCGTTTCCTAAGCCTAAGGAGCCCACAACCCACAGAGAAAACCAAACATTTATCAAGTTACGTTACGCAACTTTCGAAATATAATTTCTTGGACTCTACACGAAATTTACCATCGCCGTCGAGCAAGTGATAATTACAAATATGTACATAAATCAGAAAACACGAATTTAGTGGTACATACCCCACACCATGATTCAAACCAGCGACCAGTCGGTTACCAGCTGGTTCTTTATCCACTGGGCTATCAGTGCTGTCAATAATTGTTATTGTTATCGTCGTAACAATAACAACCATTCTCGTACACTGATGTACGTAAGCGAGTGCATTTAAACATTACGGCGTAAATGTAAGATGTTATTAATAAACAAATGAGTAATTATTGTGCAAGGAGCCCACCTCCGGCCGTCAACAAAGACGCCGCTATCGCTGCAGAGCTCTCCGTGATAAACACGCATATGGCCGCATTACTCATAGATCATATAACAAGAAACTTGTAAACATGCAAGTGAGATTAATAAATTATAGGGGTTAAAGTATGAAATTGCCGTTTTATACATACTTTGCATTGACATTAAACCTTCACGGTGTGAGATTTTCGAGTGAAACTTTTTTTCATATGATACCTATGAGGGTTTTTTTTTTAAATGTGCAACATTTTTGATTTTCGAATTTTAATTGTTTTCTTTATTTTCGACGCGGAACTAACGCGGCAGAAACGGCTCGCAATATCAATGCTGCGTTTAGAGAGGAGACTGCTAATGAACGCATCGTGCGTTTTTGGTTTAAACGCTTTTGTAATGGAAACTTCGACTTGAAGAACGAACCACGTGGAAGACCAGACACAGGTGAATAACGCTGAGTTGAAGGAGATGGTGGAAACCGATCCGAGTCAAACTACCCAAGAATTAGCAGCGCGGTTTAGCGTTACCTTACCTACAATATTGACTCGTTTGCATCAAATCAATAAGATAAAAAAATATGGAAAAGGGTGCTTCATGATTTGATTGATCGGCAAAAAAAGAAACGCGTGTTGAAACTTATGTTGCCTTGTTGAATCGGTACAGAAATGAAGGAATATTGGATGGAATTGTGAGAAAAGTGGATTCTTTACGACAACCGTAAGCGAAAATTGCAATGGCTGACCCCAAGTCAAACGCTGCGATAGTGCCCTAAAGCAAAGCTTACCAATAAAAAGGTAATGGTAACTGTTTGGTGGTCTCTTAATGGCCTTATTCACCATAGCTTTCTTGTGGCTGGTCAAGCAACAATAGCAGATGTTTACTGTGCCGAACTTCCATCAGAGGAAGTGACGACACCAGAGGTGCTAAGCTATCCCTAAGAGGCATGGTACACTACGTGCAGATGAGTTTTACGTAAAATAGGATCGTTATGCTCGATTGATTTTGATCGGACACAAATTTGTTATCGTATATTTCAAGAATCATTCAGTTTCAGTATTATTTGCTGGCATAATCCTTACCATTTTGAAGAGTATTACAAATCCGGATAGATACGACTCAATACTCGATTTAATTGGCATCTACTTCGCTGTTATGTTCATGTGTTGGTTGGTACACTGGCCGTTAGTTACGAAATAGGTATTTAGGTATTGGTTACTAAACAAATAATTATGTGTTGGTCACGAAATTTGCCTCGACATTGTATAAAGTTATAGTTGCCGTTTTCGGCAAACGCATTAGTCCTACAACCAATAAAGTGATGAACTCCATTATTTATAAGGCTGTCCACAAACCTCATGCTTGTAACGAATTTAATACCAATAGTATAGATATTTGTGCAATACGCAACCACGAATAACATTTATATAAAAATGGCTTACAGTTCACATGGTTACTCACACAGACTCATTGCTGACAATAGCCTCGTAGGATCGAGTCACGTGGCGCTCGGTGCCCTCTGCCTACCTCGCAAGGCATTTGGCGTGAAGTTAAAGATAAAGAGTCGTAGGTCCTTTTAGATCCCACACGTAGGAATAGTCGATCGCGCATATGAATGTATATCTTCACGCCAGGCCCCATGCGAGATAGTAGTAGATAGATAGGGAGCCCATAAGACGTGGTCCTATCATACCTCGCTCGCTTCTTTAACATGCACGCTCGCCGATTCTTAAGGCTGACATCAATTTCTTATAACTCACGATCAATTTGGTCATGGTAGTTGAGTCTTGGCCTTCCTTAGCTTCTACATTTTTCCACTTTCACATTGTAATCTATTTTGTCATTATTTCATTCAACATTCTTTCTACATGTCCGAATCAACGGAGATAGACTTTCCTTATCTTAACCCTGACACTCTCTTTCAGATGATCTCTCTTTCTTACATGAACATTGAGAACGCGTTCAGCAAGCGTCACGCGTCTGATTCAATGTCATATTTAAACCAAAATTCAATCTCTACGTGAGATGTGTTATTCTGACGGTTAGCAAATGTTTGGGTAATTGATCCGCTGCCTCATTCGAACACAAATAGCCTACTAGTACGGCACTATAAGCCAACAGACCGGTATGTTTTGCCCGAATCGGACCTGAAGAGTAGCTAATAGTGTAGTAAGTTGCTACTTCAAAAGCATGATCATCAATGCTGGCGACCCGCAAGTCTCTGTATTGTCCCCGAGGCTATTTGATATGTTGTCAATTGGAACGCTTGATATACCGGCCGTGACAACTTCCCTCGTTCACTTGTAAAGGAAAGCCGCGATCAACATGTATCTGAAATTGAGGGTATTTCTCGGAAACTATTCGACTGGGTTAACGATTTAAAAAGATAAAGATAAAAATTCTTTATTTGCCTTCAGACCCTCACGGGCACTTAGACACGTCTTACATTTTCAATATTATATCTTATCATATTTATTTTTTAAGTTTTTCTCTTTTTTAATCTACCAGCATTTCAAATGACCATTGGCGAAGAAGAAATGCCAAAAGAAACTTGCCAATATAGGTCTTTTTTTTCCAAATCATCTTATACATATTACAATAAATATAATGATATGAGTGTACATATAGTGATATCAAGTTTATATATAATTATATCAAGTTTATATACAATTATAGTTATATTAATTCATGTGCTGAATCATTTCCATACATCTCTGTCAGTTAGATATTCATCGATTCTATAATAACCCTTCTTACACAGAGTATTTTTGATGTGCCTTTTGAACATATTGTCAGGCAAGGACAGAACAGTTTCATGTAATTTATTATAGAATCGAATACAATTTACAACAAAAGATCTATTAGTCTTAGCAAGCCGATGTACTGGCATACGCAATGTATTCCTGCTCCTAAGATTTTCAGTACATTTTGAAAACGAATTTATATTTTTACGAGCATACATTATGTTCTCATAAATATATTGAGAGGTAACCGTGAGGATATTTATTTCTTTGAATCGTCCTCTAAGTGATCCCCGGAGCCCATGTTATAAATAAAGCGGATGGCTCTCTTTTGTAATATGAAATTAGTTTTAATATCAGCCGCTCTTCCCCACAACAGTATACTATATAACATGATGCTGTGAAAGTAGCTGAAATAAACTAAACGAGCGGTAGCCACATCCGTCAATTGTCTAATTCTCCTAACGGCATATGTGGCAGAGATGAGCTTACTGGCCAGTTTATTTATGTGGGGGCCCCACTGCAATTTTGAGTCTATCGTAATTCCAAGAAGTAATAAGTATCATTAATAAATTCTAGTATATCATTGTCAATGAAAACTTGTGTATTGGAAGACGCCACATTTGGAAGACAAAATTTTATACATTTGGTTTTAGTTGAATTTAATAAAAGATTATTGCATGCGAACCAATTTAGAATAGCAGATAGAACACTATTTACCTTGTCAATATTTTCGCACCGGCGAGCAACATTAAAAATTAAAGAAGTGTCATCGACAAACAGTAGTATATCCGCCGTTTTCTGCACCATGTAGGGCAGATCATTTATATATACTAAAAATAAAAATGGTTCCCAATATAGAGCCCTGGGGCACCCCAATATTAACATTACTGCCTTTAGATTTGACTTTTAGATTTGATTTGAGTTTGTATTCTATTGTTTAAGTAAGTTGCGATCAAATCATGGGCTTTACCTCTAACTCCATAATGGCACAGCTTGAGCAATAATGTCCGATGGTCGACACAATCAAAAGCTTTGGAGAGATCACAGAATACTCTAATAGCATCCTGGGATCTCTCCCATGCGCTAAGAACATGCTTGACCAATGTCACCCCCGTATCTGTAGTGGATTTACCTGCTGTAAATCCGTATTGTGCACTATGACAAATTTCATTGTCTTAAAATAGAGTTGTAATTGATCAAACACTATCTTTTCGAGTACTTTACTCAATACTGGCAAAATAGATATGGGTCTATAATTCCCCAGTTCACTTTTTTCACCAGACTTGAATAATGGAATTAATTTACTAAATTTCATTATGTCTGGGAACACACCCATATCTATACATTGATTAAAAATAAATGCCAAGTGTGAAGCTATTGACTCAATAATATAATAGAATACTTTTATGGTCATTCCCCAATGATCTTCTGAGTTTTTAATGTTTAGTTGTTTAAAGGTTTTAATTATATCGCTTGATTGAATATGTGTAAATTGGAAAAGCTCCACTCTTGGTTGTACATTCTCCTTTAATAACTCTGCAGCAACATGTGGAGACGAATTGAGGGAGTCAGTGGTTAGTTAGTTTGGTCCATTCAACCCCATCTAGACTCTAGTGTGAGTATTTGCTGCTAAGAAACTCCGTTTGTTATAGCTTCCAGAATTAGTGTATTGAGATCCTTGATTTCGAAGTTAATTTCCAACGTCACTTGGAGAATGTCAAACTGGCGTTCAGGAAATGGCGGGGTGCTAAACAAAGTGAAGCAGTTCTACAACTCGGGTCAAAGATTCATGTTATACATGCCTCACGTCAAACCGCACAAGGATTACCGTAAGTCACCTTTGGCAGGAAGCATATGGATATCAGCTTGGTCGTTATATTCAGAGGAGAATTTCGACGATCCTAAGCATACACACGGTATTGAGCCCTTAGGTTTAAGTAGAAACTTTGCCTCCTTTGTATGTTCTACAGATTGTGCAACGGATTATGTTTCGAGGAATTGTTCGGGATGATGCACAGCTTTCTTCTACACGCTCACCGCTCGCCTCCGGTAGGCCTTTCTTCCGCACACACGAGAACCACAATGGTTGCGTATAATGCGGTTCCAAAGAAGTTATTCTTTCGAGAAATGTAAAGTCATGTAATGAGCTATCGAGGTTTGTACAAGTAACTACAGCATTAAAGAGATTCTTCCAAAGAAGGCGTTAAGAGATTGAGGAGATAAAAAGGGTAAATGAAATGTGAATTTAACCAAAATCCTATATGCGGTCATGCCATCAAACAAACAGTGACAAAGAAAACCATTTAGATAGAAACGTAAACAACGATAACCTCCGTGGACGCGTGTCGCGGCGACCACTCGCGCCATGCACGCAGGCGCGGCCCGCCCCGCCATTGGTTCCAGATAACCCGCTGGAGTACGAGATGCGTTTATTGCTTATTATTGGCATTCTCCATTACCGTGTGTATCATGCGGCGATTACGTCCCACGACATTCTGTTCCCTATATGACCATTCTCATCCCATTGCTGGTATACCGGTCTGTTTTCAATCGAAGTGCTTAAGGATGAGCGTGCTGTCACAGACAGATTCAAATGGCAGCACGACATTTTAAATGATTGGCGTTGAAACTTTTTAGTAACTGGTTATTTATTTTACGGTACATTAAAAACTAATATGTCAAAATATATTTTGGGGGGCCATATATACTTCTACTTTAGCAGTGATAGCTCACAGTGGATAAGGAACTGGCCTATTTACCAACTGGTCCCGGTTCGAATCCTGTCATGTACCATTAATTATTGTTTTTGAATTTATGTACATACTTGTAATTAACAGCAGTGATGGAAAACATCGCATGGACACTAGCACGTCTGAGAAATTATATTTCGAAAGATGTGTGACGAAACCTAAGAAACATTTGGTTTTCCCTCTGGGTTGTGTCTGACGGCAGTTGCTCCATGTCAAAATCAGTATCTTAGCCAAACCATTAGGCTTAGGTAGCGGACCCCGCCAATCCTAATGGATTAAAAGATGGGCTAACGCTACGATGAAGAATACACTTCTACTTTAGAAGTTACAGCCGAGACTGACTTCATATCAAGTCGACCCCGAGTCTTCCCAGGATCCGTGGAACAGGATACAGTCAACGTTGCCTTTTAAGACAATTCCTAATGTGTAAATTTTGACGAGCTCGGTGGCGCAGCGGTCAATAACGCGATTTTGTCACCGTGGGTTCGATTCCCACACAGGACTTCAGTACAGACTACAGTCTTGGTCTGGGTGTTTTTCGGGCGCATCAAAGTAGCCCGTGTGGGCAAGTACCTCAACATCACAGAAAATCGTAGCCAAATAACAACTTGCTGGAGGGCTGTTGTGTACCTGCGTGTGAGTGAAGTCACCAGTAAGCTTCTAAGGCGTTTTTGTGTTAACCGCAGAGGCGGCATCGCGCGAGTGATGTTTAATGTATTACATGCGTTCATAGACTTACGCTTGCACCTATACTCTATCTCGGCTCCCAACGTTGCGTAAAAAAAACACGCCATCCTCATTGAGCGTAATTTTGTTAGTTACCTTATTTTCGTTGTCCAAGTAGTAGTAGGCCAGCAGCGCGTCGTTCTGCGACGTCACGCTGAGGATGTGGTCGAAGGCGTCCGAGTCCTCGTGGGTCGGGTGGTCGTTGTACGTGATGCGCAGCTCGCTGGCCCGTCTGGAACCGACAATGGATGTAACTTAACAACGGCTACGTACGAGTGGTGCCTAGTCTTTACCACACTAGGGATATAAGCAGTAAGTAATCCAACTCGCACTAATCTATAGTTGTATAGGCTTTTGATATAATTGCTACAATTATATCAAAAGCCTATACAACTATAGAGATTACATGCCCGAAACACTTCTGTGCCTTTTCTGACAACATGTTCGAAAAGCACATCAAAAATGCTATCTGTAAAATGAATGAACATTGAATGAACTGACAAAGATGTCTAGAAACAATTTAGCCCATTTCTTAATAATCTTTAATTCTACCACTTGAAATAATTATTATACCAATATGCTGACGTGAATTTATTGTAATATCTAATTGTCAATTTGAAATGAGACCTAAGAGGGAAATTACTTCTATTTCGCCAATGATAATTTCCGAAATGCTAGCAGATTAAAAAAGAAAAATAACGTAAGAGAATTGAATAAAATACAATAAGATCATATTTAAAGAACGTAACACGTGAAAAAAGTGCACGTGAGGGTCAAGTGGCAAATAAATGATTATTTAATTTGACGCGCTCGGTGGCGCAGTGGTGGAACGCGTTGTTACGCTACTTTGACACCAACGCTCGTGGGTTCGATTCCCACACAGTACAAACATTTGTGTGCATGAACATGTCTGTTTGTCTTGATCTGGGTATTTTCAATGTATAATAAGTATGTATTTACAAAAAAAAAATGTATTTACGTATGTTTATCAGTTGTCTAGTACCCATAACACAAGCGTCGCTTACTTTGGGGCTAGATGGCGCTGTGTAATTTGTCCGACAATATTTATTATTACTATTGCCATACATTATAAAGAAAAAAGTTATTTATTGTGTATGAAAAGCAAGGTAACAAAAAACAGGTTTTGGACTGCATGATTCGCTTGTGTCGTCGTGCAGTTCATCTAACTGAGTTCACACTCCGTTACTAAGGTGTAACTAACTTGGTAGTCCAACTAGGTATGTAACTAGATTACTGCAGCCGGCTTGCAGTTTTGATGAAGTTGTATAAACTGCACTGGAACAGCATCCAAGCCGCAAACTTGCAGCTGGCGGCGTGCAGTTCAAATGCAGATCGTCTGTATAGACCCTAAGACAGACCGAATGTAGAAAGTAGTCAACTGCCCTCGTAATCAGGGCATTCCAGCCAGGGAGATCGAGAGAACTCGATTGATTAGGTTTCCATCCATATATGGGCAACGAATGACCGCCTCGATCTTAAAAAGGAAATGTAAATAATACGGGTGAATATTTTATATAGATAATAAACGCATTATAGGTTCGTTTTTTTGTAAAGCGTTTACCGTAGCCTAGAAACGTTTGCATTAAATTAAGTGGCACTCCTTAGGAGCTTACTTGTGACTTCACTCACACGCAGTAACCCAACAACCCACAACCCTCTAGGAAGTTATTATTTGGATGCGGTTTTCTGTGAGGTGGAGGTAATTCTCCTGACGGGCTGTACTCTGGAAGTACAGGGTCACTCTGGAAACCATTCCCGATACGTTCGAATTGGAATAACACTCATAAATCTTGACAGTAGCGCCAAAATTATTTGATCTTGACAGTCGATTGTCTTGCTTGCTGATGCTAAGCAGTTACCGCCTATGAACATTTACAACAGGAGGGGTGTTCACACTCATGCGTTGCGTATCCCGTAAAAAACATTGCACGCCTTTCTTGAAGAAACCCATGCTGTGAACCCTCGTTTGGGAATTGATTCGACTTGAGAGTTCTTGGAAGAAATCTCTGGAAGCGCACAATATTAAATTTTATTAATACAAATCATGTTATGCCTCTGCATAAACCACACAATCGACAACTATGCCATTGGCTCAGTTGTCACAGATGGGTTGAACAGCTGAGCAGATAGAAAACAACTTTGACGTCATGTTGACGTCAAACCAGGGCGACGAGCTGCCCGAAGCCACACACTTACTGTGCAGTCTTCATGTGGGAACATTCAATAATATGTTCCAGAGACCATTTCGCACAACCCCGTCAAAGGCTTTGTTAAGCAAATCTTTAAAATATAAAATAAAAAATATTATCGGACAAATTACACAGCGCCAACCTAGACCCAAAGTAAGCGAAGGTTGTGTTATGAGTACTAGACAATTGATAAACATACGTAAATACATTTTTTTTGTAAATACATACTTATTATATATAGAAAATATCCAGACCAAGACAAACAGACATGTTCATGCACACAAATGTTTGTCCTGTGTGGGAATCGAACCCACGAGCGTTGGTGTCAAAGTAGCGTAACAACGCGTTTCACCACTGCGCCACTCGTCAAAAAACACCCTCTAGTCTAGAGCAGACAGTACCACCATTGTGCGTTTTAAGATAAATTTTGTATGAATTTCGCCACGTGACTCGATTCTTTTCCAAAGAATATTACTTATCAAAATCGGAAAATACTTCAACAATCTATACATGTATATAAAACTGAAGTGTCTGTCTGTGATTTCAAAACAAAGCCATTATCTTAAGCTTATATTGTTATTTTCACGTTACCAAAGCCTAAACATGCATTTTTAACTTTTTTGTCTGTCTGTTTTCCGGGCTAATCTTCAAAATGGCTGAACCGATTTTGACGGGACTCTCACTGGTAGCTAGAGGACTGTTCGGAGCAGAGTATAGGCTACTTTTTCAATTCTTGTTCAATTGTGAATATCCAAGAACACATTCTATTACACAGAAATATTTTTTTTAATATCGATCTAATGTTTTAGTACGAATTTAGTGAAATACGTATACAATAATCAACACTAACATATAAAGCGGAAGTGTTTGTTTGAACGCGCTCATTTATGAAACTACCAGTCGGATTTCAAAAAATCTTTTTGCAATTGATTCCCCGATTCTTGAGGAAGGTTATAGGCTGTTCGATACGATTTTTAGAAAAAAGAAAAGGTGAGAAACTAGCATAAGCTGTACCTATGGGACACCGGGATGAAGACAGACGATTACTCAACACTTTGACATTGGAATTGGATTATCGTTGGATTTAGCTTCGAGAGCATCCACCGGTCCGTGTACGAGTATATTCTGGGAATTTGTCAAAAGCTTTTGTTTACGGTCAAAAGTCAATAAAACAAGTCTTGAGGTCATCAATCACCGCTGAGGAATCGCTATCGGCTCCAAGCTATCGTGTCGCAACGAACATGACGTCAAACGAATGCGTACTTTTGTTATTCACTGAGTGCCATGGCCTCTTTGTTCTTTACCTAACTCCACTTCCCGCACTGTCACCCTGGTGGAAGGGAAGTCGAGAAAAGTTATTATTTGTGTAAGATGGGCCGCGGGAGCTTTACATTCACTTAACTTTTACGTTTTATGTTTATATTACGCCGGGAGGTGTACAAGCATACGGCCCACCTGATGTAAAGCGGGTACCGTAGCCTTACGCTTGCGATATCTTAAGTATCACTCGCGCGATGCCTCCTCTGCTGCTTACACAGCAACTCCTTGGGAGCTTACCGGTGACCTCACTCACACACAGGAACACAACAATCCTCGAGGGAGTTGTTATTTGGCTGCGGTTTTCTGTGAGGTGGAGGTACTTCCCGAGACGGGCTGCTTTGATGCGCCCTACCTCTCTTAACTTAAGTTATCTCAACGTTTTAGCATCCAATTTGGATTACGTAAATATCGTAACCCTTGCCTCGTACTCGTACAAGCCATCACAGTTCACCAACTTCAAGGTGACAAGGTGGTACGCAGCTTAAAGTAAGCAGCACGGCAATCCTCCGCGAGATTTTATTTATCTACGATATTTTTTAACCTGGGAGGTAATTCCCCACGTAGTTTAGTAGTGTATAGACAGACAAACAACCCTGTTTGTCTGTCTCTTCACTACTAAACTACGTAATACGATAACTTTCGCGTTGTTAATATTATCGTAATTATCATTATAGTTTTAGCACGTATTCCTTCACTGCAGGACTCCTTCCTTCCCTCCAGAGAGGCACTCGCCTAGATCCAAAGCCACCTGCATCCATTGATTCCCTTTAAATCTTTAGAGGTCGTCGCACCGTCTACTAGGGGTGTCCTGCATGCACCAGTACGGGGACGCCATTCGAGAACCTTTCTTCCCCAGCGGTTGTCGGTTCTGCGAGCAATGTGGCCGGCTCACAGGCACGTCAGATTGCCGACCTTTGGGCTACGTCAGTTACTTCTACTGCAGATATCCTCATTTCTAATTCTACAACGCAGCGAAACCCCAAGCATATATAAATTATTAGTATGTATGTATATCTTCACGCCAGGTCCCTTGCGGGGTAGGCAGAGAGAGCCGAGTACCATAAGACGCCGTCCTTACACACTTTACTCGCTTCTTTCACATTCATAGTTCTTTTCATGCACGCTCGCCGGTTCCTAAGGCTCCTGACATCACCTTCTGATAAAACACGACCAATTTGGTCATGGTAGGTTAGTATGAATAAGAAATGTTAAAAGCTTCCGCCGAGCGTCCATGAGAAGAGCAATAAATGTTAAAGAAGCGAGTGAGTTGTTGCTCCCTTCTCTCTGCCTACAATGCAAGTTATTTGACGTGAGGTTATAGATGATGAATAGAATTTCGTACATGCATACAATATTATGGCTGTGATTCTAAAAATTAATTACGTAATACATACATCGTCACAAGCCACTATGCTATGTGTGTTTGTTTATATACCGATGCATTGTTTGCTGGCAAATAATTTGGGTCACGATAAGAGAACCGAACAGCTGCCCATCAAAATCTATTACTCAACCTCGATTGTGCGTCAATTTGCATATAAAACAACATACAATACAAATACACAATTACCTACATTCACAAATAATTGGTTAGTATTTTTTTTTGTGCTCGATAAAATGTATTGACATGTATTTATTTTGTTATGAGCCTATTTTCATTATCATGACACTCGTATTTTTAGGTTCTGCACACATGGTACGTGTGAGTCGGACTAGCGTGCTCAAAGTTCCGTACATTCCTTAGACCGTATGATCTCAGAATTAGTACTGTGCATAACTATGCAAAACCTTTCACAAAAATGTTTCTTTGTGAAAGATATTTAGTCCAGTTTAACCATGAAGGAAATAATATATGGAGAGCCGATGAGACCTATATTACGCAGTAACTCAATTCACCACTGAGTCGGGGGTACACGTGTAAAGCGGTTACCCTAGCTTATGAACGCATGAAATGCATTAAATGTCACTCGCGAGATGCTACCTGCTAACTGCTTACACAACAGAAGGTTCTTCATCACTGGGATATCTCTGATATGAACGTCGGGACGTATGGTCCCAACGCTTACTTATGGAAGCGAGAGCTGGGTACGGCAGAGAGAGCATGAAAGTAGGATAAAGGCGGTTGAAATGCGAGCGTTGCGTAAAATTTATGACGTACCGCTTGTAGACCGTATTCGCAATGATGAGGTTAGAAGCAGAGTTGGTATGAAAGAGAGCGTCGGTGTTAAAATAAGAAGAGGCATGCTCCGTTGGTTCGGACATGTAGAAAAAATACTGCAGTATGGAAGAATGACGAAGCAGATATACAATGCAAAAGTGGAAGGATGTAGGAGCCGAGGAAGGCCAAGTCTTACCTACCATGATCAAATTGGTCGTGTTCTATCAGAATGTCAGGAGCCCTAGAAACCGGCGAGCGCGCATGAAAAGAGCAATGAACGTTAAAGAAGCGAGTGAGGTATGTAAGGATCGAGTCACGTGGCGCTCGGTTCTCTCTGCCTACCCCGCAAGGGATTTGGCGTGAAGTTATAGATAGATATCACTGCTCCAGAGCTCTACCGACTAGGCTAAAAATAAATGACTAATATATATAATAATAATATAAGTCCAAGTTAGTTAATAAAAAAAACCCGATGTGCATTTGCCAAAGTCGAAGATAATGTTATCGAAGTGAAAACACTGCCATAATCCGAGTACCATCCGATACGCAAGGTACAGCGTTGTGCAAACGTCACGTTTAATTATCTAGAGATTTATTGCGCATCATATACATACGGCACAAGATATAAAAACTAGGTCCGGTTTAGATTGGCGCGATTTTCCTATATATAGGTCTCCTTTGTTCTAACGTTATCCCGTTACCTAACTTTAGGATTAGCGGAGTCCCCTCCCTAAAGGATTTGGTAAAAATATTGATCTTTACATGGAGCGATTGCAGTCAGCTTAAAGGGAAAACAAGATCTTTCTTAAGTGAGGTTACATGTCTTATGGTTTTGTCTATACCGATAAATAAAATTGGAGTGTCTGTTTGTAATATTAAAATAACCGCTTTTTACTAAATGCATATGGATGTATACACGGTATATATACCAAAATGAATATTTTTTCAATTTTTGTCTGTCTGCAGTCAGTTTGTTCCGGCTAATCTCTGAAACGGCTGGACCGATTTTGACGGGACTTTCACAGGCAAGTAGCTGATGTAATAAGGAGTAACTTAGGCTACTTTTGTTTAAGAAATTATTTATTTTTATTAATATAGATAAATAATAAAAAATAACTATTCCGCGCAGGCGAATTACATAATACATATCTATTATTATTTTGCTGTTCGCTATTTTACTCTGCTTATTTAGGTACTTATAATCAATTATTTTTTTGTTAAATTCCGCGCGGACGAAGCCGCGGGCACAGCTAGTTTGAAATATAATTCCCTAGACGTGCACACTAGGGAGTGTTAACTAAGGAGTTGTTAATTGTTCGCGGATTTCTGAAAGGCTGCAGATGCGGCCTGCCTGCCTTGAATACCCAGACCAAGACGAACAGACAAATGTTTGTCATGTGAAGGAAACCTACGAGTGTTGGTGTCCAAGTAACGTGATTAACCACAGCGCGACAGAGCTGGTCAAAATAATGATCTGTGATAGACGGAACCCACATTCCCGCCGCTGCATGTCCTGTGTAACCCGAAATGCAATGCTCCATGAAGATCACTGCAGACCCTGGCTGCCTTGAAACTTACAATCATTTAATATAAACAAATAAGGAGTTCCTACTCCTTTAAAGGTTTGACCTTCCTTCCAACCTTCCTTAGAAGTACCAGAGACGGTAATCATTAAGCTCTAGTTGCACTAGAAATTTTCAAAAAGGAGTAGCAATTTGTATTTTATTACAACGTTTTACTGAACTTCTTCAATTTTTTTTTATTGCAAAAATATTACTAATAATTATTTTTAACCAATTCCTTTATATATAAACTAGCGACCTGCCCCAACTTCGCCCGGGTTATATTATTGGAAATTTTGTAGTGATCTCTATTTTTATTGAAATATATATTACTCGCTGACAATGTAGCTTTCTATAGGTGAAAGATTTTTTTAAATCAGTTAATTGCAGTTAATCTATTACAAACAAACATACAAAAATCAAATCTTCTCTTCATATTATTAATATAGAGAAAAAATTTAAATTGAAATTATCTTAAACAAAACATTCAGATCATTAAATACTTTTCTAAACATAATATCGTCGAATGTTGATTTGCAACCGATACATTTATGATTATAAATAAAAGGTTGGCAATTCAATTTATATACAAACAAGCCGACCCGGCGAACTTCGTACCGCCACAGAAAATATCTATAAATATACACATAAATATTAGCTGAATTAAATTCAGTTTTTTATTAAGACTAAATGAATCGTCAAAATGTAACACAAATTGAATAGTCAAAATGAATTAAGTATAATAGGAACAAGTGTTCAAAAATATAAATGAGAAGTATTTTAATTGTATTAAAACTAATGTAATTCACATGGCAGTAATGAATTTGCTTTATAGAAGCAAAAGAAATTATTCGCTTACCATTGTTGTACTACTTTATATTAAGCTATTTGCTGGATGGATTTCATTCGAGTTGATTGCCTTTGAACTGATTGCCGAGCTAACCTTCAGTTGTAAATTGTGCGCAAGTCACGCTAATCCAATGAGTTAAAACAGTCAGTTGTATAGGTGGTTGCTTCGTCTTTGTTTGTTACATATTCGACGAGCTCGGTGGCGCAGTGGTATAACGCGCTGTTACGCGACTTTGACACCAACGCTCGTGGGTTCGATTCCCACACAGTACAAACATTTGTGTGCATGAACATGTCTGTTTGTCTTGGTCTGGGTATTTTCTATGTATAATAAGTATGTATTTACAAAAAAAAAATGTATTTACGTATGTTTATCAGTTGTCTAGTACCCATAACACAAGCTTCGCTTACTTTGGGGCTGGATGGCGCTGTGTAATTTGTCCGGCAATATTTATTTATTTATTCGCTAGATTTGAAGAAATGCAGTAGAACAACGACTAAATTAGGAATTCTGAAATTTAAATGTTTGTAAATTTTTGTTCTTTGCCGCAAGAATTACTCGTTCACTCAGCCAATTGCGATTGGTTATCAAAGATGCTTGAGAAGAAATTGCAAAATTCGGCGGAAACGAAATCAATCCGTTAGCTTCCTCGACAGGAATATGACTATTACCGATTGCCAATAATTGCTTGGAGAAACCTGCGGCAGATGATAGTTTAGCAATGCAACTCGCATGTTTGCCGTCAGCTGAAGTTTCGTCTCAAAGCGCCACAGAGTCGATGATTTTAGGCAAGCATTTATTTCACCGGCAGCAATCGATCTTGAAATGGCTGGTAATATTTGGCGGAAATGGCCATTGTGCCTCCAAAACATCTCGAGTTATTGCCCAGATCGTTAATCGCACACTTCCTTCTGTTGGAGGTACAACAGGGGTGTATTTGCTCCAACTGATTGGTTCAATGCATTTCGAACATATTCAAACGGCGCTTTTAATCGAGAATTTGAATCTGAATGTCAAATTCTTCATGCCACGATTTAGCAGTAGCATTCTTAACTTCACAAATGTCTTTGATTAAAAGTAAAACTTGGTTATGTATCTCTTCATTCACCTCGAGATCGGGATACCCTGCTACGTTATTCCACGTGGAACGCTCATGATCAGAGGCAACGTTCGATTAAATGAATGCCTTGGCAAATCGAAAAGAAACTGCTCAATGTTTGGTTTTTTTCCTCCTTTGGTTCCAACAAAAATACAAAATGCAAAACACGGTAACTCTTCGTGAGCTTACTGGTAACCTCATTCACACGCAGGAACACAGCCCTACAAGGAGTTTCTGTTTGGCCTCGATTTTCTGAAAGGTGGTTATTACTTATCCAGAGGTTTGATGCGCCCTACCTCCCTTTGTTTTCAAAAGAATTTTATAAGAAGTAAAAATTTGGTAGATTTTAGTTATGTTCATGGTGTCGGTAGATTTGATAAACGAATTCTTTTCTTCCGGAGAATTTCGGAATTCTGGGAGAACTGGCAACCCTAGTACGACATTACCTTGTAAGTTTAGAGTAGGGAAATACTTATGTAACTTCCGTCATTTTGGTATTTGATGTTCAAGCACTATTCAAGTACAAATTT
The DNA here is from genome assembly GCA_947507595.1 of Pyralis farinalis. Taxonomy (NCBI): domain Eukaryota; kingdom Metazoa; phylum Arthropoda; class Insecta; order Lepidoptera; family Pyralidae; genus Pyralis; species Pyralis farinalis. Next base: position 37,380,030 of record OX382264.1, on the reverse strand, counting down.
ACTTACACACGAACAACAATTGATAACACAATAGGTAACAAAAATATGTGAAATGGGCCAGCTGGATAACCGAGTTTGTACTGTTATCAGGCAACAGCTGTTTGTTCGTACTCGCTCTGCCTACATATTCTCCACAACTACGATACAGTAGTTGTGAAGGCACCTTTTGACGGCTTGGTTTACTACCTACACAAGGTACAGGATATTGGTGGCATCTGAAAACGGATTACTCGGCGTGTTTACGTTTTAACGCGAGCCCGATGTGTGGTTTGCTACTATAATAACAACGCTCGAGGGTTCGATTTTTTTTATACAACTTTTTTTTTATATAAGAACGTCGGGAGACATTCAAGCATACGGCCCACCTAATGTGAAGCAGTTACCGTAGGCTATTAAAATACTTGTAATATATTAAGTTTCACTCGCGCGATGCCTACTCTGCTGATTACACAGCAAACACATAACTGTTATATCGCAATGTGAAAATTATGACAAGTTTGAAAAGGTATCGAACTAATGTTTTGACTTCTGATCCTGTTAATCGATGAATCTCTCATAGTATGTATTTGATTTTATGTCGTCTTTTTTGTAACTACGCTTCTAGGATTCTTTAGGATTTTAATCTTTAGGGTGCTTTAGGGATAATTTCCTAGGAATTTAGGATAAAACCAGAATCGAAAGCAAAAGTTCTTATTGGTTTGTGATTCTCACACAAAAGTTTCAGTGGACATTGAGGCTAAAAGCCAAAACCAACTGAGGGGGAGGCTCACACAGGTCCTGTGTGAGTTTTAGCTTTAAATAAAAAACGAGTGCGCCTTTTGATTTTCAATGTTCTTCTTCTGCGAAGGGGAGAGAACTTCATTGTTCTTCCCGGAGGTGGTTGGCAGACGGAGAGCAACCTGGGTCGACCCGGATTATCAGACCTCCCAGATCCTCGGTAGACTGAATGCGACATGAAAGTAACATGTGTGAGTGTGGAGAGAGCGCCGCGACCAGAGCCCACATACTGTGGTCCTCTCCTATGTATGATGACCTACGTTGTATGATGATGGCAGCAAGGACCAACCGGGACCGGTATACTTCAACGATCTCGTATCGTCGGCGGCGGAATTAGCCGCTTTACGCATGCGGGTAGCTAGAGAAGACTGGAGGAAAAGCACCTATGGACGATAGCGAAGGCGTTAACGTGGAAGTAGCTGCCTCAGAAGGAGGGGAGAGTGCGTCAAATAGAGACAAGGACATATATTTACAAAAATGTAGATAGACAAGAAATGCCCACGGCACAGAACAGAGCCGCAGCGGCTGAAATGACATCAAGGTCGGTGGAGCCATGGGTGGTGGCTTCACGTCTGCCTCTCCCATTTGGTGAGGCAGTAAAAGAGTCGTAAGATTCATTTGAAACGACTACACGTTATGTAGACACTGGGAATGTATTACACGAGCGTAATCACACCTATATCTATTCCGCGGCGCCGTAGAACGTTCTAGTAATGCCGGAAGTTTACCATTACGATACTATACATAGATTATTAGTAATGGTAATGTGCTCTTCAATTAATTCTATTGTGACGTAGTGTATTGTAAACAAGTGATAAATTAGCAAATATACAGTGTGTTTGGTCACTCGTTGTACATAGGTGGTGTTTCACGGACCCGGCGGCGAACATGCACCTCTTATTGGCTGGTTCGCGGATCAACATGCGTCACGTATCGTTTTATTGGTTAAAATATCCTCTCATTGGTCAGTAGGCTCGAATCGCTGAGATACCAACACTACGCTTTGTGAGTGAGGAAGACCTTTATGCGCCGTCAAGTGGTTTATGATTTCCACACAGGACAAAGACTTGTGTACATGAACTTGCCCGTTTTTTAATACCACTAAGGTGGCAATCAAGCATACGGCCTGCCTGATGGTAAACAGTCACCGTAGCCTATGGACATTTGCAACACCAGAGGTGTCACTCGTGGGTTGTCGGCCCTCTAAAAACCTCTTCACGTATTTCTTAAAGAATTCCATGCTGTAGTCCATTGCAAAAATCTCGCCTGGGAGCTCATTCCACAGCTTGAGTGTTCTCGGAAGAAAACTTCTCTGGGACCGCACAGTACGAGACCATTACGGTTCCAGCGTGCGAGGGTGAACTCCCCGCCGTCGGCGAGCGGGCGATTATAAAAAGTAGCTGTCGGCATCATATTGAACAATTCTTCAGAATACAACCCGTTGTACAATCGGTAGAACACACAAAGGGAGGCATAATATCTACTTAAAAAACTTAAGGGTTTAAACCTGTTTGTCTTGGTCTGGTTGTTTTTAAGAGAGGTGGGGCGCATCAAAGTAGTCCGTCGTCTGGGGAAGCAACTTCACCTCAGAGAAAACCGTAGTCAAATAACAAGTCCCTGGAGGGTTGTTGTGTTCTTGCGAATGAGTGAGGTCACCAGTAATTTACTAAGGAGTTGCTGTGTTAGCAGCAGATGTGGCACGGCGCCACCGATTGTATGTCTCCTGACGATGTATACTTCGCTCAATTTTATGGATATAAATATCCCATACGTAGGATCAGCACTTCAGCACTGCGCACGATATCGGGCAGTGAAGGCTTTCAACATGTTGCCTAACGAGTTGAAAAACATAAAGAGTAGTAGAGAGCACTCATCTTTTTAAAACGAAGCTAAAATCATGATGGTTAACACCATGTTTTTTATATTTATATATTATGCTATGCTTTATATATTAAGAGTAATAGTTTAGTTATGGAAGAGCGAAGCTTCCTAATACAGGCATTGTTATGCCTAAAAGGAAACTTCAAGTACAAAATGTATACCTAGAAACTCTTACAGGAAATAAATTATTTTTATTTTTTTTATTATTGTATTATGTTTTTAGCTTCGTTTTAAAAAGCTGCGTATCACACAGTTCACTTGTCATTCGTAAAATTGATCCGTTTTTGGAGCGAAGCCTTATTTTTAAAAGGAAAATGTATGATGCCGCCGCGGAATTAAAACGCCTTTTAACGCTTTTAAAAAAGCAAAGCAGAAATTAATAATCATATTTTTTTAATAATTATTTTATTTATTTTCCTACCTTCCATCGCAATGATGATGTTAGAAATAGAGTTGGTCTGAAAGAGAGCGTCGGTGTTAAAATAAGAAGAGGCATGCTCCGATGGTTCGGGCATGTTGAAAGAATGCAAGATGAAAGAATGACGAAGCAGATATACAATGCAAAAGTGGAAGGATGTAGGAGCCGGGGAAGGCCAAGACTTACCTACCATGACCAAATTGGTAGTGTTCTATCAGAAGGTGATGTCAGGAGCCCTAGAAACCGGCGAGCGTGCATGAGAAGAGCAATGAATGTTAAAGAAGCGAGTGAGATATGTAAGGATCGAGTCAGGTGGCACTCGGTTCTCTCTGCCTACCCCGCAAGGGATTTGGTGTGAAGTTATAGATAGACCTTCCATTGGTAACCTAACCCCTATATTTCCATACTAATTCATTCCATATTCACGGTTTCCGTATTTACGGTATAATTTTGGAATGTGTACCCCGCGAAAAAGGAAATTTTACTGTATGTACATAAATCTGATAAAAAAAAAACACGAATTTAGTTGTACACGCAGTATTAGAACCGAGGACCACTTGTTCAATAGGCCGGTTCCTTATGCAGTAGACAGCACATACAGTATAGACATGTAGAGCCAAATCAAAAGCACCCGAAACCGAAGAGCATGCATGAAGAGTTTGATGAGTGTGGAAGAAGCGAGAGCGGTATGTTTGGATCGATGCACCTGGCGTTCCATAGTCTCTGCCTACCCCAATGGAAGACAGGTGTCTTGATAATTATGTATATACATATAATTACATTGTATATTATACGTGTGCACCGTTACATTCGTTTTGATCTTTGGTCGCGTGAAATCGGTAGGTTAAGATAACAGCCGCTTACATTCATTAACAGTCGCCGTGTTCTAGTACGACCTTTGTAATCTCCGTCGATGATAAGTATGCGATAACTTACAATCACAAGAGAAATTATACAAGCAGATAGGGCATGGGGTAAAGTGTGAAAACAATACGCAAACAACTTTTCTGATTTGTACTTCTTCCCGCGCTTTTGACTAGTGACATTGTTATACATCGATGCATTGTTGTTATACTTGAAATTTTTACAATTCAGTATAAAATTAGATTTATGCAACAATTTCGATAGTATTTTGTGACATGAGTGCTAGTGAAATTATATAGTGATGAAAAAACTCAAATATAACACGTTTATGCACTTTTTGGAAGACGTGAAAAAGTTCATCAAAAAAACCTTGTAAAAATCACTATCGTTTTACGGGTGGTGTTAAAGGGGGTTGATTGGGTCTAGATACCCTTCCCAACTATTTTTTCAGCACAGTACCTGAAGGTGGAGCATAGAATTAAGATTTACAAATGTTCTAAACTTAAGACTTTGACACTGGCATAAAGAAGCAACGCTATTGCCATATGTATATAAAAAAAAAACTTTTCTGATTGACAGTACATATTTATGGGAGATCATGATATTGCTGGGACCTTTCTCAATCTATAGAAAACGAAACGAAATTGTTTAACTTTCAAGGTTTTATAACTATACTAAAATCAAATAATTGTGACTATATACCAATGTCTTTTTTAACCTTTTCACGTTACAAAAGGCAACATTAAGATAAGCATATCTCTTGTCAATCATTTATTAATACCATAGATAAGACAAAACATGCACTAATGTAGCTTTTAAACTTGTTTTCCTCTTGGGATATTATTCTGATAGTGCTATTATTTCAAGTTTTGTTGAGTTTGTTTACAACTTTTATTAGAAAATGAACAAATGACTAGTTTAATAGTGAACCAATGGGTGTAATTGGACTCAAGAAACTCTAGTTCGTAATTCCCACTCTACCACCTGTTGGCAACGCCAACAAACAATTATCATTTTTATATGGCAACAATATAATGTGACGGTTTACGTCTCCGTTTGGAGTTTCGAACGTTGTTGTATGAAGCATATGGTGTGTCGTGTAATAATTATTAATAAAATCAGTGCCATTGGAATCTATTGTTTGCTTCACATCCGAAGACCAGCCCTACAAAGGAGTCGACCAGCCTGGCTCCTTACACCACCAATAATACACAATGTACACTTGGCAGACACTTGCAATATTAGCGAGTGATAATCGTCGGATAGCAGTCGACCGGACGGTCGGCTTGGTGCATATACATTATGAAGTGAAAGTTGAAATGTTGATCAGGCGAGACTCCCGAGAACCTTCCGCTATGCACGGCGACTATGTTTGATTCATTTAATGTCAAACATACATGACGACTCCGGTGGCGAAGTGGTCTTAACCACACGCTACTTTAACACCAACGCTCGTGGGTGCGATTCCCACCCAGGGCAAACATTTGTGTGCATGAACATCTCTGTTTGGCTTGGTCTGGGTGTTTTTACGAGAGGTAGGGCGCATCACAGCAGCCTGTCTGAGGAAGTACCCCTACCTCACATAAAACCGCAGCCAAATAACAACTTTCAACAACAACGTAATACGGTACGAGAAAGGTATTGTATGAGAGTTGGTTTGAAAGATATCGTGTTAAGGTAAAAACAGGCATACCCATTTGTTCGGGTATGTCGTACTCCGAGATTTTTGGAGGCAGTTGAGATGAGGCAGTTGATGTAGTTCCGTTGGTTAAGATTGCAGCGAATATCCATACCTAGCATATTCAGGCCATCTCACATACTGAGGGAAGCGCCCTGAAGGCTGGGAGTGGGAAGAAATGGGGGCGTTTTTGTTGTAAACGCGCACACCCGAGTTTTCTTGGCATTAAACTCTACCACGCTATTGGAACCCAATTTATTAATGAGATCCTACACCCGATTCCGCGATTAAACCAAGGGCGTCTCCGACTTTTGATGACGACATCGGAGTGAGGAATGTAGTATTCCATGCCAACGCCGATCTCGACAAATGGACGATGGCATCACCACTGGAGCATACTCTTCCAATTATTTCAATTAATAGCGCAGGCACTTGTAGCAATGATAAAATATCTTCGATAACTAACCAGCGTTACATTTAAAATTAGTCAATGTTAAATACCTGACCATTGACCACGTTCGTGAGTTGAATACACTTCGAAACTGGCTTCTGGACAGTTTCATATGATGAGATATTTGGAAACTGGCGAATCACAAATCGACAAACTGAACATAAAGGTATCATCGAAAATAGTCAATGCATACAAAATGTAAAATCCATAATCTCTTTGAATATGTACCTATGTATATCTTCACGCCACATCCCTTGTGGGGTAAGCAGAGAAAATACCATAATACGCGGTCTTAACACACCTGGCACGGGCACGCTTCTTTAACATTCATAGCTCTATCAGATCAACTCTCTTTCTTACATAGTCATTATGATTTCGGAGTATACAAGCGTTACGGCGCCGATTATGGGCAACGCTCGCATCTTACCCGCGTTTATTCTACTTCATGCTCCTTTTGTCATACCCAGCTCACTAAATAGTATTATAAGAAGTTATAAGCCTTAATTCACAAGCTTAAATAAAATTCCAATATTTTTCCATATTCCACAGTTACATGCACGTCAAGTGTGATACTTTGACTTTTACACAGTTCTTACGCCATTGGTAATAAGAGTAACAATCGTATTTGTCTGAGTGCCAAGCGTGATCCGCTCTTAGCTGTTCAAATAAACCAATAATAATTTATATGACGATTATAAACAAACAATTATGATTATAAAGATTGTAACTTGTGCTCCCGTACCTTTATAAAACACTCACTTTAAAAGGGTGGTTGACCCGGAGCACAGATAGTAAGTATCGCCAAGTTATATTAAAATACGATAGATAAGTGAGCCAAGTACACGATACCAGCAATCGATGTCTGATGACGTCAAGGCACTGTTAGCGAACTGCTGCCATTAGCGGATGCACAAACATTCCTTTTTATACTAAAGGCGAAACATTAGCAAACGCAATAATGTCAAAAGAATAAAAAAATATATAATGATATAAAAATATTTATCTGCCATTAGGCCCTCACGGGCACTTAAACACGCCTAACATTCTCATTATAGTATCTCATTAATTTTTCATAGTTTCGATTTCTCATAATCGACCGGCATTTCGAAAATGACCATCGGCGATGAAGAAATGCCAAGAGAAACGTGCTAATATATGCCATTTTTCAAATCGACAATTTCTATTACAACAAAATTTCCCCGGGAGGGATGTGGTGTGAAGTTATAGTATAGTAGGCCTCCCTATGTGTGTTCTACCTATTGTACAATGGGCTTCCGAGGAGTTGTTCGATATAATGTCAACAACCCCGTTTTACAATTGCACCGCTCGCCGACGGCTGAGAATTTATTCTCACACACTGTTGTTGTGCTCACTAGTAAGCTCCTAAGGAGTTTAGTGTCAGCAGCAGCTGTGTGGTATCGCACATATGAAACGGTAACGGCTTTACATCAGGTGGGCCGAAAGCTTTATGCCTTCCGAAGTCGTACATAAAAAAAAAACAAATAGCAATTTGGTCGTAATAAGTGAGTTTTGGCCATTAGAGAAATAACCTATGATATTACGTAGTAACTCAATTTACCGCTACGGGTCGGGGTACCGTAAATTAGACAGCGCATGTCTTATTGGCCAGTAGGCGGATTCTACTAAAAAACTGCAACTGCAAAGCAGCGCGGCGTGTGTCAAAATGCATTCTACTAAAAAACTGCAACTGCAGTGCAGTGCGGTGTGTTTCAAAATGTACGCATTTTGACACACGCCGCGCTGCAGTGCAGTTGCAGTTTTTTTCATTCTACTAAAAAACTGCAACTGCATTGCAGCGCGATGTGTTTCAAAATGTACGCATTTTGACACACGCCGCGCTGCAGTGCAGTTGCAGTTTTTTAGTAGAATCGGCCTACAGTTCACATCGACTTGTTGGTTAAAACATCCTTCCGTTGGTCTGTAGGCTCGACCGAGATATTTAGGCCATTTAACACAACATTTTTGTGAGCGCGGTGTGACTTCATGCACACGAATGGTTTATTATTTTGTGATCTTGGCCTTCCGCGGCCCCTTCATCCTTCACGTTAAGTAATTGCTTATAATTAGAAAACAAACTGATAAATTTGCCCAATTAATATGGAAACCAACTAAGGAAGCAGCCGGCCAGCCAGTAAACAAATTAATTAACAGCCACAAAAGCAAGAATGTATTGACTCCCCTATGTCACATTAATTGCACCGAACGCTATCGGCCATATCGCTGTGAGCTGCTTTAATAACTTAATACCAGCTTATTGCACTTGTAGCTCCTTTTTAGAGATCTTATCGAACTAACCTTGGCAATGTTCGCCTTTAATTATAGTTATTATTATCACTTATAGAGCGGAGAAAGCACCGGCGTATTAACCAACTGATGTCCGGTTCTTATCCTGGTGTGGTCATGTACTGGTGTTTTGTCCGTCTGGGGGAGTACCTCCACCTCACAGAAAACCGCAGCCAAATAACAACTCGCTAGAGGGTTGATGTATTCCTGCGTGTAAGTGAGGTCACCAGTAAGCTCCCAAGGAGTTGCTGTGTAAGCAGCAGAGGAGGCATCGCGCGAGTAATATTTAATGTACTGCAAGCGTTAATAGGCTACGGTACCCGCTTTACATCAGGTGGGGTGTATGCCTCCCGACGTAGTATATAAAAAACAATGTACCTACCACTAAACGTGATTTCGGATTTATGAATATACATATTTGTAATTATTAATTGTTCGTTGAAGGAATACATAGTGAAGAAGTCCGCACGTCCAAGAAATTATATTTAAACAGACGTGTAGCTTAACCTAAGAAAGGTCTGGATTTGCCTCTGGGTTGTAGAGGTCTGACAGCAGTTGCTACATGTCAAAAACAGTATCTTCACTAGGTAAATCCTTAGGTTTAGATAGCGGACCACGCCAATCCTAACGGATTAGGAAACATATATTTATATATATTTGATATGGAGCGACCGCCGTCAAAGCGTAACCCAGAGGGAAAACCAGACCTGTTTTAGGTTAAGTCACACGCCTTTCAAAATATAATTTCTTGGATATGTGGCTTTCCTTACGATGTTTTCAAATGGAAATTCAGAAAATTGCATTGGCAGCGCGCGAATATCATTTCAGCGTTCATAAGCTACGGTAACCGTTTAACATCAGGTGGGCAGTACGTTTGTCTGTCTCCCAACGTAGCGTAAAAAAAATGTAGGACAAATTACACAGCGCCATCTAGCACCAAAGTAAGCGAAGCTTGTGTTATTTAATTTTTTTTACAAATATATTCTTATTATACATAGAAAATACCCAGACCAAGACAAACACACATGTTCATGCACACAAATGTTTGTACTGTGTGGGAATCGAACCCACGAGCGTGGGTGTCATGGTACAGGTGTACACGTACAGCGCGTTTCACCACTGCGCCACCGAGCTCGTCAAAAAATACAAGAATAATTTGGTAACACCGTTGCCTACACCACACTTAACAAAAGCGTGTTCAAAAACTTGAAACTGTTAACCCAGTAACACGAACATTAATTATGTAATCAAATACATACCGTATGCTCTGTGTTACATAACGCCATCCCCACGCATCGGGTCAGGCATATTCACTGTACAATGTTTATTATTGGCTATAAGTTTTCACTGTACAATGTTCATTATTGGCTATAAGTTTTCACTGTACAATGTTCATTATTGGCTATAAGTTTTCACTGTACAATGTTCATTATTGGCTATAAGTTTTCACTGTACAATGTTCATTATTGGCTATAAGTTTTCACTGTACAATGTTTATTATTGGCTATAAGTTTTCACTGTACAATGTTCATTATTGGCTATAAGTTTTCACTGTACAATGTTCATTATTGGCTATAAGTTTTCACTGTACAATGTTCATTATTGGCTATAAGTTTTCACTGTACAATGTTTATTATTGGCTATAAGTTTTCACTGTACAATGTTCATTATTGGCTATAAGTTTTCACTGTACAATGTTCATTATTGGCTATAAGTTTTCACTGTACAATGTTCATTATTGGCTATAAGTTTTCACTGTACAATGTTCATTATTGGCTATAAGTTTTCACTGTACAATGTTCATTATTGGCTATAAGTTTTCACTGTACAATGTTCTTTAATGGCTATAAGTTTTATTTTCGGAAGTATGTTTCGAAGTTTCGTGTACAGTTGAAGTGGCTCCCTATTAGACTTCGCAGAAATGTGCACATACTATCCCTGCTTTTCAACCGAATTGCAAATCCCAGTTCCCCTCAAATACCTCTGTACTCGTTTTCCACTCCTTCCACAGCCAACTCGATCCCAAGGTTCCTGTCATATGAAATTTTTACACTTCCCCCTAGCTAATAGGAAATTCGTTTTTTAATTCGTTTACCATGCGAGCTGCTACACTTTGGAATAAATTACTTCCAGAAATAAGAGAGTCCTTCTGTTTCAAGAGAAAACTAAAGAAGCACTATCTAAATACATTATTATCAGTGATTATTTTGTGTTATTTGTGTGCAATAAAGAATTATATATTGCATGATGATCATATTACTTAGTAACATTAATTATTCTCTCACAGATTAGTTAATACTCATTACAGTGATGTCGCAGACAATTAGCTTAATTAACCTTCTAATTAACAGGCTAGCCTTTTGGCTAAATGGCGCCCTTTACCACCAGCGGCCTGAATGATATTCAGCCGTTCAATCAAACAGCTAGGCCTGACTTGCATTGATAACATTATGTTATGTTTTGAAATAATTTACAAATAAAAAAACTACCAATTTCGGATTTTTCATAATTCGTCACATGGTAACTCTATTTGTAAACACACTAAGCATCAGCAGGCCAGATCATAAATGGTGGTATTCGATGCATGCTGATCACTCTGATCACTGTTTGCCTTTGAAATATAAGTTCTTCGACTATTGCTCGTTGACCTGTAAAGCCTGCGTAGCATAGTATACCTTTTAAATTGACTATATGGGCTATTGCCATGTTTTTTTTTACATTTCCAAATACAACAATTTCGCTGGCATGGGGGGTGGAGGGGGACAATTGAGTCTAACAAAAATTTACACTTTTAATATAAATATTTCGTAAACGGATCACTAAATCGAAAAATGGTCTTCCCACACCCTCAATAATTCTAAAAAAACCTATCTAACGACTGCCTATACCATTGGGGTGGGGGCGAATAAAAAAAATCATCCCCTCTTTACGTGTAGGATAGGTACCACCAAAAAATTATTTCTTTTCAAAATTTTATTCTACCACTTTGTCAGCATAGTTAATATGTATATACATGCCAAACTACAGCCATCTAGTATAAAGCGTCTCTGAGCTAGGCCGCGCACAGACGGACGGACAGACAGACGGGCATGGCGAAACTATAAGGGTTCCTTGTTTACTAACGGAGCCCTAAAAACGAAAGACTCACCTTCTATTGAGCTGATAGGGCTCGCTGGCGTCCCTCTTGGAGTCCATAGTGAACTGGTAGTAGATCTTAGCGGCAGCTTCCGATTTGTCGTGCGCTGAATACATGAAGCCGTGCAGCTGTTGCACTAAGCTCCAACTTAGCCTCCATATGGATTTGCTCATCTTGGGCGTGCATGATACGAACCTGAAAGTTATCGACTTCTTGTAATACGACATTGTCTTAAACAACACGGTAAAATGGTAGTAAAGAGTATGGTAAGGAAGAGTAAGCAGTGGGAACCGAGCGTCACATGACTCGGTCCCTTACACACGTTACTCGCTTCTTTACCATTCATAGATCTTCTCATGCACGCTCGCCAGTTTCTTGGCAGTAGATGCGACGCTTTTATTCCTCGCGCTGTTCATGTACTCTTGATTGATCCTCAACATTATTTAATGACATGTTTCCGGTTTTTGACATGTTTCCGGTTTTTGACATGTTTCCGGTTTTTGGCATGTTTTGACGAGTTCGATGGTAAAGGAGTTAGTAATGTTTAATTCCTACACGGGAATGTTATGCATGAACATGTCTGTCTTAGTCTGGGTTCCTAAGAGGGGTAGGGCGCATCAAATCAGCTCGACCGGGGAAGTACCTCCATCTAACAGAAAAGTACAGTCAAGATAACAACTACCTGAAGGGTTGTTTTGCTCCTGCGAGTGAGCGACCAGTAAGCTCCTAAGGAGTTGCTGTTAGCAGCAGAGGTAGCATTACCCGAGTGTACCTACTTAATGTATTGCAAGCGTTCACACTCTATGTGGGCCAACCTTGCTGGTCACATGATTCGGTTCTTACGTACCTCCCTCGTTTCTTTAACATTCATAGCTCTTCTCATGCCCGTTCGCCGGTCCCTAAGGCTCCTGACATCACCTTTTGATAAAACACGATCAATTTGGACAAGCTATGTAAGCTTGGCCTTCCTAGGGTCCTATGCTCTCCTAATTTCACGTATTATGTAGGAAATCCATAATAAATAAACATACTTTTTCATTCAACGATAAAAACGATACGAAATATCGCCAAAAATGAAAAAATTAAGTGATGGGCTTTCATGTTTTAACCAGTTGAGAATGCTCAAGCTTGCATTGCCAGAGGAACACCTGGCTCGTCAATTATATAACAAGTCAATTTTTTTTTTTTTAGCCATTTAGATCATGTTCCTTAAGAGATAGGAACGGTGTTCCTGAACATTCCTATTCTACTTTTTTATGCTGAATCCGAATCTGAAGTCAAAATTCAAAAATATTAAAAAAAAAACCGACAGACAAACACACAGACAAACGCACAGACAAACGCACAAACAATGATATAGATTTCATATAGGAACCGTGTTCCTGAAAATGGCGTATTCTTTCGTGTTCCTAGCGTAATCCGCTTCCGCCTAAGGATATGGCGAAGATACTGATATTGAGACCTCCGCAACCGAATCCGCCAATCCTAATGGATTAGAAAACTGGATAACTATAGGAGGAAGAAGAAGAATGGGTGAACGATGCAATATGTACGCTACGCTGTTTGATATTAATCTACCTTTAATACACGTACGATTGTATTAAGTTTGATAAATTGACCTTATTTATGGTTGCTTGATAATTATATATTGTATGTTTAATAATGTATGTTGTTCTTATTATTATTTTATTATTTCCTCTTTTTATACGTTTTGTGTCAAAAGATATTCATGTCTTACATTCAACATTATATCAACAGCACTGAACTTTGATAATCATGATAATGTATATATATTCGTACGCTTGTTGCATAATAATTAATTTCTTTAATGCTCACAAGTTTCTTTGTCTAATATGTTGCTATTTGCGGAAACCTGTAATAGGCTGAATGTATTGTTAAACTGGCTTTCTAATATTGTTTTATGCTGTTGGTTTACCAAATCTACCAAAATTAAATTAAATATATTGGCGTACACGTGACAATGTTATTGAATAAGTGCTTATAAAAGCTATGAGCTTTTGCAATTGGGAAATATAACTCGCGTGTTGCTACCTCCGGTGCTAACACAGCAACTGATTAAGAGAGCTTACAGGTAACCTCGCCCACTCGCAGGAACACAGACTAACACTCCCGTGAATTGTTATTTGGCTGCGGTTATTCTATAAGGCGGAGGTACTTCGTACTTAAAACAGTCAGATTGAGGCAAACAGATATGTTCATGCACACAAATGTTTGTCCTGTGTGGGAATCGAACCCACGAGCCTTGGCGTTAAAGTAGTTTTATTAACCACTCCACCTCCGGACTCGTGAAAATCGAAAATGGTATGGAATCAGAAAGAAAACGTCGGCAATGTCGCGGTTATTGGTTAGCAATATTACATTAATCATATTTTATTATTATTAAATAAGTAAAAAAAATAAAAGATAATAATAAAATCATAGTAAACTCCAATAACACATGATTATACTTCCAAATTCAAAATATATTTTCTAGTTCAGTTATAAATCGGTGAATCAATTTAAATTCCAGTTTTCAGGAAGCAACAGTAAAAACAAATTTATCTGATAGGAAAATGAAACTATTTAAATTTCATGGGATGCACTGAACGATTAACATACATTAAATAAAAAGCAATTGAATGTAATATTTGTATAAGATAATGTTAATCATTGATCAGAGTATAAACAATTAAGCATTCATTAATGTACGTCATAGACTTGACCCAGTTACACAATACAACATATATAGTTTGATAAAAAAATGTTAAATGTAAACACTAAATTATACTCGTATTAGCAAAAAAAAATCGGAAGAGTTTTGCGTCAGAAGTGCGTATGATTATTAGAAAAAATGGTACGTCGATAATTTTAAGTTTTAAAATTTGATAAATTAAATGTAAATATTTTTTTAACTTGCAAAAACCTTGTTATCATAATGTATTTTATATATACGCTAATTTTGATAAGAGCCGAAACGCGTATGGCAGTTTTTCATACATTGCGAGGTCAAGGTGACTGGTGGGGTGACACAACACAGGATGTGAAATCATAGGGTAATTAATGAAATCATGAACCGAAGCGTTGTTGCCTGCCGTACAGTTGGGTAAAGGTTTTTTATTATTTGGTAAAGATTCAATTTAATATACATCGACGGGGTCACTGGGCTGAAGGCGATGATCAATTAATTAATAAATAAAACTGAGTAATGATAATAATAACAGAGAGAGCATGAAAGTAGAATAAATGCGGTCGAGATGAGAGCATTGCGCAAAATTTGTGGCATAACGCTTGCTGACCGCGTTCGTAATGAAGACGTGAGAGAAAGAGTTTGTCTGAAAGAGAGTGTCGTTGTTAAGATAAGAAAAGACATGCTCCGTTGGTTCGGACATGTAGAAAGAGTGCGGGACGAAAGAATGACGAAATAGATATACAATGCAAAAGTGGAAGGATGTAGGAGCCGAGGAAGACCGAGACTAACCTACCTTGACCAAATTGGCCGTGTTTTATCAGAAGGTGATGTCAGAAGCCCTAGGAACCGGCGAGCGTGCATGAAAAGAGCTATGAATGTCACAGAAGCGAGTGAAGTATGTAAGGACCGCGTCTTATGGCGCTCGGTTCTCTCTGCCTACCCCGCAAGGGACCTGGCGTGAAGATATACATATATACAAAACTGAATCATAACTAGTTGAGAATGCGCAAGCTTGCATTGCCAGAGTAACACCTGGCTCGTCAATTATATAACAATGCATTTTTTTTTCATTTGTCGGCCATTTTGACAATGTTCCTTAAGAGATAGGTGTTCGGTGTTCCTAACTCTGGTAGCCATACATTTATTATTTATATATATTAAAGTTAGCATTTTGGTTTTACAGATTTTTTCACACAGTTCGACCGTCATCGGATACCACGATGAAAGGCAGCAGAGTTTTATATCTTTTTAATATACATGGGGCATATTGATTTTTTGATGCCTTCTATAAAAAAAATAGAAAGGCAATAACAAAATTAAAAAAGAAACAGTTTTCTGGTAACAACGTGTTACCAGAAAACTTCAGTTTTAATATTTTTAACTTGTGAAATTGAAATTTGTTTATCATCATGACATCGTTTTGAAAATCATGTACCGGAATTACAATGAATATAATCCCAGAAAAAAATGTGTGCTATGGTTTTGTAGGACATTTGGTGCGCCTAAATTAAGTTCAAGAGCTGCCAGAGACTTCAATTGGCATTTGACGATGAATCCTTATCTCGTATATCATTTCTCTGTGTGTGGTTTGGTGAATTTAGAAAATGTAATCTCCATAAGGTTGATTACCGACCGCGATTACCGCATCCAATATTGATATCATACATTAATTAATTGAAACTGGCAAAAAAAAAACTCGTCAGTAAATTCGTACTACATTAATACATGAAAATGAGATTAATGCAAAAGATTTTACATTTGCATCTGACGGTATAGAAGCGTTACACGTGATGGATACCGCATGGCTTGAAGGAAGGCCATAAAAGTCTACGTGGAGAGTGGGTGTCGTAAAGTCATAAAGTTTATTGGAGGGCAATCATTGCCTGTGATTCATATTGTAAAAAGGTGACAAAACTTGAGCGTACTCTTCGAACTGAAAAGAACAAGTCAATCGGCAGAATGGATGTTTACTTTTCAAAATTTAAGAACAAAAAACTTAAGAAGAAACGAAGCATGGCAAGATAATGATTCCTTCTTTTTCTGGCAAATCAGGACAATATCGCTTGAAGACCAAAGGACACTATCTGCAGATTGGTATGTCAAAACTTGCTTGCCCAGTCTTAGAAAAAAATCACGAAAGGCGTCCTCGAAGCAATGTCATCCGTCAACACGATAATGCGTCCGCACATTCAGCTAAAGTAATGAAAGACCTAATGACGCATCCGTCAAGTAGCTTAAAAAATGCGACATCTTTTTTGTCCTAAACTTACAGATAAACTTAGAGGTACACGTTTTACGAGCCCTGAATCGGCGGTGAATTCGCTCCACGAAGCCACGAAGGCATGCCTAAAGAAGATTGATCCAGCCGCATTTTAAAATGGCTACAGCGAATACATAAATGTATAAATTGTGGGGCATATACTTTAAAAGCAATAAATATATATAGTATACAGAAAAATATGTAGAAGTCTAATATCTAGTCTTATTTATCAGAATCCGAGAAATTTTCAGTATGACCTAGAGAAACATAAAATATTGTGTAACTACTTTGTTTCTACTATGGACGAAGCAAGAAATGATGAGATAAGCTAAATATCGATTAGTTATGTATATCGATGTTGAAATCGTGGAAAATGTATGGACTTAATCTAAGAAATTACACGCAAAACTAAGCTACAGATATCAGCACTAATGAACGATCAATCGATCTAAATCCATTGCAAGGTCCGCAGTACCTACTGCTGAATTAGCAGCAGTGACCGAAATAAGATGAAGATTCATTCTTTTCTTCTACAACCTCGATTCGAAATATATTCTATAATTCATATTAAAACCAGTTGAGAATGCGCAAGCTTGCATTGCCAAAGGAACACCTGGTTTGTCGATTATATAACAATTCAATTTTTATTTTTTTTAATTTGTCGGCCATTTTGACCATGTTCCTTAAGAGATAGGAACCGTGTTCCTGAACACTCCTATTCTACTTTTTTATGCTGAATCCGAATCTGAAATTCGAATATTCGAAAAAAAAAACGTTCACACAGACAAACATATAAATTTCATATAGGAACGGTCTTCCTGAAAATACCAACAAAATTTTATTAAGATAAAATTATATTTTGTCGAGACATAACCTAGCAACTATAACTAATAACTTGGTAACTCCGTTGCCAAATATCGTCAATTATTCGGTGAAGAGCTATTGTATTCTTGATCAAATGACACTGATTTCATGCTGTTAACATCTGGATCCAGAGCTGCATGGCAATGTATCCTTCTCCTTTGATCCAATACTGACAAGCGCAGTTAAATATCTCGTAATAAGATAAGGCTGTAACCCACCACCGACTGACCTATAAACTAACAAGTTAAATCTACAACCCGCCACCTACCGGTCTATAAACTATGCAGCACTAACCTAGTCATTAGGTTGTCGTGGCGCACACATCTCTTCCTAATGACGCCCAAATTCCCCACCACTCTGTATTGCACCGCATGCTTCTCTACTTTACCACCAACGTAACTAAAAAAGCATGATAATGAGTTAATGCAAAGCGGTGCATCTTGCCACCACAACTAGTGCGTCAATTAAATCTACAGTTAGTCAATATTAATGTCATAAATACTCGAAGGATGACTCACAATAGGCGTCTTAATTGCATTCTTAAGAACTGCCGATATGTATTATACATTTAAATTAAAACTAATGCTAAATTCTTCTTGTTAGCTTTATCCCGTTTCCTAATCTACTAGGATTGGCAGGGGCCGCTACCTAAGCCCGAGGATTTGACAAAGATACTGATTTTTACATGGAGCGACTGCCAACCTCCACAATCCAGAGTGAAAATCAGACCTTTCTTAGGTAAGGTCACAAGTCTTGGTAAATATAATTTCGTGGACGTGCGGGTTTTCTCGCGATGTTTTCCTTCACTGCGGAGAGCAAGTGATAATTACAAATATGTACATAAATACGAAAGCACGAATTTAGTGCTACATACCAGGATATTGAACCTGGGACCAGTTGATCAATAGGCCGGTTTTTTATCCACTGAACTATCACTGTTCGAAAACTAACACTAAATTAAGCATGTCCAAATTTTCACGCCAACGCAGGGTTGTAAGTAGAAAGAACGAAGACATATGCCGCTATCTTTACACTCCTCACTCGGTCCTTTCACATTTAGGTACATTAGTCAGGAAGTCCATTTTTATATATATATATTTATATATATAATAGTAAATGATGTGTATATTAGATTCTTTAAATTAATACACATTTCAAGTGCAAATCAGTATCGATAGATAAATTTAATGTACTAATTCTACCTTTACTACGGATCCCACTACAAATTGTGAAAAAAAAATCAATTGATATTTCAAAAGACGTACCATTTCTTTTTTCAGATTTTGGTTAGTTTCATAGTGAAAGTTTGTTTGTTTGTTGTTAATGAATAGAAAGATTTCATTTCTTAATGACCATTTCGTTCTGGGTCATCCTATATACACTGCTTAAGGTGCCTTCAGATTTGCTTCAGCACAAATAGAACGAAGTATTTTAATTATTTTAAAATTATTTACATCATGGCGGCACCGGGAATCCACTTTTATTGTGTAGTAAAAATAATGAGAATTTAAAATGAATCATATCAAATATTAATTGAATTATTATCATCTACTGGATAAAAGAAACTTTAAATGAAATCGAGTGTACTTCAGTTTAGTGTTATTTTTTACTCCGGAGTTTACACTCGTACTTAATTTGGTAGTGATAGATGAGTCTTGGGCTTCCTTGTCTCCTGCATCCGTACGCCAAGAGTCACCTCAACACGACTCATCTCTAAACATATATACAATGCAAGAAGTGGAAAACTCCTACTTTCGCATTGTAGATCTGTTACGTCATTTTTTCGTTCTACATTCTTTCTACATGCATGAACTAACGGAGTATGCATTTTCTTAACACCGACGCTCCAAAATCCCAATCCGAAATTTTGCGCAATTTGTATCAATAAAAAATCTCATCTCAAGGTTTATAGCAATCAATTTACGGGTTTATTATTAACTTTTAGTTATATTATTTCGGTAGGCAAACGAGCATACGGCCCACCTGTTGTGGAATATACGCTTGCAACACAAGATTTATCGCGCAGGCGTTGCAACCTATCTGCTATCGCGCTTCATTAGCAACTTCCTGGTAACCTGACGGGTGCAGTCTTCTTACAGGCAAATGGCTCTATTAACTACCCTATACTGTATCGTGTCTGATTGTACTCGAGTTTCAGCAATTTCATAATGGCGACCGTGACCTGTTTTCAGCTCAAATGGTGGGTTTACTTGACTCCACAGAGTGTCGAAACGAGAACAAAACGATAAACGTAATGACGTACTTTGCTCGCTATCGCTCTTCCAAAATAATACATTAGACTTATCTTTAAAAAATTAAGATAAGTCTCGATAGGGTTTGTACTTCCACTCCGCTATAGAGCATTGTGCTGGCGGAGTACGCTCAATGCTTCTGATTGAAGGCAGTTCTGCGCAGTCGTGGATTGAGATGGGGTAAATGATCTAAGACTATTTGTTCTACTAAGATGTGTGTAGTTCTAGGCCATATTTGCAAATTTGTTCTACAGAATCATACAAAAGACTGTCAAAATAAACGAAGTAGACTTATTTAAAAAGGACCTTCATCTAGTAGAATATTCTTATTCCTAAACGAACTACAAATGGCCGTCAAGCTTTAGTTCTAATTTAAAGATTGACTGAAGATTTCATCAAAACCGATCTAGCCATTTTTGAGTCCATAGAGGACAAACATACATACATTGTTTTTTTAATATACAGATAGATAACCGAGTTTGAAATAACCTCCAGCCGGCGTACGATATTTTTATGACTAGTGTTCTTTAAGGGATGACGAAGAGGTAGACCGCATAGCAAAATTAGTCCTTATAACAGAATTTTCAATTACACTGAAATATTTTCAAAATTCAGAACTGTAATTTACTGTAACAGGAAAGAGTTTTGGGACAAAACTATTCAGGATCAACGTCTTCGACTACCTTGGTTTATTGAAGTGAGAGTGAGAATACATGTTCTAAATTTATATGTGATATGAGACTTTGATCAGGAGTAATCAGGACAGCGGACTCTGGCCTCCGAAATCCAGCTAGTACGTGACCGCGATTGATGCTCTGATGATGATGACTTAGAACAGGACATTATCCATCAAGAATCATCATCGTCATTTTGGAGCTCGGTGGCGCCACGGTTAATTAGCGGGTTCGATTCTCACATAGGACAAACATTTGTGTGCATGAACAGACATGTTTGTCTTGGTCTGATTGTTTTTAAGTGAGGTAGGGCGTATCAAAGCAGATCGTTTGGGGAAGTAACTCCACCTCACAGAAAATCGCAGATTGTGTTCCTGTGTGTGAGTGAGGTCACCAATAAGCTCCTAAGAAGTTGCCGTGTTAGCAGCAGAGGTGGCATCGCGCGAGTGTCACTTAATTTAATGCCAGCATTCATAGGCTACGGTAACAACTTTAGATCAGGTGGACCGTAAGTTTGTATCCCTCCCGATGTTGTAAAAAAAAGTTTGGATTTCTTATGAAAAAATCGGACTCTCCTAATTATATGGTCGTAGAAGAAGTCATTAATTGCTGGAGTGTGTCAAGTACAAGCAAAAGAGTGAACCGCTGATGAGAAAGTTAAAATTAAAGATTAACTTTTGATTAGCTAAACCTACGTCAGGCTGCCAGAATATTCTACGAGCTGCATACCACTTCTCAACACTGAGTCTCTCTATATAAACATCGTGAGAGAAACCTGCATGACCAAGAAATTATATTTCGAAAGACATGTGACCTTACCTAAGAAAGGTCTGGTTTCCCCTCTGGGTTGTGGTCTGACAGCCATGAAATAATCAGTACCTTCGCCAATTCCTTAGGCTTAGGCAGCCCCGCCAATCCTTATAACGGTTATCCTGCTAAGAAGAAGGCCATGTCTAATACAGATAAAAGCCCCTCTTAAAATAATGATTTAACTCGGCTCCTACGCTTTTCACGTCATATAATCTGTTTCGTTATTCTTTCCTCTTGGATTCTTTCTACATGTCCAAACCAACAGAGCATGCCTCTTCTTATCTTAACACCGATACTCTCTTTCAAGCCAACTCTCTTTTACATTGCAAAATCTGTCCACAAGCCTTACCGCTGCAAAGGCTAAATTAACCAATAATGTGGATATTGACAAATGAAAAGGAAGTAATGTAATCGTCAATAATCATTATTTATGTGCGTGACTGAAAAGTTGAAATACTGCCATTATTGCACATGCACGCCTTGTGAAACATACGGGAGCCCTTATAGCACCTAGCTATCGCCACCGGTAATCGTAATTCCTGCACGAAATTAACAAATTACAATCAACATGCTTCCCCTCGCTACAAATTACTATTTTAATTACGTTCATAACGTATACGTAATTAAAACCCAAGTGTGGGTCGGGTTCGAACGCGATCAGTTCCGTACCAGCGAGCAAAAACAAAACACTTAAAATATCACGTTTCTTGCATGGAAATTCTTTAAATACTTTACAATGCAAAAAATTCACTTCCTAAACCTAAGTAGAGTGCGAATCTCCGATCTCTCAATTGCCGGTCGAGTGGTCTCCCAGAGAGGTTTGAAAAGAAGACTGGTCGAACGTGCTTTATATTTCAATTTCTAACAAATTGCTGTAAAGCCGCGCCAGTGCCATTTACCTACTAAACCATGTACAACTTCACTGGGCATATCTTATAAGATTTCCGTTTTTATCATTCAACGCAAAGAACCCTAAAGGCTGACCACATAACAATAATTATAACTGGTCGCCAACGATTGTGGTAAGCTACCGCCGTATGTTAGTAAACCACAAGGTCGCGGTTGCATGTCGGCTAATGATGTAAACAATATGCCTCAAATACACAGACTCAATTAACTAGACTAATGACGTAAGGCAAACGAACATTAAATGATTGAAAGAAAAATGTTTATTCAGAATAAAAAATAAATCAACAAGTAATTATACTTTACTAGAAAAATAAAGTACACGAAAATACTTTATTCTGCATGATTTGAAGATTTTTTTACCGGTATAAAATAGTTTGATTTATTTTAACTACTTTGGATTAGTTACTTCTATTACATTTTTCTTTCATTAAATACTTATTATTACATTTTTCTATGCTCAAGGGTACTATACCGTTCATTTGATAGGCGTGCGCGGCGATGCAAATTAAATGCGAGGCCTCTTGTAGATTAATGTAATGTAATCTTCACATTTTATTTTATATTTTAAAATAAAAAATACATTTGAAATATAATAATAATGGTCATCGGCCGGTAGCTGAGCGAAGACTCAATCTACCCGTGGTTAGGACTCGAGGATACGAGCTGTGTCCAAAAGAACCGTTTTCTGAATGTGGTTCCTTGACCCAACCGTCAAGCGAGAGCCTCTCAAGGTAGCGGTCGAGACTCTTCGCTATAAGTCCGTTCGCCATCATAACGTTATTATTATTTCACATTATTATTATTGCAGTACAATGCTTTTACTGGCATTAATAGTCGTTGGAATACGATACGCTCTGGGCCGCAGATTTAGTCCGGAGCGCACCGTATTAGATCGCGTGGCAAACGATGCGCCAG
This sequence comes from Pyralis farinalis, assembly GCA_947507595.1. NCBI lineage: Eukaryota > Metazoa > Arthropoda > Insecta > Lepidoptera > Pyralidae > Pyralis > Pyralis farinalis. Next base: position 37,357,148 of record OX382264.1, on the reverse strand, counting down.
GCGTTATTATTAATACTAGTATGCACATCGAACTTGGTACGCTTCGCATTTCGCTTGTAGAGACGGAGCATCGAACCATTCAGTTGTGTTTAATCTGGGAAGGAGTTGTTTTACGATTGCAGTTTGAGGTGGAGGTTATTCCCCAGTGGGGGTGCTTATATGCGCCGTCACCTTAAATCCCAAACTGCAAACCTTTTCCCAACCCCATAACCTTAAACAGATGTATGTTTTAACAAACTCGCGCGCACACTCGGATACACCAGCTTTGGAGTGCAGCTCGCTATCATCCTCAGAGCTAAAGCCGACAGAAGAGATGTAATTTGTAAGGCGCATAGACCTACTGAAAATTCTACCTAAGCTACATCAATCTCACGGAAGACCTTCGTCATTGTCGTACGTTGGCGAAAAATAGTCAAATAAATAACAATGAACAAATGAATGAAGTTACATGTAAGTTCAGGAGTTGAAAAGTGCTATGCCCTTGCGTATTGCTTAACCTGCTGTTAACATGTAAGAGGAAAGATTTCGCTCCGATACATGATTGTGAAGTGAAATCAGTCGCGGTCTGTCCTTTGAACCGACGACACAAAAAAGTGACGACTTTGGCGCTCTAACGCCGCCGTACTTAACTATGTAAAAAAGGAGTAAATGCGCGAGATAAGCTACTGCTTACATTTCTATCGATTTTATCTGTATTTTGACGACAAATCTCTTTTATAGTACCAGTGTTCTTAAATACCGTGATACTCTCCCGTGAACATTATCAGTGAGTATTTCCTGCTGTTGTAAGTTTTTTTTTATACTACGTCGGGAGGCATACAAACATACGGGAGTAGCCTATTAACGCGATATATTAATTATCACTCGCGCGATGCCTCCTCTGCTGCTTACACAGCAAATCCTTGGGAGCTTACTGGTGCTCCCTCACACGCAGGAACACAACAGCCCTCTAGGGAGTTGTTAGCTTGGCTGCGGTTTTCTGTGAGGTGGAGGTACTTCACCAGACGGGCTGCTTTGATGCGCCCTACCTCTCTTAAAACATCCAGACCAAGACAAACAGTCATGTTCACGCACACAAATGTTTGCCTTGTATGAGAATCGAACCCACGAGCGGTGGCTCAGTCGTGAATGACGCGACTTTCACCCACACACGTTGGTGTGAAAGTCGCGTCATTCACGACTAAGCCACCGAGCTCGTCAAAGTATTATCCGGATTTGGCGAAGATACTGATTTTAAAATGAAGCGACTGCCGTCCGACCTCTACAAGCCAGAGGGAACACCAGATCTTTCTTAGGTGAGGCCACACGTCTTTCGAAATATAATTTCTTGGACGTGCGAGTTTCCTCATGATGTTTTCCTTAAGTGGTAGGCAGAGAGAACATGACTCTGCCCTGACCTCACTACGTTACGGTAACTTTCCTTTCATTTCCCCTCTTTTATATACAACTGAAATGACAAACATGCAGCCTGCCTGACAGTAAGCACTTGCGACCCCAGGAGTGTCACATCGGCGACCCTGTAAAATCCAGTATAAATACTCACTTGGTAAATGTAGCATACATGACGTCGATGGGCACTCGGTATGGCAGCGTCAGCACGGAGAGGTACCGCACGGCGCGCTGCCTCATCACCCAGTTCACCAGCCCGCTGTTGGCCGAGTCGATGGCGTTCTGGAATATCGTCATCACGGTGTCTGGCAGGTCATCCACCAGCGCGTCCTGGAACACATCGTCTAGTCAAGTCTAGATACGCTGCAACATTTATCACGTCAGTCGTACACTACAGAAGTCTATCCTGCTAACGTAGAAACCTCTGACGAGTTGCTGTGTTAGCAGCAGAAGTGGCGAGCGTGTATTAACGCTATAGCAAGTTCTTCCACATAGCCGCATGTTAGGAAGAACTGCAAAGGCTAGTGGTGCAAGATGTATCTATAACTTCACGCGAAAGCCCTTGCTGAATTTGTAACACTCTGTTCACTCTGTCCTTGCAAATAATCTGGCGTGAAGACACAGATAAATACTCTTTTTAAGGTTCTAAGTTTGAACCAATAACTAAGGTTTCTGTTTTAAGAGAGGTAGGGCGCATCAAAGCAGCCCGTCTGGTGAAGTACCTCCACCTCACAGAAAACCGCAGCCAAATAACAACTCCCTAGGTTGTTATGTTCCTGTGCATGAGTGAGGTCACCAGTAATGTCCCAAGGAGTTGCTGTGTAAGCAGCAGAGGAGGCATCGCGCGAGTGATACTTAATATATCTCAAGCGTTAATAGGCTACGGTACCCACTTTACATCAGGTGGGCCGTATGCTTATATGCCTCCCGACGTAGTATAAAAAAAAATAAGGATATTGCAGTTGTACAAACCTGTCTATGAGTTTTGCATTCTTCACAATCCGGGTCATACTCAAACGACTTATCATCCAATACATCTTGAAGTTGGAAAGTAGTCTGGACGGCCAGGCACCTGGTGCACGAGATCATGTTGTTTCTGTGCAGAAACCGTAGGGCGTCGTCGAAGCCCTGCTTGCACATGTTACTGAGGACCTCTGGTTTCGGGGGGAAGAGGATCCGGGTGAACCTGTGTATATTCTGCTTTGAGAGTTCTATGCTGGTGTTTGCGACGTTTACCTGTTGAAATATTAGACAATTTGAATTTGAAGCTGGCCCACGGCTTAACCTGTCCACACGCTCGCTTTTTAAAATTTTACGCAGCAACCCTAAATATTACCGGAGAACTGATAGCCCAGTAAGATAAGAGAGATATAAAAAAAACAGAGTACAGGCATGTTAATATGGAGAAATATGGCGTTCTTTACATAGAGACAGTCTATCTATCTATAACTTCACTCCAAATCCCTTGCAGGGTAGGCAGAGCGAACCGAGCGCCACAAGATTCGATACTTACAAACCTCACTCGCTTCTTTAACATGCTTTGCTCTTCTTATGCACGCTCGCCCAAAGTTAGTAATTTATATCGTTTTTATCGTTCTCGTTCTCGTTCTCGTATTGACCCTTGCGGGACAGGTTGTACTCCCCGCTCTCGCCCGCATATGCGAGACTGTTACGGAGGGGGCCAGGCCTCGCTTAACTGGTGTTGGTCATGATGCACCAAACACCGCGCTTGTTACATTAAGTGGGTAACTTTTATTTTTATTATTCGTTCAAGTTATAAATGCATTTACTAGCAATGAATGTATTAATAATGTCCTTATGTACGTGCTGTGGTTGTGAAAATTGTGTTTTGAATGGTTTAAACTCATAATATGTGTAAATACTTGTAAAGGCGTACTCAGCCTGTAAGTATAATAAGTACTTTTATGTTTTACTTATAACGATGATATATTTTGTTGTAATGTATTTGTGCAATTTATGGTAATAAAGAATTTATAAAACAAACAACAGTAATTTATATAAATAAGGTTTTACGGTAATTATCATCTGTACCCATATGTAGTTAACACGCATGATCGTAGTATGGACGACAGTAGCCTCTAGCTACCAGAAGCCTGTCAGCTTGTTATTTTAAAAGGTTTTACAACACGACAATTAAAAGTGGTTGAAATTTGCATTGTAATATTATGTTACATGTCTAATTATATACAGGACTCAGCCCAAGTGTATGTAATTTATGCAAAAGGAAATAAACTATGTATTTATATGTACCTTCCTTTTTCGTCACTTAACATCCGCCCTAATTATAGGTAAAAAAAGTTTTAATCGTATTCAAATCTAAAAAATGCAATAATGCCCGCCTTGTTGCATAATAAATGTTTATGTTTTAACACGAAAATTTCTGTAACCATTATTATGTAAATAAAGCTTATTCTGTCTATCGAATCTAAGCACTATAGTACAAATGAATTACTTACATGAAACAGCTGTGAACTCAAATCCCTAGGGCAGATGTCGCTCTCCCCGCAGAAGGGGCTGACTGTGATGGTATTCTCGTCCAGCACCGGCAGGTTGTCACTGAACCCGCCATCCATGTACCGTATGCCGTGGAACCTTGGAGGTAGCATGCCAGAGAACACTGGGACGAAGCATGATGCCATCAGCGCCTGGTCACATAACCCTTTGTCAGTATCGAGCGTTACATACATTCTGCTTGTATAGCTTTTGTCATCATCAGACCAACTCAATTGTACCATGTCGTCTGATAGTTGGTCAATCTTATGTCAATCAAATGAGTAAATGCCTAATTTCATAATAATTGACCAATTTAGTAAAATTGGTCTTACTAAATTGGACCAATTTTACTAAATTGGTCAATTATTATGAAATTAGGCAATTGGCTTACAGTCAACCAATTAAATGATTTAAAAAAGTTCAATGTTGACAATTCATCAATTCATATTAAGAAAAGAATTTTCAAAATAGGTTCACAGTGGGCTGCAAGTCAGACTCCTCTCTGAATTACTTATAAGCTTATTTCTGGTGGGTCTGATACTTTGGGTAATGTTATTACACTTGTAGTTATAGCACAGCAAACTGCTTTTTGGACAATTTTGAATTTCAGGAATACCTTTATGGTCATCTCACATTTAGGGCAAATAGCTTCCTAGTCAATCTCTTGTTCAGATATAATGCCTTGATAGGTATTTTGCTCTTTTGGTAAAGAACATCCGCAAAGTACATCTGGTGAACCGGTGTGCAATGCTACAGGTCACCACTTAGCTTAGCTTTCTTACTGACTTGGCTATTCCATTATCAAAACCTCATTGCATCATTGTCATATCATAGAATATACAGCGTGCATACAGTGGCGTGCACAGAGATTTTTGACAGGGAAGGCAGAATTTTTTTAAAGCTATTAACTTACCAAAAAATACAGAATGTTGAATTAAACAATTTTTAACGGAAGTATCGCGTATTTTATTTATTTTGTTGAACCTGACGTTTCGAACGCTTTGCAGCGTCCGTGGTCGCAGGAAGACTAAGGTGGTATTTGTCTTACATTAGTTATTCAATTATTACATCTACCGACATGGATGGATTAATTATATATGTTCCGATTCACACAAAAATCGCTCACAGTGTCCGAACATTTTTTAGATCTTTGGGTTTGGGACTTGATTATTTTTAGGACTGGATCCCAAGCAGGTGGTACTTGCCAACCATCTTCTCTATTGAAATTGGGGTGTTTTCTTATTTCAATAGCCTCGCGCAACATTCTCGGCATGTAGCGATTCTCCTTGGCGAGGATTTGTGGTTTATCGAACCGGATGTAATGGTTTGGCTGGTCCAGTGTATGTTCACACACTGCAGAGTTTTTATCGCGCCTATTCTTCATGTCAGCAATGTGTTCTTTCACACGAGTACCTACGCTTCTCTTTGTTTGCCCTATGTATGATAAACCACATTCGCAGTCTAATTTGTATACTCCTGCATCTTGTAAGGGGATATTAGACTTGATAGGTCTTAGAATTTGACTGATCTTCTTATGGGGCTTATGGGGCTATACAGAATGTTGATTTTGGTTACCCAATCTTGTGGAAATAATGATGTATGTGATCACTTGTTTTTTTTCACCGAAAGATAGTTTTGAAAACATTTATTTTCCCTACACACACCACATGAACAACTTTCGCAGTGAATATCATCATATTTATCAACTTTAAAACTTTAAAATCTTATTTCGTCTGCTACCAGTCAATCGATTCAAAACAAAAACAATGGCGGCCGTTTTAAAATCAAAATAAAATTGAACATCAATTTTATACGAAAAAAAGAAATGGCAATATCTTTCACTATAATTATATGCAGCAAACTACTTTTTAAAATAGTTACGTAGCAATGCTCGCGACACTTCGGTGATTTACGTTATAGTTCAGCTGAAAAGACATTGTCTATACTTTGCGATTGTGTGCGTCATTTGTGTTATTGTGGGCAATGTAATTATAGGAATGCACACTACAGTATTTGTATAAACAACACGGCACACATACGTAAATTTAGACAGATATAGTTAGTGTCTCTGCCGTAAAAAGCTGCCAATGCGGCGCTAGTGTAGCGTAGCGCCTAGCTGCGATTTGAATATGACTAGCGATGACTTTAATAACTTACCGGTACCGATAGATGGAGCTTTTAATTTTTTGTTTTTGATACGAAATATTAGTTAAAAACTATGTTTAAGAATGAAACATCGGATGGTATTTATCAAATTGATAGGGTAGGCAATGTCTTTTTGCCTATATGGAGTGCACGCCACTGTGCATAAAGCTTATCTATTACCATGCACCAACCTCATATAAAGTAATGCACAAACATTATTGTATGAGGTGACTCAATGCAAATGTATTTTTTTGTTTATACTATGTCGGGAGGCATACAAGCATACGGCCCACCTGATGAAGCGATTACCGTAGCCTATGAATGCTTGTCATACATTAAGTATCATTAGCATGATGCCGCCTCTGCTGTTAACACAGCTACTCCTTAGGAGCTTACTGGTGACCACACTTACATGCAGGAACACAACAACCCACCAGGGAGTTGTTATTTGGCTGTTTGGTTTTCTGTGAGATGGAGGTACTTCCCCAAACGGGCTACTTTGATGCGCCCTATCTCTCTTAAAAACACCCAGACCACAAACAGACACAAATGTTTGTCCTGTGTGGGAATCAAGTGCACGAGCATTGGTGTCAATGTAACATTACACTACTGCACCACAACACTTATGTGTGCATGCACACTGAACTAAGAAGCTGTACCAGCATAGAGATGTACTATTCCTAATGGTATTTCTAAAGTACCAACCTGCAATAAGTCTTCTCTTGTTGCGAATTCCGATACTATAACATTCTGACCATCATATACCCTCGTCAGAGATATGTGCAGTTTGCCGCTGACGATCTTGTGAACATCAGCCGGCAGGTATTTTTCCATACCCTCAAGGAGGACATTTTGAATGTTGAATGAGGGACTAAATGGTCCCAGGGAGCCAGCCCTGGCTTCTCCTACTACCCTCAAAACATCACTGGTAAGCTCGCCTGGAAAAAGGAATATGCTCAATCACATGCACATTGCATTTGTTACTTAACCTGTGTGTCCCCCACGTCCCATACATTTAAAAATTTCCCCATTTTGGTCAGAAATATCAATTTTCGAGTTGTTTTGTAGTTTATCAATAAATGGTCTTAATACAAAGGGTAATTTTGGTTATTGTTTATCTAGTTCAAATAAGCCAGTCAAAAAGTAGGACCCTGTGATCACATTTTCCTACATCCAGCCTCAGATTACAGGATGAGTTAAAAGACATTTTTTGTTGTTAAAAATTACTTAACCCTTCGAAACCTGGGTAGTCATATATGACCGCGAAATGTATGGGAAAACGTATATAACGGGTTCTGACTGGTCACGAGTAACTATTTCAAATTAATTATTCATCCATTTTAATACCTACTTCTTACTTTTATAAAAATTATCAAATGTTTTATTAAAAAGATTCCTTTTCTTTATTTCTTATTTTTATGCCTCGGCCTGTAGTCCATTTCATTATCTTATGTACATTTACTACTTTCATTTTTACTCTAGTAGACATAGGTTTTATAATTTAGAGTGCAAGTGGCTCCATATAATCTTCAGACTCAAAGCTAGTGGGGGTGCATCGAAAGATTGTGACTGGAAAAGTATCTCCAAATAAGGGGTTGGTGTGTTCTTACTGAGGTTACCAGTAGGTTGCAGCGTTTGCTGTGGTGGTGGCAACACTGTGTGTCGACTTATATTAGTTCAAAAGGTTATAAGCTATAGTAACCACTTTACATCAGGTAGGTCATATGCCTGTTGGCCTTCAAATGTTATATAAAAATAATAAACCCAGTTTTTGATTTCTTTAAAACATTGTGTACATTGCCAGTAATGAAAATCTTTATCATCATTTAAGTTAATAAAGGATGTCCACTGTTGAACACAGGCCTCGCTATTCCATAATAATCCATCCAGTGCATTAATGGCAATGTTGTACCATGCACTTGCCACCAAATTAATAAGAACCAGCCCAAATATGGTAGCACCATTTTGATGGTTACAACCAAATAACGTTCCAGAGGTTAGCTATATTCCTGTGGTGACCCACTAGGACGCTAATGAAAAGATGCCCTTTTAATGAGTTAGAACAATGCGGGGATAGCATATGCATAAAGGATTTCTGTAGATTACCTGTTCACACTGTAATACACGCTTACTTAGCTCCTGATGTAGTAAAAAAGAACCATACAACGCTTCAGTAGACTGATGGAGATTTTAACCCTTCAAATGCCGTTATATACTTGTTGCTGTAACGCACAAGGTTTGATCAAACCGCTCCACAATCAACGGGTCAAAGAAAGTTACATGTTCTGTTTAAAACATTTGTATATACTAATATAATAGAGCGGAAGAGTTTGTTTTTATTTCACAGTATCTTTATGAGGCAAGATTGTATTTCCTAGGTGGGCAATTTCACTTTTTCAGAGTGAAGGTAACTTGTACAGATTTACTTGTACTAGCTCTGTTCTTCCATCTATGGAGCCACTCTGCCACTTGATTTAGCTTTTTTTGTAGAGTATCTGTAGCTATAATTGGTTTGTTGTTGCTAGCTAAGTTAATTACATAAACTAGAAAGAAATTTACTTCTATAAGATTGCTGTATTAGTAGCTGAGGAGGCATCGTGCAAGTGATATTTAATTATATGAATTATAATGAATTAATAGCGTTCGTAGGCTAAGGTAACCGCTTTACATCAGGTGGGCCATAACAAACAAAAACAGTGACATAGGTTCGATATAAATATATATAAGAAATAAGTAAAACAAACATAATAACATGTATGGAATGAAATGAACAATTTGTAATGTTTACTTTGTTTACAACACTGATAATATGGGTAACTGCTTGCCACAACTACTTGCTGTTGATAGCCAACGACCTTGTGCTCACATTATTAAACTAATTACAGAATCACCTTTATCTTTATTTAATACAGCTAGCTACACTTAACAATGTACTTGATTTCGGACATCAACTCTCAATTTTTATGTATTTGATTATGGCAAACCAGCATATGTTTTATCTACAGTTAAGCAATATGTATGAAGTATGTGTATATATGGTATTTAAAATCGTTTAAATTAAATATAATGTTAGAATAAAGCTATCTCCATTCCAGATCCTCTGGTCAACATGTTTAAGACCAATACAAATTATTTTAATTATAATATAAACTCTAATCTTTAGTGTTAAGATGTTTACTTGCTTACAATAATAACAAAACAAGGTGGTAACTAAAAGATCTACTCACCTATGGGAAGATCACATAACAGGCAACAAGCAGATATTGCACCGAATGAGGCGCCAGAAATCTTCCCCAACAGTAACTGTGGAGCATATTTCTTAAAACAAACTGCTACACCCACATGGTAGATTCCGAGGAAACCACAACCAGCAAAGGATAAGTTCATTATTAAATCACATGTATTATTACAACAACTACAAACACGATCTGTTTTCACACTGACCCGCGAAACACAATACAAAACTCACTCAACACACTCACTGAAAACTAATCGGAAGCTATAAACTTTAATAAATTGCCCCGATAAGATTAAAATAATCAAAGATACCTACATAAATCACTTTATCACCTGACAAAATTGATCTAATGTTTATAAAATTTGTTATAAACGATATCGACTACAAAGAGGATATCAAATTGGTGTATTGAGGCAAACAAGCACTTAACTCGTATAGAAATAAATTTCTCTTTAGTTTGTCGTACACACGACAAGCACGAGGATTTGCCAAACACAAACTCTCGTCTCAATCAAGTATCAACGTAAACTAAGTGTCAGTGTCAGGACGACATCAAGTTTATGTACATACAGAGGCTCATACACAGGGTAGAACTCAGAGAAAGTATATACCTAGAGTTGACAAACGCGTACACCCGTAAGGGACGGCAACAAAAGTACATTCAATACCAAGGTTACCAGACTGTGGAAAATTTACCCCACTATATAATGCGTTTCGGCAATTTGAAATTTACAATGTACCCAGATAACTGTTTACCAGAAACTTGCATAGAATGTGTATTGGGTGCTATAACAATATACTCATAATATGATATTAGCAATGTAAAAAAAATCGAATAAGTCGATACAGCCATTTCTACACACAAAGTAATAAAAGTTAATATTTACATACGTATGAAAACTACAGTATCTGAATAGATCAACAAACATATTTACACTAATATATTATATTAATATTATTAGAATAGTATTTTTTTACGCAAATCGAGTTACTGTATAGATCTATTAATTAATAGTAAGCCTGAGTTAGTTTCACTAAGATCTGTGAAATCATTGGAATAAGGATAGGAGATTGGTCAAACCTAGCAGAGTTATATAAATTAATCAATATATTTTTCTATTTTAGATATATATTTTAAAATACAAGCGATGACATGATACTAAATATAGGCATAGATATGAGATAAAAGATAAAAAACACTTTTATAGACAATTTGTAAATAAAAATATTCGTGCCTTACAAACATATTAATGTTTATTTTTTCACAGATTTTATTCTTGAAATCAATGTTATTAGATCGATTTTTCTACATCGTGTATTTATATAAATATCGTGAGAATGAAACAGCCGTCGAATATTCATGGTCACATTTACATACACGGTTTTTAGTTAAATCTTCTTTACACAAAAAATGCGAATTATTCCTTCTTAAAATTAAACATATTGCATAAAAATTTTCAATAATTGTCATGTAAAAAAGAATTAGTGCTAGGGATGATTTAAGTGTAAATATTAATCAAAGGTAAACAATCTTTGTTTTTAAACATTTTGTATTGCGCATCATGGTTTTCATTGGACTTATACTAAAGCTACAATTGATCAAGGATTATCCTTTCACATATTGTACTCAAAAGGTGGTAAACTGCTACGGTCCCTTAATTCCCTAGTTCACTCTTTTCCACTAACTTGTATAATGATATCTATCATCTATACATCGATTACATTAAAATTCTGTATAATGACAGATAGTTCAGCATTTTTATTTCAAGTCGTTTAGTTTTTGACCTTAATATAGCTAATTTCTTCTTGCATGACTCAGCCAGTAATGTTTTCAGTCTCAATTCAAAAGTAAGCTTTAATTTTCATGGTGTTAATGTAGTGTCCGTCGCTATTGGAAGCCCTGGATAATCGGTCTAGAAAATAGGACAATTTTAATTTTGTAACGCATTATTAGCATGTAATATCGACAGCCTAGTACTAACATTATATTAAAACTACTGTCAATACTATAATTTAATTGAGCTTTACATATTTAAGTTTACAAATTCAGACAATATAAAATGCTTGATTAACATTTATGTGTTGACACAAAAGCATGTGTGTGTGCGTGATTAACTTGATTAACGTCGTAAAAATAATTGGTATAGAATAATCTACACGACTACCCTCCGTATCTTGCACAATTACCTGTTTAAATATAATCAACCCATTAACATCATATCAACCCATACTCACTTCATTACTGGAGTACGGGTTCTTATTTCAAACAAAAGACCTTAGAAGATATGTCACGAAACTACTCAACTACGTATTGTCGGAGTCGTTGGAATATTTTCATATGTTTTTGTACTTCAATTATACGCTTCTACGACTAAAATGTAACTATGTAAAATTTCAAGTCTGTACGTGAAACTTTCTAAGACAGACTAGCAGACGAACAGGCAGGCATGTAAATCATCTAATTTAGTTCCTTATTTTTTTTAATACCTATCATCATATATACTCGCTCGCAACAAACTGTTATAACAGTTTGGCGAACATAATAATTTGTACTATGTAACTGTATCGTGTAAATAAATAAATAAAACCAATATAAATCAGTTGAGAATGCGCAAGCTTGCATTGCCAGAGGAACACCGGTTCGTCAACAAATGTTAACTTACGTGTATGGTGGATGTTGAAACTGACGACTTATCCAAATAAACTTCTTCCGAAAGCAATGGTCTTTAAATTGTTTGAACACATGCGACTGTACTCGGCTCCCAATGCTGTCGTCCAGTAGCAAAAATCCATGCATTACGCACACTGACGACTTTAGGAAATCTAAAAAATAAACGTACATTTAAGATTAAACATGGTAACATTTTTAATTTAAAAATAAATAAATACATTTTGACGAAAAATTATAAACAAAGAAGTATACAAAAAGTAAGAAGTTAAAAAAAGGTGTCTGTACCTATATAATTTATATAAATTTACCCATAATTTCGGGGTGTTTTCCCATACTATAATTTGAAAATACAACAGAAAATGGCTGACGCATTACCCACAGATAACCTTCAAGATTTAGGCGGTTTTTACTAGAAATACTTTTTGTAAATTAAACCGATATTTTCATTGTTTTTACGTTATTATACAAACAATTTATTTAAAAACTACATGTGTATCTAATTTTCGCAAAATATTTGATAACAACTATTAAAACTTTATACTTACGTATGAAAGGTTATGTTTTCGTATTTTTGCTAACTGAGGCTTTTGCAGCCTTTTACACAGCAACGTACCATTGTTAAAGTAAAAAGACAATCCCAAATAAGCAAAAGAACACAAACATGCACTAATATTTCGCTTATATTTACTAATTTATGCAAACAATTTGTTGTACTACAAGGAACGAAATGATTGTTTGCCACGAATTTGTTTTTGTGGCAAATACAAAATAGTGAAACTATGATAGGGACAAAAATATTTTATCTGTCTCTTTCCTTCTTATGAGGAACTGTATACATCTATCACGTTCTATCTTGGTATTATTATTTGCTTGTCACCTCTAGGTATCCTTCCTCTGAGATATAATACGGACTTCTTCCCGCGCTTTTGACGAGTGACATTGTTGTTTTACTTAAAATTTTTACAATTCAGTATAAAATTAGTTTTGTGTGACAATTTCGATAGTATTTTGTAACATATATGCTAGTGAAATTATACAATAATGAAAAAACTCAAATATAACACGTTTATGCACTTTTTGGAAGACGTGAATAAGTTCATCATGAAAACCTTGTAAAAATCGCTATCGTTTTACGGGTGGTATTTAAATTGGGTTGATTGGGTCTAGGTACCCTTCCCAAGTATTTTTTCAGCACAGTTCCTGATGCTGGAACATAGAATTAAGATTTTCAAATGGTTCTAAACTGATGACTTGGCTGTATGGGCTAGATCCCTTTGCCTTTCCCCTCGGGGATAAAAAGAACCAAAAAAAAAAAGCATTTCTGTGTCGTCGAAGACAATACAATTTATGAATTTACTCATTTTTATGTTTATTGTCATCAATAAATGTGTTGTTATTGATTGCTGTAATATCCTACATAATCTTTATGTGCAGAGTAGTAACCTATTTTACTACTGTCTGTAGTAGCCTATTTTATCAGTAAACTGAACGACTATAAAACGTAGCGATTTTCTTATATGTATAATTTCGATCGTATATTAGTTAAGTGCTATTAAGATGACCCGGCATGCCAGAAACTGTACCGCAGGAGCCGTATATACTTATCATGAAAAGAAAAAAGATGCTGCTGCATCTGGATATGGCACCCAAAGCGAGAGAGTAGGTAAGGACTCTGTGAAGAACTTCGATTGCTGTAGCCTTACTCTGCAGCCCTGTAGAAACCCCGTAATAACAAAAGAGGGTTACTTATTTGACAAAGAAGCTATTTTGGAGTATTTTATCTCAAAAAAGAATGAGTACACGCGGAGACTGAAGCAATACGAAAAGCAGCTGAAGAAAGAAGAAACTGAAAAGGCGGAGCTTGCGGCGGCAGAAAAAGAAGCTAATCTGATCAAATTTATGAATAGAGAGAAGAATATTTCCAGTAACAGCAAATCTTCAGGAAATGTTCCGTCCACTTCAAGTTCAGTGTCTAATTTAGCTAATGGTAAAGATAAGGACCTACCCAGTTTTTGGGTTCCGTCACAGTTACCAGATGCTAAAGTGTCGAAGGTAGAGAAGCCTGATCCCACGGTCTATTGTCCAATAAGCAGCAAACCCTTAAAAATGAAAGACCTTATTGAAATAAAGTGGACATTGGTGAATGATCCTGACGACAACAAGTCTTTAATAGCTAAAGAGAATAGGTACATGTGTCCAGTTACACATGACATTTTGAGCAATGCTGTCCCTTGTGCAGTCATCAGGTAAAGCTGCTCATGTATTTTCAAATGTGTCATCATCATGCACTCAGTAAAGAGTGCGGCGCTAATGTGCTGAGGTCATTAGCTGATGCGCCACAGAAAATTGGCCAGTATAGTCATGAAGTATAAGTCTCTCACACACACCTCTTTGCAAATATGGGCTAAAGTAACTGCATCACATACTGGATGTGTGCTTGTCAGCCAATCAATGTAGTATCAAAACATTTCTATTATTTGTATTTTGTCTGGAAGTATTTGTGATTGATTGGTCACTTAAAAGGAAGTGTTAACCCGTTGAGGCGCGCGTGGCCGAATTCCGCCATGCGCATTATGGCGCCAAGTATATAACGGGCCTCAAGGCATTAAGCTCCTTGTAAAACGTAATCTTTTTCAAGATTTATTGCATGCTGGGAAAAACATTGCAACAAATGCTAACAATTTGATTTAAAAAACTATGTATTAACAATTTTCAGAACAACAGGGCATGTGGTCACAGTCGAGTGCGTTGAGAAGATTATTAAAAAGGATTGGCTCCATCCACTCACTGGTGACAAGCTGAAGGAAAAAGACATCATCTTCATGCAAAGGGGAGGCACTGGATATGCACTTACCAACCAAAACTTGCAAGGGAAAAGCGAACGACCTGTTTTACAAGCTTAAAAACATTGAGAAATGACTGCTTCGACTCATTACTTACAACCTTAAGAAAATCATGTACATGTAGACGGCAGGCACTGATGCAAGTGCCTGTGAAATAAAAATGTGAAGTTCATCGTAGAATTCTAAGTAAAGCATACATCAGCAGCAGAAGAATGGCTGTTGACCGTTTGTATTGGAATCAATATACAATATTTATACTGTCAATATGGCACCACACAATGAATGTTGTTGTATTGTTGTTCTATGGTGTCAGCCCCACTGCATAATGCAGGGGATGCCAGCGAGCCAATATTGCAGACATGATACACAGGGTTTTACTTTTCCTTATCTTGAACTAGTACATACTAGCATTGTTAAAGATAAAATAAAATATTTGCCATTACCACAAGTACTTCAATATGTTTACTAAATAAAATTTTATTGTATCTTATTAATTTGCCATTGTTCATTTTACTTCCAATTCATAGTAGCATTACAATTGAATTATTTCTAATAAAGATGTGGAGAAGAATACTGCAACCAGTATGGTGGTGACACCAAGAATCCATAGTGCAAGCTTTGTTTTCTGAGGTCTTATTAAAGAAGTGAAAGAAACTGATGCAACCTTGATATTCTTCAATATAAAGTGTGTATCATCAGGGTTCAGTCCTACAAGCCATACTCTTTTTCTTTCTTCACTGTTGCCACCTATGCTATGCTATATAATACTGCTGGCTGCAAATATATGGCAGCATTAGATAAAGTGAGGTAACATATTGGCAATACTCTTCGTTCGCGTTATCCCGTTTTCTAATCCATTAGGATTGGCGGGATCCACAACCTAAGCCTAAGGATTTTGCGAAGATACTGATTTTTTACATGGAGCGACTGCCGTCAGACAACAACCTAGAGGGAAAACCAGATATTTTTTTGGGTTTCCTTACGATGTTTTTCTTCACCGTCGAGCAAGTGATTAATATGTACATAAATCCGAAAACATGAATTTACAAACTAGAGCACTTATTCGTGCGTCATGCCGTGGTATGCTTGTTCGTTCGGGAGTATATTTCTTGTCGCCGATTGCATAATCTTGAAGACAGGAACCTGTCGATATTATGGGTACGTGTGGATCAAGGCGGCCACACCTGGATCTACGCGTGCCTTTACGGGTCCCATAGCGGTGATACAGGCAGAGCTCGGGTATTCGAGCACCTGGAAAGGACGATTGACAGCGTCATCGAACAATATCTCTTCGCAGATTTAGTGATTTTGGGAGACTTCAATGCCCACCATGCCGAGAGGCTTGGTGGCTCTCAGGGCACTGACTACGCGGGGAGATCTGCTCGTGAATTTGTTCTGGCCTGCTTTCTAGCAACTGGTTCATTCTCCCACCAGAATAACAGATGTAGAGGACCATGCAAGCTCTCTACTGGACCTTCTTCTGACCACACGTCCGAATAAGTATAACATCTCGGCGGATCGTCGGATTACTGTCTCATCCGGACCTTGCACCAGATGCGACCGACCTTGGCCTGCCGGATGTCGTCACGTATGGCACTATGGGTCGGCAGACTGGGTGAATTCTACGCGTCGTACCCGCTGAGGCGGCCGTACTTCGAATTACGGAACTGACGTTGGTTCCTGCGCAACCGCATTGGCTGCGGCGATATTGGATGGTTTGGAATGCTACATTTACATTTTTTACTAAAAGTATATTGATTCACTTTGTTGACTACCAAAGTAATTCATTAAAATAAAATAAGTACATTTGAAGAATTTTATTTAAGTATAAAAAATAATCATCTGAATCTGATAATGGTAGTACGCCTTGCATTATATTATCGACGGCGCTGTCTCGACATGAGTTTGTATAAAACCTTTTGCTTGTTGAGGACTCCTTTGTTCATTGTTATCATTTCCACCGTCATCGTCATCATCAGTATCATCTTCAGAACTGTCTTCATCGACGCGAATAATAAATTGTTCTGTTACCAAGTCTATAACGTGGTCAATCTCTTTGCATATTCTTTTTCGATATCTTTTACTTTTTTGCATAAAATTTCCCACTTCGTTAATAACACTTTTTTACATTTAGTACCTAAGGTTCTAATTTACACTTGCTTGCTACATATTGCTTCATGGTAGACAATGCCAATTCAATGGGATTTTGGTCTGGGTGGTATGGAGGTAGATTATTGGCTTTTATCAAACTGTACAACTTGGGGCTTTAATAATTTTGCGTTATTGTATTCCTTTCTCCGTAAGCCAAGCCTGCAAGTCCGCTTTTTTAGAGTTTGAGATTGGTGCGAGACCCCGTTGTTTATTATGGTACGGAATTGGGTGGAAGATTGGGAATTAATTGTGTTCTGAGCGGAAACGGAAATATGTAGTGCCGCACATTGGCGGTCTTCAATGAAGTCGGGACTTGCCCAGTGGAGTAGGAAAGCACGAAAAGGCGCGTTAGTACGGCTTCGTCCACTTTGATAACTAAACTTCGTAACCAGTTACAAGAGAAGATTTTTCTTTCGCTGTTTGATAACTAGTTGTGAGAGAAGAATTATTTTTCCACTTTTGTAACTTTTTGATGGTTATGAACGTGGATGTTCAGAACGTGAACAGACAATGTTCGGTTCTGGCGCTTCGCCGGCCGCTGCCGCGGCACGCTCGCTCGGCTCGCGCGCTGTAGGGTCGCAGTTCTACCTAACACTCCTCCTCGCTTCGCTCGTCGTCGTACCTATTGTTAAATGGCATGAGAAATATTTTCGGACTTCCGATAATAGTACCTACTTAAAAGTTACGTAAAAACACTTTATTAATTTGATGTTATTTTCTTTTTATAAAAACTAATATCTCGGATTACAAAAATGGAAATAATTTGATCTACGAAAGTGGAAAAATAATTCTTCTCTCACAACTAGTTACCAAACAGCGAAAGAAAAATCTTGTCTTGTAACTGGTTAGGTAAATTTAGTTACCAAAGTGGACGAAACGGTTAGTACATGTATACCATCCGGCCCACTCGGTTTATAAATGTCGAGAGAGAGAGTACTTTCTCCTTGGCCCATAGCCAAACTGCCATCCGGTTTTTGCAGTGGTGGCATGAACGGTTGACAGAAATTTCCCTCGGCAGCTTTAGCGAGCGACCAGAAAGCACGGCTCCCAGAGGGAAAGCTTGCTAACTCTGCTGACGAAATCGAATTTTGCTCTAGCAGCCACCCTTTTACTGGGCCTGGAGCCAGCAATCATTTTACGCTTCAGAGACATTAGGATCCCCATATGCACGAGCCGTGCACTACGGGAGCTAAAAAGCAGCTGTGCTTTCTAGCCCCCGTAGTAGCTACAAAGCGATTGGAAATCGGCATTGTAGGGAAGCCAATCTTAAGCAGACTGCTTACAATGCTTGGACCACTATTATCGGAAGTCCGAAAATATTTCTCATGCCCTTTAACAATAGGTACGACGACGAGCGAAGCGAGGAGGAGTGTTAGGTAGAACTGCGACCCTACAGCGCGCGAGCCGAGCGAGCGCAGCGAGCGTGCCGCGGCAGCGGCCGGCGAAGCGCCAGAACCGAACATTGTCTGTTCACGTTCTGAACATCCACGTTCATAACCATCAAAAAGTTAAAAAAGTGGAAAAATAATTCTTCTCTCACAACTAGTTATCAAACAGCGAAAGAAAAATCTTCTCTTGTAACTGGTTACGAAGTTTAGTTATCAAAGTGGACGAAGCCGTAGGTACTAACGCGCCTTTTCGTGCTTTCCTACTCCACTGGGCAAGTCCCGACTTCATTGAAGACCGCCAATGTGCGGCACTACATATTTCCGTTTCCGCTCAGAACACAATTAATTCCCAATCTTCCACCCAATTCCGTACCATAATAAACAACGGGATCTCGCACCAATCTCAAACTCTAAAAAAGTGGACTTGCAGGCTTGGCTTACGGAGAAAGGAATACAATAACGCAAAATTATTAAAGCCCCAAGTTGTACAGTTTGATAAAAGCCAATAATCTACCTCCATACCACCCAGACCAAAATCCCATTGAATTGGCATGGTCTACCATCAAGCAATATGTAACAAGCAAGTGTAAATTGGAACCTTACTAAATGTAAAAAAGTGTTATTAACGAAGTGGGAAATTTTATGCAAAAAAGTAAAAGATATCGAAAAAGAATATGCAAAGAGATTGACCACGTTATAGACTTGGTAACAGAACAATTTATTATTCGCGTCGATGAAGACAGTTCTGAAGATGATACTGATGATGACGATGACGGTGGAAATGATAACAATGAACAAAGGAGTCCTCAACAAGCAAAAGGTTTTATACAAACTCATGTCGAGACAGCGCCGTCGATAATATAATGCAAGGCGTACTACCATTATCAGATTCAGATGATTATTTTTTATACTTAAATAAAAATCTTCAAATGTACTTATTTTATTTTAATGAATTACTTTGGTAGTCAACAAAGTGAATCAATATACTTTTAGTACTAATTAATTAATATTTTAGTTTTCACAATGGTTCAAAGTACTACCTTTAAAAAATATTTTCCATCATTGATATGATTAATATTTTGTAAATAAATAATAGTTGCGTGCGCGACTATACCATGCGCACCTATGCCCTCCATATTTCACTCACCGCTCAAGTTAGGTGCCGTGACTTATACGATTAGTTTGAAAAAAAAAAGAAAAGAAAAAGAAAGCAACAATGTGTAATACCTAATTTCCTATGCTGTTAAGTGTAAAACGAAATAAAACACAGTATGCACTGATCATCTATATTTGTTCTAATTAAAATAGTTATTTAAATTATCTCTAATTAAATAGATTTCTTTTTATACTTAATCTAGTATTAATTATGAAACGAAAATAAATCTAACTGAAAGTCAACTGTAGTATTTCTAATATCAGTCTCAGGATA
The DNA here is from genome assembly GCA_947507595.1 of Pyralis farinalis. NCBI lineage: Eukaryota > Metazoa > Arthropoda > Insecta > Lepidoptera > Pyralidae > Pyralis > Pyralis farinalis. The sequence goes on along the minus strand of OX382264.1, from coordinate 37,337,380 downwards.
TGCAAGGCAATCACTGCCTAAGGAATCCAAAAAGTTCAATACCGATTGTCCTTGGTTCGCCAGCAGTCGACTATCACTTTCAGGTAAGTTAACGTGCCCACTTAAAGGATCACTCTCGAGCAAGTGACCACTGTGGTCTATACCATTACTCATGGCTAACTTGTGTATATGATCGTCTGTATCCTTAATGTGAATTAAAGATGGCTGTATTAAACTACTTGATTCAATATAGTTATCATCTGATTTTTCATTTGATGCATTCATTATCCATTCTTTTGTAGAATCAAAGTTTAAATCGTGTGGTACAACATTATCTTTACAAGTTAAATTAATAATTTCATCCCTTAATATACTTTGGAGATCACAACTATCAACATTATTTGATTCTATATTGTCTATGGATATATCTTGCGGCACTTCATTTTGTTTTTTATCAAGATCCAGCGGCCGTATAATTTGGACGTCATACTTTGCAATTTTATCTGGGTCTATTTGAAACTTGCAGAACACAGCATCGGACGGCTTTATAGGCGATGATCGGATATCAAAATGTGTACTGTGAAATTGTACATGTGGTAATTTGGGTTTCTTCTCTAAAGCTCCGTTCTGTAAAGGTTCACTTTGTTTATTGTCTACGACAATTTTATCTTGGTCTATTTGAAACTTTTCAAAAACAGTATTATTACAGGATGGCTTTATAGGCGAAGATCTGCCATCAAAATGTGTACCGTGAAATTGAATGTGTGGTAATTTGGTATTATTCTCCACATCTGATTGTTCACTTTGTTTATCGTCTATTATATTTTTATCAATGTTAATCTCTTCGTTTCTGTCTTTATAATCTAGTTTAATAGTCTTAAGAGGTATATTTATTGCACTTTGTTCATTTGCAGGCGAGTCGCTTTTAACAGTGTAACTTACGATGTCTTCTACGTCCAGTTCTATGACAGACTCTCCACTCTCTGATGTCATTCTCATTCTCTTTGCTTTCAACTCATTACATTTTTGCCTCTTAATTTTCCATATTCTCTTGTGAGGTGTAGGCCACTTATCAACAGCATTGATTCTGGCACAATCTTCTGTTTCACTTTCATTATGAGCAATCTCTTCAGTGTGGTCAAATACCCAAACTTGTGAAGGGTTGTTTTTTAATTCGGTGTTGAACTGATTATTTCTCGGAGGGTTATGTCTACAGAAGCCATCGTTGTCTTTGACGCATGTAAGGGCTTCCATATTGAGGTCGTACTTTCCAGGGTTGATACCAAATAATCTGTAACAATAATACATATATATTTTAAAAAGCACATTCCAAAGACAAGATAAAGAAAACAATGGTGGCGTAAACTGACAAAACCTTAAGATAATTGCACACGTTTTTGACAGTTTATAAGCACTTGATTTACTTGGATTGCTTCCGTTGCTATGGCTATTGTGTTGTATGTGACTAACTGCTGCGGCCGTAATTGTGCAGATGTAATATCTTCTATTACACATACTCTTATTGGGCATCCGAGAAGACGAACACAAAATTCGTGACAGTATTGCATCAGCAGTGCAATGCATCTTTTGTTACAGATGGTAACAACGATCACACATTCCATAGCAGCAACGCATTGCAAAAGCTAGTGCACGAGTACCGGCCTGCAATAGTTCGCGTAAACTGGTAGCAGAAATAAAATCTATTCCATAAATATTATGTTCTTTTCGGGAAGTAGCAGAAATAAAATCTATTAAATAAATATTTTATTTTTCTCGGGCACACTATCTATATCTTCGCGCCAGGTTCCTTCGAGGGTAGGCAGTGCGCATGCGGCCTGCGAGCGTTACGCAACGAATTTTGCGCAATTATTCTACTGTCATGCTTTCTCTTCCGTAAGCAGCTCTTGCTTCCATAAGTCAGCTGTGCTCACTTATAGAATGTGCTCTGGCTCGAGCGTCTACTTGCTTAAAATTATTTCCAATGCTCCATTCACATTATTCCCAGCACTTACCGGTCTTTCAACACAGTGTAAGCTGTTATCAATCCGCCCTAAAAGTGCATCCAAGATACTCATCCACTCGTTCCAATACCACGTCATCAACCTTTAATCGTAATCTTTTCGTGAAACACACCTCACTGGTACAAAACACATAAATTGCATACCCCGATCAGATGATTTTATTCGTTTTACAATCGCACAGCTCGCCGGCGGCTGGGAGTTCATCCGCACACACTGGAACCGCAATGGTCGCGCACTGTGCGCTTCACGAGAAGTTTTCTACCGAGAACTATTATGTTGTGGAATAAGCTCCCTGCCGAGGTTTTTCCAAAGGACTACAGTATGGGGTTCTTCAAAAAAGGCGTGAAGAGGTTCTTACAGGGTCGGCAACGCAAGAGTGACACCCCTGGTGTTGCAAATGCCCATAGGCTACGGTAACTGCTTACCATCAGGCAGGCCGTACGCTTGTTTGCCACCTTAATGGTATAAAAAAAAAAAAAAGATGAGAATCATATTGTAAGTAGTTGTCACAAGGTGTACTTTGAACAACTTTTGACTGGTCTGTAGATTTTAGACAGATCATCGAATTTTTAATTCAATGTCAATGTTTTTTTGTACAACGTCGGTCGGCATACATGCATACGGCCCATCGGATATTGAGTAGTTACCGTAGGGTATAACGCCTACAATACAGGAAGTATGCTCGTGCGTTGCTGCCTCCGCTGCACACACATCAACTCCTTAGGACCTTACTGGATCTCACTCAGTCGTAGGAACATAACAACCCACCAGATAGTTCTTATTTTGGCTACTGTTTTCTGGGAGGTGGAGGTACTACCCTAATCTGGCTTCTTTGATGCGCCCTACCACTCTTATAGCACCCGGTCTATATTTATTCTCATTACACAGTAATATTAAAAAAAGACATGTAATAGTTCGATAGCATGATGATGCCGTTTCCACATAATGTCCATAGCTGTCATCATAGTTTTTTTTTTTTATATTAGTTCAGCATAGTGGCCCCTCTTTGCGTGATGGTTGAGCCCAAATCGCAACTGCAACTGACAACATACTATATCCCGTATCCTGTCAGTGGACGCTGCCATGCTGACCCGCAAAATGCTTCACGCTTCGTTTGAAGGATCTCATATTGTAGGAAGGAGGGAACACATGTGCAGGCAAGGCGTTCCACTTTTTTTACATAGTCAAGAGAGGGCACATTGATTTGGACAGACTGATATAAATCTCCACCATACAGGAAAAACCCAGTCAAATAAAAAAATCCGACCTGTAATTGACCACACTAAGGTCCCTAGAAAAATTTGATCTCTACCTCAGGTATTGCATTAGAAGCGAAGGAGACATCGAGCGAGCTATAGTATTACTGGCGCTTGCTTGTCTTACAACTTAGGTAAAGTAATATGCAATCAAATGCCATATTTTTGTATGGTTGATTTTATGATGTCATCCATCTTTGTCAGGTTGAATCGATGGTAGTCTGGCTGAATTTTCTATACCCATTCCAGGCATATTCGTCACTTAATTTGGAGTTTGCACCGACTGGAAAAATACCTTCGCCTCATAGGAAAACCACAACGGTACAATCTTTATTTCAATACCACTGAGATGCCAAATAATAATATGGCCTATATACTTATCAAGCAGTTATCAGAACTCTATGGAAAGGTGTTCATATGTTATTTGCCATTACATTGACAATGGCGAAAAAGTACCTGTTGTGCGTAGATAAAAATTTGACAAAAATTTTCGCTCCATGATTTATTAGCACTTTCGTTGTGGACTTAATCAATGACAATAGCATCGACTGACTTCAATTAGCAAGAGGAAGCCCCATCCCGTACAGCTGTTATTAACTGGTTAACTGTGTTCAACCATGGTCGAAGCAAGCTCACTGATGACTGACACTCGGTGGCTCAATAGTGAATAAATATCATAAATAAATAAATATTGTCGGACAAATTACACAGCGCCACCTAGCCCCAAAGTAAGCGAAGCTTGTGTTATGGGTACTAGACAACTGATAAACATACGTAAATACATTTTTTTTTTTTTTGTAAATACATACTTATTATACATAGAAAATACCCAGACCAATACAAACAGACATGTTCATGCACACAAATGTTTGTACTGTGTGGGAATCGAACCCACGAGCGTTGGTGTCAAAGTAGCGTAACAGCGCGTTTCACCACTGCGCCACCGAGCTCGTCAAGAATGACGCGACTTTGACACCAACGCTCGTGGGTTCGATTTCCACACAAGGCAAACATTTGTGTGCATGAACATGTCTGGATCTGGATGTTTTAAGAGGTAGGGCGCATCGAAGCTGCTGTCTGGGGAAGCACATCCACCTCACAGAAAACCGCAGCCGAATAACAATTCCCTATTGTTGTTCCTGCGTGTAAAGTCACCAGTAAGCTCCTAAGATGTTGCTGTGTAAGCAGCAGAGGGGGCATCGCGCGAGTGATATTTAATATATTAGAAGTGTTAAAAGGCTAAGATAACTACTTTACTTCAGGTGGGCTGTATGCTGGTTGTATAAAAAAAATGCCTATCTACGGTGACCATTGAAGACACCGTGAGTGTGTGCGAGAATGATAGGAGTTTACATCACAATTTTACGTTAGATATGGTTCTAACAATAAGTACGGAAAAGCCCTGTTCGCAGTCAATCGTTCCGTGAATAAACTTCCACGTCGTCCATCCAGCCCCACGCAGAGCTTTCTTTTTTCTCATAATTGGCATTTGTTCTTAATTCATAATTAATAATTCGAATTACATGTATTTGTTAGTGCATGCATCATAACACGATGGTTCATGTACTGACAATCAAACCTAGTATGATTTTGGGGCTGTATGTATGTATATCTTCACGCCAGGTCCCGTGCGGGGTAGGTAGAGAGAACCGAGCGCTATAAGACGCGCTTACCTACTTCACTCGCTCCTCTGACATTAATAGCTCTTTTCATGCACGCTCACCGGTTTGTGGCTCCTGACATAACGTTCTGATAAAACACGACCAATTTGGTCACGGTAGGTTAGTCTCAGTCTTCCTCGGCCCCTACATCCTTCCACTTTTGCATTGTATGTCTGGTTTGTCATTCTTCCGTCCTGCATTCTTTCAACATGTCCGAACCAATGGAGTATGCTTTTCTCTTATCTTAACACCGACACACAAGACGATTTTGGGGCTAGCCTTCAGTATAGTAATGTATACAGTTATAGTAAAATACAGGTTTTCGGTATCCATTTTTTGAGAAGCGAAGCAATTGTGATGCACAAAGTTATATATTATCAAGTTGTTATTAATAAATGAGTACTACGCACCTGCCAATATCATCATTAATGTTGTGCCCTGTGTTTGCACCATTATCAATTTTCTTTAACAAGCATGGCAGCAGCGATTTAAGTTTTTCAATAAGCTGCTCCAACTGTTGTATGAACATATTGGCTTGGTCTTCTTCGGAACCACTTTTGATGATAGCCAAAAGACAATGGAACAGATTGGAGTGAATTTTAGCTGGTATGTGGGTGGGATGGTTTTCATAGTGTTTCTGAAGACGGTACAGGCTGCAAAATTCCTGTAAAAATAAAATAGACTAAAGATTTCAATTCCAAGTCTAATAACATGTTAATAAAGAAATAAATTTAAAATAGCAGACAAGTCCTACCCCTCTCACTTGCACTTTATTGTGTATGTCTCAACATAGCGTAAAAGAGAGAATGTACTACTTACGAGGCTATTTCAAATTTTTGCCATGGGTTATACTCAAACAAATCTAAAGAAGAAGGAAAGGGGCTGTAGATCTACTATGTACACGAAATGCAACTTACAGTTGAGCAGTGAAAGCATGATACAACAGGTCCAGTCTTTTTTCTGGGTTTCTGTGGTGCATCTTCAGGTACAATTTGTTTTGGAAACTTCACTTTTCTACCACTTCTTGTTACTTTGACCTGTAAATAAATGAAACAATATATTTTTAGTCTGCATCTTGTATCAAGAGCCCTAGGAACTAGTGAGTGTGTACAAATAGACCTATGAATGTTGTTGGTATGATAAGACCGAGTCATGTAGTGCTTGGTTGTCTCAAGGAATACAAGGAATGGCAACAGACTAGTATATGATCACATATCTAGAACAGAAATAGACACGAAATAGCCACAGCATGTGTATCAAACTTTATAACACGTCACCAGAACACATTAGAAATTTAGCGATAAGATAAGTGTTTGCTATCCACAGTATCAGCCAAAGGAACACTGAGGCTTAACATTTACAACATCAAGCTGTAGTCTCTGTAGCGGTCTCGAACTTTTCATTTTCAATTTTTACTTGCATTTAAGGCAATGTTGTTGTTTCTTTTACGCATTTCGGTCGACAAAACGTGTTTTTAATATTAGCAGTCAGGTGTTATAACCACTATAATTGCGTAAATTCTGGATGACAAAATGAAAACTTTACCTTCGGCGGAGTTTCTGGTTCGTCTTCTATTTCATGTTTCTTTATATCCTTTTTGTTTTTTACAATTATTTTGTTTTTTCCTACTACTGTTAAATCTCTCGGCGATACAACCCTGAAACAAAATAATATTTCAAATTATTCTCTAAAATGTGAAAAGTCTTATATTAAAAAGCCATAAAAAAAAGATAAAGTACTTTATTTGCCATTAGACCCTCGCGGGCACTTAGACACGTCTTACATTTTTTGAAATATAATCATATTGTATCTTATACAATTCTGTTATGTTAATACTTTTCTTTTTTAATCTGCTAGCATTTCGGAAATAATCATTCGCGAAGAAGAAATGCGGAAAGAAACTGTTTTTTATACCACTATGGTAGCAAACGCGCATACGGCCTGCATGATGGTAAACAGACACCGTAGCCTATAGACTTTTACAACATCAGGGGTGTTACTCATGCGTTACGGACCCTAAAATTTACCAATATAGGCCTCTTTTATAATTGTCAAAATAATGATATCAAATGGTAGGAATTAAATATCATATTTATATTAGGAAAGGTCGCTTGTGCCGAATTATTTCCCGATATCTTTGTCAGTTAAATATTCATCAATTCTATAATAAGCCCTTTTACAGAGAGTATTTTTAAAGCACTTTTTGAATACATTGTCAGGAAAGGACAGAACTGTTTTAGGCAACTTATTATAAAATCGAATGCAATTTACAAGCAAAGATCTATCAGTCCCAGCAAGTCGATGAACCAGCATACACAAATTATTTCTAGATTTTCGCTGAAGTTTGAAAATTACTTAAAATTTTTACGAACATACATCAAGTTTTCATAAATATATTGAGAAGAGTGACGATATTTATTTCTTTTAACAGTTCCCTGTGTGATTCTCTGGAGCCCATTTTATAAGTAGAGCGAATTGCTTTTTTTGTAAGATAAAAATTGTCTCAATGTCAGGTACCGTTCCGCACAACAGAATACCATATGCAGCGGAGCTGAGCTTACCGGCAAGTTTATTTAGGGCCCCATTTTTATTTGGTGTACTGTAATTCTAGGAAACACAGTATTATTAACAAATACTAATTTATTATTTCCAATGAGACTTCTGTATTCGGATGTCACATGAGGCAGAAGTCACATTCGGAAGACTAAATTTGACGGATTTGGTTTTAGCCGAGTTTAGCAAAGAATTTATACATGCGAACCAGTTTAGAATAGCCGGCGCAACACCATTTACCTTGTCAATATTTTAACATCGGCGGGTCACATTCAAAATTAGAGATCAACGTATAGTACTATATCCATTTTCTGCACCATTTCTTTATACTACTTCGGGAGGCATACATGCATACGGCTACTATTAACGCTTGCGATATATTAAGTATTACTCGCGCGATGCCCTCTCCGCTGCTTACACAGCAACTACTTAAGCCATGTAGCGAGTTCATTTGCATATACTAAAAATAAAAAGGCACCCAAAATAGAACCCTGGGGCACCCCGATATCTGCCTTTAGATTTAACACCATTTATATCAACTATCTGTCTGCCTTTAGATTTAACACCATTTATATCAACTATCTGCAATCTATTAATTAAATAAGATTCAATCAAGTTCTGGGCTTTACCTCTAACTCCATAATAGTTCAGCTTGAGTAACAATGTCTGATGATCTACACAATCAAAAGCTGTAGAGAGATCACTGAAAACCTCAATAGCATCCTGTGATTTCTCCCATGCATTAAGGATATGCCTAACCAAAGCCACCCCTGCATCCGTAGTAGATTTACTAGCTGTAAAACCATATTGCGCATCATAAAAAAGTTCATTGGCCTTATAAAAAAGTTGCAATTGATCAAGCATTATCCTTACGAATATTTTACTCAAAACTGGCAGTATATATATATGGGTCTGTAATTCCCCAGCTCGCTCTTTTCCTCTGACTTGACTGACCTGAATAAAGGAACAAGTTTACAAATTTCATCAAGTCTGGGAACACACCCGTATCTACACATATATTAAAAATATGCTAAGGTGGTTTGTGATGCCGCTGCGCAGTGAGTTCACCATATGAATTGGTCCTAGGTACAAGCAAGCTCCTGACCCTGACACCACCACCAGAGAACACACAAATAGCTTGGTCATGATAAATTAGTCTTGTCCTTCCTATTTCCTTACATTTGTCTACTTTCGCATTGTATAACGGTTTTTTCCTTTCTACATATACAATGGCGCATGCCTCTTCTCATCTTAACACCAATACTCTTTTTCATACAAATTCTAACATCTTTATTGCAAATTCGGTCTGTAAGCTCATCCAGTTCTTTCTACTTTCATACTCTCTCTACAAAACCCAACTATTGCTTCTATAGTTTAGTGTTACAATTAGCACTGAATTGTGAATAGTGAGCTGTGTGTTATAGCTCAAGTTTTACTGCTAGTTTTCCTAAAGCTCCTTTCATACTATTCCCTACTAACTCTACTCTCCACATCAGTAATGTACCTTCCATTCCTGCCAAAAGTGTATCCATATATATATACATCAATATACAATCTTATCTATCTATTTATTCCAACAGTACATCATCAACTACAATAAGGCATGCCACAATACTTATTGAAGTACTTCAACTGTCATTTTTTCAATAATCTATACCAATAAGTCACAAGAATATTTCTATAGATTTTCTTTTCAATAGAAACACTTTATTCTCATGTTATGTAACTTGTGTTTTAATACAACAGACAGGGAAAATATTGCTAACATAATAAAAAGTTATTGTGTATTGGCAAGTACTTGTACTGAGAACAGATGTTTGTGTTGTTTATCTAATTCCTCACATTCTTTCTTGACATAAACTTTCGAAGAAAATTTTATGCCATGATCATAAAATGAATTTTTGCCATGTTAACATCAGTTGGTTATTCAAATTCATTAGGTGCTATTCTTATATTATGTTCAAGAAGTCAATTGAACAGATTAAAAATAATTTTGGGTCCAGTTGGAATATTGCAACTAAATTTTGGTCATATTGTATCTGATTTTAGGTTAGATCATGAGCCATAAAACCAGCGAGATAAAGACTATGAATGGTAAGAAGCATGTATATGCGTAACAAACCCATAGTGTAGTCCTCGATCCTACCTGTCTACCTGGCAATGGAACTGGAGTGAAAATATAGATAGATATATAGATTTGTGGTAATCATGCTGCCTATTACTACCGTAACACCACCAGCAGAGTATATATATATATACAAAAAATATTAAAATTATACATTATAGCTTAACTATACTACAAGGCATTCGTTCGTTCGTTAAGGCTGCACAAAATATTTATTATAAAAGTGATTCATGTCACAAAAAAAACCAAAGACCATGTGCTAAAAGTTAATGTTTTCTCTATATTAATAAAATTATGAACCCTTTATAGTTGGACTGACTTCATTGACACTTACTTGTAGATAAATTTAGTATTTGTGACAGGATCATATGTTGGCTCCATTGGTGCTTTTTCAGGATCACTAAATATTTTTAATGCCTGGTTCACCATCTTCATTTGATCATCGCTTAGTTGATTGAGACTGAAAAAATATAGCTTTATATCTGTATGTCATTTGATGTATAGTCAACTGCATTAGATGTAACAGTATCACTACAAAAATTGCCAGAATGAAGGCAATTGAACAAAAGTCAATTGATGTGCTGATGGGGTTTTGTCCCTAAAAACAGTGGAATGTTGTGTTCCCTAATTCTAGGTCTAGTGATGTTTTAAGTTTTGTATCACAGGTAATCATACTTCTAATTTATTTACTGCTATTCCGCAAACAACCAAGCATGCATGGTTCACCATCAAATAGCCTACCTCAGTCTTGCGGCACTGTGTATCACACAAGTGTCTGGCACAAGTGTATCACTGGCAAATGGCTACACATTTTCCTTACTCGGAATTTAAAGAAACTCTACCAACAGTTATTTTACTACTGTCTTCTTGACGGTTGAGTTATGTCAGTTGAGTTGCCTCTAATTAAGTAATAATCTAATACTTAATATCCTCATCATGCCCTTGTATTACCACTGGCTTTGGCCCTAATTATAAGGCCTTTAATAGTCATACACATAAAATGGCATAAATATGGACACTTTTTTTTATACTACGTCGGGAAGCATACGGCCCAACTAATGTAAAGCGAGTACCGTAGCCTATTAACGCTTGCGTTATATTAAGTATCACTCGCGTGATGCCTCCTGTGCCGCTTACACAGCAACTCCTTGAGAGCTTACTGGTGACCGCACTCACACAACAACTCTCTAGGAATTTGGCTGCGGTTTTCTGTGAGGTGGAGGTTTCCCCAGACGGGCTGTTTTGATGCGCCCTACCTCTCTTAAAACATCCAGACCAAGACAAACAGACATGTTCATGCACACAAATGTTTGCCTTGTGTGAGAATCGAACCCACGAGCGTTGGTGTCAAAGTCGCGATATTCACGACTGAGCCACCGAGCTCGTCAAAAGCATGTCAAATGTTAACATTAGATATATAAAATATTAAGAATTATTAGTTAGTTACCTGTGATATGTCTCACCCAACTTTAATAATTGCACTGATGTGTGTTTGGTTTGATTTGGGCTCGGTACACTGGAAACAAATGATGTTAAGTTAACATTAACCTGCATAAGCAAGTATAAAAGCTAATATCTATCTTTATAAACAAGTATACAAGTTAATGTCTTTATAAGCAAGTAAACTACAAAACCGGATAACATAGCATGAAAGAACTAAAAGGATGATCTCTATTGATGCTGTCTAGTCATCTAAATAAGCATTAGTAGTAGACATTTCCTCCTACTAGTGAAATATGACTAGAAACACAAATAATATACTGGATGAGTAGATGCCTACATTATACCTGCCTGTAGACCGATATATAGGCTATAATTTAATATATAACATATATTGTGCTAAACATACTTCTCTTTGGGTCTTATCTTTGGCACTAGGCGCTCAGAAGTACTCTTTATTATAGGAGGTATATTCATCTTGACTATTTTCCTTTCGACTTCCACCCGCGGCACCGTCGTGTTTATAACCGGTGCGGGAGCGGCCGGCTTCAGCATTAAATTGTTAATCGCCACATATTGTTTATTAACAAAATTCGCATTTTCAGTCTTTGGTAGCAGAAAACTGGCCAATTTCAAGTTATTCCCGACCAATTTGCCGTCCTGTCTCCTAAGAATCCGAGGTTTCGATACATTATTGACATTGTTTACGAGGTTGTTTTCTAACAAACCACTGCTCTCGTAGAATCTTTTTAGGTTATTACTGACGGGTTTTGGTTCTTCGACAGGGGTTTGTGTGACAACATACGATTTTCCCTGGAAATAAAAATAACATAAAGCATTATTTGCATAATAAATCTCACGATGATGAACAAGCGAACAAAAAATACCTGAATGGCGCCTGGGGTTTGTATAAGATAAACAGGCGTATATTGACAAGAGTCCACAATAATATTCTCGTGCGGTGTAGTCATACTTCCAAAATAAGTATTTCATGAAGGATGATGCATTACTATAACTATTTTTAATTAAAAAAAAATATGTAATGAAAAGCCTCCCACTAAGTATTGACAAATTGACAAACAATAATTGATCCAGTTGCCAGCAACCGATTACAATTACCAATATACAATTATTAATGTATATTATGGGTTTTATCTAGATGAAAACAGATGTTTCAGTATTTTACTTTCATATGTATGAAAATAATATTTTATTAATTTGACTCGGAACTCCATATTCTATACGAAATCGAAAAATTTTCGATGCGATTTGTATTCATGTAAGTAAATTACGATTACCGATCGAAACAATTTATTCGTAAAATTCCACCATGTTGATTGAAATTCTTTTGAGCTTGTACGCACGTGAAATTTTTCCGCTGTCCCTACATTATGTAGGCTACATATTAGATAGAAAATCCAATTATCCACTCATATGTTCGAATATGACAGGTACCTAGCACTATTGTTAGTGAATGTCGAGTGCGTGAATTTTGTGTAAAATTTAAATAATAAAATAACTAAATCTCTTTCAATTTTTTTTAATTATTCTTCATTGTACGAGTACTTCATTTTGACGAGCTCGGTGGATCAGTCGTGAATGACGCGACTTTGACACCAACGCTCGTGGGTAATCGATTCCCACGCAAACATTTGTGTGCATGAACATGTCTGTTTGTATTGGTCTGTATGTTTTAAGAGAGGTAGAGCGCATCAAAGCAGCCCATTTGGTAAAGTACCTCTACCTCACAGAAAACCGCAGCCAAATAACAACTCCCTAGAGCAGTGGTCGGCAAACTTATTAGCCAAAGAGCCAAATATGAATATTACAATGATTAAAAAAAAAATTGGGAGACAAATCTGCTTGTTTAGTAAACTTTTATTACACTAAATAAGTAGTAAACTGAATAAAACTAAATTTCATACTTAATAAATACTTATTAATACGAACAATGTGCATGCATCTCCTTGGAAAGTTTGAGTAAGTCAGGTTTGTATGTTGTTGCTTTTAATTTTAGGCATGATTCCAAGTTCTCATCAATAAGACGACTTCTCAGTTTACTCTTGATAATGTTCATGCTTGAAAAAGATTGTTCGTATATATATGTAGAACCGAAAAGGGCAAGAACAGCAAACACGAGCTAAGATATTTATGGAAGTCTCAGCAAAAAGTGATTCTAATCGAAATGGCCACCTTTGTCTTTGATGCAGACCTTTAATCTGTCTCGCCACGAATCCATGGTTTAACGGATTTACGCACTGTTTTATTGGGAAATTTAGCCACTGCTGACTACAGAGATTTCTTAAGAGACTGGCCATAATTTGTAGTCTAAGGAGTTCAGATCTGGACTAGCTGAGGGCTATTCTTCAGGTGCAGAGTCCTGCTAAAAATTACACGGTAAATTTATAAAAAGTGTACTGCTAAGAGGTTTCACAACATGATCCAAGACAGTCTCTTGATACACTTTGGCTGAAGGCTCTCCTCACCTCTCACCAAACATTTACAGAAGCAGGATGATGACCACGTTGTACCTTTCCGACCACTTGGGCGGCTTTTTAGTTCTCTCTTCGCGAGTTAAGTTCCTTTCTGCGACAAAAAAAACAAAAATGAATTTATTTCGTTCTAAAAATAGAATTCATTTCCATGTGACAATTTTTCGATCCAAATAAGAAGTTTCCGTGCAATTGTGAATACCTCTGCGGATATGAAGTAGCAACTATCGCATATAAACACTTCCAATACAAAGAGTATCGCTGTTGCATTGCCACTTCCTCTGATCTGCATGCTTGCACAGCAATTTCACAGGAACTGCAATTAAATGCAACAGCATATTTCAATCATCATTTTTTAATTCGTTTGTACTATTTGTAGAATTCGCTTATTTTTTGGGTAAAATTTACAAAGTATGTTCACCCTGCCACTACCGGTGCATTCTCGGTAGCTATAATTTATTTTTTGTATTATTTAAAGAATTCATGATTCTACCTTCTTCTTGAGTTTCGTCATTCTCGTTCAAGTATTGAAGAATTTTGAGAGAAGATTTTGACAGATAAGTTTCGATTCCGATTCGTATATAATGTGTCAGCGTTATGTGAATACCCTTATTGTTCTATCCTATAAATAATTAAATTTCAAACCGCAGAATAATAAAAAAAAATTAGCAATAGAATTAATTCTCCCAGAAGTAGATACATATTCAGCAGTAGCAAGCAAGCAATATGTATATATAATAGCAGTATATATTTTTTCAGATGATCATTCCACAGGCGGCCTCCTCTACCAAGATTCAGGTAAAATTTTAAAATCTATCACGTAATAAAAACACATATTTCACTGCGTGACATATGTGTTTTTATTACGTGACAATAAATTTCCTTGTCATATGGCAAATCCAGTGCAAATACACCACAAAATATCCCGTGCTAAGATTTAAAGAACTGCAGTAGCGAATCTTTAACTTGTCTTTATTTTTAGTAAGCAAGAACCAATTCCAACTTTAGAAATTTCATCGTTAAAATTAGTTAATAAGAAAACGAATTTGTCAATATGTAGGGCGACACTGGTTCATTATAACTACCATCTCAAGAGTTAAAAGAAACTGACTGAGACTCTGATTATACGTTGTGTTGCTTCATTTGCTCGAAAGAATTTGTTGCTATTAAATTGCTTGGCGTGATGAATTTACAAGAAGTGCATTTAGTTTGGACCTAGTATCCAGGCCTGTTAAATTATTAAAAAGAAAATCTTTTTTTTGAAGCAACCATAGATAAAATAACCTCTTTCTTTACTCCTCCGCTAAGCTTTGTGTAACAAGGTTATTATATTTTATTTTATAAAACACTAAAAAACTTATTAAAATAGTAGGGAACCATCTATATCTTGTTCATCTATTTAAATATTGTGGCATAATGTACTTCTACTTGACTAATCGAACTTCAGTGTTTAATAGGACGTAGTCCACGTGTGTCAGTGGAGATCCAAGTAAAACGTGCTTTTGATTTTTGTTTTCAGGCGAAAACATGACGAATTCTAAGGGTTATCGTCGTGGAACTCGGGACTTGTTCGCCCGGAGGTTCCGTACACATGGAACCATTCCTCTCGGTACTTACATGAAAGTGTACAAAATCGGCGATATCGTTGATATTAGGGTATGTACATGTACCAGCCTGGCAACTTCAATTACTACTTGTTATATGTATTATTCGTAAACCATTTCAAAACCATTAACGTTCTCCAAATGAGACTAAACAATCAAATATTTTTTCTATTTGTAGGTATTTTCTGCCTGTATTTTTTCCCCTTATAGGTATACTGTACTATTTTATTGAGTAATATTGCAGATCTGTCTATGGATAGGCAGTGCTTTAGTTGTAATAACTCTTTAAGTCGAACATTTGAAGTGAAAAGTAATTTGGAGCTTTATCCACCAATTGAATCAAGTGTATGTCAGTGGATACACTAGAACGCAGTATTACATTCCATAGTGTTTTGGGTCTATTTTCGTTTCTTAATTATTGAAGCTAGTATTGATTATGAGAAATAGCTGGTGTAACATGTTCTTACTAATATATGTTAACAGTCATGCCTTACAAATACCTTAAAGAAATGTCAAACTGGATCCATTTATTTATGTGTGCGTTAGCATATAGTGGCTTTTTGTTATTTTTATTGTAAATAATGACCATTTTGATGCAATTCATATATGTAGTAATTTGCCATTAATTTGTGTTTTTAATTTAAGCTTCAGTAAATATAAAGTAAATCAATTTTACATATATAAATTGTGCAATTCAATATGAATTGTTATAATAAGGTAGCAATGTTTATTACAAAGCCTCAGCTTGTTTTCTAAGTAATATCAAGACTTTAATAGATGTAATAAATGGTAATATATTAACTGGTTAGCTTGTCCTCCCTATTGATTCACTAGAGTAATCAAATTAACGAAGTGGATAAGTACTGTAACACATTACCAAACTTGTTCACCTATAATTAAGATGTCACATGAATTTACTTACTGTAGGCCAATTCTGCTAAGTAACCACATGTTTACGCCTGTTACTCGAGTCGTGCAGAAATAGTGCAGTGCCAATACATTCTATTAAAGTTTCCTGAACTGCAACTACGCTGGAACTGTGCGTATCCTGCAAATGAACTACTTAACTCCTGTCATATTACCGTATTTCAATCTAATAGATTGGATTTTTACTTAATGTTGTCCTACAGTTTCACACCCGATTGCCCTTTGTTGCCGGTGTGGAGGTATTTCTAACTGAAAAGAAGCTTTACTTAATTGTATATTCCTACAAACATTTCCCAAAACAAAATATATTTTGCAATATAAATCACCGCTTCAGAATATTAATTTCTCTTTGCAAAAGTTGCTTGAGACTAACGTTAGCAAAACTGCAGATAAACTCCTTCAAGACTTCTGTCATTGCTATACAAATGTCAAAACAATTTAACAATACAATTATATTGCAGGAAACGTGTAGGTGCAGCACAGGTTTTTTAACAGAATAGTGAGTCATTTACTGCAGCGTTCCTGCAACGTCGCTGCTGTCAGATCGCTTAACAGAATACAGAAACATCAAAATGGTCAAAATGTATGCATTTTGACACGCCGCACTGCAGTGCAGTAGCAGTTTTTAGTAGAATCGGCCTACTGTTGTCAAGGCCTAAAAATTGTTTACACAATGTTTTAGAAGCTTTTAAGATTTATAAGAGCAGTGATAACCTAGTAAATTTAAAGCTAGCCTATTAACCAACAGTACCTGGCTTGAATCCTGGCATGGGCATACACCACTAAATTTGTTTTTTTGGACTTTATGTATATATTTGCAATTATCACTTGCTCAATGGTACATTATAAGACATGTGGTCTAACCATAGATAACAGAAACAATGGGAGATGTGACATACCATGCGAGTTTATACCGGGACGGTTGTCGCCGAGTTTCACCCCACCATAAAACACTCACACACTTAAATAAATAAAAAATATCATTCTACGCACACAAGTACAACGACACACATTTGTTAAGACGCTGTCATTGGATGTTTATTTAAACAACACCCAAGTAAGCACGCACTACTACATTTATAAAGCGGCAGAAACAAGCGGCCGTATCTCGAAACTGTACACACAGTGAACAAATAATATTACTCGCTTTACATTGCGTGTTGGTAAACGAGCGGTGGCGACTGTGTAATGGTAGAAAAGCAATGTATGATTAAGAATGAGAAATTTGAAATTTATAATTTGTATCGTGGTAAGGCCCTGGTAGAAATGGCGTCAGAGAATTTTTGAAATTAATTCTGTATTTATGCTTATAAAACGTAATATTATTTGTACTTATAGGTGATAAGTGATTCCATTTGATTTAAAGTTAACCACTGCACTTCTATTTTTGCAAAAAGGCAACAGCACAACTTGACATTTTGCTAAAACAAGGAGCAACGTATCTCAATCGAACTTGATTGCAACTAACTAACTGTTCTTGGCAATGTTCTCGTTTTGAGCATATTGCGGCGACACCAACCACGCCCCCTCGTCACATCTCCCGTTGTTTCTGTTATCTATGGGTCTAACCCAAGAAAAGTCTGGTTTTCCCTCTGGCTTGTAGACTCCAGGGCAAAAACAATGATTATCTTTGTCAAATCCTTATGCTTAGGTAGTTGATCCCGCCAATCTAATAGATTAGGAAACAGAATGATGTTAGGATGATCATGTTAAGATTTGTAATGATCGTTTTTCTTTTTGCAGGGCAATGGTGCAGTCCAAAAGGGTATGCCTCACAAAGTTTACCACGGCAAGACAGGTCGAGTATACAATGTCACAGCACATGCTCTGGGAGTTATCGTAAATAAAAGGGTCCGCGGCAGAATCATCCCCAAGCGCATCAACATCCGTATTGAACATGTCAAGCACTCCAAGTGCAGACAGGACTTCCTCACGCGTGTGAAGGAAAATCAGAGGTTGCAGAAGGAAGCAAAAGCAGCTGGGAAAGTCGTCAAGCTAAAGAGACAGCCTGAGCCCCCGAAGGCTGCTCACATTGTCAGTGGAGCAGTGAAACCAGTGTTGCTTGCTCCTATCCCATACGAGTTTGTGGCTTAAAATAATAAAGTAATAATAAGAATGATCTTTTTTTTTTATAATAACAGCGTCATAACCTTAACCTTCGGTGTCGAAGTATTTTTACTTGAGGTAATTTTACGAGCGAATGCGAGTCTTTCAAATTCATATGTAGACGAATGTCGGAAAGTTCTGAAAGAAAGTATGGTGGACAGTGTGATAGAAGCATGATGCACAAAGAGACGTAGAACACTGAGAGGAGATGCCTGGTGGGAAAAAAGAGAGTGTTGCTGGTTTACGTATCATCTTTGCACCACAGTGATAGTATGAATGAGAATGAAATATACCATTGATGCAAGAAACCAAAGCTTTAGTGAAAGAGGCGTGAAAGACTTACTTATGAATGAGAAAGACGCTGATGAAGAACTTCAAGACTAATATCAAACTCTTCTGGAGAGAGTTAAAGAAGTCTCAGGGTGGTTCGTCGGCTTTCAGAATGGACAAGGTAAAAATTAAAGCTGGTGGCATTCATGCTAACACTCAGGAAGTGTTAGAACGGTGGAGTGAATATTTTAGAGAAACTTTTGATTATGTCCAGGACACCACTGTGAATGAGTCTGTGACTGATTCGGCAGTGTCAGCGCATCATGAAGACTGCATAGATGAGATTAAATGATCTATATGAAGTTTTTTACAACTGAGATGATCAAACTGGGTCTCGGCTACGTTACGGACGCCTTCTCGTTTTTGAGCAAATTATGCCGGAGAACCGGAAGGGTTCTGACTGATTGGAAATGCACAGTCATCGTGCCCTTGTATAAAGGCAAGGGTTCACGTATGGACTGTGCCAACTATAGGGCCATCAGTTTGATTAGCTTAGCAGTTAAAGTGTATGGAAAAATCATTGAAAGGAGAATGAGGGTGAAATCCGATGGAATGCTTGGGGAAGCACGGGGATTTCGAAGCGGCAGAGAATGTACGGATCAAGTTTTTTCACTTGACAACATCATGGAAAAGCATCTGGCTATGGACAAGGTTTTCTGCGGCTTTGTGGACCTTGAGAATGTATTTGATAGGGTCGTATAATAATATTTATTTTATTTTTTCTGACACAATACTAGTTTTACCTAGTACTCGTACTCTTATATACTAAGTACATTAATAATACAAATAGCTGTAGTGTGAGAAGCTGATGCCTCAAGTAGACTTTGAGAGCTTTTTTTTTTTTTTGACCTGACTATGTAGTTAGCCCCGAGTGGGCTGTCACTACGTCACCGGACTAGGAAGACAGCAGCTTATCATCCTGGTTTGAGCAGGGATGCGTGCTGTCGGCTCGGCTATTTATCCTGTATCTGGACACTTACAGTCAGAGTATAAGAAATATGAATGTGGGCATGCGAATGGGTGACTCAGTGGTCAACTGCCTGCTTTATGCCGATGACGCGATATTAATAGGAGAATCACCATCCGAACTGCAAACACTAGTTAAAACAATGTAAGATGATTGTATGAAGAAAGTCTTACAATTTGAAAGAGAGACAACCAGAACCAGGGGCGTAGCTACCGCCGTATTTGCCGTATCAATTATACGGGGCCCCCGGGCCACGGGGCCCCCAAAGTGTGTAAGGAAAAAGAATAAAAACTTTCTAATTTATTTTATTTTACAAATGACAAAATTCTATAAAGCAATTCCTTTTTTTCCCGCCTTAAGCGTGCGTTCAAAAGTTGGCAACACTACATCGTTATGGCGGGCTGCGGGACTTCCCCGTTTTACTTACTTCATCTTCAACTCAGCGGGGAATCCCCGGGAATCCTTCATCGATATCGCAATGTACGTGTACGTTGTTGTACTTTGCATTGGATGTTAAACCACGGAGTGCAGTGCACTGTTTATTTACGCGCTTTATATAAATGTGCATTACATTGTAATTCAGTACAAACAATATTGTTCTTCTGGTTTAGCAGTATTAGTAGCGATTTGTAAAAGAAATGAGTGAAAGGAAAAGAGATTATCCCAGCGGCGCTGAGAAAAGAAAAATTAAACAGAAAAGGGACGAGGTTATAAAAAAAGTGCCCAAAATTTCTTCATTTTTTCAGAGACAAGATACTGTGAGTGATTTAGATTGGAAAGGTAAGTACTACACTACTACCCAACCCATTTATTAGGGGCCCGTAGTGATAAACAAGGAAATCTTTTAATTTCGGTCTGTCCATCTGTCCGTTACAAAAAGTTGTCTTCCCCCCTCGATTTTCACAATTATACTGTTTTTAGGGTTCCGTGCCTTGATTAAAAAAAAAACAAAATTCTAACTTATCTATAGGATCGATTTGTTTTGTTGTTTGTCTATCAGTCCGTATCGTATCGTTAATTGCGTGTTGAGAACTTCAGATGTGCAGACTCGCTTTCGGGTTCTCGTTTTGTATGGCCACTACACTACGCGCTGCGTTTAAATAACACGCAGGTGTATAGTAATGCACGGACGGGCTGCAGGTGATTTTGTATCTACTAATAGGTACGAGCACAATCCGCGTAGAGTCTGTGTGCGTCTGAACTGAACACTCTCTAACTGTGACCCTTAGTAACGTTATTTATTTATATATAACTCTTTTTAGTTTAGTATCAAAGCATTCGTATTTATTTTTTAACAATTACTCGTTTATTTTTAGATTCTTCTGAAGCATGTTCTTCGTCACATATCCATCCGGAAATAGAAGAAAGCCAAGCACATACTTTATCCGATGTCCATCCAGAAATCGAGGAACCCCAAGTCAACGATTCTGATATATCTGCAGATAATGCAGATTGTAATATAATTTCATCAGATAGAGGAAATTTTGGTGACAATTTAACTGAATGCGAACGAAAAATAATTTTTAAATTGGGTCCATTTAAACCACAAGGACCATTTCCAAAAGTTTCAGAAAATAACCGACCTTTTTCGGCTTATTATTATTCATATTTCAATCAGGCAGGCATAAAAATTATAAGACCATGGTTATGTTATTCTAACGTTTTAAACAAACCGTACTGTCACTTCTGTTGGTTATTAGCAGATCGTCAAAACAAATCGTACTCCTCTGCTTGGGTTAACGGTGTTTCGGTTAGAAGCAATTTCACACAAACTATTCTTGACCATGAAAAGTCACAGCAGCATATTAGTGCCTCACTCTCTTATAATAATTGGTTGCAAGGAAATACCATCGATACTCTATTGAAAAGTGAAATCGATAGTAAAATTACATTCTGGAGAGATGTACTGCATCGTATAATTAATGTTATAATTACTTTAGTATCTTGTAATCTACCTTTGAGGGGGCATGATTCTGATTCTGGCAATTTTATGGCAATTTCACGTCTGCTATCTAACTATGATGCAACTTTAAAAGAACTTCTTCTAAAACCGAAAGGTGAAATAAATTATTTAAGCCCTACGATTCAAAACGAAATTATTAGTTTGCTTGGTACTAACGTTAGGAACAGTATTATCTCAGAAATTAAAAAAGCTCCATTTCTGACAATAATTCTGGATACAACACAAGACTTATCAAAAATTGACCAACTATCTGTAGTTTTTCGATATATCTCGGTTACAGAAAATGATGATAATGTGCCTAAAGAAATAAAAATCTGTGAGTCCTTTTTAGGATTCATAGCAGTAACCGATTGCAGTGCTGCAGGTCTGAAAACTGTCATTTTAAATTTGACTAAAGAATATGGAATTGATTTGACTAAATGTAGAGGACAGGGATACGATGGAGCAAATGTTATGTCGGGTGTGTATGGAGGATTACAAACCCTAATAAAAGAGCATGCTCCAAATGCCGATTATGTTCATTGTGCTGCGCACGCTGTAAACTTGGTTTTGAACGATGCTGCGAGACATGTTCGTGAAGTATCGAATTTTTTCGATAATTTAGAAAATATATATACTTTTTTTGGCAATAGTATAAAACGCTGGGCTATGCTAAGTGACGATTCATCTGAAAAATATTTGATTACCCTTAAAAAGGTATGTCCTACCAGATGGTCTTCTAGGAACGACGCTTTATTAGCAGTAAAGAATTTTTTTTTACTAATCATGAAAACTTTGTACCAACTAAATTTAATTTCAAACAAAAAAGATGAACGTGAAGAATGTAAAAGTATAATTAACATTTTAGAGAGTTTTGATTTCTTAGTGCTCGTTACATTTTTTTCTTCACTATTTGAAATTATTAATCCTGTTTCTAAAGCTCTACAGCATGAAAATAATGACTTACAGAAATCTAGTATTTTATTAAGTAATCTTTTAAATAGACTGTGCCAATTAAGAAATCAGAATTCATTTAATAGTTTGCTAAATGAATCCAAAGATTTAGCAAAAGAGTGGGGGGTAACAACTGTTTTTAAAAACAGTAGGCGAAAGATAACGAAGCGTTTTTTTGATGAGTTATCACAAGATGAGAGAATTTCCGACCCGGAATCCTATTTCAAAGTCAATGTATACTATTGCTGTTTAGATATATTAATTTCTCAAACTAAAGAAAGATTTCAGAGCCTTTGCAACCTGAGTAGTATATTCGAAATATTACAACCGGAGAAACTCCTATCTTCTTCAAGCGAAGAGATATTAAACGCTTCCAGAAAACTGTCTGCTAAATACAGTAAATACATCTCACTTAATCTTTGTGACCAATTAAAGGCTCTAAAAACATGCTTAAATTCTGAAATTAAAAAAATTTATTCCATTAAAGAACTCATTGAATTATTGCTAGTAAAATTCAATAGTCTTGCATCCAGTTTTCCCGAGGTAATCACAGCATGCTTTTTATTCTTGACCCTTCCAGTTACAACCGCAACGGCAGAAAGAAGTTTTTCAAAATTAAAACTAATAAAAAATTACTTAAGAACTTCGATGGGACAAGAACGGCTGTCAGACATCTCACTATTGTCCATAGAGGCAGAAACTTTAGAAAAACTAAAATCATCATCAGCCATAAATGATTTAATAAATCAGTTTGCCGAAAAAAAGGCAAGGAGAGTGAATATTTAAAATTCGATTTTTATTTGTAAAATGGGTAAATTATGTGATAAATAAATATTTCTTCTCACAATATTTTTTTTCTTTTGTGAAAAATCTTTACCTCCATATAAGGGCCTCCAAAAAAATTTTTATACGGGGCCCCGACAAGGCACGCTACGCCACTGACCAGAACGAACACTAGGATTACGGTTGACCAAATTGTGTTTAATCAGGTGATGTCGGGAGCCTTAGGAACCGGCGAGCGTGCATGAAAAGAGCTATGAATGTTAAAGAAGCGAGTGAAGTGGGTAAGGACCGCCTCTTATGGCGCTCGGTTCTCTCTGCCTACCCCGCAAGGGACTTGGCGCAAAGATATACATACTTGTGAAGTTGGGATTTTATAACTTCTTCAGTTATCATCGTCCTATGTGGGCCTGTTTTTGGACGTGTTGAGTCGCCGAAACCGTTAACGTTAAATTATCATAGTACGAAACAACAAAACGTCCTCTTAGTGAAGGGCAACTACGGAACCCTTAATTGCGCGTGGCTCAACACTCACTTGCCTGGTTTTGTAGAACTGTTTATGAGAAACTCGTACTATGCATACATTTGACGAGCTCGGTGGGTGCAGTGGCGAAACGCGCCTTTACGTTCCTATGAAATGAAATGAAATATATTTATACACGGTACAAATTCATGAGGCCTTCACGGCCTTCACGAGGTTCTCGTCATGAGGAATGGTGACGTCAACGAGAATTGCACGGCCGTCTCTCGGTCTCTTACCACGATATCAGGACAACAGTCCTATGCGTGATGATAGACCGATCCCAGTAGAGCGTAACACTACCGTTTTCGAGAACTGGCACCGGTGCATACTTGTAATAAAGTACCTCAGAACTGTCAATGCCATATTTAAGAGCAAGTTACCACTTAACATCAGGTGACTCACATGCTCATTTGCCCCCCCACTAACATAAAAAAAGTGGCAGGTCTATAATTCTAGTTACTTGATTATGTCTATGCAAGTACTCACCGTTAACAAGATGAGAACATCCGGAAACCGTGCCGTTCTTCAGGATATACTTCCGGTAGTTGTTCGTCTTGATAACTACGTTCATAATTGGACTAACAAAACCCTTGGTTTCCGCAAAGAGGTCGCCGAAACGTAGCCAGACCACCGACGCGAGAGAATCTACATCAGCCCCGTTAAGGGCTCTGTAGAACCTCTCGTGTAGCTCCTTGCTCTTCCATACATCCATGCGGCACTAGCTCGTGAGCACTAAGGTTTGCGCCAAAGCTCGTTTACCAAGGATAGTGGTGTAAGGCCCTTATCGACTGCAATGCATCCCATTTTTGCAGTGGAGAAAATCCCTGAGTTTGCACACCTCGCGGTTGTGCAGGGTCTTGACATTTAAAAAGCCATGACCTCTACACTTCTGCGGGTTGTACAATCTCATCACCGACGATCGTGGGCCAGGCATGCGATGCGTCGTTAGCAGTGTTCCGACCTTTACATCTAGGGTGTCTAACTCAGATAGAGTCCACCTTAGCATGCCAAAAGTGTATATTAACAGAGGCATAACTCAAACATTAAAAGCCCGAACTTTGTTGCCACCTGACTGAAAGACTTCAGAATTTTTGTCAGGCGACAAAATGAACCGTTCCGTTACAGATTGTTTAATGTACCCGTCGGTTATACCTAAAGACTGCTACATACAAAGGTATACGTTCTGACTTCAGAGAGATACCTGAAGTCAGATGTATATCTGATGGACATAGTCTCTGAGAGTTGTAAACTATCAGAATTTATAACTATACCCCGCTCCACATGTATGACCGCACACTATGGCGCTGCTGAAAGTTGGTTACTTTTAGCAACTCCAAGAGGTCTGGTTTCTTTGGTGCAAACAACTTGAGGTCATCCACGTACAGCAGATAAGAAATGATCTCACTCCCTCTCTTTAGTACCACGGGACCCAGACTTACATCCGTTCTGACCAGTTTCCAAAATATGATAAGTATCAATGTGCTTTGTACGTTTAGATCTCAGAACGGATGTAAGTTATACAACCCAGACTTACATATTGGTAATATTATTATTTTAGGGTTAGAGCGCTGGGAGGAAGTTTCGAAGTAGCGCCTAGACGCTACCGCCATGATGTTGAAGGTACTTGAAGGTCGAGATGTAGATCTGAAGCATCTCATATCCAGACGAGAGCGCACTACGTGTGCGAACACGACGCAGGCGCAGCACGCTGGTTCAAAAAATATAAAATAAGGAATAAGCTAATTTTTTCGATGGTGTCATGTACGAAATGTTATCAGAAACATATTATGAAAAATTGTAGATACAATTTTTCTGGAAAATGCATAGTTTTACTATAAAAAAGTGTGTGTGTCAGATCTGACGCACGACTGAAGTTTACTCCTTACAAATTATGATATATATCGAATAGAATGAATGAATATAAATGAACGTAAATGAATGCATCTTCTGAAATAATAAGAATACAATTTATAATATTCATAAATGTGAACTATACAGGTCATATCCTACAGGCTTACAAATTAACCGCATTTACGTGTTTTTTCGGATGTTTTTAACTTTAATCACTTGAAGATTTGTTTAATAGTAATCCTTTAGAAATACTTCTATCTCACTCTTTCGCACGTTAAATCCTACAGATGTATATGTTCGTCTCTTTTTAAGCGGACGCGTTCATTTAATTCTACTCCTCATAAAATTTCCGTACCGGGCCTTATAACTCAAAATCGTTTCTTAAGGAGTAAACTCCAAAAAAACTTTTATATTTTGTTTGTATGAAATGTTACCTTCATGAGTTTATTTCGAAATGTTAAAATTTTTAAAGATGACTACATATAGGATTTATAGAGTAATACTAGTAGAAGATAATACAGTCACAGCTTTGTACCAGTGCGACTCCGTTTAAGTAATACGTGATATGTAGTAACGTTTCATACAAACAAAATATAAAAGTAATTTTATAGTAAAAATTATGCATTTTCCAGAAAAAATGAAGATACATAATATGTTTATGATAACATTTCGTACATGACACCATCGAAAAAATTCAATTAATCGCTAATTCCTTATTTTATATTTTCTGAACCAGTGTGCGTAGGTGAGGACAGGGCGGAAAAGAGCTATGTATGTTTAAGAAGCGAGCGAGGTGTGTAAGGACCGCGACACCCATGAAGATATATAGATAATTAGGTACAATACTGTGAAACGGTTTATCCGTTACAGGCTGCATAAAAATCCCATTTCCATAATTTAAAAATATTCCAATCAAAATAATTGATAAATAAATGTAAACAAAGGGAATTCATTCAAATCTTATCTTAAATTAAAACGTTTAAAACGTTACAACTAACGCCATCTAGTCGATAAAATGCAAATAAAAACAAATCGGTGCTATCTGACCGCACAGGTCGTACAAGTTAAATCTATTACTTCAATATTATTAAATTTCATCGAATTACTTAAAAAAATGTATAATTCTAATATTCTGTTACAAAATAATTCTGAATTTAGATTTTACATCTGCGAAGCTTCTTGGTCTGTCTACAATTTTCAAATCTCAAATCTCGCCTATTCTATCATTGGGTCTGTTACTCGGATCCAGTCGATTTCGTTCGAATGAGTCGTTCAAAGTTACGAAGCAATAGACGTTTGTTTCTCGGATTTAGCTAACGCTAGTCACTAACAGCAGTTTGCGATAATTATCTAGGCATTGCATATAATGTAATATATGGAAAAACTAGTCTGGTACAATTCTCAGTACAACTACCCATTAAAAGTGCTACGAGTCGCAATGTTTAAAATCCATCCAGACATTGAGATGCATCAGGGGTACATACAACAAACCCAGATATATACTCAGATATTCGTAAAACATAATCCTCTATTTGCTATCGCGTAATTGGATAAAGAATGGGGACAAGATGCCGATTATCTCGGATAACATATGAAATGTGATGTCATTGCACTAACTAAATCTAATTTCTACTTATACCACATTTTTATTAACAAAATCATTTACAGCCATTTTATAACGAGTTAGTTCATGCGGCGTCAGCGTGAACTCGGCAACTTTCATGTACTCCGTCGGGCTTTCGTCTAAAATTTGAACCAATCTCGTCAGTCTGTCCGCGTGAGTGGCATCTAAGTGCAGTGATTTAGATATAGGACCTCAATATCAACATATTGGGGACGGGTACTCGACTTCCGCTCTGCGCTGCCGGAACTCCACTCGTCACGCCCTGTCGCACTAGCCTTCCGCTGCGTCACGTCCTACCATCCTCTTCGGCGTGCTTTCTGCAACTCCACGGAAAGCTAAGTGTCTACAGAACCACCGTAGCGATACCCACGACCCTAATCGCGTGTTCTTCTAATAAATCCTTGTCGGTATTTACCTCTTCTTTATCCTACTGTAAATACCGCCTCTCCTTGTTCCAGGGGCAGTAACTGCGACAACTAGACGTAAGAATGTCAGCTCCAGGGCTAAATCAAAAGCATGAAGTAAGAGCGCAACTTTGTATTCTGAAATGAAATGCTATGTACAATTGAATGAAAATCTAAAAGTCGAATAATAATGATTTGAATTCAAACAATATTTCAATAATATAATGCCGTTCAACTTTAACAATCTCGGCACTCCGTATAACATGACCTATCAGCGTAGTGACTGTTTTAAATAATATAAATTAAGAAACTTAACAACTAGCGTCCCTGGACTGGTAAAATAGTATATATCCTGTTTCTGATGACTTTTGTATATCAGACGTTAGGCCGTAGAAGTCTTCTATTGCTGATGCATCAATTTTCTGTAACAAATCACAATATAAATGAGCTTTGACGAAGCGACGCTTGTGACGAGGTCGGTGGCGCAGTGGCGAAACGCGCTGTTACGTTACTTTGACACTAACTCTCGTGGGTTCTATTCCCACACAGGGCAAACATTTGTGTGCATGAACATGTCTGTTTGTTTTTAAGAGAGGTAAGGCGCACCAAAGCAGCTCGTTTGGAGAAGTACCTCCACCTCCTTCACCAAGTTGTGTTCTTGCGTGTGAGTGAGGTCACCAGTAAGCTCCTAAGCAGTTGCTGTGTTAGCAGCAGAGGAGGCGTGGATACGTAACGTATTGCAAATGTTCATAGGCTACGGTAACCGCTTTACATCAGGTGGACTGTATGCTTATATGACTCTCGACGTTGTATAAAAATATCTTTATCTGCATAAAACAAGATATAATAATATATTAGGTCTTTACATATGAAATTGGCGTTTTGTCAAACTGGCAACTTTGATCTCAAATATCTGGCGTTTAATTAGGATTTCCAAATTCAATTTTATTTTAAATTTAGTTCCAACCAACAACAACTTTAGTACAAAAGTAGTTTCTTTTTGGAAATTTTGATCTACAGAACAAACCCCGCAGACTGCCGGAGACCCGAGTTGACAACAAAGAATTAAAGGTGATTGTGGAAGCAGATCCATCACATACTACGTCAGAGTTAGCGGCAGACTTCGGTGTGAGAGACAAAACAGTTTTAATTCACTTGAAACAAATGGAAAAGTGAAAAAGCTCGAGAAATGTGTACCGCGTGAATTGAGTGAGGCACACCACCAAACACGCTTTGAGTGCTGCGTTACATTCACGGTCACAATAACGAGGGAACTTTGCATCGTATTGTTATTTGTGATGAAAAATGGATCCCGTACGACAATTGGAAACGCTCATCACAGTGGTTGAACCCAGGAGAACCGGCTAAAGCCTGTCCCAAGCGAAAGTTGACGCAGATAAAGGTAAGTATTTGGTGGACCAGTGCTGGTGACATACACTAAGCTTTTTAAGATCTGGCCAGACGATTACGGCAGATCTGTTCTGTGATCTGTATTGTCAGCAATTGCAAACCATGATGGAAAAGCTCGCTATTAACGACTGAGACTGTCAAGCCCAATGCTGCTTCAGGACAACGCTAGACTTCAGGACAGACGGTCGTTAAATTAGAGTCTCCGACACCCACCTTACGCCCCAGACCTTGCTCCATCAGATTACCGCTTTTTTCGCAATTTGGACAACTACTTTCAAGGAAAAAAATCAATTCTGATGGGGCTAAGTGGGAGATGGGTGTCCAAATCGCCTTCAAAGATTTTATTGATTATCGCTCTCACAATTTTTTCAGCGATGGAATCAATGAACTACATATAAAGTGGCGAAAGTGCATAGATAATAATGATACATACTTCGGTTGATTACATACATAATTTAATATTTTTTTTTTATATTTATTATTTTTTATATTTATTATAAAACGCCAATTTCATACGTAAGAACCCAATACAATAAGCACAGATTACAGACATCGGCGCCATGGTTAAAAGCAAATTTTCAAGGTAAAAAGGTGTTTTTAGGGTTCCGTACCCAAAGGGTAGAACGGAACCCTATTACTGGCGACTGGCCAAAGCCGTGCAGGCCAACTTCTGCCAGCCCTCGCTGCCACCGCTGCGATGTCCGAAAAGCCAGTGGTCCTAACGGTATCCCAGCGATTGTTCTTAAAAAATGTGCAGCGGAGTTGTCTCCGGTGCTGACGCGCCTCTTCCGCCTCTCGTACTCGACTGGTTGTGTTCCGGATGCTTGGAGAGAGGCCAATGTGCAGCCGGTCCCCAAAAAGGGAGACCGTTCTGACCCATCGAATTACCACCCCATTGCCGTAACTTCAGTGTTGTGCAAAGTCATGGAACGGATCCTTAACAATCAATTGATCAGTTACCTAGAAGATCACTCCATAATCAATGATCGTCAGTATGGTTTTAGACCGAAACGATCAACGGGTGATCTAGCGTATGTGACGCACCTCTGGGGGGAGGCAATCGATAAATATGGCGAATCCATGGCAGTCAGCCTAGATATCGCCAAGGCGTTTGATAGGGTCTGGCACAAAGCACTTCTCTCCAAACTTCCGGCATACGGTCTGCCCCTCCAGCTTTGTAATTGGATTGCTGGCTTCCTGCATGAGCGTAGAATCCGCGTCCTTGCAGATGGATGCGCTTCGCGGTTCATGTCAGTGAATGCCGGTGTCCCACAGGACTCCGTTCTATCGCCCACCCTCTTTCTTCTGCATATCAATGACATTTATTTATTTATTCCATTAAACAATAAACATTGTGTTGGAAATTACATACAGATAAACACCAAAAGCATGCTAAAGACAGTTCAATTATTATCACTACTACCGTTATTTAAATATGATTATCATTAACATAAACAAATAAGAACATCAAGCATGTCAGTATAAAATTATAGTTATCTACTTTGAATTTAGCTAAAATGTTCAGTTCTAGATTCAGAATGTCATATTTTTTATAATAAACGATTCAAGTGATGTCCAGCTTATTGTATATGTAAAATTTGCAAGACTATTGTAGCCGATATAAATCAAGTCATCTTATAATTGTAATATATTATATTATTGATATGTCAGTACCACCAATGATTAACAGTTACCAATTTGAAATTTGAAGTTGAATTATACCTATGAAAGAAAATCGTATTTAAGATAACTCGTCAACGTCATAAAAACACTTTGCCAATAAATAAGTTTTCAAACGCTTTTTAAACACCTTTACATTGTCTATTACTTTTAGATTTCGAGGTAGTTTGTTAAATAATTTTACCGCTTGGAATCTCGCACTATGCTGAGTTATTCGCAATTTTGGTTCTAGTGGATTCAATATATCCTTCCGTCTTGTGGTATATCGTTTTGCTCTTTGATCTTCAGTTTCATACTTGTTCAGATGCTTGACAAGATCAGTGAGCAAAATCAAAATATACAAACATGGGACTGTTAGGATTTCTAAATTTACAAAATGTCTCCTACACGACTCCATTTGGTGTATTCGGAGCATTATTCTCATTGCTCTTTTTTGTAAGATAAATGCTTTTTTTAAGTTATAATCATAGCTTTTCCCCCACAATTTTATGCTATGTCTTAGGCGAGATTCAACTAATGCATAATATGTAATTTTCAGTTGTTTCATGGTCAATTCCTCCCTCAAGCTTCTTAAGGCATAACATGCAGAACTTATTTTGTTTCCAACATAGTTTAGTTCTTCTTTCCAATTTAGGTTAGAGTCGATATAAATGCCTAGGAATTTTACAGATTCTGTAAGAGCTATACATTCATCATTGAATCTCACATCCAAAATGTCCTTTTTTCTTGCAGTCGTTCGAAATAGTATAGCTTTGGTTTTCTGAGTATTAAGTTTCAGATTATTGGCATCAAACCACTGAGAGAAGGCTGTAACTGCGCCATTTACCCTATTATTAAGCTCAACAGTGTTTTGTGCTGATATAATAGCATTTGTATCGTCAGCGAAAATCACAAGTCTGATATCAGGTATGAGGTTATACATAAAAGGTATCAAGTCATTTGTAAAATGATGAAGAATATCGGTCCCAGGATGGAGCCTTGTGGCACTCCTCTAGTAATTTTAATCAATTTTGATTTATATGTTTTTTCGCAATTATCCTTAGCACCCTTTAATTCAACAAACTGATATCTATTTGTTAAGTACGACTGAAGAAGTTGTAGGATGTTTTGTTTAATTCCGTAATGTTGTAGCTTTATGGTCAAGATTTCATGATCTACTGTGTCGAAAGCCGAGCTTAAGTCCAAAAACAGCCCAGCAACTTTCATTTTTCTGTTCAGATTTACAATTACATCATCAATTAAAGTGTCCACCGCCTCTCTAGTTCCAATATTTGCCTGATATCCAAATTGCCGTGCATTCAAAATACCATTATCAGTGAGATGTCTTGTAAGACGTGCTTTAATTATTTTCTCAAAGATTTTAGAAAGTATTGGCAGTAAAGAAATCGGCCTATAGTTTTCAGATTCCATCTTTGATCCTTTTTTATATACAGGTAACACTTTAGCAATCTTCAATTGTTCCGGAAAAATCCCCTGTTCATAACAATTTTTAAAAAAGATGGCAAGCGGTTCCGCTAGTATATCCACATTTCGTTTAATGACTGAAATCGGTATTTCGTCCCACCCGCACGATTTTTTATCTTCCATTTTAGATATAATCTTGACAACTTCTGCTGTTGTAACATTCTCCCAAGTCATACTACTTTTGCATTCTTCACTGTTTTGTTGAAGGAATCTCGTTGCTGATTCTACGTTACCCCTGGTTGAGGACTGGCTATAGTTAAACTTCTCTGCAAAGACATCTACTATGATGTCTGTTTCAACTATGTATTTATTACTTTCTTTTAACGATATTTTGTCCTTATTTATGTCTAATACTTTTTTCCTGTGTTTGTTTATTACACTTGTGGTGCTCCGCATATATACGTAGGTAAAGCTATAATTATATTTGTATGTGTTATTTTTTCTAACGTCTTCTTCACATCACTTACAATTTTGGTATAATTTCCCGATTTTTTAAAATCTTCTTCCCCAACCAAGAGTATACAGTAGTCTTTTAAGGTGTAATCTTTTATTTTAGTATCCAATCCGATTAGGAGTTCATTTATAGTTGCATAAGGTTTTATGTAATGACAAAACTCCAAACCTACAAAGTTTAGTTTCTCTATCGCCTGTACAACTTTGTTTCTGTTATTGCTGCTTACTAGACATAGTTTAAAGTTTTTATTTATGTCTGACCCAGTAGATTTTGTTGATTTTATGCATTCATTTACTGCCTGCTTTAGTTTATTCTGCTCGTTCGGATTTTCCAAGGTTGTTCCTGCTTTTGATGTCATTTCATTATCATCCTGACTTCCCCCAGTTAAATTTAAATTCGTTTCATGTCTACTCTTCCGTCTCTTTCTATTATTGTTCGCTTTTGTGGTTGAGCCACATATATGAGCTAGTTTATCATATTTCTTCTCGTAGTCAATTATTTTCTCTTTTAAGGAATGATTTTCTATTAAAAGATTATCAATCTCTTTGTCAGCGCTTTGTAATTTTTTTTCCATAGTTTTAATTTTGATTTTCAAATCCTCCAGTTTTTCTAGACTACAACTTGCATTTAGTTTATCAGGACAACTTCTATTTAACTTGCTCGTATGTGTGTCATAACAATACTCATCATCCGAGTTCTCCGACAGCAAGGATTCGAAGGAATTTTTTGTTAAAATGTTTACTGTATGTTTAGTACGTTGAGTGATAAAATTCTGGTGTATATCTGATGTGTTTGCGGAGACATCGGATACTGCCAACTCGCCAAGAAGCATTTTGTTTTGCGAATTGTTTACTGAAACTATGTGAGACGGTGTTTCATTCAGTGGTGATTGTGACTCGTTGGCAGATACTGCCGGCGTCATCGGTGACTGAGTTATGTCTTTGTTTGAGACTATGACTGATGCTGGTGCATTATTTACCGTCTTTGAACTAGTTCCAGACACAACTGCAGTTGTTAATGGTGTACTTGTATTTGGGCGTTCGCGTCGCTTTCGAGTGCACAGGGCACAATTCCATTTATTGCTAGCCTTTTCTTTCATTAGATAAAATAGTTTTTCAGACACATTTGTACAAGACAGATGAAATATATTGTTACAAGTAGAACATGAAAGAAATTGTCTGTCGCTGATGATCTTACTGCACTTTGTACATTTTTTCGCCATAGTAACCCACGTATACGCGTCGTCAGCTTAGATAGCAATCGCAAAGCGCACTTCATTTACAGAGCAATATTCAATACAGCGACGGTAGCCGCCGCATTGAAGCGATGAATCCGCGGGCTGGGGCAGGTCACGGTTTAGGTGTTTATTGCAGCCGTATTTAATATATTCAGGTAATAATATTAAATTATATGTTCCTAAAATTATGCACAAAAATTAGAAGAATACGCTGGGTTTCGAACCTCGAACACTGAGACTCTGTGCGTGTATTAGCCGCCTTAGCCAAATTATAATAAATTTCTCAGTCGAAATTAACGATCTGGTTTCAGAGATTGATTGCAATTATTATTTTTGTAGGGCAGTGTTAAGTTGCCGGGTTCAAAGTACACATAAAAGTATTTCGTTAATATTATAAGCTTTACATTTATGTTATTTTATATCACTTAATGGCACTCATTGTCAGTCTGTGTACTTTATATAATGCACTTTGATAGGTTTCCTTTGTTTATATTTGTTTTCGTTTCTATTGTTCAGTCGATCCAAAATTACACGATTTTCATTCACTTCACTGACTATAACTTGTCACAAACAATATTACAGTTAAATGAACTCCTAAGAAGTTTATAAAATATAATTTTAATTAGATTGAGTAAATATTTGATTTTTAAAAATAAGTTCGTACTGAGCTCGATGTTTACGTGACGAGTGGCGCCACCTGTGACATGCTGCCACTTGGTAATATTCATTGCTATGCAGATGACAGTACGGTCCATGGGCGATATTTCGGTCGGCCTGGTGCTGGTCGGACAGAAATCGGTGAGAGGCGAGAGTCTTGTCGTTGAACTGAATCGGGTTTTGGATCTCATTAGTAAATGGGGTTCCAATAATCTGGTTGAGTTTAATGCTGAGAAAACTCAGGTTTGCGCGTTTACAACAAAAATGTCCCCCTTCCTTCCCACTCCCAGTGTTCAGGGTGCTTCCCTCAGTATGCGAGATAGCCTGAATATGCTTGGTATGGGTATTCATTGCGACCTTAACCAGCGTTATTACATCGAGAGCCTCATCTCAACAGCGTCAGCTCGGAGTCCTGAACAGGGTGCGCAGGTTCTTCACGCCGGACCAAATTTGTCTGCTTTATAAGACACAAGTTCGGGCCTGCGTGGAGTATTGCTCGCATCTCTGGGACGGCTCCGCACAGTATCTTCTTGAGGCTCTCGATAGGTTGCAGCGACGGACTATCCGCATAATTGACGACGAAGAGGTTACCAAAAACCTAGAACCTCTTCAACTCCGTAGGGACATAGGTTCTCTAAGCGAATTTTACCGCCTTTACCATGGCGAGTGCTCTGAAGAACTGTTTTCCCTTATCCCACCCTCACCCTTCCGTCATAGAACCACACGTGCGGGCTTGCGATGTCATAGTTCCACGGTTGAGAATATCTCTTCGCGTACCAAAAAGTTCGGCAACTCCTATCTTTGTCGTACCATTAAAAAGTGGACATGTGTTCCCTCCTTCCTACAATATGGGATCCTTCAAACGAAGCGTGAAGAAGCATTTTGCGGGTCAGCATGGCAGCGTCAACTGACAGGATACGGTATGTAGTATGTTGTCAGTTGCAGTTGCGATTTGGGCTCCTCTTTCGCTTACCATCAGGCAAAGAGGGGCCACTATGCTGAACTAATATATATAAAAAAAAAAAACTGAAACTCCGCTGTCCGTCCGTTCGTCTGTCACCAGGCTGTATCTCATGAACCGTGATAGTTAGAGAGTTGAAATTTTCACAGATGATGTATTTCTGTTGCCGCTATAACAACAAATACTAAAAAATAGAATAAAATAAATATTTAAGGGGGCTCCCATACAACAAACGTGTTTTTTTTAGCTCGTTTTTGCTCGATATTGATAACGGCAACAGGTAGACGCTTGAAATATTCACAGAATATTTAGTTCTATATACACTTTAAGAATAAATAATTAAATTAAAATAAAACAAATATTTAAGGGGGGCTCCCATACAACAAACGTGATTTTTTGCCGTTTTTATTATTAATGGTACGGAACCCTTCTTGCGCGAGTCCGACTCGCACTTGGCCGATTTTTTTATAATACGTCGGGAGGCATAGAAGCATTTGATACACCTGTCAAGTGTAGCCTATGGACGCTTGCAATCATTAAGTATGGCTCGCGCGATATCTCTGCTGCTAACACAGTAATTACTTAGGAGCTTACTGGTAATATTACTCACTCGCATGAACACAATAATCCTCCAGGCAGTTGTTATTTTACTACGGATATGCACAGACGGGACAGCAGGGGTAGAAGTTGTGTGCATTTTCTGTTATAGTATAGAGGTACCCACCCACTAACAGTAATGGGTGGTTCCCGGTCTGCGCCAGTTTGCATGAATTTACTGTATGGAATATTAGATCATGTAGTCACAGTCTTTAATTAGAATTATTTACTTGTGTAATGTAGAAAGAATGCAGGATGAAAGAATGACGAAGCAGATATACAATGCAAAAGTGGAAGGATGTAGGAGCCGAGGAAGGCCAAGACTTACCTATCATGATCAGATTGGTCGTGTTCTATCAGAAGGTGATGTCAGGAGCCCTAGAAACCGGCGAGCGTGCATGAAAAGAGCAATGAATGTGAAAGAAGCGAGTGAGGTATGTAAGGATCGAGTCGCGTGGCGCTCGGTTCTCTCTGCCTACCCCGTAAGGGATTTGGCGTGAAGTTATAGATAGATAGATAGATTTACTTGTGTATTTAAGCTTTTGTAGTATCAACTTACATCGACCATGTCATCGTCGAAGAGCAGCCAGAAGCCGTGGCTCTTCACGATGCTGATGTAGTGGCCCCGGTTGGGCCCGGAGCCGCAGTGCACCACCACAGCCACGAGGTCGTACAGGCGGTCCGGGTTCACCGCGTCGTCCGACTGCAATGGAAACACCTGCTTTTGTTATTGTTGTGGTATATAGACACCAAATCAAATATTATTTATTGTGAATTTCATGGTCAATCAAATATTATTTATTGCGGATTGATGGATGAGCTCGGTGGCGCAATGGCGAAACGCGCTGTTACGTTACTTTTACACCAACGCTCGTGGGTTCGATTCCCACACAGGACAAACATTAGGGTGCATACACATGTCTGTTGTCTTAGTTTGGGCGTTTTTAAGAGAGGTAGGGCGTATCAAGGCTGTCTGGAGAAGTATCTCCACCTCACAGAAAAACGCAACCAAATTACAAGAAGCGGTTTATAATTGTAAATAAACGTGAGGAGTTCTAGGAACAGGCGAGCGTGAATGAAAAGAGCTATGAATATTAAAGAAGTGAGCGAGGTGTGTAAGGACCTTCTTCTTTTTTTTTTATACAACGTCGGGACGCATACAAGCTCACGGCATCTCACCTAATGTACGCTTGCAATACAATTAGGTATCACTCGCGCGATGCCATCTCTGCTGCTAACACAGCAACTCCTTAGGAGCATACTGATGATCTCACTCACACGCAGGAATCCAACAACCCACTGGGGAGCTGTTATTTGTCTGCGGTTTTATGTCAGGTAAAGGTATTGTCCCAGACGGGCTGCATTGATGCGCCCTACCTCTCTTAAAAACACCCAGACCAAGACAAACAGACATGTTCATGCACACAAATGTTTGTCCCGTGTGGGAATCGAACCCACGAGCGTTGGTGTCAAAGTAATGTAACAGCGCGTTTCACCACTGCGCCACCTCGCTCGCCACGTGCGTCTTGTGACGCTCGGTTTTCTCTGCCTACCTGTACCTGGCGTGAAGATATACTTAGACAGAAAATGTTAACTCACGGTGTTGAACAGCCTCAGCTCCAGCGGGAACACCACTCGGTGTGAGACCTTGATGTGCCTGTTGTACTGCTCCATGTACTTGAACCTCTTGAGGTGCAGCGCCAGGATGAGGGGCAGTTTCTTGACGCGCATCCGTTTCTGTGCCTCCTGGTAGCTGCTGCAGTTGTCGCACTTGAACTTGTTGTCGTTGCAGAGCGTCTCTGTGTCGCTGAAGCATTTCAGGCAGTGCGTAATGCTCGTGTTCTGGCCTACGTCCACCTGTAAATGTTACGTTCTTTTTATGTGCGTCGAGAGGCAATCAAGTGGTCACCGCAGACCAGTATATTTCCAGCTTGTGGGTCGCGACCCTCTGGCGGGGTCGTGAAGCCTCTTTTAAGGGTCACGGTTTGAGGTACTGTGGCTATTGCCTTTCTGTGGAAACGATGCTGTTGATGTTAAGTTGTCTGTTTTAAATAAATTAACATGTTGTACAGATTATATATCTGTGATATAAAAAATATTAATTCGGTTTCTAATTAAAGGGGGTTGCGAAAAAATTACTGTGTTAAGATGGCACGGCCCGCCATGAAAAGAGTTGAAAAACACTGCAGGAGACTACGAACAGCCGAAACGTCAACGTCGAGCAACGTTGACCGCAGCCTGTCTAAGCATGGGTTTATCTATCTCGAGTTTCTTCGGACGGACCGGATCGTCACAGCTGTACGTGGAAATACCATCGACGACGTTGGACGTTTCCAGACTACACTGGTCTCCAAAGGTCGAGGAGGTCGTAGAGTATATGAAGAAGATGACCAACTTCACGTTCAGGATCATGAGGTCATGAAGTAAGTTTTAGTTCTGTTGTTGTGAGGGTTCCGACTCATCATCTGCCGACCTTCATGAAGGAAGTTCCGAGGACGGTTGCCTAACGCCATGCGGTGCACGTCGCCGATTCGACGTGGAATTAGCTTAGGTTAAGTTTGAAATATTCTATATATGAAAGAGCTATGAATATTAACAAGCGACCAGCCATGCAATTCTCTAAGCGACTCGTAATGGCTGTGTGATCACAGATGTCACAGCTTTGACATTGTCTACTGCGATCACGGCTAAATTATTAGATATTCTATAAGGCTGTAAGCGTACGCGAGGCTGTTTGCCTTGTAGAATTCCAATTCTAAACGCAGCCTTGCGGCGCTAGTGTCGCACAACCATGAAAAGCGACACCAAAGAATTGCAATTTTGTGTTCAAGGCTGTAACAGCCGATGTTTCCGAGGATGTAAGGACGTTTGCTCTTACAGAATTACATAGCAGGTCTGAAATATGAAAATATATATATGATATGTTTAGTTATTTATTTATGGACTCGCAAGTGTAGAACCCCTGTCTGAAATGAAATTATTTGAATGTGAAAAGTTGAAAACTCACTTGCAAGTCGAAAAAATGCTCATCCTTACTGCTGACAGTTTCGCAGTTCAAGCACCTCGTCTCGCTGGTGAGCGTGCCCTGGAATATCTCGTGCACCCACGTGGGCTCCGTGCTCTGCGGCAGCGTGCCGTTGCACGTCACGCTCTCGCCGGACGCGTTCTTCTGCACCTTGAGCGTACTTTGATTACGTTCAGCTGAAACAATTGTAAAATATCCCTCAATGTGACCAGCATGGTGCAAGAATGGTTAACAGTAGCAAATTTAACACCAATTTATTTGCCTTGGTTAAGAGGTAGGACGCGTTAAGGGCCCGTCTGGGTAAGTATTATGGTCTACACTCCTGGTGTTACAAATGTCCGTAGGCTACGGTAACTGCTTACAATCAGGCAGGCCGTACGCTTGATTGCCATGTTAGTAGTATAAAAATACCTCCACCGCAGACAAATAAGAATTTCCTGGAGGACTGCTGCAAGTAAGTGAAGTTACTAGTAAGCTTCTAAGGAGTTAGTCTGTTAGCAGCAGAGGTGGCAACCGGCGAATGGCACCTGGATACCAGCTAGGACCTTGTGACGCGGTTAAGACATGAGCTGCGAGAATAGTCGAGCCTTAAGTTTAAGTGGAGATTTTGTCTCCCTTCAATGGTCTACCGTCATACAAGTGGTTGTGTTCCGACGAGATGTTAGATATAATGCCAACAGCCTCGTTTTACAATCGTACCGTCCGCCGACGGCTGGGACTAGCTCACTAGAATCGCAATAGTCCCTGTGCGATTCGAAAAGAAGTTCTCTACCAGTACCAGTTAGCAGTGTTGCATAAACTACGGAAAGCACTTTACATCAGTTGCGGGACGTTTTTAAACGAAATACATATACAGTATCGTTCAGAAAGGATAATTTGGATTCGAAAGGTAAACAACAAAGTTACAATAATAGAATAAAGCTAAATAACAATACTCTGGAAGCTTATAATGTTACTGATGGTAAGTTAAGTCCCAAGCATTGAAGAGGCGCGGCGTTTGTAGCGGGGATAGCACGCGCCGAGCGGATAATACATGTTTATGTCTATACTCTAACTACGGCTATGTTTGTTTGCCACACGGAAGTATATAAAATATCAGTTAGACTTCAGAAACATAGCCTCTAGCTGTGCTTATCAGTATTTGTACAAGTTAAAGTGGTATTATTTAATTAAACCTAAAATAATAGTCTCTAACGGCTCACGTTGAAGGTCTTGGCTCAAGTTGGAGGCCGAATATTCTCGCAATTCACGTGTAGATAACGTGTTTATATAATATGTTGAACAATACTCGCCCAGTGGATAAAGAAAAAGAACAAGCGATTCAACCGACAGGTGCTTCCTTCGAATCCTAGTGTGCGTATATACTAAATTCGAGCTTTTTTTTTTACAACGTCGGGAGGTATACAAGCATACGTCCCAACTTTTTTTTTTTTGTGACGCTGGGAAAATTGCTTTTCGCACACCACCGGTGCCTGGGTGGCCTCCGGTGGTAGTGTGGGACTCCCCGTCGGCTGTCCGACGGTATACCCACTAAACAACCCCGCGAAATGCCATCGGCCGCGTCGGTGTGGTGCCCCGGATCTGTCAGCAACAGGGCACAAGCATACGTCCCACCTGATGTAAGGCGGTACCGTAGCCTATAAACACTTACAATACATTAAGTATCGTATTATCTTAGCTATTCGCGATTATTACACATTGAATTAAACAATTTTCAACGGAAGTATCGCGTGTTTTATTTATTTTGTTGAACCTGACGTTTCGAATGGTTTGCAGCGTCCGTGGTCGCAGGAAGACTAAGGTGACATTTGTCTTACATTAGTTATTCAATTATGACATCTACCGACATGGATGGATTAATTATATACGTTCCGATTCACACAAAAATCGCCCACGGTGTCTGAATGTTTTTGAGTAACAAACCCAGATCTCAACATCATTCGGAAACCGCGAGCGATTTTTGTAAAATTTGTCTCATTAAGTATTGCTCACGCGATGTCACTTTGCTGCTAACACAGCAGCAACTCCATAGGAGCTTACAGTTGATCTCACTCACACGCAGGAACACGACAACCCCTAAGGAGTTGTTTAGCCGCGGTTGTTTGCGGTGCTTTCGAATTTATGTACATATTTATAATTATCACTTGCTTGCTTGCACTTGGAGGTCTGACGGCAGTCGCCTACGGCAATCTATAGGCGTAGGAACGCCAGGAAGAACATATTATTTAAGCAGTTAATTACCCAAACTTACCTAAAATAATCTCATTGATGTGGTTTATGAGGAAATTCAGGAACTCGTGTGCATCCTGCTGCATGTAATTGTCGAACTCCTCTGGAAAAAAAAAACTGTCACAACGAGAGGGTAAAACTATTTGCATAAAACAAGAGCCAAAAGACCGGAATGCCCTTTTTAACCATTTTATTGTCATCAACGCACCACTAGCGTTGGACGAGATTTCAATGTTAAACTACCAACGCTTCATATGCGTACAGTTAATTGAATAGGCTAATCAATGGGTTAATAAGGTTGCCAAACATAAGTCGACGTTAACATTCAGCCATCTTTGATAAACTCACCCTTTTCTTTCCTCAACCGAGCAATAAATTTCTTAGGCGCAATAGACCCCACTTTCTTCTTCTGAGTGGCAATGCTATAAAATAAGTCCGCGAGGCATGTCAGAAGGGTTTCCTTCGTTCTCTTATTCTTGGCCTTATACTCTAATACCTTCTCTCGGAATGGGCGGCAGAAATATAGTGCTTGCAACACTGAGTTGCTGTAACAGGTATTTCCAAACTGAAATAAAAAAAATATCCTTTAACGATTATGATACGATTTCGGCATTGGCAAAAGTGATATACAAGGTATGTTTGTATATACTATTTGTACAAAAAAGGCTAAACAATAATAGTACTATATAAAAAAAGCCGTCCCGTGCGAGTCTGACTCGCGATCTGAGGGTTCCGTAGAAAAATATTTTCGTAAATTATTGTCGCAATAAAAGTATATTTTTTTGTGATGTAACAACAAACTAACGGTTTTGAGATTTTTTCCTTTACTTTACTTGTGATATTGCTTCTTACCAAATTTCATAATTCTAGGTCAAGGGGAAGTACCCCATAGGTTTTGATTCCCTTGCGAGTGTCAAAATATGTGCATAAACGAGGCATAAACAGCCGTATCTTTTGATTGCGTTGACTTAGACGTTTGATTTGTTCACGGTTCGAAGGGATTACAGACCTAAGTATTTGATATTAATTTCAGCTTCATAGCTCCAATCGTTCCTGAGAAAAAGGGTCTTAACAGACAGACGGACAACAATGTGATCCTATAAAGGGTTCAGTTTTTTCTTTTAAGGCGCGGAACCCTAAAAATGTGTTGTACGTTTACATGGCTAACGCTGACTAAACCATAAGATATACATCAATACAATGTATTAGAAAATTAAAATACCATTTCTGGTCAAAGAAATATGAAATGGAACCCCCCTGAGAACAATGCAAATGTTTTAATTTGCGAGATTGTTTGTTTATGTGGTGACATTTTAAAAAATGTGTTCCGGTATTACACTGAGTTTAACGACGAAAAATTTTCGTGCTATTATTTTTATAAGCTTAATAAAAATATAGACCTTATAAAATAAACATATGTAACATTTTCTTGGTAACCCCATTTCTCATCTGCTTTATTATTATTTTTATAGCATTAAGGTAATAAAGAAATATACAGTTTGCCTGATGGTAAGCAATTAAGAGTAGTGTATGGATATTTGCAATACCAGCATTACAGACCCCATGAAAACCTCTTTACTCCTATCTTGAAGAACACCATGCTTAATTCCTTGCAAAAACCTCTGCAAGGAGTTCGTTCCACAACTTGAGAGTTCTCACAAGAAAACTTCTCTGGAACTGCACAGTACGCAACCATTGCGATTCTAGTGTGTGAGGATGAGACAAGCAGTGAAGTGGCAAAAAGAAGCTGTTGGTATTATATCGAACAATTTTTCAGCACGCAACACACAAAGGGAGGTAAAAATTCTCCTTAAACTTATTAACAATACTAATCGAAAATTCTCCCATCTTGTCTCTGAATCGAACCACTAGCTGGCATACAGGTGTTCCTGCCTAAGAGGTGACCACAGTACTCCATGTGCAGTCTGTTTTACTGCTTGGGTAGGCAGTGTGTGTGGGTGGTAGGTCGGAGAGAGTTTGCATGAACTAATTAGTGGCGGGAGCGGGACGTAGTTTAGATTGCTTGTTTTTAGTATTTGTTTTATTTTTAGTCCTTGCCCTGTACCCATCTGTTCATCTAAATTTGTCTGAGTGGAATCCATACCACATAGTGTCAATATGGCTGTGTGAAAATGAAAATGTATTATACTTCATGTTTCATCATAACTGTCAGTTCCTCTGCGTTTTCTTCATTAGCCTTTTTCTCTATTTCTTGATTTTTTTTAAATATAATTGCCCATTGAAAAACTACACGCTTTATCTGCCAGGGAGTGTTGGAAGTGGAAGGAAGGAAGTGTTGGAGGAAGAGTTTTAGGGTCGGCAACTTATGAGTGACACGTCTGGTGTTGCAAATGTCCATAGGCTACGGTGACTGTTTACCATCAGGCAGGCCGTATGCATGATTGCTACCTTGGTGGTATAAAAAAAGCAAACCATTTTTTTATACAACGTCGGGAGGTATACAAGCATACGAACCCCTTTTATAAAGCAGTTACTGTATTATTAGCCTATTAACATTTGTAATATATTAAGTATCAATCGCGCGATGCCTCCTCTACTGCTTACACAGCAACTCCTTAGGAACTTACTGGCTGTGGTGCTGTGAGATGGAGGTACTTCCCCAGACAGGCTGCTTTAACCCGTTGAGGCCCAGACGGTTGAATTCCGCCATGCGCGTTATGGCAACAAGTATATAATGGGCCTCAATGAATTAATGCACCCTACCTCTCTTAAAACATCCAGACCAAGACAAACAGACATATTCATGCACACATGTTTGTCTTGTGTGGGAATCGAACCCACAAGCGTTGGTGTCAAAGTCGCATCATTCACAACTGAGCCACCAAGCTCATTAAAACCATCTTCCCATTAACTTCTCAGTTACAATGAGAAGTAACTTTTTATTTGGTTTAAATTAAAATAAATCAATACATAATTGGATTTGTCCTTTCTAAATAAAATTTAATATTATTGATATGTGTCAAATCAAGAATATTAAATTTGTCCTGCTCAATCGATCGATAAATCCCTGCATTGTTAATAAGAATTTCTCTGGTACAAAGCATAGCATTCTCTTATCTCTTCAGATGAGTAGTCTGCAGGGTAAGTTACTACTTATTTTTGTTAATTTAATCTGAGAAGCCATACGGCATAGTACCTCCATTTGCATTAGATCAAGGTCACATCAAACTTTGTTTTACATTTTGGAGTTGTTGCAAATAACTTTACTCAGTGTATGTACACATGAAATTTATTGCTACTTCTGTAGTCTGTTTGTATTACAATGGATATATTACACATCTACTGCTAGTTATAAATTATTGAGTGCCTACTTCTTGCTCTTATGCAATTTTGTTTGGTATTTGTTCTAATTCATATACTAATTATGTTTGA
Organism: Pyralis farinalis; assembly: GCA_947507595.1. Classification (NCBI taxonomy): domain Eukaryota; kingdom Metazoa; phylum Arthropoda; class Insecta; order Lepidoptera; family Pyralidae; genus Pyralis; species Pyralis farinalis. Next base: position 37,292,734 of record OX382264.1, on the reverse strand, counting down.
AAACTTAAGATTGTGTTTTTGTGACATCTTTCTCTTTACCGACTCACTCAACTGGGATCTGTATTTGTTCATAGGTCTTCCCGTAATAAAATCATCTGTCAAATGTGCATTAGACATTAATGTATTTTCAGTTATTGACTCCTGCTCAACTGTCACTGCTTGAGAACCTTTTTTATGTGGTTATAGTAGCTAATTAAGTCAATCCATTTGATTCACGCTTCCTCTGTTCTATATTCCTTGGCATTGGTTATTCACTGATTAAGTTAGTGTTTCATTTAGCTGGTTATTACATACAGCTCGAGTACATTTACTAGATACAGTCCATATGTAATTTTTTCTAATTATACACTTGGACTTAATAACCAGGTAAGTTAACTTTTGATACATACACAGTCAGTGGAATATTCAATATTACAGCTCTCTTTTACAATTTTTAATTAGGGTTATAAGGGTTCCATTTTACAAAAAAACGGAACCCTTATAGGATCACTTTGTTGTCCGTCTGTCTGTCAAGACCTTTTTCTCAGGAAGGGGTGGAGCTATCATGCTGAAATTAATATCAAATTCTCAGGTCTGTAATCCCTTCGAGCAGTCAGAAAATATAACTTTTAAATCAACGCAATCAAAAGATACGGCTGTTTATGTCACGTTCATGTGCATATTTTGACACACGCAAGGTAATCAAAGCCTATAGGATACTTCCTGTTGACCTGGAATCATGAAATTTGGTAAGAAGCAATGTCATGTAGCACAAGTAAAGGAAAAAATCCGAAAACAGTAAAAGTATATATAAAAAATTTTTTTTTGGGATATTATTTTTTTTACGGAACCCTCAAAGCGCCAGTCGGACTTGACAGCTTTTTTGTAATTATGTATCGTGCATCATTATAAGGTACTCTACAAAAATCTTGGTGGCTATCCCTTTCTTGATATATTAACACAGCAAGAACTTCAGCACAGTTTGATCCTCAAAGATTCATACACTTCATTTTTCACAATGAGATTACAGTGAAAGCACTTCACATAATATTTATAAGTGTCAACCACTTTGAGTATGTTTGTGGTGACATTGATTGTGCAGGGCACTTGTCCTCAGAAGTTGTAGTTGTTTTTGGCTGCATTTTCACTTCCTTCCTTTTTTTGTTGTTTACATGCTGTACCTCACCTCCTGAAGAGGTTCTAGTTTTTTATAAACAGACTTTAATGTAAAATCTGTTGATTTGTTTCTTTTCATTATTCCTGCTATCAGTATGTTACAGATGTCAGTGAAATTGTGTCGTTCAGATATGGTGGGGCTGCCTGAGTTAGACTCGGGGAAGTAGATAGTTAGACATAGTTACCCGCATGTGGTGCACCCAAGATGCAAATTTGTTCTGGCAAAAGTATACTGTAAAAATATATGTAGGATAATGCACAGCAATATTTAATAAGCAGCCTGTTTGATGAAGTACCTCGAGCTTAATTCTTAGTTGCAACAACTTTTATTACAAGCATCACTCATATATGCATTGCACAGTACAAGCATATAACCTGTTTTTGAAAATGGTTACTGCATATGAATACTTGCGATGTAAGTATCTCACGGCTACTGCTAATGCTCCTTCAAAGATTTTATTTACCTTAAAGCAGGCTTAAATATGTTTAGTGCAACAGTTGTTCAAACAAAGCTCAGATTAGGACAATCATGAAAATGCATCAAGATAAGACTAGATACATCAATTCTATGTGGCGGTTTGTCAAATGCATGTATTATTTGGTACCACTGTAGTAATGGCAGATATCCTACATTAGATTTTCTGTACTTACATTCACTAAACCAAAATAATGCTCATTCGGTGGAAACTGCTCTGACCCGATATCTCTTTCCAACTGTGATATATTTGCGCCCTGAAACAATTCGCAATTATTATCTACTAAAAGCCGATTGAGAATAAATAGAGTAGACGCATGTTTAACTACGTAAAACTATGTCCAAATTTTGTGTGAAGCCCTTAGAGTACATTACGAAAGAATAACAAAGTTTACATGTTGACTATAATTAGCAACACACATCAAATTAGTATGCATTTCTCTCACCATTCTCTGTTGGAAGTTAAGGCCGAGATCCTGACATATTGACATTTGCAATCTCTTTCTAATGACTGATGCACGGAACACACTATCACTGTTGCTGATGTAATTATTTCAAAATAACGTTGCGGTTATTATTATTAGGAACATAATTAAAATTTCTTTTCATTTATTGGGCAAAACAAGCACAACGTCCATGACCACAGATTAATGACGTGAAATCAAATCATGAAATGACATTTGACAATTAGAATATTACTAATTCTTTTTTCTTATAGTAGTTGTGACAGATAGCATTTATTCAAGTAAATTTTACACTTACTTTTTTTTTTATACTTTGCCAAATAAGTGTACGGCGGCGCGGCAAGAGCCAAAAAGTTATCTAAGCTTAAGAGCAACCGATATTATGAAATAATATTTATGTGTTTTAAAAAAAAACTCATGCTCTTAGAAAAGCCAGTGCTTATAACTTACTTCAATAAAAATTTCGGATATTCATATTGACACGGAACCCCACATTCGTCACTGAATTGAATTTTTTGCAATGCTATGAGAATAAGGAAAAACAAAAGCAATGCCTTAAGATTAAGAGGGCGCATAAAGCTAAGTGGCGCCCCATTTTGTTTTTATTAATAACGCTGAATTTAAGACCAATTCCAAAAAAACGCTGAATACAGTCATTGGAGAACCATATTTATGTTTTTTTGAGACATATTCTGTATTCATTATTAATGTACAATCCTACTAATATTATAAATGCGAAAGTTTGTATATATGGATGGAAGTTTGTGGCTCTTTCACGCTTAAACGGCTGAACGGATTTGAATGAAATTTGGCACGTAGATAGATTATGATCTGGATTAACACATAGGCTACGGTATTTGACTCCACGCGGGCGGAGCTGCAGGCAGCAGCTAGTTAGTCATAATTTTGATTAATGCTATAAATGGTCACAATAGCAATAATGAAAATTTAGTTTACTTGTACACAGATAATAAATACAAGATATGTTTCAAAAAACATAAATATGGTTCTTCAGTGCCTGTATTAGGCGTTTTTTGGAATTGGTCTTAAATTCAGCGTTATTAATTAAACCAAAATGAGGGTGCCACTTAGCTTTGTACGCCCTCTTAAGACGTAACATTTATATTCGTGATATTTCGAATTCCTACGAGTACCCGAATTTCATGTACCCGAGGTAGCTCTTTGGGTGCTATATCAATTGACGCTAACATTCTTATGCCAATATTTTGCCTATTGAGCATAAGGTAGGCACTCCCTTTTTGATGAATCCGGTGGCGGACTGGTTAGCAATGCTACTTTAACACCAAGGACATGGGTTCGATTCCCTCACATGACAAACATTTGTATGTATGTTATATACATACAAATGTATCATCGCCTTACGAAATACCTTCGTCTGAATAATCTACTGAGTCAGTATCAGTCTGGTTTTCGGGCCGGCCACAGCACTGTTTCAGCACTCATAAATATTACTGACGACATTCGGAACAATATAGATAATAAACTTCTTACTCTTCTCGTCTTACTTGACTTTTCCAATGCTTTCAATATGGTTGATTACGAAATTTTACTAGCAGTGCTTCGGCAAATGAATCTATCGTGTGTTTCTCTTTCCTGGTTTCATTCTTACCTTTCTGACTGGCTACAATCAGTAAAAATCGACGATTGTAGATCTGACTGGTGCAAAGTCGACGTGGGTGTCCCACAAGGTAGTGTGTTATCACCTCTCTTATTCTCTATTTTTGTTAATGGCATTACTTCATATGTGTCCTCCTCTATCCATTTGTGCGCTGACGATGTCCAAATCTATACAGCTGCCTCTCTTCAAGACTTTTCAAACGCTACAGACGTTATTAATTCAGATCTCAGCGCTATTGCAAAATGGGCACAGAACTTCGGCCTAAAAATTAATGCAATAAAGTCACAATGTATCGTAATAGGCAGCCCTCACTTCATTTCTAAGTTCCAATCAGGAAGTTATCCAAATATTGTTTACAACGGTACAATAATTCCTTATTCTTCTATTGTTAAAAACCTTGGAATTGTCATGGATCAGACACTATCTTGGGGACCCCAAATAAGTGCCATAAGCCGCAACTTGTTCTCTTCCCTCCACTCTCTGAAACGCCTTCAAAATTTCCTTCCAACGGAGACCAAGGCGTTGCTGGCTCAATCTCTTCTCCTGCCGCTCCTTGATTATGCCGATGTAGCCTTTCTGGATCCCTCCGAAGATTTACTGAATAAATTGGACAGGCTTCAAAATCAATGTATCCGATTTGTATTTGGTCTTCGCAAGTATGACTATACATATTGAAAAATATGTATAGTCATACTTCTATATATATTTCTCAATTTCGACAGCAACTTAACTGGCTGCCTATAAGGCTACGGCGTAAAATCCACATTCTAACCTTCCTCTATAATGTTCTTTTTAATCCTTCTTTTCCAACGTACCTCAGGAGGAGGTTTCATTTTCGGATCATGGACGAGCGTCTACGATGTAGCCAAGACCCCATCTTGAAGGTGCCTGCCTCTCTGACCAACACGTTCGGGAATTCTTATACCGTGCGTGCCGCCCGTCTTTGGAACGCACTTCCGCTCGAGATCAGAGCTTCGCCTACTATAAGTTCTTTCAAAAAACATCTAAAAATCTTTTTCAGCACTTCTGCGAGACATTGAGCTTACATTATGTATTATTTTTATTCAATTATATTAAATATTTGTTTGTATTCTATCATTATCCATTAGTGTGTATATATGTATCTGTGCCCGTGTGTATATACATTTGAGTGTCTATATGCTTATCAATTTTCTTAATATGTGCTGGCATCAATTTAGTTATTATGTTAACCTTATATACACTTTTTATCTACCACCGCCATAAACTATTCCACTCAGAAACTCGAAAGCAATGGTTGGCTGGAAGAGATTCCTCGAAGGAATAAGCCCGCCTTTGCAAATCAAATTCCAATATTTTAAGAATGTAAACATTAACATAGCAATAAAGTTCTACAAACAAAACAAACAAAAATATAGGCCCCACCTTCATCATACATGGAAGCTGTTTATATACAAGCAACAGTGGCTTTCAAGTATGATAATGGTGGCTTTGAAAAAAGTCTTTTGAGTTAAAGCAGCATGTGTACATGCGTTCTTTAGTCTTGATAAATGCTTGGTTACTTTGAAAAATATTTCGAACACTGTTAGTAAAAAATCCAATTGAAAAGTTAATAAAAGAAACGATGACTATAAAAAAAAAACGACCATCTACGACCATTACGACGATCTAGGGCTCATTTATATTCTAAAGTAATTCGTCTATTCTTTTTAACAAAATAAGATAAAACACTGTTGTAAAAATGATTTTGAAAACGAAGTTTCCTTCGACAGCAAATAATCTGTTAAACAACAGTTTAATGAATTAATGTCATAACGAACCAACAAACGACTATACGACGGACGGCACAACACACAATACAAATTAAAAACAACTCACTCACCACGCCTCAGCACTAAAAACAAATAAAATTTGACAAGAAATTGACAAAAATACTACATACGCGGTACGCACTATCCGTCATGTATAAAATCCAGGCAAATAAAATGTATTCCGCATTATCATGATTTTATGCCGCTAAAATCATTCTTAATTTAGAATCATTACAATGAATCCTATCTATAACTTCACGCCAAATCCCTTGCGGGGTAGGCAGAGAGAACCGAGCGCCACGTGACTCGATCCTTACATATCTCACTCGCTTCTTTAACATTCATTGCTCTTCTCATGCACGCTCGTCGGTTTCTAGGGCTCCTGACATCACCTTCTGATAGAACACGACCAATTTGGTCATGATAGGTAAGTCTTGGCATTCCTCGGCTCCTACATCCTTCCACTTTTACAATGAATCCTGCCAAATAAAATATATTACTCGCCAGTAACAGTTACATTCATTCATAATTTAGAATCTTTATAGATACTATTACTTCATAAATTATCTTTCTCGCTTACACTTGTACGTTGCTAATTACCTTACTCAGTCACAAGCCGCTATTCTCCGAGTTATTTCGCGAAACGAGACGGAACGGGTAGCAGTAATAGGAGTCAGTTCATAGAAACGAAAGGAATACGAGTAGATGCTCTGTGTGAGATATTGTAGTATAAAGAAGTAACCCGGTATTTTTCGGCTTGCAATTTGACAATTGCTATTTAAATTTTTTAAGGCGTTTATTCAATTCAAACTATTCAAAGCGAGTGAATAATATAACAAACTAAAAATTTGGTGGGCCTTAGATTAGATTTTTCGTAAGGGAAGCCGATGGGAATCGGGTTATATGGACTCTTCGCCACTGATACCTATGAGAGCGTGTGGTCACCAGTAAACTCCCAAGATTTGTAACAGTTTTCTTTCAGGGTGACAAATTGCGAGCAATATTTAATATATTACATATCATAGGCCAGGGGCCAGGGCCTATGATATGTAATATAGGAAACCAATTTATGTCAGGTGAATCGTATACTTGTATGATGAATGATGTGAAATAATATAGACTTACGATTAATTTACTGTCAGTGCTATTGACAAATGTAGTTTTTATGTATTCGTATATGTTGAGATACGAATGCATATACACTAACTTGCATAGCGTAGCTTGATATAACTAAGCGAAAAACCTAAACCAAATGATCACAGTATGTACTTCCATAACATAATTTACCATTAAACCTGAGATTAAAGTTAAAAAGATTCGACGTGTTACAGTGTAGTTTCGTTGGTCTGTATATGTGTTTATTTTAACAAATTTATTCCGGTAGAGGCAGAAGACGTGATTTTAGTGTTCGACATTTACGCGTTCGTAAAGTAAGTTGAAATTAATTTATTACGAATGAAACCAAAACAAAATGCCAGTTGTCGAATGAAAGACCCTTTTGAATATCAGGTTCTAATTTGCTAAAATTATAAGTAATATATAATTGACAAGTAGAGATTGAATACCATTATTGACAACTTGATGAGATTATAATTTACTCTATGACTTGACAAGAAGGTAATATACCACAATCTCCCCCTCTCTACTTTCATGTTGACTTTAAAGAATATAATCATTCAAATGACTTGGTAGATTACGATTCCGTGAAGAGCGACGGAAAACGCGAGTAGTCTGTTCGGACGAGGATTCAGGAGTGGACTCTTCGTGTTCTTGATCATTAAAATGTTGTAAGTCCTCTTCGTGGTTCTCAGCACCATGTATATTATCCTCCTCCCGTTCTAAATTCGTTGGAACGATCTCAGGAGGCAACGGAGCAAGGTGCTTATTAGAAACTGTTGTTTCTCTCCCATCTGGTAATTTTACAAAAGAATACTCCGGATTTGCCTGCAAAAGTTCCACTTCTTCTACAATTGGTTCATATTTGGAATTTCGTATATTCTTCTTCATCAATACTGGACCTGAATTTAATAACCATGAGGGTGTAGACATTCCGTTCGGAGATCGGCGAGGATGTACAAATAGTCTTTCATGAGGCGTAGCGTTTGTAGAGGTACATAGGAGTGAACGAATCGCATGTAAGGATGATAGTAAAACTTGTTCCCAGTTTTCTATACGCATATTTTTGGAATATAAATTGAGTTGTATAGTTCTCCATAGCGTACCATTTAACCTTTCAATTTGGCCATTGCCTTCTGGATTATATGGCGTGGTGCGACTGCAAGCTACGTTATTAGAAAGTAAGAATTGACTCAATTCTTCAGACATAAATGAAGTTCCTCTGTCAGAGTGTATATATGCCGGTGTTCCGAATGTGAAAAATAAATCTTTTAAGCATTGTATCACTGTAGTTGCAGTCATGTCTTTGCAAGGATATGCAAATGGAAATCTGCTATATTCATCGATAATTGTTAAGAGATATCTGTTCGGCGAGTTTGACGGCAATGGTCCCTTAAAATCCATATTTAATCTTTCAAATGGTGCAACAGCTTTTATTAACCGTGATTTAAATTTCATAAAACGAGGTTTTACATGAGCGCATATTCTGCAAGAAGCTGTCATTGCTTTTATGTCTGCTATAGTATAGGGCAGGTTCTTCATTCGGACCCAATGGGCCATGCGTACTATTCCCGGGTGACATAGAGTATTGTGTAGCTCGTGAAGTTTATTGTTATTATTCATAAATGCACAGACCCTAGATAATGCGTCAGCTACGGTATTTTGTTTTCCTGGGCGATAGACAATGTCATATTTGAAGCATGATAATTCTAAACGCCACCTCTCAATTTTCTCGTTTTTTATCTTGCTTGAATGATTTTGGTGGAACATAAATGATGCTGATTGTTGATCTGTGATCAGTAAAAAATGGCGACCAATCAGAAAATGTCTCCATTTTCTTAGAGCTTCTACGATCGCACTGGCTTCTTTTTCAATTGACGAGTGTCGGCGTTCAGGGTCAGTTAGCGATCGAGAAAAAAATGCTATTGGACGATCATTTTGTGATAAAGTGGCAGCAATCGAGTGTTGCGAAGCATCTGTTTCGACCACAAATGTAGCATCGTCATCAATAGCGCTAAGTGCGGATCGGGATATCTCTGATTTGAGATTGTTGAAACATTCGATCGTATGTTGGTCAATAGGAAAAGTCGTAGTATTGATTAACGGGCGTATCTTACTTGAAAAGTTTTGTATCCACCTCGCGTAATGTGCAAACAATCCTAAGCTCCGTTTCAGGGATGGCCCGTCTTTAGGAACTGGCAAATCGAACAAGGCTTGCATACGTTCAGAGTCAGGTTTGATTATGTTATTCTGAATTGAATATCCGAGTAAATTTATAGAGTCAGTTCCAAAAATGCATTTGTTCATGTTCAATGTCAGCTTGTATTTCTTTACTGCATCCATAAATCTTTTTAAATTTTCATCATGATCAAATTGTGTTTTCCCACAAATGGTAACATCGTCTAAATATGCAAAAGTTCCTTTTAATTTTTCCGAGCTTATGATAAATTCAAGTGTTCTTTGAAATGCGGCAACGCCGTTAGTGACACCGAATGGTATTCGAGTAAACTGATATAGATTACCACAGGCTTCAAATGCGGTGTATTTCTTTTCATTTTGAAGGATAGGAACCTGGTGGTAAGCACTTTTAAGGTCGATTTGACTGAAAAAGCTATAAGTAGCAACTTTAGCAATAATGTTCTCTATATTAGGTAACGGATATGCATCTAATTCCGTGAATCTATTAATTGTTCGTGAGTAATCAATTACCATACGGCGACGGTGTTGTCCACCACCGGTGACTAGTACCTGTGCTCGCCAAGGAGATATACTGGGTTCAATTACGTTATCTTTTAATAATTGTTGTACTTCAAGTTGGATGAAATGTTCATTTTCTGGAGAATGACGGCGAGATTTGATAGCTACTGGGCGAATATCAGAGGATAAGGTGGAGAATACTGAAGCTGGTGGAACAGAAGCTTGCATGACATTACAAATTTCAAGTGGTTTTCGGTCACCTCCAAAAGTCATTTGTATAGATGAATGATTTTTCAGTATATCGTGACCTATTATAACATCTGCGCATAAATTATTAACAACAAGCAGTGCTTGCTCTTTGTAAATGTGTTCGTTGAATTTTAACGTCACATAGCATATACTATCAGCAAATGATTCATAATTGGATGATGCTAAAACTATAGTCTGTTTGCATGGTCTTGTTTTGAGTCTCATGGAGTGAACTAAATCCCGATCGACGAAGCTTACTGAGCTTCCAGTGTCTACTAAGGCATCGGCACTTGTGCCATTGATAGTTATGGATATTGTAGACTTCGTCAAGCTAGCTGGAGAAGCAGCCACTGTTTCGGGTATGGCACTTGACATTAAGGACTTACTCCGACAAACGTTCGCAAAATGTCCTTTCTTCCCACATTGTTGACAATTAGCATTCCAAGCTGGACATTTAGGTCGTTGGTGGACATTACCACCGCAAAAAAAGCAACGTCTTTGACTATGGCGAGTCGATACGGCCAAATTGTTCGCTTGCTGTGCAGTAGACCCATTGTTATTGTGAGTAGAATTGAGATTAATAGTCTGCTGGTAAGCCTGAGCGTTTTTCTCTGCAGACTCTAAAGCTAAGGCTTGATTTAATGCATCGTCAAAACTTAGTTTAAAGTTTTCTAGGAGCCTCTGTCGTATTTTCGTACATAAAATACCAGAAATAAAAGCGTCTCTAACACATTCGCTTTGGTATTGTTGAGCAGACACTGGTTGGAAATTACAGTCTTGAGACAGAAGCTTAAGTTTATGTGCATATTCCGAAATAGACTCACCTGGTTGTTGCTTTTGAGTTGCTAATACATACCGTGCGTGAATCTCGTTTTTTGGTTTGATATATATAGAGTCCAGTATATTTACGGCTTCCATATAACTCTTTGCTTCCAAAATGAAGGAATATATTGCAGGGCTTAGATGGTTTACCAATATTTTAAGTTTCATTGAGTCATCCATCGTCGAGAAATCTTCGTTCAGAAAGTTAGAAAATGTGTACTTCCAATGACTCCATTTCATATCGGCAGAACATTGGTTGGGCTCTACATCGAATCGATCTGGTCGTAAATAACGTGACATGGTAGAATTCACGACTGCATTAGAACTTGTGGGTGAAGAATTACTTAAAGACATTTTATGAAAATTTTAGCAAATTAAATTGTCGAATGAAAGACCCTTTTGAATATCAGGTTCTAATTTGCTAAAATTATAAGTAATATATAATTGACAAGTAGAGATTGAATACCATTATTGACAACTTGATGAGATTATAATTTACTCTATGACTTGACAAGAAGGTAATATACCACACCAGTTAATAATTCAAATGACTGGAGTTTACTCCTTACGAACGATAATTGTGATATATATCGAATAGAAAAAGAAGAAAGAAAAGGAAGGTAAATTAACGCATCTTCTAAAATAATAAGAATGAAATTTATATTATTTATAAATGAGAATTATTGGCTTACCAATTAACCGTATCGATGTATTTCAGATTCTTCTTCATTTATTCATGATGCGCGGTGCGGCGATAGTTTTCTTAACCGAATGCCACAACAAAAAGAAAAGCTCGTCATGTTACGGCCGTCATTTGAGTAATGCACTCGTTCTGAGATTTTTCTTAGCACAACATCCTGTCCCTGTCAAGTCAATCGTCCCTCCCTCTTCCCGGCAGTGTGTTCGATGCGATTGGAACTCGAATATTCGGGAAGCAGGAAGTTTGCGTGTACAGTGTTGACGTGGCGTGACTGTATACATAAAGCACCTCAGGTACTGAAAGTACACTGAAATTTGAATATCTGTACGCATATCATTCGTTGAAAAAGTCGCGGTAAGTAGTAATTGCAACCATGTACCTACCTAATTATTTAATGTTGCATTTTGCAGCTATAATAGTTCTATGACTATTTTAATAATGATTATTCGATATATTCTAAAATTGCAACACAATGTTTTAGATGTTGAGGTCGTTGTTTGTGGCCCTGGCGGTCTCCGCTGTGTTTGCCGGCGTACCGACTCCGGAGGAGACGAAGAGGTTGATGGATCACCTTTCAGACGCCGAACACTTCAAGAATGAACACCATAATAAGCAATTTGATCATGATGCTTTCCTCGGTGAGGATCAAGCCAAGACCTTCGACCAACTGCCTCCTGAAGAAAGCAAAAGGAGGTTGGGGTAAGTGTAACTGTCTAAAAGAGAGTGAAATGGTCTATATATGAGTTTATCAAAGAGTACATATGGGAGTTTACTGTATGAGGTTTCTTCCTGGGCTTTTAACTAACATTGCCACCTTGCATCATTTTCTTATTAGATTACTAGTAACTTCTCTCCCTCTACACAGTATCACAATAACTCTCAAGGAAATTATGGCTGCTAAAAGAGAGTTAGGACTATCTATCTATACCTTCATGGCAAGTCCCTCGTGGGGTGGACAGAGAGAACTGCCACATGACTTTTTCCTTGAACACATAACTCACTTCTTTAACATTCATAGCCTTTTATAGCATGCTCGCTGGTTCCTAGAAATTTATTTATTATTTATTTATCAACGTAATTGGATACAATCTATTACATATAATAAAACCTAAAGAAGGTTTATGCCTGGCATGGCGAGATCTTGACAGTAAGTATTTAAGTATATTAATAGATTTAAATGCATAAACTATATCATCATACATTTAGGCTTTAAGAAACTCAATCAAGAGATAGATAAAAATTCTTCAGAGCAGATTTACTTCAGATTTATTAATCTCTCATTACCCGCGGACCGCTTTTCCGCCAATAAATGTATGGGAAAACGTATATAACGGGGTCTGACAGGTTAAATTAACTGGTCTGTGGTTTGAATCCTGCTGTGAGCATGTATCACTACATTTTTATTCATAATTGTAATTATCACTTGTTCACACTAAAGGAAAACTTTGGGAGGAAACCTACATGTACAAGAGATTGTATTACGAAAGACTAACCTAGGCATAGCCGGGTTTTCTTTAGCCGAGGAAGGCCAAGACATACCTACCATGACCAAATTGGTTGTGTTCTATCAGACGGTGATGTCAGGAGCCCTAGAAACCGGCGAGCGTGTATGAGAAGAGCTATGAATATTAAAGAAGCAAGTGAGGTATGTAAGGATTCAGTCACATGGCACTTGGTTCTCTCTGCCTACCCCGCAAGGGATTTCGTGTGAAGTTATAGATAGATAGATATATTAAATGTAAGGGGCAACGAGAGCATAGAAGGGACCAAAATTACTGGAGACTCATTCTCGAAATGACATGTCTACTTGTAGGGAACCCTTGGTACCTCATTAAATGTTATTGCAATGACCATTTGATAGTTCATTGTTGTCTCCACATGTCCCATAGCTAGAACAACTTAATGAACCCCATTCATTGTAATGTATGCACAGCCCACCAACATCTGACTGAACACATGTACTAAATTATTGTTAATACAATACATTTTTAATTTTTAGCAAATAGTACTATAATATGTTTTTCATATTAAAGAGACAATTTCTTTAGATGTGTTGAGTGGGTTTTAGTTAGGAAAAATGTTACGGATTGGCATCATCAACATGGTATTGTTTCAAGTTCTCACTTCTGTCGGCAGTCTCCATGTTTCTCCTATTTTTATTTATACAAAGTCAGGAGACAAACAAACATACCATCTATCTAGTTAGGTTTTGGGAACGTTTAAAGAACTTTTTAAAAACTAAAAATAAAAAATTAAAAGAAAATGATTAACGTCTGACAGAATTGGATGCCAATCGTATAATGAATTAAAAAGAGAGTTACATTGTGCACCTAATAACTAAACTGCTTACTAGCTATTCCTTATCTACATCCGTTAGAGTCCAGTCCCGCTGACTCTATCAAAAGCTCGGGTCTGGGCGACCTAACTTCCCCCCCCTCAAGAGCGAAATTATCGGGTTCACGTGGTTTTACTTGAATCCGGTGATTTCGCTTCATACATATTTCCCAACATCTATATTTAAAATTATAATAGACAATCAAAATTACAATACACATAATGAGTGCGATATATAACACTAGAGTAGCTAAGCTGATACTACGGGTTTGTATAACGCGAACTTCACTAATATTGTTTCTCACTTCACTTACACTTTCACTATTTCTTCTTAACGCGTAATTTAGGAACTTGACGTCATCGAGGTGAATTTTCTTTAGATTCATTTTTGTAGAGGATATGTTATTCCTCTTATGCAGGTTTGGCAGCTGAATGACCGGCGTCCGTTCACTCTCCATACTGTAATATACATATTTTCTCTCTAATGTTATATTACTGATGACGACAGTGCAATTTTCCTCTATAGTAATTATATATGTGCCACGTACCAGTTGTTTAGTAATGTCACTGCCACATTGCGAAGATAATAAAGTATGATATCTGCTATATAATATCCAACTATGTGAGGATATTCGCTGTATCCTAATATTTTCTATATCAACTAGATGTTGGCTACATTGTGTAGGATTTGGGTAGAACTCCATCAGCTGTTCTATACATGTTATTCTGTGAAACTCCATCACATCATCTTCCGTGCAAAGAAACTGATCTCTCGCGATGTCTCTACATGGTCGCAGGACTGGTTGGTATTTCATCCCATTCGCTATGAAGTAAGGATATTTTGGGATGACTATAAAGGTTTTATTTGTGGAATCATCTAGGACAGGGAGGGAGTACAATTTAAAATAATTATATGTATAATTGTCCGTGAGAGGAACCTCAATTAGAAACGTTATCTGGTTAGATTTTACATATGTTTTTACAGTAAGTATTTCTTCTATCATAATCAAATTCTGTTCTGATACGGTGTACATAAGATTACTTTGTTTCTCTATCATTTTTAATGTACATAATAATTCAGTGGAATTGATAATTGATTTATGTAATACAGATGTTTTGCTTAAAGCTAGAGCGGTTTCTAGTTCACTTAGTTTAATGTATATAGTGCGAAAGTTCATACTAAATTGATTAAATAAGCTTAACACATAAACTAAATACATAGTGTCTTCCTTTACGTTATCTAATTCTAAAACAATTCTTTCAAGGCGATCTAATCTCATATCTACAATGGCGGTGTTTTCTTTCATGATTTCAGATGAGTTCATAAAGTGATCCAGCATTTCAGAGATGAGAGTTATCTTTTTACCAATTGCCTGCTCATTGGTTTTAATTTCAGAAATTATTTTATCATATTTGACTGCATCGGTATGGTCAAGATTACCAGTTATTAGTTTTATAATTGAACCAGCAGGATCTAGAAGCCCTCGTTTAAATCTATTCGTTGGTACTAGTTCCTGTATTTTTCCTAAGGTGATATCCTGAAGATAGTCTACGTGAGCTTTCATTTCTTTAACTTCATGTTTATACTCAAATTCGCCTTCTAATATTTTACTAAAATCGGAATATTTTTGCATGTTAAAATTTAAATCTTTACTAATACCGTCTAAACTAATAATTTTAACAATAAGCCATTTGTCCATTTGGATATACGCGCGACCTTCTTTTACAGGTAAGATTCCCGGATTTTCATTAATTCGGTCTACTTGAAGAGCCTGGTTCTTGTGGGTCAGCAGGAGTAGACACCACCTGTGAAGGGCGTTTAACATCTTTAATATGAGCAGTAGTTGTCCTATTTCCTATTTGAATAGGGATAATATTACGTTGTTGTTTGTTTGTTACTGTCGCCTTTCTATATCGTGGTTTGTCCTTACTTTTTCTTACATTTATATCTTTTACGTAAATTGTATCGGAAATATCAAATTCTTTTACCTCTTCTCCTCCTTTAATGTTCCTAGCTTTCTCTTTGTTTGCTATTAACTTATCTGCTATATTTTTATATAAAACTTTTGTTCTTTTACAGTGATCTGTAAGTAATTGCTGTGTATATGATCTTTCAAAATCTACATTAAAAGCATCATTTGATTCAGTGTGTCCAAAGAGCACTTCAAACGGAGTGAGTCCTGTTGATGAGTGTATAGTACTATTGTAAGCCATAATAGAATACACCATTACAGATGCCGCATCTGTACATTTCTGTTCGTACCTAGCTAACCTATATATTTCAATGATAGTGGAATGAAAACGTTCCACTATACCAGTAGAGTTAGAATTATGTGGAGTGCTTATGTGCAATTGAATTTTATAGAGAGCCATGAGTTGTCTCATAAGGTCATTGTTGAATTCGGATCCAGGGTCACTGGTAATTTTCTTAGGGACTCCATAAAGAGAGAAGTATTTTATTAAGGCTCTTGTAACTTCTGGGGTTGATCTATTGCTTATCTCTATAGCTTGACCGTGTTTGCTAAAGGCATCTACTAAGGTAAGATAGGTTTTCCCTTCTATAGTAAACAGATCTATGAATATTTCCTGCATGGGGGCTGATTGAGTTTGTGTAATTTGTAATATAGGTTTAATGGGGTTACGGTCATATTTCATAGTTTTACAGGCTTCACATATATTTAGTTGGGCTGCTATGGTTTCCTGCATGTTGGGCCAAAAATAATTCCTACGTATTCTGGACATAGTTTCTTTAATACCACGATGGCATGTCTTACCTTCGTGAAGTTTAAGAATGATAGCCTTTTGTTCATTCTCGTCCTCTATGAATACAACACGCTTGGTGCATTCATAGAAGGAGACTTGGCCTTCCTTAAATAATCTGATAACGACGTTAGAGAAGTCTCGACGATGCTGTTCATCTTCAAAGTAGATGAAGTATTTAGTTTTGTCTTTAATATACTCTTTTAAAAACTGTGTTACTAACTGTTCATTATTTATTGGTAAGAATACCTCTATGATTTTCTGTGTCTTATTGGAAATATCTTTTGCTTGCATGCTATCCTTTAACCATGTAAATACTAATATCTGTCTAGGCTTTGTATCTATAGCCTCGTCTAATATAGGCATGCCCTTACCTTCCATGTCAGGGGCAGAATGACCAGTTACGCTATGTGTTGGGCTATTGCTACTAACTGATCTAATGGGATATTTGGGTTCTGCGATATAGTCATCTGAAATCGTAATAGTTTTGGATTCGTCAGAGATCGTTATAGTCTCGTCAGTAACGCGTCTTTGAGCTATTCTAGTCAGTTCCTCAGTAACGTCATTGAGGTACTCCTGTAATCGCTGTTCTTTTTCGTCTATGTTAACTTGTAGAGATGAAGTGTCGTCCTGATTACCTAATGCATTGATTTGAATACGAGATAGTGCATCTGCATTCAAATTTTGCTTTCCATTTTTATGGATAACATCGAAATCATACTCCTGCAGACGCAAGCGCCAGCGGGTTAGTTTACTATCAGGTTCTTTTAATTTATAAACCTGATCTACTTCCAACCTTGAAATTTCCAATGGGGTACTAATAGTGAGTGCTACTTCTTCCTCGAGAGCGTTTTGAATTATAGTGGTAGCGAATCCATTTTTACAAGTAACTATTGCAGAAGGCATTCGTACTCCATCGCAAAACTGTATGCTATGTAGTACGCCCTGTCCATCAAATAATTTAGCGGGAAGTTTGACACGCTGTTCAGACCGCGGGGCTAAACGAACTATATGTTGGGGACACTCGATCGGTATGCGAGTATTTTTTGTGACTAGGAATTTTTCCTTTAGTCGAATGTCGGCTTCTAACTGCAACATCAGATCTAATCCAATTAAACCGTCATAGTTATTATCTACGTTAAAAACATAAAATTTGTGGAACTCGTTGCTTTTAAATGTCGGAAATAGGGGAATTGATAAAACTTCGTCATGACAACTAGTAGCATGGGTACTAATCACTTGAAAGGACTCATGGGATTTTTCATGCGCGAAGTATTCATCAGCCTTCCAAGGGCTTATGAAAGATCTCGTACTGCCGGTATCTAACATAAATTTACCATCTATTTCGGGAATATAAATATAAGGTAATTTTAAATTTGAATCGAAATTAATTTTTATCACTTCTGGGGGAATTCGGAGGCTTTTACTTGAAAATTTTCACTATTATCACGATTTTGTGCAGGTGCTCCAATGTCAAGGTCAATGTTATTAACAGAATCTACTAGTAAGTTATCAATTTGGGAAACGGGATATTGTTCAAAGTATGGTTCTTCATAATCAGTCTCGGGTGTCATGTCGTCTTGTTCGTAATAATACGGCAAATTATTTGGGTATATGCAATTATTATAGTCTTCAACATAAGGCTCATTTAAATAAAACTGAGGCTTAGCGGGGGCTGTCCTCATGGACACATCATTACTTGGGATTGGTTTTTTATCGAAAGGACGTGTGTTATTTAATTGTTGTTGTGGTAAGGAGTTGCCGAATTGTGGTGGTCGGTAACCGAATTGTTGCGGTGGATGATAACCGAACTGTTGTTGCGGCCGATAACCACCTGGTTGGGCCATGAAACCAGACGATTGCATGGGACGGCCCATGCCTGGCGGAATGCCAAATCTGAACTGATTATTATTTTGAGGTATTCCGAATTTGAACTGGGGATTTTGTGGGAACCCAGAAGCTTGGAACGGTATATTTTTCGCCATAGGGGGTTGTGCCGTAAAAGGAAAATTAAATTTTTGTTGCATAGTTGGCTGTGCCGGTATTTTTGGTTTATTATCGAAGAAACGATTTCGCCGGTTGTATTGTTCCTGAAAATTAATTTCCTCCAAAACGTATTTGTGGGCTTCTTCTAAGGTGGTGGGATTTTTAATTCGTACCATTCTAATCATGTTTTCCGGTAAATTATAAAGAAAGACATTTAAACAGGTATTATTGTATATAATATGTTTCGCCTCGCGTAAACTCGAATTCGTTAACCTATTCACCTTAGCCAATAATATTGATCGAACGCTCTGTATTCTATGACAAAAATCTGAAAAAGATTCATTATTTTTAAGCTTTAAACTCTCTAATTCTATGGCCACACATTCCTCACTACGCGGATCGCCAAAATGCTGATCTAACAAGTTCTTCAATTCATTCCATGTAGTTATATCGTTACGTTCACTGATAAGCGCGGCTGCATTCCCGGTCAATTTGCTAGTGAAGCATTGCATTAAATATTCATTACGGTTTTGGTCTCCTTGGTATTTTAAAATCGCGTATTCACATTTTCGTATGTATAAATTTAAAAGTCGCGAATCTCCCGAAAATTGTGGAATTAATGATAATGCGTCACTGGCTTTAATTATTAATTCATTATCACATACATTTATGTTCGAGTTCTCGGATTTAGACATTTTGGAATGGATTGATCACACACAATAAAGTAAACAACAGTATGAAAACTTATGTGAAAAGACACAATAAAATGTAAAGCACAATAAAATATAAAACACACAATATAAAACAATGTAAATAAGTAAAAATTAAAATGAAATGAATTTCGATTAAATAGTTTTAATTACAATATTCTTACGTAACATGGAACGAAAATAAGGTATTTTCTTTTATTCGCTTATTAATATTTATTTCTTTTTATTCTTATGTACTATATGTATTTAAATTTCACAACTTAACCAGATAACGTTATTACAAAAGAGTTTTATTTCGCAATAACAAGGGAGTGGAAATGAAAGGAAAGCGAAGAGTTTTACTCACCAACCAATCAGACCAATCGCCATAGTCTTGTCTTCGTAGCCCGTAACGTCACTTATTTATTTGTTCGAAAGATCACTCGTAGCCCACGCCGCGTACTCGTCTTCTGACCAAAATTTGATAGTCAGGTGTAAACACAGGAAAGGAGCGAAAAACGGCGTTGCCTTTAGCGAGCGATCCTACACGGCTGCGCCAGTTAGGTTTTGGGAACGTTTAAAGAACTTTTTAAAAACTAAAAATAAAAAATTAAAAGAAAATGATTAACGTCTGACAGAATTGGATGCCAATCGTATAATGAATTAAAAAGAGAGTTACATTGTGCACCTAATAACTAAACTGCTTACTAGCTATTCCTTATCTACATCCGTTAGAGTCCAGTCCCGCTGACTCTATCAAAAGCTCGGGTCTGGGCGACCTAACTATCTGGTGTGAAGTTATAGAATACTGTATCCTTTGAATGCAAATGCATTGCCACCCTCGCTGCTAACACAGATAACTGCTTAACCCGTCAAGACCTGGGTTTACCGTTATTCCATATATATGTCGTAAGGGTGTGGTATAATTATGCCAGTCTGATCTCAATAATAATAACTTAGGGCTGTTATTTGGCTCCGGTTTTCTGTGAGAAGTAATTCTCAAGTTTCACGCTTTCCATGCACTTCTTTCACTAGAGCCTTGCACATTCCTCCATATGTGCATTGTGTGTTTGTCGGTTGGACGATTTCGCATCTAAAATAATAAGCCATGTAAACCTCTAAGTATTCCAATAAAGTTCATGAATATTATTTACTACCTGTGTATTAAGACATCCTTGATGCTACTTTTGTCAATGCTATGTTTGTTATGCGTACAAGCATACGGCCCACCTGATGTAAAGCGGTTATCATAGCCAATTAACACGTGCAATACATTATCACTCGCGTGATGCCACCTCACAGCAAGTCTTTAGGTGCTTACCGGTGACCTCACTCACATGCTGAAACACAACAACTCTCCAGGGAGTTGTTATTTGGCTGTGGCTGTAACCAAGACAAACAGACATGCTCATGTAATGCTCGTCCTGTGTGGGAAACGAAGCGTGTTTTACAACTGCGCAACGGAGTAGTCAAAGCAAAGCTACTTCAGTAATCTAGGTATTTTTGTAAACAGGGTTATATTAATTTACCAATTTTGTTTAAATTTGTGTAGTCATTAACAAGAGAAAAAAAACTTGTCTAGAATTCTTATTTGATTGTCTGTAAGTACGTAAGTAGAAACCTCAATCTACATATACTACTTATATAATTAATATTCTACTTATATAATCGACTATGGTAAGTACCTGAACTGACTCCCCGATTTGTCTCATAGGTATATAAAAATATCAATTTTACTAAATTATGAGCGAGTGAGTAGTTATGTATAGGGTCGGCAACAACTGCCCATAGTTTACAATAACGGTTTGCCATAAGGCGGGATGTACGCTAGTTTACCACCTCAGTGTAAAAAAAGTGGTATAAGCCGCTATAAATGATAGTAACATATTATTGTGAATATTTCAAATCCTACTTAGAATGCTTTGAAAAATAACAACCCTTTACAGACAGGACAGGGGGACAGATGATAAACGTAGGTTCGGTGGTTTACATGGAGACACCTTTAATACGGAAGTCTAAGAAAGAACTATGAAATTAAGATAAACATCAATATTTTATTCTATCTATATATCTATAACTTCACGCTTGCCTACCCCTATTTTATCCTACCAATATTATAACTTCGACTACTACGGACCCCTTGGACAGCGTTTCGGACTCGTGTCTCGATCCTGGACGAGCTACAAATTAAGGAGAGATTAACGGCGACTGTGCAAACATGAATATTCAAATATTTCGGACACATTGCTCGAAACCAAAACTCCCATGGAACGACTCCTTGTCCAGGGACAAGTGGAGGGCAGGCGGTCACGAGGACGATCACATATGCGCTGGACAGATTTGATAAAAACTGCAACGGATAACACCATAGTCCAATGTCGCCGTAATGCTGAAGACCGCAATTAGTGGAGACGCATCGCGAAGGCGGCATTGTCCAAAGGAGATGCATCATCATGAGACCACGACCACTCTGTCAAGAGTGAACGAATAAGATGAATATTATAAATGTGAATGTATGTGAGGATGTATGAATGTTTGTGACTCTTTCACGTAAACTAAACCTAAACTGGCTGAAGGGATTTGTATGAAGTTTTACGCACAAATCTATAATTAATGTAATAAAGTAAAAGAGTTTGTTTCACCGCTACTCTCTGGAACTACCAGTCGGATTTGAAAAACGCTTTTTGATTTCGATAGTTCAATTGTTGAGGACGGTTATACGATAATTAACATCGCGATACGACCGTTAGAAACCGCGCAAAAAGAAAGAAAGTAAGAAAAAGCTGTTCTCACGAGATACTGAAATACGCGCAGAAGACGAGGTCACGGGCTGCATTTTTTTTTATACCACGACGGATAGCAGACAAGCATACGGTCCGGCTGATGTAATGCGCTTACCGTAGCCTATGATCGCTAGCAACAAAAAGAATGTCGCTAGCGCGTTGCCATCCCCGCTGTCAACACAGCAACTCCTCATCTTCTGGTGACCTCACTCACTCGCAGGAACACAACAACCCTCCAGGGAGTTGTTATTTGGCTGCAGTCTTTTGTGAGGTGGAGGTACTTCCCCAGTCGGGCTAACGTCGTGCCCTACCACTCTTTCGCCAGAGCGTCGTCTGTTGATAAGCACCAGCAGGGTGCACCACTTGCAGGTGAGGTTGGCTGTGGCTCTAAAGATGACATTAAGCCACTAACACCCCAAAAGTAAAGTAAAAATGTAGTAGAGTATATCTTGAATTAATACGTTACACGTTAAACAATGAGCAGTGATGCCGTGTGGATAAGGTATCGGCTTATTGATCAACAGGTCCCTGGTTCTTATCCTGGCATGTACAACTAAATTCGTGTTTTCCGATTTATGTACATATTTGTAATTATCACTAACTCGGCGGTGATGGAAAAACATCATGAGGAAATCCGCACGGCCAAGAAATTATGTCTCGAGAGATGTGCGGACCAAACCTAAGTAAGGTCTGATTTTTCCCTCTGGGTTGACGAGATCAGACGGCAATCGTTCTGTGTCATAATCAGTATTTTCGCCAACTCCTTAGTGTTAGCGGACCGTGCTAGTTCTAATGGATTAGAAACGGTGTAAGAAAATTCTGGATTAACACGTAGATTAATTTTTATGACGCCAATGCTTAGGGTTTCCGTGTAAAACTTGAAAAGACGAACTCCACGCGGACGCAGGAGTTAGTAGACGATAGTTTTGTTTGCTAAGTGAAATGTCAAACTATTGTATTAATTAACCATTAACCCAGATCATAGTGTTTGCCGAGACTATCTCCAAGCAAGCTTCCTCCTTTGAGTTATCAGCCCACGCTCCGTGCCAGATAACCAGCACGCAACGTCTGAACGAACACTAGATAAAGTGGATAAAGCAATGGAGAATTACGTTCCTGTTAAAACTAGATCCTTCTGCACAAAAAAGTTGGTTTACTTGTAGCCTTGATGCCACTTCTGTAATCTATGCATTTTAATAAACAGGGTTTTATCAAACTTCAGTGAAAAACTTAGAATTACGAGTAGAAATAAGTTGTGTATGCCGGTACATCGGCTTGCTAGGACTGGTAGATCTTTTCTTGTAAATTGTATTCGATTTTATAATATAACACAGACTACCTATAATCTTTAATTTTACCATTTGATATCATTATTGTACCAATATGCTTATGTAGTTTTTGTTTTTGTAATATCTAATTGACAATTTTAAAAGAGACCTATATTGGCAAGTTTCTTTCGGCATTTCTTCTTAGTCAATGGTAATTTTACAGATTTAAATAAGAGTGACTACGATTACTAAAGCTCGTCAATCTGAACAAACAAAAATAAACGCCGAAATGTCACTTGTATGGGGACACCTTGAATGAAATAACCTATGGATAACCGATGTGGTCGATACTATATTGTAGTTCATTTCACCGCTACTGGTCGGGACGGACGCAAAGACAGACTAAAAGACCGCGGCGCCTTATCGGGTTGGTAACGTTTCGTCACGGAACCCTAACAAGAGAAAATTGGTTCATGAACAGAGGAGAAAAATGTACGGAACTATTTTCTTTTTACCTATTATTGTACAGAGTATGTGATCGACAGAGGTTTCGCTAGGCGCTTTTCTGTTTTTGTGTAAAATCGCATTTTTCAGAAAATACACCTTATATAGATAAACTTAAAAAGCAAAATCTGATCCAAATTGTAAAAGATGTATGTACGAGTATATTTTCACGCCAGGTCCCTTGCGGGGTAGGCAAAGGGAACCGAGCGCCATAAGACGCGGTCCTTACACACTTCACTCGCTTCTTCAACAATCATAGCTCTTTTCATGCACGCTTGCGTTCCTAAGGCTCCTGACATCATCTTCTGATAAAACACGAACAATTTGGTCATGGTAGGTTAGTCTCGGTCTTCCTCGGCTCCTACATCCTTCGACTTTTGCATTGAATATCTGTTTCGTCATTCTTTCATCCTGCATTCTTTCTACATCGTTAAAGATATTGCCGAGATAGGTATATAAAGATTTGACGAGCTCGGTGGCGCAGTGGTGAAACGCGCTGTTACGCTATTTTGACACTAACGCTCGTGGGTTCGATTCCCACACAGGGCAAATATTTGTGTGCATGAACATGTCTGTTTGTATTGGTCTGGGTATTTTCTATGTATAATAAGTATGTATTTACAAAAAAAAAAAAAAATGTTTTTACGTATGTTGATCAGTTGTCTAGTACCCATAACACAAGCTTCGCTTACTTTGGGGCTAGGTGGCGCTGTGTAATTTGTCCGACAATATTTATTTCTTATATACGAATCTATACATACATACAGATAAATAAAAATTTAAGTGTCTGTTTGTAATATTAAAATAACCGCTTTTTACTAAATGCATATGGAATACATGGTACATATACCAAAATGAATATTTTTACAATTTTTATCTGTCTGTCTGTCTGTCTGTTTGTTCAAGCTAATCTCTGATACGGCTGGACCGATTTTGACGGACTTTTACTGGCAGATAGCTAATGTAATAAGCAGTAACTTAGGCTACTTTAGAAATTTTATTTATTTTTATTAATATAAATAAATAACTATTACACAATACATATTTATTATTATTTTGCTGTTCGCTATTTTACTCTCCTTATTTAGTCAAATCAAATAAATAAAATTATAACTGAACAATAACTTTTTGTTAAATTCCACGCGGACGTTGTCGCGGGCACAGCTAGTATACAATATACTAGCTGTGCCCGCGACTTCGTCCGCGTGGAATTTAACAGAAAAGTTATTGTTCAGTTCGCAGAGTTTACTATAACTTATTAATTCTGTATTTCGCGTATAGAAATACCTATGCTAATTTTAATGAAATTCTTCTATTTTGTGAATCGCACCCCCGAAGGGGAAGATATTTCCCCCTAATTTTAACAGTTTACGCAGGAACCCTAAATATTTACGGTATAAAAAAGTACCCTATATTGTGCTCTGAACAGTCGTCTACCTACCAGTGAAAGTCTCGTCAAAATCGGTCCAGCCGTTTCAGAGATTAGCCGGAACAAACAGACAGACAGACAGACAAAAATTGTAAAAATATTCATTTTGATATATGTACCGTGTATATATCCATATGCATTTAGTAAAAAGCGGTTATTTTAATATTACAAACAGACACTCCAATTTTATTTATCTGTATAGATATACAAGGAGCGCTCGTAAGTAAAAAGATATACATATTGTTTGCAGTAGCTGTGTTATCTAAGGTAATTGTTTTCTCATGATAATCTCGGGTGAATGTGCTCGTTAAAATTTTGTACGTTATCCGCAATGATCGCAGCATAAAAATACATTTACGGCCGAAGTAAAGTGGTATAGGCTGCCAACGCTTGCCACACGCTCCACTCCTGCCTATTTCAGTCGCGAAGCACGTGGTGGTACAGCCGGTAGCTCCTTAGTCTGACTTGATAGATTCAGGAGTTATTTTGCGAAAGTCGAATTTACATGCAATTTGATCGAACCTGCTTTGTGTGCTCCCACAACCATGCGAACTAGTTGGTGGCGGAACCGGTGTGTCGTTTGTTACCGTAGCCTATGAATGCTGACAGTAAAAGGAGCGTCGCTCGTGGTGGCACTCGCTCGTAGTAACACAAGAGCCCTCCAGGGAGTTGTCTGTGAAGTGGAGGCACTTCCACAGTGGCCTTCTACACATTTTATATTTGTAAATGTCAACATTGTAAGTTAAAAAACACATACAGTTTCGTTTTGGTTACATATTTCCCTAATAATGTACGAAGCACAAATCATCCTACTAATATTACAAATGTGAATGTCCGTTTGTTTGTTACGCTTTCACGCGAAAACTACTGAACCGATCATCATGAAGCCTTGTACACATATTCTTGGAGGTATCAGAAGTAAAATAGGATACATTCTATTAAAAATATATATATATATATGAATGCGAGCGAAGCCGCGGGTAAAAGCTAGTAATATATAATATACACAACTCTAAACATATAAGTAATTGACGAGCTCGGTGGCGCAGTGGTGAAACGCGCTGTTACGCTACTTTGACACCAACGCTAGTTTCTCGGGTTCGATTCCCACACAGGACAAACATTTGTGTGCATGAACATGTCTGTTTGTCTTGGTCTGGGTTTTTCTATGTATAGTATGTTTTTACAAAAAAAAAAATATATATTTACGTATGTTTAGCAGTTGTCCAGTATCCATAACACTAGCTGCGCATACTTTGGGTCTAGATGGCGCTGTGTAATTTGTCCGACAAATAAAAAATTGTGACAAATTTCAGTCGTTTAGACATTTTTGTCATTTGTATCGGTACAAACGCCTGTGCCGAATCATTTACAGACTGCCACAATTTTCATTAACTTTTTACGAACATTTTTTTGATGTACTTTTTTTTGCTAGAAAGAAACAAAGATAATTATATCTCTTTGGCGTCTTCTACAGTCATCAATTCTTTATGCATATTAGTCGGTTTAGGGTGGTTTTGATTTGGCTCTTTTACTGCGATATGTCGTGTCGATGTACGCCCTACCTCCAACATCCAGACCAATAAAAAACAGATCGACTGCAGCAATTAACATTGTCGGAACTGCATTTTAACGATTTTTATTTTAATGCACTACAAGTCTTAAAATATCGATATCTACGAAAACTTCCTACTTTTTTCAGTATGAAAAATAGATATGGAGTCTAGTTTAAGATATGTGTACGGGCCCCTTCGATACGACCCGTACACTTTCGTAAATGAATATAAAAATAATAGAATGTAGGCACTGGCGGGCTTCGTTCTTCGACCTCCGGTTGTAAGTCGCAGGTCTGTGGGTTGGTGCAGAATGAAACGCCTGTTGCTGTCTTCAGAAGTATGGAGCCGTAGGTACTTGCTGCTAGGTCTGGACTGGCTTGGTTTCGGAGTGACTTGGCTGGCTATTTCACTGTAGTGTGAGCGCTGAGTGTAGCGGACGACTGGTCCCGATCACCGTTTTTTTTTTTTTTTGATTTTCGCCCAAGAAAGTTGAAGACCCACAAAGGAAGGACCAACCCACACCCGGGTGTGCATTGGTCATTCCTCCGTGAGGGGCACCCTCCGGAAAAAGGGAGGGAGGAGGTGAAATCTTTCAAAGATACCATTTCGTACGAACGAACTGATTATGTCGGATTTCCACCGACTAAAACACCCCCTGGGACTGCCTCTAGCCGGGAAGGCTACAAAGGCTTCATCTGAAGCGATCACCCCAGGGGAACGGGGTGACGCAACCCGATCACCGTTGTATGGCCCATATTTATACCCCCGCTGTGCGAGCGAGAGGTACATGTGTGGGAAAGAGATAGCAATAACCAAAATCGCCCAGACCTAGAGGCAATACCTGATCGTGCTCGCTTTATTTGTGTCTAAAATGTTTGTAAGTTGTACTATTATTTCATACATTTGACCCCTTTTCATATAAAACCATAAAAACTTTTGCTAAAGTTATTGTCAAAACCTATGGGTCAGTGAAGTTTTACATAAAAATATTTTCATTATAAACTTAAAATTACGTTAATAGGTACATCTATGCACTATTGAGCTGTTGCAGCCACTAATCAGACGTTTATAACTTTATTATATAGTCTGGCTTGCAACAGCTCGTACCTATACACTAAAAACATGTAAAACTTATCTCTAACAAAGTATGTATGTAAACTGTGTAAACCTATTCTAATCCTTACATAAACAACTAATACAAACTATACCTAAACAACTATAACTATATAAAATGTGCATCACTTATACTACGCGCGACGGTTATCTATTTATTTACATAGTTGTCGCGAACAATATGAAACTAGCGAGCGAGCGCGTAGATATTGATATTTTGATTGATATTTTAAGACTTGTAGTGCATTAAAATAAAAATCGTCAAAATGCAGTTCCGACAATGTTAATTGCTGCAGTCGAGATATGTTCATGCACACAAATGTTCGCCTTGTGTGGGAATCGAACCCACGAGCGTTGATGTCAATGTCGCGTCATTCACGACTTGAGCCACCGAGCTAGTCGAATTCACACAACGTTGCCTGCGCAACAGAATTTCTGTCTCGTAATTTCCGCGCTTATGGTATGTCATATCAGCCGGATACATTGGAACGTAAAATCAGCCGCGGAAGTTCGGCCGCGTATCTCCGGCATAGCGTGCTTAGACGCAAGCTTCACTCACAAAAACGTAGCGGTTTTTGGGGTGCTTTTATGCGCCTAAATTAGCGGTTAAATGATTTATTTAGTATATAAATATCTCCCCAATTCGTGCTTACTGACCTTATGTAACAATATTTTGCCCAATAAGCTGATAAGTGACGCCATGTTGATTCGTGAACTAGTTAATAACGCGGTAGTAGTTAAGTGTTTAGAAAAGAAAGTTTACGTCGTTTCAAATACTGCAATTTAATATATTTACATTTATTAGTAACAGAAAATCACAGGCTTTATCAAACAATCGGCTAATTAATTTCATTAAGCAATATTTTTTTTTTTACTAAGCAGTGTTAGTAGAGCTGCAGGGAGTCCCTTTAACGCTGTGGTATGAATTCCCCGGTTCGATGAAGTCATTTTTAGGGTTCCGTACCCAAAGGGTAAAACGGAACCCTATTACTGAGGCTCCGCTGTCCATCCGTCCGTCCGTCCGTCTGTCACCAGGCTGTATCTCATGAACCGTGATAGTTAGACAGTTGAAATTTTCACAGATGATGTATTTCTGTTGCCGCTATAACAACAAATACTAAAAAATAGAATAAAATAAATATTTAAGGGGGCTCCCATACAACAAACGTGATTTTTTTTTTGCTGTTTTTATAGAAAATGGTACGGAACCCTTCGTGGGCGAGTCCGACTCGCACTTGGCCGATTTTTAAAGTAACGATCTCGTTCCAAACCATCGATCATGCTCGAAACTCATCTATTTGTTATACCTAATTGGTAGCTCAGTGTGTCACCGACCCCATTATCACGCGCCCGCAGAGATAAACTCTTTCTAGAATAATTTCGACCACGTATGAAATGTATGTGTTTTACATTTTATAAATAACTGGCATCCGGTACATCGCCGCCCTTTTTATTTATTTAGGTTTAATGTTATTTTTTTCTATCCTTTTCCTTTATTATTATACATATATAATCCTCCCAATAAATTGGCATTTTAAGAGGCAATCTCGGAAAAATTATAAATATTTAATGTCAAATATAATCTAATACGATTTAAAGTACTTATAATGAATGTGGATGAGCGTCTGAAACTTTTTATCAATATTTATTACTTTCGGTGCTAATACCTAGTTAAAATAAACCAGTTGAGAATGCGCCAGCTTGCATTGCCAGAGGAACACCTGGCTCGTCAATTATATAACAATTCAACATTTTTTTTTTAATTTTTCGGCCATTTGACCATGTGAGATAGGAACGGTGTTCCTGAACATTCCTATTCTACTTTTTTATGTCGAATCCGAATCTGAAGTCAAAAGTTGTTTCTCTTTTTAACCCCCGTCGCAAACAAGAGGGTTGTTATAAGTTTGACCGCTATGTTCGTGTGCGAGTGTCGGTCTGTATCACCGTAGCTCCTAAACGGGTGAACGGATTTGGATGCGGTTTTTTATTTTAAAGCAGGTTTCCAAGCGGTGGTTCTTAGACATGTTTTATCAAAAACAGTTCAGCCGTTGCAATGTCATCAGCTTTTTTGTTAATGATCTTAGTATAATGGGTATTTATTTTCCTTTCAAACATATGTGTGACCTAAAATTTGAAACACCCTGCTATATAACAATGCAACTTATTATAAAAAGTAAAAATAAATCCATACTAACATAAAATAAACCTATATATATAGGTTTTTCGTGCCGGGGGGTCTTTTAAATTTTGAATTTTATTTTTCAGAATAATAGTGGACAAGATCGACTCGGACAAGGACGGGTTCATCTCGCCGGTAGAGCTGAAGGACTGGATCAGGTACACGCAGAAGCGGTACATCGACGAGGACGTGGAGAGGCACTGGAGGCAGCACAACCCCAATAATGAGGACACTGTTTCATGGGAGGTTCGTTTCTGTTATATATTTTGTATGCAATTTATGCAGCATTACGATGGATTTGTCACAGTGCATAAGGGTGCCTCGTGGAGAGGCGAAACACGTGTCGCAGAGACGACCAGTGCAGTCATGGCAGCGACTGCATCTACTAACGGGTGGTGGGTGGGTGCCGGCCGGCGCTAGTTCGCTTGAACTAATTGGTCGCGGAAGCACACAAAGCAGGTTAGATCAAATTGCACGTAAATTCGACTTTCGCAAATTAACGCCTGAATCTATTAACTATATATTTTATTATGTTGATACTGTTGATTGTAGGCACTTGGTGGAATTTTGAAGACATCGCGTTAATGTTAATACTTGCACTTGTACAGATTCCACTTCACAATTTTATTTAATAATTATTTTTAGCGAAACCGCCTTTACGGCATTATCAAGGTCACCTTGATAATGCCGTAAAGGCGAAACCGGTCTGTAAAAATAATTATTAAATAAAATTGTGAAGTGGAATCTGTCCAAGTGCAAGTATTACCATTAACGAGATATATATTTTATAGTTTTCGCCACGATGGTCAAATATAAATCACAAGCCCTCGTTTTCTGTATTACAGGCATATAAGAAAAACGTTTACGGGTTCATGGAGGAAATGGACCAGAAGACGATGAAGACACCAGATAACGAAGGTGTGACGTACGCGGCCTTGCTGAAGAGGGACCGCAGGCGGTGGCACTACGCTGGTAAATATATATTGAGAAATAAGCGCAAAGTGCTGCAGACATTTTAAGGGAATGAAGGGAGTGGGAAAGTTTGAATATAAAGGTTAAGAACACATCTACCTAAAGGTAGCCCGCTCTATACAACGCGGCGCTATTTCCAACGCTAGAGTATGGAAGTGAAAGCTAGGTATGACAGAGAGAGCCCCGCATAAATAAACTGGCTAGTAAGTTCAACTCTACGGCATATGCAGTTGGGAGAATTAGACAATTGACGGATGTGGCTACTGCGCGCTTAGTCTATTTCAGCTACTTTCACAGCACTATGTCGTATGGTATACTATTGTGGAGGAAAGTGGTTGATATTGAAATTATTTTTATATTACAAAAGAGAGCCATCCGCTCTATTTATAACATGGGCGCCAGGGAAACACTTAGAGGATATTCAAAGGAATACATATTCTCACGGTTACCTCTCAGTACAGTTATGAGAACATAATGTGTGCTCGTAAAAATATAGTCATTTTCAAAATAAAGTGAAAATCTTAGAAGTAGGAATAGATTGTTATTACCTGTACATAGACTTGCTAAGACTAGTAGATCTTTTGATGTAAATTGTTTTCGATTCTGTAATAAATTACCTGAATCAGTTTTATCCTTGCCTAACAATATGTTCAAAAGGGACATCAAACATATTCTTGTCAGAAGGGTTATCACAGAATCGATTAATATCTTACTAACAGAAGACGTCTGGATATGATTCAGCACGTCATGTATTAATATATTTTTAACTGTACGACTTGACACCACTATATATATATTTTTTTGAAATACTGGTGGAGTAAAAAAGAGAAATCAGAACTATGAAAAATTAATAAGATATAATAATGAGAATGTAAGACGTGTCTAAGTGCCCGTGAGGGTCTAATGGCAAATAATGTTTTTTACCATTATCTTTAGAGCAGGGATTCCCAAACTATTTTGGGCAAAAGACCCCTTTTCTAAAATGAACTGATACCCCAGACCCCCATAGCCAAATTACTTTAAAAATCCTATCTCTAGTTTTTTAAAGTACACCAATGATACTTCCTATTAAAATATTAGTCATTCTTATAACAAGTTGGTACACGTAACACAACTTATACAGTATCTTGGGAAGTTTCAAATAAGAACGAGCTCGGTGGCTCAGTCGTGAATGACACGACTTTGACACCAACGCTCGTGAGTTCGATTCCCACACAAGATAAACATTTGTGTGCATGAACATGGTATTTGGGTGTATGAACTTGGTCTGGAAGTTTTAAGAGAGGTAGGGCGCATCAAAGCAACCCGTCTGGGGAAGTAACTCCACCTCACAGAAAACCACAGCCAAATAACAACTCCTTAGAGGGTTGTTGTGTTCCTGCGTGTAAGTGAGGTCACCAGTAAGCTCCTAAGGAGTTGCTGTGTAAGCAGCAGAGAAGGCATCGCGCGAGTGATACTTTATATAATTAAAAACCGGCCAAGTGCGAGTCGGACTCGCGCACTAAGGGTTCCGTACCATTATCTATAAAAACGGCAATAAAAATCACGTTTGTTGTATGGAAGCCCCCCTTAAATATTTGTTTTATTTTAATTTAATTATTTATTTTTAAAGTGAATATATAACTAAATATTCTGTGAATATTTCAAGCGTCTGTCTGTTGCCGTTATCAATATCGAGCAAAAACGAGCATAAAAATCACTTTTGTTGTATGAGAGCCCCTTAAATAATTATTTTATTCTATATATATACCCAAAGGGTACGTATTTGCTGTTATACCGGCAACAGAAATACAGCGTCTGTAAAAAATTCAACTGTCTAACTGTCACAGTTCATGAGATACAGCCTGGTGACAGACGGACGGACGGACGGACGAACGGACAGCGGAGTCTCAGTAATAGGGTTCCGTTTTACCCTTTGGGTACGGAACCCTAACAAGCGTTAATAGGCTACCGTAACTGCTCTACATCAGGTGGGCCGCATGCATGCATGCCTCCCGGCGATGTAAAAAAAAAGAACTTGTGTTAATTAAATAGGGTTCGATTTTTAGATCTCGTCGACCCCGAAAATCTATCTATAACTTCACGTCAAATCCCTTACGGGGTAGGCAGAGAGAACCGAGCGCCACGCGACTCGATCCTTACATACCTCACTCGCTTCTTTCACATTCATTGCTCTTTTCATGCACGTTCGCCGGTTTCTAGGGCTCCTGACATCACCTTCTGATAGAACACGACCAATCTGATCATGATAGGTAAGTCTTGGCCTTCCTCGGCTCCTACATCCTTCCACTTTTGCATTGTATATCTGCTTCGTCATTATTTCATCCTGCATTCTTTCTACATGTCCGAACCAACGGAGCATGCCTCTTCTTATTTTAACACCGACGCTCTCTTTCAGACCAACTCTGCTTCTAATCTCTACCCCGAAAATCAGTTTTCGTTTATGTCGACCCCTGGGAAACCAATATTTTGACCACTTTGGGAATCCCTCCTTTAGACCATGAAAGTAGAGTAAATGCGGTCGAGTTGCGAGCATTGCCCAAAATTTGCAAGCGGTTAGGCTACCGTAATCATCAGGCAGGCCGTATGCTTGTTAGTCACCTTGCTTATTATATAAATCTTGTAAAACCGAAGGTAATGTAAACGGTTTTTTTACGTTTGGTCGGAAGCAAGATAACTTTTGATGACTTGTACGATGTTTCCAGACGCTGACCAAAACGACCAGTTGAACAGAACCGAGTTCGCGTCGTTCCTGCACCCCGAGGACCACACCGGCATGAGACACGTCGTGGTCCTCGAGACCATGGAGGACATCGACAAGGACAATGTAATTTGACTTTTTCTATAGGTGTAAAGGTGAAATGTAAATATGTGGCTGGATGTGACCAGCTCGGTTGCATAGTGGTTAGCAATGGTACTTTTACCGAGGCTCGTGGGTTCGATTCCCACACAGGACAAACATTTGTGTATAAATGATCATGTTTGTCTGGGTGTTTTTAAGAGAAGCATCAAAGCATCCCGTCTAGGGAAGTAGCTCCACGTTACAGAAAACCGTAGTTAATATTGTGTTCCGAGGAGTCAAGCTGTTTGATATCATGCCTACAGCTTCACTCTACTAACGCACCGCTCGCCGTCGGCGGAGAATTCATCCCCACGTACAGGAATCTCAATTGCTGCTGAGGATTACAGCATAAAGTTAAAAAAAACGTGAAGTGGTTTTTACAGAGTGCGCACGGGTGACTCACCTTGTGTTGCAAGTGCCCTTAAGCTACGGTAACTGCTTCCAATCAGGCAGGCCGTTTGCTTGTTTGTCACCTTAGTGGTATAAAATACCGTTTCATTGTTATCCATCTTTGTCGCACGTCTGTTTGGTTATGTACTGCTTCACGTTTTATATCCCGTCTGATGGGGAGCAGTTACTGTACCCCACGACTACACCATGAATTAGTAGTGGTATCCTATTAAATAAGCGTATCTCCGCAGTTGCGGTGGTTCTTTAAGGTCACATATCACTCTGGGCTACTTTTCTAGCACAACCATCCTTTTTCTTCCTTTTCTCACTCCCACTGTACCCATGCACATTTTTTTCTTTTCACAATCGACTGTATCCAACCACATTCATATTTTACACTACCTACCTATGTAAAGTACCTCCAGCTCACGGAAAACCGCAACCAATTACCATAAGGCAAAAGTCTTTTTTCTTCTTATCGCTATCCCAGTTAATCCATTAGGATTGTCGGGGTCCTAAGAATTTGGCCAAGGTACTGATTTTGACATGGAGCCACTGCCGTCAGATCTCCACAACCCAGATGGAAAACACCTTTTCTTGGGTCAGGTCACAAGTCGTTTGAAACATAATATCTTGGACGTGCGGGTTTCCTCACGATGTGTTCCTTCACCGCCGAGCAAGTGATAATTATAAGAAAGAAACTTTTTTCTTATTTTTATAAATTATCTTAAATGAGATACATTTTAGATTAGGTATTTGGAACCACCATACCACATTGAGAGCTCGATGGTGTCGTTGCGCGTGTCATTCTAACCGAACACGAAGATTAAGCAACGTCGACCGCGGCCTGTCTGTGGATGGGTTTATCTATCTCGAGTTTCTCCGTGCTTCGGAGGGCACGTTAAGCCGTCGGTCCCGGCTGTTGTCGATAGATGGCAGTCGTTAAGCAAAGTCAGTGGCCCTCGGACGGCTTGAAAACGCTGTCCTCCGCCAATCCGCATTTGAGCAGCGTGGGGAGTATGCTCTAACCCCCTTCGGTTGAAGGGAGACCCGTATCCCAGCAGTGGGATGAGTAAGGATTGATGTGACATAGTGGCAACCACCTACCCGTAGTTTCTCGTTCAGTCCATCAGACCGATTAATTTAAAATGTAATTATCTATTATGCTACGTACATGGCTCATCGTTAATTGGAACTCATTTTTATTGTGCAGGACGGCAAGGTGTCCCTGGAGGAGTACATCGGAGACATGTACAAACCTGAAGACGGCGAGGAGGGGGAAGAGCCCGACTGGGTCAAACAGGAGAGGGAACAGTTCACTGGATACAGGTAGGTGGATCTTACAGTGATCGATGTGTCTTTGGAGGAAGGGAGGAGGGGAGAAGCAGAACACCTAAAATTACTCTGACCTGACTGACGGAGAAGTAGTTCTACCTCACAGAAGGTAGCAGTCATAAACAACTACCTGGAGGGTTGTGTGAGAGGTTACTGGTAAGCTCCTGAGGAGGTGTTGTGTTAGCAGCGGGGTATACTTTTAAATAACAAGCGTTTATAAGCTACAGTAACTAATTTACACCGCGTGGATGTATGCTTATGTATGCTTGTTTGTCTATCAACGTTTAAATGAAAATACACGACATTTTGACGAGCTCGGTGGCTCAGTGGTGAATGACGCGATTTTGACACCAACGCTCGTGGGTTCGATTCCCACACAAGGCAAACATTTGTGTGCATGAACATATCTGTTTGTCTTAATCTGGATATTTTAAGAGAGGTAGGGCGAATCAAGCAGCCCGTCTAGGGAAGTACCTCCACCTCACAAAAAACCGCATCTAAATAACAACTTCCTAGAGGGTTATGGTGTTCCTGCGTGTGAGTGAGGTCACCAGTAAACTCCTGTGTAAGCAGCAGAGGAACATCGCGCGAACGAAGCGTGAATAGTTTTTTTTTTATACTACGTCGAGAGGCATACAAGCATACGGCCCACCTGATGTAAAGCGGATACCGTAGTATTAACGCTTGCGATATATTAATTCTCACTCGCGCGATGCCTCCTCTGCTGCTTACACTGCAACTACTTGGGAGCTTACTGGTGACCTCACTCACACACAGGAACACAACGACCCTCTAGGGATATATTTGGCTGCGGTTTTCTGTTAGGTGGAATTACTTCCCCTGACAGGATGCTTTGATGCGCCCTACCTCTCTTAAAATCTCTCTCTTATTGGCTAGTTCACGAATCAACATCCCGCCACTTATTGGTATGTGCTGTTAACTGTCTAGTCCTTGGCTTGAATTTGGTCTAGATGTCTAGATGGTGCTACACGGTGCTGTGCAATTTGTCCCGAGTTATTTTATGTAAAAATGCGAGTTGTTTATCTTCATTGGTATATTTTACAGGGACACAGATAAAAACGGGTACATGGACGAGAACGAGGTGATGGAATGGATCGCGCCCCCGGAGTTCGACCACGCGGAGGCCGAGGCCCGACACCTCATCTTCGAGGCCGACTCGGACGCCGACGAGAAGCTAACCAAGGAAGAGGTCCTCGATAAATATGACTTATTCGTCGGCTCTCAAGCGACCGACTTCGGAGAAGCACTGGCGCGCCACGACGAGTTTTAGTTAACTTTGTAACGTTTGACAGACTATTGTAACCGTTAACTTGTATTAAATTCCAATGTTACTGTCCAAACCCGACTATCAGATTTCATCTGACACTATAATGTAAGACTCAATTTGCAAAATTCCGTGATTTATTGGAAGGTCAACACAACACATTTTTATAAAAAGAAACTGAAAGTTATTATTATAATAAATAATAACTTGAACTATAATGTGTTTCAGTAACTATCGCATAATTCATTTTGTGTCCGTTAAATCTTGCTATAAGTGTCTCAGTTACAATTGAAAGGTGAATTCAAAATTTGAAGTCACCCTTTTAGCACTTAAAATTTGACCCAGTTTTCGTTTTCTTCACAGTATATAATCATAATCAGTGTATATAATTTTGTGTAAAATAAAATCTTTATTTCGCGAGACGTCGGGTTTTGTCGATAACAATGAACTTACTCATTTTCTGCGCAGCTGAATGAAATTGAAGGCAGTCGAATAAACGTCGAAGATTATGATAATAAACGTAATGTATTTCCATAAATAATCTTGTAAGCCTAGGCGCATATACAGAACAGCCAAACCGTATTAAAATGTATCGTTTTTCAATATGTTAAATACGAATTATCATGTAGCCTATGTCACCTAAATTTTTATACATACTTCATAGTAATATCATATATAGTAACTATCAAATTGACAGAGTATATTATCAATTTTATGATTCCTCTACAGACGTAGTGCTCAGCATCTGTATCACGACAGACTACAAAGTAAATTATATTATTTAAATTACAATTTAATACCACTATTTACAAAAAGTACTACTCTTAAAGAGTGAACGACTAAGAGGAACTTACAAAAAGTATGTTTATTTGCGCCTAGCCCTTCGTCATCAGATGTTCTATTTTAATTGCCAGTTTACTGTACGTAATTCACACTTGGAATATGTTATCAATTTTTAATAGTTAATCGGATTAATTTGTGGCTAACTTTTTCGTACTACTTTTATCTCCAAGATATATTTTATTCATCATATTTGTTATACACATATGTGTTTTTATTTATTTGTCAATGATTTATATATTAACTGCCAGTTTAATAACTTTTGTACGCCTTGCCATATTTACTAGAATCTCTGTGGCTCTAACAAATACCTATTATTTAAGTAGTTTTAAAATCGTAGTTTTTAATAAATACCAAAGCTATATTTTCCATTCGTGTAACTGTTAATAACTTTCCGTTCACTTAACTCTATAATAAGTACTGATAGATGTAATAATATATTTTTAAATCTAAACTTTTCCATGTGATTTGAATATTTTTATATTAATTACAATATTTATGATAAGTCGTGTATTTCAAATGCATTTATGTATGTGAATCTTAAATGTTCTATGTTTTCTATGTATTATTTTTTAGTAAGAAATGGCGATATTTGCTGCTAAGTTAATGTAATTTTTACAGCTTTATAAAACTCGGATATTATTCTACTAGTAATTCCTAATGTCTAATGATAATTATGACAACGTACTTACATATAATAAATAAATGTATTTTCCATAAATAATGTATTCTCAACGCATTTATCTTTGTGGAATATTACTTTTGTGGATGTCTCTTTCCAGTACAATAATATATTAGAAAGCTTTATAGTTTATTAAATAAGTTTTTAACAAATGTTGACTTATTTTTTAATTAAGCCTACGCTAGTGGGTTTGTATTCCGTACTTAATTTGATTGGATTTATTTAGTATTTATCATCGTACATATGAAGATTTTATGAGTAGGCGGAGTTCGATTCCCACACAGGACAAATACTTGTGTGCATGAACATGTCTGTTTGTCTTGTTCTGGATGTTTTTAGAGACGTAGGGCGCATCCAGTCTGACTGAAAACTTACTTCTACCTTAGAGAAAATTGCAGCCAAATAACAACTAAAGCCCTGGAGGGTTGTTGTCTTCCTGCGAGTGAGTGCTATTATCCATAAGCTCCCAAGGGGCGCAGCGGTGGGAACTGCCTGCCTCCTGATTCAATAAAGTAAAGGCAGCATAATTTATGAAAACTGGCGCTGGTAACATACCCAGAGATAGAAAACCCATCCATAGACAGGCTGCGGTCGACGTTGCTTAACCTGCGTGTACGGTTAGAATGACGCGCGCAACGACGCCATCGAGCTCTCCATTAGCGAGTCTCATTCATCAACTCTTAATTCCTAATAATGTTATGTAGTGTGCGAGGGAAGATTTCTGCGAGTCCCTCCGCTGCCGGCCATGGTTGGTTGATTCAACTTCGGTCGCTTTCCATTTTCTAAAAACTTTCAGTTTACCCGCTAAAAGACGATTTCTAGGCAACCTCTGTGCATCTAACACGAATTTGAGTTATGGAGATCCTCTTCTAACATCCATGATCCTCTGCTAACACTACGCCGGAGATATTGGTCACCTAACGAGATAGCAGCAGGGGTAGCAACGCGCGAGCGATACTACCTGTTTATTGCAAGCGTTCATAGGCTACTGTAACTGCTTTGATCCGGTGGTCTATATGCTTGTATGCTTCCTGACATTACGTGAATAAAAGTACTAGAACAACACTACCTGATCAACAAGTTAAAGTTAGAAGTTGAGGCAAGGCGAGGCTGCCGGTCTAGATGTGGCGAATACGGTTTCTGATGTCTTATCATCATGGTTAGTAGTTGTCAATGTACGGGTCGCCCGAGGGTTTGTGCAAACCCTAGTCTTGCCCATCAGGTGCATTTTCCTAGCGTTATCCCGTTTCTTAAACCATTAGAATTAGCGGGGTCCGCTATTTAAGCCCAAGGATAGAGACTTTACACGGAGTGATTGTCGTCAGACATCCACAGCCTCGAGGGTGAGGTGAGGGAGGGGTTTCCTAACGATGTTTATCTTCACCGCTGAGCAGGGGATTATAAATCCTACTAATATTATAAATACGAAAGTTTGTATGTATGGATGTTTGTTCCTATTTCACGCTTAAACGGCTGAACGGATTTGAATGAAATTTGGCAGGTAGATGGATTATGATCTGGATTAACACATAGGCTACGTTATTTGCCTCCACGCGGGCGGAGCCGCGGGCAGCAGCTAGTATGCACATAAATCCAAAAACACGAATTCAGTATATGCCAGGATTAAGGAAAAATATAATAATCATTTGTTGGCGAAACGGGTAACTTATGCAAAGAACTTTGATTTGCCCGTGAAATGATGAGCCCGGTGGTCGAATGGTTAGCAAGGGCTACTTTAATACTTATGGGTTTGAGGACAAACATTTCTGGGCATGAACATATCTGTTTGTATTGATCTGCGGGCGTATTCTCATTGCATGGAATTTCGAAACACTATTTCCAATCGTAATCGATAATGTATGGAATTTGAGT
Source organism: Pyralis farinalis (assembly GCA_947507595.1). Lineage (NCBI taxonomy): Eukaryota > Metazoa > Arthropoda > Insecta > Lepidoptera > Pyralidae > Pyralis > Pyralis farinalis. Next base: position 37,252,808 of record OX382264.1, on the reverse strand, counting down.
AAAATTTTGTCGAATCCGTTTCCAATATGGCTTTCCGAGCCAATGTGAATATACCTTTTTTTTATACTACGTCGGGAGGCATACAATCATACGGCCCACCTGATGTAAAGCGGTTACCGCAGCCTATCAACACTTGAGATATATTAAGTATCACTCGCGCGATGCCTCCTCTGCTGTTTACACAGCCACTCCTTGGGAGCTTACTGGTGACCTCACTCACACGCAGGAACACACAACCCTCTAGGGAGTTGTTATTTGGCTGCGGTTTTCTGTGAGGTGGAGGTACTTCCCCAGACTGATTTGATGCGCCCTACCTCTCTTAAAATATCCAGACCAAGACAAACAGACATGTTGATGCACACAAATGTTTGCCTTGTGTGGGAATCGAACCCACGAGCGTTGGTCGCGTCGCGTCATTCACGACTGAGCTCGTCAAAACCTACCTACAGATTACATTTGCAAAAACCCAAAAGAGAGCTGAAATACACAGACTACATTTGAAGTTATTAATGTAGTTATGCCTGCATGCACATCTTCGCACCAGGAGGCGTCTTCACATTCATTGGGAACACCACATTCAAATTGGAATTGACGAGCTCGGTGGCTCAGTCGTGAATGACGCGACTTTGACACCCACGCTCGTGGGTTCGATTCCCACGCAAGGCAAACATTTGTGTGCATGAACATGTCTGTTTGTCTTGGTCTGGAGAGGTAGGGCGCATTAAAGCAGCCCGTCTGGGGAAGTATCTCCACCTCACAGAAAACCGCAGCCAAATAACAACTCCCTAGAGGGTTGTTGTGCCCCTGCGTATGAGTGAGGTCACCAGTAAGGTCCCAAGGAGTTGCTGTGTAAGCAGCAGTGGAGGCACCGCGCGAATGATACTTAATATATCGCAAACGTTAATAGGCTACGGTACCCGCTTTACATCAGGTGGGCCGTATGCTTGTACGCCTCCCGAAAGTGAATACCCCCATAGATATGTTTAAGGGGCATCAAATCAGGCCAACTGGAGATGTGCTTCACAGAAAAGAAAATTGTTGTGATCCTGTTATGGAGAACATAGATTGGCAAACAAGCATGCGGCTCGCATTAGATGGTAAGCGGTCACCTCAGCCTATTGAAGCTCGCAACGCCACGGGGACGTTACTCGCGCGCTGCCAATCTTGTGACTTAAGGCTGTCGTCACAGTACCCAGTAATTTCTCTGCCATATCTCACCCTTCAAACCGGAACACAGCTATATGAATATAACTGCTTGGCGGTAGAAATAGAGAGGTACCCACGCAGACGACTTTTGTGAAAAGTCCCCCTCTGGTGTATATGCCAAACAATTCGGAAGAAACCTAACACCTGGTAACGCTGCATGCAAGCGAAGCCGCATGTAACGTCAAGTCATTTCTGTGTATACGTCTGGCGTTCCCGGGCATAACCTTTTCAACCTCGGTTGGTTTATTAAATCAGTTCACTTCACAAATTAATCCGCGGTGCAGTGTTGAAGCGAGCGATCGGCGCCGTAGGTGGCTGAAATTTTCCGTGCGCTCGGCGAATCAACTATCAAGTTTCCCGCTCATTTTCTGCTATTTGTATCCAGGGCTATCAATCACACAAAAATAAGAAAAAACAATTAAGTATCCAGAGTGAATGATTGTATTGAACATTGCCGTAAATCACAAACTAGATAATTACTTGACTGCGCACGAAGGTACCCCGCACTCACGAAAGCGTTGTGTTTTAGCGCCATAATATGTCGGTGATTCGAGGGACACAAGGGAACGAGGGATGTTTGCACGGCCTGTATGAAAAGTGTCCCCGGTGCTGTCGTCCGCATAACAATGAATGCCATCAATTGACAACATATAATTGATATGCAGCAGAAACAAAGTCGGAGACAGTACAGAACTCTGAGGGACGCCAGCTAGGATAGGCAGCTGAGGATATCAATATCCATACTATCGGAGCATCCACCGTCAACCACGGCTTTTTTGCATCTGCTGGATAAAAAGTTGGCCCACTTGCATAAACTCTTGGGCAGCCCGTACGATGGTAACTTCGATAGAAGACCCGATCCCAGACCCGATCGAATGCCTTCGTCATATCTAGGCTGACATCTAATGTGTCCATTCCCAGCGGTGTGTAAGATATACTAGAAGATCACCAGTTGAGCGACAATGGCGGAAACCGTATTGACGGTCGCTGATCAAGTCGTGATCCTCTAGGTATCCTAGGAGTCGTGTGTGTTTTTTTTTTAATGCTTGCACCCCTGCCATGGGCAAGGCTCTTTTTATGGTTAAGTTATTATTATTATACAAAATAAAATATAAATACACTCATTCATACTCTTTTATTCCTCAGTTTATTCTTTCATACATCATCTTTTATTGTCTAAAATTTTAATTTTGGCCATTTTTCAACGCCGGTGAAACTATACTATCTGTTTCCAAACTTCCCTCCCCATACTGCATTAGTCCAGCTACGGGCGACAGAGGGCTTCACAGCTCCACCTAGCCACCGCGATCCCATTGGCTATACAGAGTATACAACATTAGTCCTAGGTGGAGCTGCTCAGCTTATTACGATCTATGACAGCCGTGGCTAGAATGGCGCAGTATTTTAACAATTTTGATCTCGTTTTCCCCACCAGTACTTCGGAGACTGTGGTTTCGGTGACCCGCATTCCCAACTCCTGCTCCAAATCAAACCTCTGTTTGGAGAATGCGGAACACCGAAATAATATGTGTTGCACTGTCTGGTCCACGCCGGGCTCGCAGAAGCACGATGGGTCATCGACGCACTTGAATCTGTGCAAGTACGCGGAGAATCCACCATGCCCCGAGAGGACCTGCGTGGTGATGCTCGACGGCACCATTTTGCCCATGATGCCATACGCCTCCGCCGCACTCGGGAAGAACAGTTTCGTCGTCGACGCTGTTGTTCCCGATTTGTATCTCCTGTCCCACTCGTCAATGGTCCCCTTGCGGATCATACCTATGATGAATGAGACAAGGCAGCGGTCGTAGTATGGCCGCCTCCGCAACCCCAGTGCGGCGCTCCTGGCGAATTCATCGGCACGTTAGTCTAACCCCGCGTGTGACTTAATCCAGAACAACGAGACGCTCTTACCCTGGCTTTTGCACAGTATAAGAGCGCACCGTGTTTGCACCGCCAGGGGATGGGGGGACTCGACGTTCGCCACCGCCTGGAGTGCCGCCATGGAGTCGCTGAAGATGCCAATACTTGGTCCATCGCAGCTCAAAGCGTACTCGGCCACCGTGCAGATAGCCAGGAGTTCCGCCTGGTAGACGGTACAGTAGGACGACAAAGCAAGCTTGACGGCCTTGGTTTCGACGTCGCCGTTCCATATGTATACAGCGGCGCCAACCCGGCCCTCAATCTTGCTGCCGTCCGTAAACATTCGCAGAGCAAAGTTGGAGTGTGCCCTGCATTGTTCCTCGTCCACCAGGCGGCCGAACTCCAAATTATCTGGCTCCGCGGGATGCGGAGCCTCGATCTTCGAGGTCATCCGCTCGATCTCCCTGTCCCCGAGCAGCGGATGGGGTAGCCCCCTCTTGGCCTCATATGAAGAGGCGACTTCGCGCACTCTGAGGTCAAGAGGCAGCACTCCAGCCAGTAGCAGTGCGGAGTTCAGGGAGACCATGCGGTAGGCTCTGCAGATCTTCTGAGCGAAGCCCCGTTGTACGCTGTTGAGCTGTTTCTGGATACCCAGCTTATTGACCGCTGGAGCCCATGCGCCAGCGTACAATATCGTAGGTTCCGCTACGGCTGAATATATGATCTTCACTACTTCAGGGTTGAGTCCCCAACTGACGCGGGCCGTACGCGCAAGTATATGACTATTGCCCTTTTACAGACAGTAGCCACGTGCGCGTTGAACGTCAGACCCGCGTCAATCGTCAATCCCAGCAGTTTGATCTGCCGAGACATGCCAATGCCTATCCCGCCCATGGTAAGGCGAATACCGAAGTTTGCGCGTGATCAGCATAGCGCTGGTCTTTTGCGGCGCAAACTTCAAACGGTTTTTGACACTCCACGCTCTCACATGCTCGAGAGCGGCATTGGCCTGTCTTTCTATATCCAGCGCAGTGTTGCCGTCGAACATCAGTACGACGTCATCGACGAAGGCCTGACAGTGCACCCCTGCAAGGACGAGTTGCTGCAGGAGAGGGTCCAATAGGAGGTTCCATAAAATCGGTCCTCCTATGGACCCTTGGACGCACCCATTGGTGGTGGACTGCAAGGTTTCCCCCTCGGCGTACCTTACTCTGACCGTCCTATCGCTGAGATAGCTGTCGATCACTCTCCTCAAGCCCAGAGGACAATTTCCCTCAGCCAGTTGTAGCTTGATGGCCAGCCGCCAGGCGTTGTCGAAGGCTCCCTCTATATCCAGCGAGACGAGAGTGAGCATTCTCTCTCGGAGTCGTGTGTTTATTACACGCTCCATCACCTTGGAGAGAAGGGAGGTTATAGCAATAGGAAATATATAACTGTTTCAATTGGACAAGTTTATTAGAATTTACATAAAGCGTTTGCTTTTCAGTATATTTTGAAGAATTTTGATGTTTCCTAAATTCGTTTGATTACTTCTAACGAAGCTGCTATTTTTAGACATTCGACAGTTTATTCCGCTCAATCTGTTTAATTAAATAGCTACGCTGTGATGTTATTGATACCTAAATGTTTTAGATATTTTCTAGGAGAGGTAGGGCGTATCAAAGCAGCCCGTCTGGGGAAGTACCTCCAGGTCACAGAAAACCGCAGCCAAATATCAACTCCCTAGAGGGTTCTTGTTTTCCTTGCGGAAGTGAGGTCACCAGTAAACTCCTAAGGTTGCTGTGTTAGCAGCAGAGGTGGCATCGCGCGAGTGATACTTAATGTATTGCAAGCGTTTATAGGCTATGGTAACCGCTTTACATCATGTGGGCCGTATGCTTGTATGCCTCCCGACGTTGTATAAAGACAATTGATTGGGGTTTTGTTCACATACAATTTTGATGCATAATGAAATTTTGGAACTATGTCGATTAGAAAAGGGCACAGTTATATTTAATAAGAAGAAAAGCTGCAGCTCTACCTCTACCTTCAGTAGACCATCGCGTATACAGACCAAGGAGTTGCATCAAAGGCAACGGATGAGCAATAGATTGTTTCGTGTGGCAAGCATTCATAGACACAGTATCGCATCACATCAGGTAGGCCGGATGCTTGTTAGTTACTCATTGAAGTAAAAAGAATATAATGGGCAACCCTACGAGTGGGTGGCAAACCACGAGCTACACTTGACGCGCCGTCCGTCGACCGCTGCACTCCACGTATACTAGTTTTTATGAGCTGTTGAACAGGAAAATGGGACCATTTATATGAACATGCCTCTCTCTTCGGTGGTTTCATCATGTTCTGATTTCTGTCCAGTTCTAGGTAATATTCTTCTTCTTCTTAGCGTTATCCCGTTTCCTTTTCCGATAGCATATCCGGGGTCCGCTACCTAAGCCTAAAGATTTGGCGTAGAGACTTATTTTTACATGGAGCGTCTGCCGTTAGACTTCCACGATCCAGCGGGAAAACCAGATCTTATTTAGGTTAGGAGACGCGTCTTTCGAAATATAATATCTTAGTATAATAAATTTCCGTAGCAAATTACTAAGGATATTTTACCAGATGCGTGGGTACCTCGGTCTCTATTTCTACCGCCAAGCAGCTATATTTATATAGCTGTGTTCTGGTTTGAAGGATGAGATATGGCAGAGAAATAACTGGGTACTGTGATGAAACATCCTTTGGTGACAAGATTGACAGCGCGCGAGTAACATCGCCGGTGTTGGGGGGTTAATAGGCTGCGGTGACGGCTTACTAGCTGATGCGGGCCGTATGCTTGTTTGCCAATCTAGATGTATAAAAAAATATCTTCTACGTATGAGATCAAATTAACAGTATTACTACTTGTAGTACGAAGGGGGAAGAAAGAAGACGAGTCCGTCGCACTAAGACAGGTTGCAGTTTCATGAAAATATAAGACAGATTGTTCTGGATTATCACGGCCATTGTTTTACGAGGAGGAGGTAAGTTTGTCCTTTCCCCGCAGCAAACTACTAAGGATATTAAATGTCCTATCTCATTATATGTTTGTATCGAGAGACAGTATTCTGCGATTTACGTCTTTATTAAAAATTGAATGAGAACATAATCAAAAATAGCACAAATTATTTCCATAACAAAATGCAAATTTACGCGTACGAAATATGTAGCCAATATTGGGGCGCGTATTTTCGCCTTAACATCTGAAAGGCAAAGGAGTCCTCGTTCCATATTTTTGCATACTTATCTTGCGACAGTAATACCTCGGTTCATATAAGAAAGAGAATTTGTATGATAATTTTCATTTTGCATTTGCCGGGTTATTCTTCTTGCGGTTTGTTGTGGATGGTGCTCCTGGGAAATTCGGTGGTTGTGTCGCGCTGCGTTATTGGCGGATGGTGGCCGAGATGTTGGCCCAATACTGGAAGAGACTAGCTTGCGATTCCAACGCACAAGATTTTCCTCATTTAGAATATAGAATTTCGTATTGTAGATGTAGTTTCGTATTGCAGCAAACAGTTCCATATGACGGTGAGGGATGCGTACCGTGTGGTCATGTCTAATGTAATAGTTAGCAATCTGTACCCCAGTACAATACTGTATTTGTATTTATATGTAATTATTAATTGATCTTTATCTATCAAATTGCTAGTTAACATAGAAAAACAATACATTTTTTAAATGATTATTTTTATTTCTACCGTTTTAGCTGTATCAACAGATATCCAAATTCTTCTTTTCCTTAAAATGCCTCTCCAACTAGTGAAGGTCGGCCATCAGCTTCTCGCAGCCGTCCCTGGTCCCTGCTCGACGGAACAGCGCTGCTGCGTTGGTTAGCCCAGTCCACTCTCTGATATTTCGGAGCTACGACTTCTTTTTCTTTCCAACATTCCTTTTCCCAGAGATTTTGCCCATCATTATACATTGAAAACTTTCTCTGGACTTTTAAGGCTTCGTATATTCCAAGTTCCATTTTTAAATGTCTGCCCGGGGATTCTTAACACACCTGTCCCATTGAAGTGACGCCGGGCACTCGGGGCCATGTTTATATTAGACTTTTCCATGAAGCTGAATAACTAGAGAATTATACTGTAGTGGTTTTCCGTGGCCTTCTACTGTTATTTAGCAGGAAACACCGCGGCACAGATTATACCGCCAGAAGGCGCGTGCAGGTGAGGTTAACATTTGAGCCGGGAAAGATGTTGGTTCCGTTCTCCCCTTGCTCATTATTAAAATGACTAATATAAATTAAAAGTATTCTTCTACTATAGCAATCCTAGGCGACGGGAATCAATGAATTCATTGGATTTGTTACTTTTTCCAGTCGTAAGTGACCCAAATAAAAAAACCGTCAAGCGCGAGTCCGACTTGCCAACCGAGGGCTCCGTAATAAAATATTACCGCAAATAATTTTCCCAAAAAAAGAATTTTTTTTTTCGTGATGTAACAACAAATTTATAGTTTTCGGATTTTTTCCTTAACTTGAAACCTCCAACTGAGTAAGGTCTAAAGATGGCGTATGGTGGTGTACATAAAACTGTCGCAACTGACCTATTAATACATTTCTGTAATTTTCTTTGAGAATTAATTTAAGCATATAATCTCGCGATCTTTATCTCGATCACTGTTCTCCGTTAGCTATATTGTATAAGTAGGATACTAGCTTTCGCTTATCGCTCAATTACTCAATAAATATTGTTCGAACGATCTAATCATAGTATGTGCTTTTTCTACGCAAGTTATCTAATTAAGAACGTTCACTAACGTACCGTGACCAAATTGGTAGTGTGTTATTAGAAGATCATGTTTGGAGACCTAGGAACCGGCGAGCTGCATGAAGAGTTATGAATGTTAAAGAAACGAATCTGTAAGGACCGAGTCATGTGGAGCACGGTTCTCTCTGCCTATCCCGCAAAGGACTTGACTTTAAGATGTAGTAGTAGTAGCAGTAATAGTTAGTTAACGGAGCTAGCGTCGGCCATTACCGCTATTATAACTGCTTTAAGCTATTGTCAGTCACATTTACTAATCAGCAAGCACCGCCATGGGCATGTGAGGCTAACTGTGACCCTTTGTGATGCTTCGATACTATTTATTTGTGAGCTAATCGGCGGAGCAATATATAAAGATAAAAAAAAAACTTTATTGACCATTGGGCCCTCACGGGCACTTAATATTTAGATGACATGTCTTCTATTGTTGAAATATAATCTTATTTTAGCTTAATCAATTATTTTAATTATTATTTATCTTTTCTAGTCTACTAGTATTTCGGAAATGACCATTGGCGAAGAAGAAATGCCGAATGAAACTTGCCAACATAGGTCTCTTATCAAATCATCAATTTACAATAAATTTATATTACAATAAATTTATGTAAGCGCCTGTGCTGAATTATTTACATACCTACTTCTTTGACTATAATATGCCTTTTACGGAGAGTATTTTTAATGTGTTTTTTGAAGATATTTTCAGAAAGGAACAGAACAGTTTCAGGCAATTTATTATAGAATCGAATACAATTTACAAGAAATAACCTACTAGTTTTAGCGAGTCGATGTATCGGCATACGCTACCTATTTCTGCTGCTAAGATTTTCACTGAAGTTTGAAAATGACTTTATATTTTTGCGACCGTACATTATGTTTTTATAAGTATAGTCAGACATATAATTCTTCGATAATTTCCCTGCGTTATAGATAGAGAATGACAATAAATTGCCTGGTAGATAAGTAAGCTCTTCTAGAATCTGTAACTCCGCGCTAAGAGTCAACGTAGGAGGCATGTAATTGTCATCTTGGCGGTCGTTGGCTATATCAATATCAGTAAATATGAGCGTCTTAACCGCGCTGTCGAAGGTGCCGCGAGGGCTACAAAGTATTATTTGTGCCGCCATCGCGCCATCCGCCGCGCTGTTATACCTAAGATATTTTTTATTAGCCTCGTAAAACAAGCTTCGATTCATTTGATTCCCTTCACGCGTTGTTTATGCTATAAGCTCGGGGATTTGGTAATATACTCGACTTCGAGATGCTGTAAATCGCTATATCTACGAATATTTTGTGGTAGGTAAGTATCCACGACGAAGGAACGAGTTTTATCTGCATAAAATGTGGTATTCAAAGTTGATTCTTAAGAATCTATTTGTAACAGTGTACAGTTTGCAGGATAATAATAACAATAATGTTCTACGTTTCTTCAATCTTCTCAAAGGGTGTCTTGCGTTTGATCCATATCCCCGTGCACGCCCATCAAATGGCCGAAATAATACCCGTGACATGGGTCTAAAAATACAACAATAATTAGTGATAAATTGAAACGAAATCAATACACGAGTTTCAGTATGTATGTATAGTCAACTTAATAACAGTGTTATTATCTTTTATTATGTAAAATCGAGTTGTTTTTTAGGAAAAAAATCTGTATATATAAGTTTGTCTGGGTCTGTATCAAAAGTGATAGTCTCTAGTATACTTTTAAGCAAGTTTATTTATTTATTTATTTAATAGGCGCATATAACATAGTGTTAACTATATTAATTTTACAAATATACATGTGATAATGTTTCGTGCAAGCTGGCCCTCCAAAAACGCATCATGATCGATTCACATTGTAGTAAGTACAGTTGTTTTCATTAATGTTTATTACCTACAAAGATTTGTGAACTGTCAATTTAAGTAATAATATAAAAATTGTACACAAGTAAAGTATTAGACCTGATCATTTGACATAGTAATTACAGTCTATTTATGTAAATATTATGTAGACTAATAATGATGTCACTTTATACTCTAGATTGGATTTTTTTTACTTCTTTTTTTGTAATTAAATGAATATAAAATACATTATATCATAATTATTAAATAATTCGATAAAGTTATCCCATCACTGCTGACATAAGCTTATGCTGACATAAGTGTATATATTTTGTGACGGAGCGTGAATCTGTGATCGAATACGTCAATACCATCAGAGCAATCCAAATGAACACCACCACGACAAACATCATTACAAGAGCGACACATTCTAAGTATTGGACTATTGAAGGAAACGTTACTTCTGGCTAACGACAAAGCAAAGACCTGTGGCCGGCGAATACGGTAGTTAGTGTTTAGACTTATTATATATATAGCAGTCTATATAATGTATAATTTTATACACATAAATTAGTTCGGAAGACTGTCTTCTATCTGTCGATGTATAAGATGAAAGACATCTAGATAGGCCAAATCGTATGCAAAGTGTTGATAAACAGCGTGTCTGTATCCCCTCAACACTTCGAATATGAGTAACGTAATATGGCGACCACACTATTGAGCCATAATCGCAGATAGGCCTTATAAGTGTTTTCTATAAATGAAGTAATGCAGGATTTCTTGTAAAATATAGGTAAATATGCAAAATGAAAATATTGAGATCAGAATACTCTCAAATGCATAAACAGAAGTCGTCGCGTGTACATTACAGATAGCCGATAAAACTATGAGAAACTCGGCTTCCTCTGCCTACCCCGGCAGAGACTCGGCATGGAGCTACAGATAGAGAGATAGATATACGCTGATATGTTAATATGACAGGAGTTACCCCGTACAACAAAGAAATATAACTAAAGGTATAATGCGAGTAGGTACATATAACTTTGCCAAGTCAAGCTTAAGACTTGATCGGATTAAACATTTTTTGTGTCGCCAAAGAGCATAATAGTAAGCCACTTATTTTTCACGTTGATAACTTGGTATATGTGGTGTTTCATGTGCATTTATCATTCAAGCTCAATCTTTACTACCTACATATTACCGCTTTAGTTGATAATAAATAAATAAATAAATATTGTCGGACAAATTACACAGCGCTATCTAGCCCCAAAGTAAGCGAAGGTTGTGTTATGGGTACTAGACAACTGATAAACGTACGTAAATACATTTTTTTTTGTAAATACATACTTATTGTACATAGAAAATACCCAGACCAAGACAAACAGACATGTTCATGCACACAAATGTTTGTATTGCGTGGGAATCGAACCCACGAGCGTTGGTGTCAAAGTAGCGTAACAACGCGTTTCACCACTGCGCCACCGAGCTCGTCGATGATCATTATGATCATTATGTGAAGAAAGAAAGAGAGATTCAAGCATACGGCCCACCTGAGGTAAAGTGGTTACCGTAGCCTATGAATAAGTATTAAATAACATTAAGTATCGCGCGATGCAACCTCTGCTGACTCGTGACCTCGTTTTCACGCAGGAACACAGCAACACTCCACGGAGTTTATTATTTGGCTGCGGATCATTATCACAAATTGAAATTTTTGTTGTATCATATCATATTACTAGCGGCAAAAATAGTAGGTTCTAATTCCTCAAGTAGAAGGAAGGAGGGATGTAGGAGCCGAGGAAGACCGAGAATAACTTACCACGACCAAATTGGTCGTGTTTTATAAACAAGGTGATGTCACGAGCCCTAGGAACCGGCGAGCGTACATAAAATCGGCCAAGTGCGAGTCGGACTCGCGCACGAAGGGTTCCGTACCATTATCTATAAAAACGGCAAAAAAATCACGTTTGTTGTATGGGAGCCCCCTTAAATATTTATTTTATTCTATTTTTTAGTATTTGTTGTTATAGCGGCAACAGAAATACATCATCTGTGAAAAATTCAACTGTCTAACTATCACCGTCCATGAGATACAGCCTGGTGACAGATGGACGGACGGACGGACGGACGGACGGACAGCGGAGCCTCAGTAATAGGGTTCCGTTTTACCCTTTGGGTACGGAACCCTAAAAAGAGCTATGAACGTAAAAGAAGCGAGTGAGGTGTGTTTTTTTTATTTTTATTTTAGTTCAGCATAGTGGCTCCTCTTTGCCTGATGGTAAGCGAAAGAGGAGCCCAAATCGCAACTGCGACTGACAAAATACTACACAGTATCCTGTTAGTTGACGTAAACAGTGTAAACACCGCGTCTTATAGCGCTCCGTTCCCTCTGTCTACCGCGCAAGGGGCCTGGTGTGAAGATATACATATATACATACATTCCTTAATCGTAGTGTTGATTTTACGATCGATCGTAAATCCTAATTTCCCTAAAGCCCCTTTATGATATAACATGTTATGCACACAATGCTCAATCTAGACAATGTACGTGAATATAGTCTTTGCAGCTACGATATAAGGTGCATGGCAGTCTAGGTAAATGTGTCGATGACGCAGTTCGAAAATAGCCTCAGCTGGCTCTCTATTTCGCCATTATGGTATCAACCGACTGCAAAAAGGAGGCTAGTCTGAATTCTACACAAACATTTATTTACGTAATTCCAAGGTAGTTGCCTGGATTATATTGCATCAGGTTTCCATTGCAAGGTAATTTTGAGATGTAACTGGCTCGCTATCAAAGCTAATCTCAGCTGTTCGTGGTGCACCGTGCTGATTAAAAACGAGGCTCCGGCAAAACAGAGGTAGGGCGCATCAAATCAACCCTGACTGGGAAAGTACCTCCACTTTACAGAAGCAGCAAAATAACGACTTTGAAAAATTGTTGTGTTCTTCCGAGTAAGTGAGATGACCAGCGAGCTCATGAAAAGTTGCAATGTTAGCAGTAGAGGAGGTAGCGATATACCTTGTTTTGCAAGCGTTTATAGACTACGGTAATCAGGTGTGTCGACTTTCCTCATTGTGTAAAAAAAGCAACTGTATGTGGTGCATCCTGCCAACTACAAAACGAAATTCTGAGGAAGTAGATGTACAAACCGATGAATATTTGATAAGCGAGTAACGAAGTCTGTACAATTGACTGAGCATATCTGGTTTGTAATAAGTTATTTTTAATTAACTATTTCAATTGGACAATTTTTTTAGAAATTACGAACCGTTTGCTTTTCGGTATTTATTACAGGAATTTTGATGTTTCCTAAATTGGTTTGATTACTTCTAACGAAATTGTTATTATTAGACATTCCGTTTATTCCGCTCAATCGAAACCTCGTTTTAGGTATTTTCTAAGAGAGGTAGGGCGCATCAAAGCAATAGAGGTAGGGCACATTAATATAATATAGTGCACAAGCAAATTGATTGGTTCATCCCAAGAGTTGATCTCAAAGAGAGTATCTGTATTGAAACAAAAAGAGTTCGGACGTGTAGAAAGGATGGAGAAGGAAAGATTTACGAAACAGATATACAACGCGAAAGTATAAGAATGTAGGAGCCGAGGAAGACCAAGACTTGCCTACCATGGCTAAATAGATCGTGTTTTATTAGAAGGTGATGTCAGGAGCCTTAGATTTCGGCGTTAAAGAAGCGAGCGAGATGTGTAAGGGTCACGTGACGCTCGGTCCTCTCTGTCTACCCCGCAAGGGATTTGGCGTGAAGTTATAGATAGATTGAGTGTACAAGCAAATTTTTATTCAGTATAGCTAAGTGAGTGACACACGTTGAGGTTGAATAGCAGATGTGATAATAGCGCCTCTGCAGTGCACACTCTTACCATATTGAGCATGATTCTCCTCTAATTGCTCCCATGTCGGCAGTCCAAACGGGAAAGCCTAGAACATCATACATTACTTTAAACACTTCAGATAATTAAGCCAATTAAATATATATATATATATATATATGGTGTCAAGTCGTACAGTTAAAGATACATATACATACATGACGTGCTGAATCATATCCAGATGTCTTCTGTCAGTATTATCGATTCTGTGATAACCCTTCTCACAAGAATATGTTTGGTGCCCCTTTTGAACATATTGTCAGGCAAGGACAAAACTGATTCTGGTAATTTATTATAGAATCGAAAACAATTTACAACAAAAGATCTACTAGTCTTAGCAAGTCGATGTACAGGCAATAACAATCTATTCCTGCTTCTAAGATTTTCGCTTCATTTTGAAAATGACTATATTTTTATATATATATATATACGCAAGCAAATTTCTCTATACTTAAGATTTGCCTTTTTAAAATGGATTTTTAAAATATCCCAGCGACACACGCTGAGATTAAGTAGCAGATGTGATAACAGCGTCTCGGCAGTGCACAATCTTACCATATTGACCATGTTTCCCCTCTGTCACTCTCATACCGGCAGTCCAAACGTCAAAGGCCAGAACATCACCATACATTACTCTAAAACACTTGAGATAATTAACGCCAGCCCAACTCCCCGCACGAGTAATAACACGGAAAGTTGCCACTTCATTGTGCTTTTAGCGGCGGGGCCGGACAAACTTCACACTCAGCGATCCCAGGTGACGAATTACTGCACCTTTTATTACTTGGCAAACTTCACCTGGAAATAATGCTGCGTAGAATTAAAAGTGCTCGCGATTGCTTGCTTTTTTGTGTAAAGATAATGACATAGTGTATATAAGGGCGTAGATACGTTCAAGTATTTCACTTAATAAAGTGTCAAGGCATTGGTAGGACCATGTGAACGATCTGGTGGTTTCATAAATCTGGTAGGGTGCCATTTATTAATTTATTAGTAACTTATTTGCTCCTTTTTGCGGTAAATGTAGATGCCAAGAAAATTATTAATAATATTTATATACTCACTCACACTCACACTCACCCTCACACGCTTGAACCGCAATGGTCGCGTACGGTGCGGTTCCAGAGAAGTTTTCTTCCGAGAACACTCAAGCTGTGGAATGAGCTCCCAGCCGAGGTTTTTCCAAGGAACTACAGCATGGAGTTCTTCAAGAAATGCGTGAAGAGGTTTTTAGAGGGTCGGCAACGCATGAGTGACGCCCCTGGTGTTGCAAATGTCCATAGGCTACGGTGACTGTTTAACATCAGGCAGGCCGTATGCTTGATTGCCACCTTAGTGGTATAAAATATATATATATATATATAACTTCGTAGACAGAGAGACCCGAGCGCCACATGACTCGATCCTTACACACCTCACTCGCTTCTTAAACATTCATTACTCTTCTCAGGAACGCTCGCCGGTTTCGCTCTCTTTCATAGTGGTTAAAGTGATTTCGGTATTGAACATCGCTGGAGATCTCGACACCGAGAATCCCAATACTTTTGGCGATGGAAAGTGGCGTGTTTTGGAATTGAGGAACCACAGCAAATGGAATTTTCTTACCGGTGAACGCGCAAACTTGTGTATTTATGGGGCTGAATTGAACCAAGTTCAGTCGCCCCCCTCATCGGATACTGTTGTCAAAGTACCCCGAATGTCAGTGTCATCACCAGACGAGCGACCGTAACGGAAGCCGTATTGACGGTCGCTGATTAAGTCATGATCCTCTAAGTACGCCAGGAGTCGCTTGTTTATCACACGCTACATGACCTTGGAGAGAAGGGAGGCATAACATAGGACAATAATTCGATGGGTCTGATTGGGTATCGGGTGCACATTGGCGGTCTTCCACGGACGGGACTTGTCCAGTGGAGCAGGAAAGCACGAAAATACGCGTTAGCACAGAACGTAACTCAGGAGCACACAGCTTATCCACTGCCGGCATCTGTCTGGCCCACTAGATTCATGAAAGTCGAGAGAGAATAATGCCCGCAGGACATGTCGCTGGGTAATGGAGATTTTCGGCAGTGAGCTACCGCACCACGGGATGGTAGGTAGCACTGCTCCCCCGTCTTTCATATACGAGTTAGGCTTTGGCGTAATGGGCCAAACTGCCATCCGGTTTTCGCAGCGGTGGCATGGACGATTGGCAGAAATTTCCTTCGGCAGCTTTAGCGAGCGAGCAGAAAGCATGGCTCCCAGAGGGAAAGCTCACAAGCCGCTCACCAACTCTGCCGACGAAATTGAACTCTAGCAATCACCCTTTTACTGGACCTTGTAGCATTCAGTTTCTGCTTCAAAACAGAGACATCAGGATCCCCATTAGCACGAACCGTGATCCAAGCCTTGTAAGCAGCCTACTTAAGAAGATTGGATTCTCTACAATGCCGATTACCGAGCTACTAGGCAATTGGCAATGTAGCATTCCATACCCTTCAATATCGCCACAGCCACTGCGGTTGCACAAAAAATTACATCTGATTCAAAGCACATCTGCATCCACGGGTACGATGCGTAGAATTAATAAATATAAATATTGTGGGACAAATTACACAGCGCCATCTAGCCCCAAAGTAAGCGAAGCTTGTGTTATGGGTACTAGACAACTGATAAACATACGTAAATACATTTTTTTTGTAAATACATACTTATTATACATAGAAAATACCCAGACCAAGACAAACAGACATGTTCATGCACACAAATGTTTGTACTGTGTGGGAATCGAACCCACGAGCGTTGGTGTCAAAGTAGCGTAATAACGAGTTTCACCACTGCGCCACCGAGCTCGTCAAAATTCACGCAATCCATCCCAGTCTGCTGACCTACGGTACCATACGTGACGACATGCCGAGGTAGGTCACGTCTGGTGCAGGGCGCTTGGGTCCGGATAAGACAGTGATCCGACGAGCCAAGCGGCGCATCCAGTGAGATGTTACAATAATAATAAAAAAAGGTATTCTCGTGGGGGAATGAACCAGTTAAGAGAAACCGTAGGCCAGAGTAAATGCATGAGCAGATTTCCCGGCGTAGTCAGTGCACCTAGAGCCAAACCACTCGACATGGTGGGCATTAAATTTTCTCAAAATCACTAACTCCGCGGAGGCATACTGTTCGATAATTCTGTCTGTCGCTATTTGCAGGTGCTCGAATAAACGAGCTGTACCTGTATCACCGCTAATTGACCTATAAAGGTACGCGTACATCCTGATGTCCTCCCGATCGAACAAGTATACCCCGGCACAATGCACAAATAAGTGCTTTATTATATATTAGATATTTTTATTCTATTAGATATTCGGAGCAAGAAATCATGCTATGTCCCACCATAACAGAAAAAAAACTGAGGTAGTGGAGCACAGCACGACCTCTCGCTGGCTCCTACCTCTCTGAAAAAGATTTATTTACTTAGTAATTTTAACCATCCAAATATCACAACTGAGTAATTTTAAACAACGCCGTAATCTAAGTGCAAACCGTTTGTGTGTCTACTTAATAACAAAGATAATATCCAAGTTAAAACCATTCTGTAACATTGTACGCGAATGTAAAAAATCGGAGTATTTTCGCGGAAATAAGTAAACATATTTTAAGTCCATGTCAAATTAAATTCTCCCCTGCTTCCTCGTGTTTTTCGACACGAGTGTACGTGTTTATATCTGTCGCCACAAATTAGCTGGGAGTCGTGCGTACGCTTATTCGGCGTGCCGAGTGGCCGACATACTTTCTTGTGCCTACGGTATTCGTATATAATATATACGTAAGATAATTCATCCCGGTTTGCTCTGAGAGTATGTCAGTCAATAGGTGAATCGGTATCTTTATCTATATATAGGTACAAACGAAAAAATAAACATGTTCACTCACGAAGCCACGAGTCTGGGAAGATATCCACTTTAGGTACACACGAAGCAGATTTTGCAGGTTCCAGATGTAGAGTAGGAGTTTTAAACGCGCCCTACAATGCGCCTTAAAAACTAAATATACAAGTACATCTAAAAACAGAACCAAAGTAACAATGATGAGGATTTGAATTGAATTACAATAGATTCCAAATTGCACTGGGGTTCCCACATAATTAAACTGGTGAATAAGCTCAGCTTCTCCTCATATGCAGTCAGAAGAATCAGACAACAATTAATTCAGCTACTTTTACAGTGCACCTACTGTTGTGAGGAAAAGTGGCTAATAATAAAACTATTTTAATATTTATAAAAGAGCGTCATCCGTTCTATATATATAACATGGGCTCTAGGGAACCATTTAGATAACTATTCAAGGATATAAATATTCTCGCTGTTACCTCTCAGCATATTAAAGAAAATATAATGCAAGTCGATTTCTAAATTTAATGAAAACTTTAAAACAGTAATTGTTTGTGTACATCGCCGTACGCCGGTACATCGGCTTGCTGAATTTCTAAATCTTTGTTATAAATTGTATTCGATTCCATGATAAATTGCCTGAAACAGTTCTGTTCGTTAGATATTTGATAAACCATAGTGCACGGCAGTTGAGCTTCATTTGAGTAGCCATCGCTTTGAGGTTTTCAAATGCCTTATTTGTCATATTCCAAAACTTCCTACTCCTACAAATTTCTTCTGATTAAATTCGTTGTGAGGTCCAAGGCAGCTGTAATTTTAACCCCCGGGACAGCAATGAACTTTACTGTCCATTGCCTTTTTGATAATTCTGGCTACATAGGAGACAGTGGTGGGAACGAGTGGTGGGCCGGTCCAGAGAAAAAAAACCTTGTATTATTTTTCTTTTTTTGATTTCCTTTGTCTAAAATACAATTATTGTGGGGTTGTTCGCATTTAATTGCCTTGATGATTGTATGCACAATCATCTTTTATCATTATGATAGTGTTTGCAGTTCGGACGATGAATCTGCTAATATGGCGAAGTCTGCATAAAGTACACAATTCACAAATAGATTGTTTTAGGTAGTTTGTTTCTTTATGTTTATTTTATTAATTTCTTTTAATCTAGTTTCTTTAATAAAACTGAGTAAAACATTGAAAGTAGAATTAGATTTTTTAAATAGATATATGGGTCTTGAATATATTACTGACTATGTACTGACTAGTAGATAATTCGTGACACCTCTATCTCATCATAATCTCATAGACGAAAATAAATAGTTGTTCCAACTAAAAGAGTTTAACGTTAGTAGCTAATTAACAGTACGTGTATAATATTGTTTGTGTAATTTGTTCGCGCCACATTTACAGCGTTTGCTGGAAAATTTTGCCACAATACTGCTCTTTAATTAGTACCAGCTTAATGAAATTTCCCAGTAAACGTTAAATATTTACCCCGCCTGAAGGATTTTAAAACATTTCGTTATTTCGTTATCTCATTTGTGAATATGATTAAATTGTTGCAGGTCTTTGAGGGCGTTCATATCATAAAAATAGGCCACGTGCTAGTCGGGGCTCGCACACTTAGGTCTCCGTACCTTGTACAGCTAAGAGCAGATCACACTGAACACTCGAAGTACTATTGTAACTTATCACGAACTTGAGCTGCACTTAGCTGTACTATTCTTCAGTGGAAGAATAACATTAACTTTGCAGGTGAAAAAAACGTTGAAAAAAATATTTTATGTCACAGTCGTTGCTATAAAAGCCAACGTAACTTTCCATGTAAATTCATAATTTTCAGCCTATTAAACCCTAAGTAAATATAAGGATTTGGTCTGTTAATACTACGGCTCGAATATAAGGCATAGTTAATATTTGCTTAGTCGTAACAAAGTAACTATGCGTACAAAACCCTTGTATAATCTAATCACGGTCCAAAAAGCAACATTTCAGTAAAAAAACATCTGGAGTTTTAATTCCGCCGAGCTTAAGTACACAGAGGAGAAAGTAAAGGAAACTTGGAGGGCAGCACGAGCGGGACTGTCCCAGATATTATGTATGTCAAACAACGCTCACCGTGGGACGGCCTAGAAGTTTTCCACAATTTTTGGCTTAATCTTACAAAGAGGCGAAGTTTGGAACTCATTAGAGTGAGAGGGAATGTTTACGAAACACCTCGCGCGCCGTGTTAAATTTAATTTGCCGTCTAGTGCAGGGACGAATCTTGGGCACTTGGAGGCACATTGTTGTAGTTTGTAACTGTGTTTTATATTCTTCAAATTTAAATATATGATCATAAAAACGTAATATGTTCATGTTCTCTGTAGTGCTGTTGAGAACATTCATATTACATTTTATCAATACAAAACATATCGACAGACGTGATTGCAAATAAACGATTCATCATCACATCAACCGTTACTCATTCCACTGCAATCCCTTCGGTTGAAGTTCAGTTGACCTATGCGGTTGCATAGGTTTAGAGCATACTCCACCACGCTGCTCCAATGCGGATTGGCGGAGGCCAGTGTTCTCAAGCTGCCGGCCGGGACTGACGGCTTAACGTGCCCTCCGAAGCACGGAGTCGTTTCAGGATGTTAAAAATATTATTCACGAATTCGAGGACTAGAAACATTAAGTTCCTGTCTAATGTGTAGTGTAACTTAAGTCAAAGGAGGTATTTGCTAAGACATTTGCACATGCACAAACAGAAAACCGCAGCCAAATAACGATTCCCTAGAGGGTTGTTGTGCTCCTGCGTGTGAGTGAGGTCACCAGTAAGCTCGTAAGGAGTTGCTGTGTAAGCAGCAGAGGAGGCATCGCGCGAGTGATACTTAATATATTACACGCGTTAATAGGCTACGGTACCCGCTTTACATCAGGTGGACCGTATGCTTGTATGCTGCCGCCGTAGTATAAAAAAAAAGTGAGACGAGCATGATTTTTATGCCACTGTCATTTCCGGAATGGCTCCACGAATTTGGATTCATTTAAAGCTTTGTCAAAGTAGGTGCTAATTTGTCCGCATATAATTTTGACAAATATTTAACGGTTAGTTAAAAAGTTACATGATAAAACTTTAAAAACTGAAAAGTTATGGAATAAAAACGTTTCAATTATAACGTGAAATCGCGGCAATAGAAATACATCATCTGTGAAAATTTCAACTATCTATCTGTCACGGTTCGTGAGATACAGCCTGGTGACAGACGGACGGACGGACGGACGAACAGCGGAGTCTCAGTAATAGGGTTCCGTTTTACCCTTTGGGTACGGAGCCAACAACAACAGCCAACAGGTCCCGGATTCGAATCCTGGCATGTTTCACTAAATTCGTATTTTCGGATTTATGTACGTATTTATAATTATCACTTCCTTGGTATTGAAGAAAAACATCGTGACCAGATCATTCCTAGGTAAAGGAATGATCTGGTTTACCCTCTGGGATGCGAAGGTCTGACGGCAGTGGCTCCGTATAAGAATCAGTATCTTCGCCAAATCTATAGGCTTAGGAGCGGACCCCGCCAATTCTAATGGGTTAGGAAACAGCATAAGGCTAAGAAGAAGAAGATTTTTTTATAGAAATTTTATTATACAACTTGCCATAATATATGGTATAAAAAAAAAATCGGCCAAGTGCGAGTCGGACTCGCGCACGAAGGGTTCCGGACCATTATCTATAAAAATCGGCCAAGTGCGAGTCGAACTCGCGCACGAAGGGTTCCGTACCATTATCTATAAAAACAGCAAAAAAATCACGTTTATTGTATGGGAGCCCCCTTAAATATTTACTTTATTCTATTTTTTTGTATTTGTTGTTATAGCGGCAACAGAAATACATCATCTGTGAAAATTTCAACTGTCTAACTATCACGGTTCATGAGATACAGCCTGGTGACAGACGGACGGACGAACGGACAGCGGAGTAATAGGGTTCCGTTTTACCCTTTGGGTACGGAACCCTAAAAACAAAAGAAACATTGCCACTTCAAATATAGAGAGTATAATTACAACAATAATTCGTTTTTAGGGTTCCGTACCCAAAGGGTAAAACGGAACCTTATTACTGAGACTCCGCTGTCCGCCCGTCCGTCCGTCGTTGTTGTTGTATGGGAGCCCCCTTAAATATTTATTTTAATCTATTTTTTAGTATTTGTTGTTATAGCGGCAACAGAAATACATCATCTGTGAAAATTTCAACTGTCTAACTATCACGGTTCAAGAGATACAGCCTGGTGACAGACTGACGGACGGACGGACGGACGGACAGCGGAGCTTCAGTAATAGGGTTCCGTTTTACCCTTTGGGTACGGAACCCTAAAAACGCTCAATACATGCACTGAATCATATTTGTATTTTTTTTTAAACATATCTTGTATTTATTATGTTTGTACAAGTAACCAAAATTTTTATTATAGCTTATTGTGGCCACTTATAGCAATAATCAAAATTATGACTTGTACATAAATAATAAATACAGAATTTGTCTCAAAAAACATAACTATGGTTCTACAGGGAGTATTAAGCGATTTTTGGAATTGGTCTTAAATTCAGCGTAACAAGAGAGTCAGGTTTGTTTGCTAGTGTTCTAAGAATATTGTCAGAGCTATCCAAAATCCTTTCCAACAGTTTGTTATCATGGCGTAGAAGTCATCTGTTCGCACAAACATGTCAGACACTCTACAGAACCGGGGTATACAAAAAAAAAAATCGAAAGCCATTGCTATATTGTATTCGTCAAATCATTATTTATTTATTTTATTTATATATAAGGTTTACCAACATTTTTACACCAATGATTTATGTCTAGGAACATTACATAATTAAACTAAAAGTACAAACAATAATAGGCAAACAACATAGTGAATGCAGAGTAAGATCTGCACTCAATACAGGCATGTATTTTAACACCGTTCCGAATAATAAACTGCAAAAGGTTTAAGTTTCAAAGATTACAATAACTTCAAAGTGCTTAACTTCGACAAGGATTCAAAAGCATACAGTGACTTTTTGAAAGAAATTAAAGAGTCAGCCACAAATCAATTCTGCCGGAGGACTTATAAAACTTATTAAATTCATCACAGAGTCTATGAAAAATGCTCTGTGTACCCAAGTTAGTTCTACAATATTTCAAAAAGAAGGGCTTAAAGTTTGTAGGTCTAGAATTTTGTCGAGGTACTCTGAAATTAAGCCAATAAGTTGAGGACAGTCTATGAGCCCTCATATGATTTGAAATAACAAAACTTGGTCGGAGATCCATCGACGAACCTCAAGAGAATCGAACCCAAAGTGAATCAGCCTGTCATCGTATGAGCGCAGCTGATACCTTCTGCCCAGGTGTATCGTTAAAAAAGTCTAGGTAGCGGATCCCGTCAATCTTAATGGGTTTGGAAAAGAGATAACGCTAGGAAGAAGAAGAAGAAGAAGGAGGGTGTGTGCCTAAGTCCTTAGTTTGATGAGCTCGGTGGCTCAGTTGTGAATGACGCGACCTTGACACCAATTATCGTGGGTTCAAACAATCGTGTACATAACATGTCTGTTTGTCTTGGTCTGGATGTTTTAAGAGAGGTAGGGCTCATCAAAGCAGCCCGTCTGGGGAAGTACCTCCACCTCACAGAAAACCGCAGCCAAATAACAAGTCCCTAGAGGGTTGTTGTGTTCCTGCGTGTGAGTGAGGTCCCCAGTAAGCACCCAAGGAGTTGCTGTATAAGCAGCAGAGGAGGCATCGTGCGAATAATACTTAAATATCGCAAGCATTAATAGGCTACGGTACCCGCTTTACTTCGGGTGGGCCGTATGCTTGTATGCCTCCCGACGTAGTATAAAAAAACCGTTAAACTGCTATACATAATTATATCATACGTCACAAATCCGATCAAGTGGCGAGCCGAGTGTTACATTGAAGCGAGGCAAAGTCATTCTACCCTCCATAGAGTGAACTGTGCGACGGCAGAGTAGCACTTATTGCCCGAATACAAATAAATACACTGTACAAGCAAAATTTTACATGAATAATATGGATCACAAATGATTAACTTTTAAACTTTTAATGTGGCTCCCTGCTGTGAAAATATTGATAACGCTATTCACTAGCGTTCTGACTGTAATAATATGTTAGAAGTTGACAAAAAATACATTTAGATTTCCAAATGTAAATATACTGTATGTAAATACTGCGTTCGTTATATATATATATATGTCGCAGAGGTAGCAACACCATATTGAGAAGCCCGGAAGAAATCAATCCCCGTGATCAAAATGTCAAGTCGGCGCTTGGGTTTTGGATTCGACATTGTTGGATTGGCAACACCGGTTATGTTTGTTATGGTTTGCTCGAAATGTCGATTGTTGTCAGTTGTCAAAAACGTCAAGATGATTAGAAGCGTCATTGGAAGCGGATTACGAATCGAGCAATGGAGCCAATCGCACGTGTCGCGTCCACCGCATTTTGAATCCGTTGTAATCTACGATCTGAGCATAACTTTTGTTAAAGTTACTTTTGTAATTGGCTGATTAAATATAGAGAAGATTAACTACGCTGGTATTTCGCTTTATTCACCATGAACAACGAGTCACCTGACGACGATTACATCCACGTTCTGACATATATATATATGTCAATTCAACAGGCAATTTGAATTTAACCCAACTTGACGGTTAAACCAAACAAACAAATCAGTTAGTTCACGATTAATAGACCCATGCATATACGACCGCTACCTTGACAGCTGTAGACTTTGCACAGGCTACGGTAATTGTCTCGATATCTTTTTATGCTAAGTCGGGTAGCCAACAAGTATAATATGCGACAAATGGAATGCGGTTTCCGCAGTTCAGGGGTTTTAAAGTCAGTGATAAAACGACATACTGGTCTATGAAAGCTATCAAAAGGCGGTAGAATACCACAGAAAATTCGGTCTCGTTGACGAAGTGTAGTTAGCCGATTGAAGATTAAAAACAAAGCGGAATAATATGTTTTTCTGATATCTGAGTGCTGAGAAGCAATAGATGGTAGAAAAAGTATGCTCTGTTTC
Source organism: Pyralis farinalis (assembly GCA_947507595.1). NCBI lineage: Eukaryota > Metazoa > Arthropoda > Insecta > Lepidoptera > Pyralidae > Pyralis > Pyralis farinalis. The sequence goes on along the minus strand of OX382264.1, from coordinate 37,228,285 downwards.
CAGAGCCTCTTTTACTAGGCAGCAGGGTACACCGTGTGCATTTGGATCTAAAGATTTACAGCGAGCCACATACTTATATCGTAGCTTGCCGTAACTCCTTTCGTCACTAGTCTATAACTAACTTAGTCTACCAATAAACTTAAGCCCACACATCACTCATGACTTATCCCGAAGTTTTCGAACATTACTTGACACTCTTTTCGAGGGCAATAGGGGGCTGGGGAAATAAGGTTGTAACTTCATTCTCACTAGTTAGACCACTGATAAGAATCAAGTTGCAACCCTAACTACACAACATTCAAATTAGGTTTGAACAAACCGAAGTTGCACGCATTCGTCATTGTTACGGTAACTTTTTAGTGATTTGATTACGTCCAACTGTGGGACAGTTCGCGGAGTCGGCTATAGCGTTTGTGATGTTATTAACACAATTATGGAGTATTAACTTCGTTGGCAAGTTAATGGTAACGCGCTTAAGAGACCGCGCTCAATCTAATTTACCAGTTTCGGATATTACGTGGCGGTAAATATCCGCTTTTATCTCATTTTATCAAATTTCTAAATATTTACGCACCTGGCAACACCATGGCAAGGCCGCGGCACAGGATATCGTATAGGTATAACTGTGTAAGCAACTTTGGGGTGTAAGCGACTCCAATCCATCCAACCTGTGCCGGTACGTGGTACACCCCTCTAATTAACAAAGGAGGCTGTAGTGAAGGAGAAGTGGTGAAGCGAAGAAAACCGACAGAGATAGTACCAGAAGACCGCAGCCAAATAACAACACTGGAAAGTTGTTGTTCATGCGAGCGAGCGAGATTACTAGTAAGTTCCTAAGGCAACCTTGGACCTTTCATCCAAGTGGCAACACACGTGCGCAACCTCTTGATCTTGTTGTACGCGTGCCACAATTTTACATGAGGTGTTATAATTTCTCTCCCCACGTCATGTAAAAAAAGTCAAGTCAATATTTTTTTACATGATATAATTACATTAAAAAAAAAGATGAAGATAAAAATCATTTATTTGTCATTAGGCCCTTACTGAGGTACCCTTACTCATATAGACACGTTTCACATTTTTTAAATTGGATCTTATTGTATCTTTAAATTTTCATAGTTATAATCTCTCTTTTTTAATAAAATAAATGATCATTGGCGAAGCAGAAATGCCAAAAGAAACTTGCCAATATGGGTTTTTTTTCATCATCAATATATTACAATAAATATTTGAGAGTGTACACATAGTCATATCAAGTGGTACAATTAAAAATATATTAATACATGTTCTGAATAATTTCCAAATATCTCTGTCAGTTAAATATTCATCGATTCTGTAATAATCCGTCTTCTGAAGAGTATTTTTGACAGAAAGAACTGTTTCACGTAATTTATTATAGAATGGAATACAAGCTACAATAAAAGATCTTACTAGTCTATAAAATTCTATAAAGTAGGTCACAAATTACCATGGAGACTCATTTCACAAGATTGTTAATACATGTAGTTCATCCAGGTACTTAACATATATTGAAAATATAAATTCTACTACTACCAACATATCTAGCCACAATCACATAACAAAATTAATTCAACCGAATAATACACAGATACCCACAGGCTGTACATCAGGTCGTAATTATATAACGTTAAATGAATTTCCCTTGCGTTTAAACTGGAAAATTTACTGTTATTTTGTATTAACTGCAATTATTGTATATAAGTATAAATCAAAGTTAATGCAACGATTACATTCAATATTGAAATTCTGTATATTTTGTCGAAACAGTTTAATTTTCCGTGTGCGATGTAATGGTTACAGTAATTACAGGCGTATGCTTGTAATACAGAAATATTTTGGAACCGGCCGCTTGTAATAAAAGAAATGGAAAACGAATTACGAAATTTGAAAATGTAATTCTTTGGAAATATGTCATTTTTTAACTTGAGAAATTTACACATGTTTTTACTGTGACATTGTTTTAAAAATTAAGGGCAATTACAATGAATTTAACTATAGGTAATTTTTGCACTATGATTTTTTACAACGTTAGCTGCGGTTTAAGTCAGAGTGTTGACAGAGCCAATGGTAGTTGAGGAAGAGATCTCATTTATTAGCTCCATATGCGTGGTTCATTCAGCGACTCCGGTTATAGATCTAATATTGATATTGTAAATCAAATAATTAAGACCAAAAATAAAAGCAGTCTTCCTGCGACCACGGACGCTGCAAAGCGTTCGAAACGTCAGGTTCAACAAAATAAATAAAATACGCGATATTTCCGTTAAAAATTGTTTAATTCAACCAAAAATAAAATTACTTGCCAGTAAATTCGTGCTGTGTAAGACATTCGAATGAAGCAAGTGCAAAAGATTTTACATATGCATCTGAAGGTACGAAAGTTCGATGGATACCGCATGATTTGATAAAAAAAACAGAAACCACTGCCTTTAGAGTGTTGTCGTAAAATAATAGCATAGTTTGCTGGAGGGCAATCATTGGTTATACATAATAATGTGACATGTGACGAAACTTGGGTGCACTGTTTTGAACCTAGTTGGCAGAATGGGTTTTTGCTTATGAAGATTTGCCACGAAAGTTAAGAAAAATGTTTGTAAGAAAATGGTTCCATCTTTTTACGTCAACATGGGACATTACACAACAGTGTCGTTTGAAAACTACCATGAAAATTACCCAGAGTCCTAGTCAAACGTTTTTCAAAGCTTCGAAGCAATGTCGTTCTTCACCACGATAACGCGTCCGCACATTTCGCTAAGGTAACAGAAGAGTATTTGAAAGCTTCAAATGTAGAACGGCCATAGCCCAGACCGCTCACCTTGTGACTTCTTATTGTTTCTTAAAATTAATGACAAATTTAGAGATAAATGTTTTACGTGGGCCGTATCGACGATGAATGTGCTTTAATTGAAGAGATCCCCAAGGAAAATTGATCCAACTGCTTTTTAAAATGTTTCCAGCGAATGCAAAAATATATACATTGTGAGAGCATGGACTTTAAAAAATCAAAAAATGTACAAAAGTTTAACGTATGATCTTATTTATTTGAATAAAAAAACTTTTAGTGTGACATATTTTCAGAAACACCGTTCCTATATGAAATCTATATGTTTGTCTGTGCGTTTGTCTGTGCGTTTGTCTGTGTGTTTGTCTGTCGCTTTTTCGAATATTCGGATTTTGACTTCAGCATAAAAAAGTAGAATAGGAATGTTCAGGAACACCGTTTCTATTAAAGAATCTCTTAAGGAACATGGTCAGAATGACCGACAAATTAAAATAAAAAAATTGAATTGTTATATAATTGACGAACCAGGTGTTCCTCTGGCAATGCAAGCTTGCGCATTCTCAACTGGTTTTTATTGTCATATCGATTTGAAAAAGTATGTAATATCGGTGACAATACAATGACTTCATTCCAGCGAGTTGATTTGATGAGGTGGATAGTGTAGCTATTTAAGAGCTTTTAGCAAACAGCTTGGAACTGGATTAATTTGGTTCGTTTTAGCGAGCGAAATTTATCATAGTTCATTTAAAGTTGTGAACTATGAGATCCTTCCTATGCCAAGGCGAATAATGTGCATATATAAGTGCGGGATATAAGCATGTTTTGTAGTTATTTAAAACTGCCTGTTATTCCTAGATAACAAATGATTGTACATGGTCATTTGAAACATGTAGAAATAGTAAAGACAAAACATCGGCGCGTTTTAAAGTCAAATAGAGAGGTAAGTAGAGAGCTATGCTGGAGTTTTCTCTATGAGTCAGCGCAGCCCAACGGAGTAGCGGCGGGCGGAGAGATTAATTCGATAACAATGTAAACACTAACATAATGATAAGAATGTAAACGTAAATAGTGTTATTATGTTTATAAAACGACTAAACGACAAATGATTGAAAACGGTATAGTGAGTACGATGCCTAATATCAAAATACAAATACAAAATTAATTTATTTGCTTTTATATATATTATATATATATATTATATATTTTACTCTATTTTAAATAGATAGCAAAAACTAATAAATTTGTTAAACGTTATACGTGGCCAACAGATAGCCTTTTAACCCAGGGGGTTTGAATCCTGGCGATGGAATGTACAACTAACTCCGTGTTTTTTAATTTATGTACTTAATTGTATTTATCACTCGTCTCTCCACATCAGCGGTGTACCTTCCATTGCTGCTAAAAGCACCTCCAAGATATACAATCTCATTCACTTGCTCCAACACTACATCATCAACCATAACCCTAGTCTTCGTTCTGGTTGTCTCTCTTTCAAATACCATTATCTTGGTTTTCTTCGCATTCAATTGTAAGCCTTTCTTCATACAATCATCTTTCGTTGTTATAACTAGTGTTTGTAGTTCGGATGGTGATTCTGCTATTAATGCCGCGTCGTCTGCACAAAGCAGGCAGTTGACCACTGAGTCACCCATTCGCATTCCCACATTCATATTTCTTATTCTCTGAAGACAACTGTCCAGGTACAGGATGAACAGCCGAGCCGACAGCACGCATCCCTGTCTGACATCAAACCAGGGCGACAAGCACAGTACGGAGTAGGTCACCGTCAACCCCATATCTGGGCAAAATGTTCCAGAGATTCTTTCGCACGACCCTATCAAATGCTTTCTCAAAGTCCACAAAACCGCAGAAAACCTTCTGGTCCAAACCCAGATGCTTCTCTACGATGTTGCGGAGTGAAAAAACTTGATCCGTACATCCTCTGCCGCTTCGAAATCCACCCTGTGCTTCCCAAAGCATAAGAAGAATTTAATTTTATTGTCTCTGCTCTATTTTAAATAAAGAAGCGAAAGAAGAACCCCATGATTAGGCTAGATTATGAGCGAGCCTAGCTTCGCTGGTGGAAAAGTACTTTAAAGCCAGGGTACCTTTAAAGTATAAAATAAGCGTTGCTTTAAAAGCATAACCTAACCAAATCATGTTGTGTTGTGGTTTTTCAGCTTGCTTATTTAAAATAGAGCAGAGTTAATAAAATGAAATTCTTCTTATACTTTCGTGATCCAGTTTCCTATGCTATTAGAATTGGCGAGTTCTGCTACCTAACCCTAACCTGGCGAGATTGAAAATTTAAGGAAAAAAAATTGTATTCTGTCTTTCCACATTTGCGTAGGAAATGGCTTAATTTGCCAAAGATGGCATCAACTTTACAGTCTTTGTCTACCCATTAAATAAAATAGACAAGGTTTTCCACCGTATGACTTCTGCTTTTTCTATCAAGAAGGGAGATACCCAATGGTGCGTAGCCCAATTTTAGGGCTTTTGTAGGACTACTTCCAAGCGTTGCCTGACATCCCCATTTTTAAATCAAAATTAAATGTCCCGCGCGGGACAGGCTCAGTCCCGCTTTTCTGGGATAACTTGACCGTATGAGGAAGCGCGGCCGGGTGTAACAAAAAAGTGTGTATTGGCCGCCCGCCCGGTGCGTAATGATGGAAGATAAGCGTGCGGAAGAGAGAGGGGTGCGTCACGCAATCGGTGCGTGCGACCGCGAAATCTTCTATTTCTTTTTCATTCTTTTATTATTCCCATTTGTTTATTAATTTCTATGTCGCGAAAACGCACGATTACGTACGAAGGAATAAAGAATACCTATTGTATTTGTTTTAGTGCTTGGAAAGCAGTGAGCAAGTAGTGAGTTGAGTTGCGTGCATAATTTAATTACATTAAGCTAACAAAATATTTTTTCCCGTTACGATTTTTTTTTTCTTTTTTTACTCTTCTCTACTTATTACAATCGTTTAAAGATGAATGAAGCCTCAATGATGATAAATGAAAAACTGAAATGAAAAAAGAATGATGACTCAAATAAAATAATAAATATTTAAAAACTTCTGATTAAATACAGTTTTTTACCAAGTCCCGCTTTCGTTGAAAGAATCCCGCTTTTTTCACATAAAGTTTCAAAATCCCGACGTGATAAAAAAAAAATCTGGCAACGCCGCTACTTCCCCACTTGCACGCTAATTTTGTTGATTTTTGCCGCCATCTTATTTAGCCGGTGCAATGAGTTTATTTAATTTGGAGTATACGGTGCACAATGAGTCTATTAAATCTGGAGAATAAAGGTGCATTTATTCTCCAGATTCAATAGACGTATAGGTACAACTTACCATATACGCAAGAAATACGAATACTAGGGTCGGCAACGCATGAGTGACACCCCTGCTGTTGCAAATGTCCATAGGCTACGGTGACTGTTTACCATCAGGCAGGCCGTTTGTTTGTCACCTTAGTGGTATAAAAGGAACTATGACATACTTTTACTAATTCACCATATTATTATGGTAATTATTTCAGACATAATTATACGTCAAGTAAATAGACAAATTTGTTTACTCCGATGAACAATTTTAATTATCCGATGAACATTTAAATTTTACGTTAATAATGTAATGTAATACATTAATTACTCATTGGAACAGTAGACTGAATATAGAGATATGATATTCTCTCGAAATAGATTGTAAACAGAAGGTGACGTCTGTTTGTGCCTAATATTACCTACTTGCGCTTTTCATCAGTTTGATCAGCTTAGCAGCAAAAGTATATGGAAAGATTATTGAAAAGAGAATGAGGGTGAAATCCGATGGAATGCTGTGGCAGGCTCAAGAAGGACTTCGAAATGGAAGGGCATGCACAGATTAAGTTTACTCACTCAAGGGTTTCGGCGGTTGTAGATTTGGAGAAGCATTTGCAGCGTCGTGCTAAAGAAAATATACATATTGCCGAGATATGGCATTGACGGCGCCCTTCTCCATGTTGTGCAGTTCATGTACTCAAGGATTGTTCAGCATGCGTGGCATGGCAGCCTATTGACGTCAAAATTGGTGTCAAGCAGGGTTGAAGGCTGACTGCTCTGCGCCTCATTTGGGTGACCTAGTGGTGAACTGTCTACTTTATGCAGACAATGGTGTGTTATTAGCAGAAACTCAAGCTGAAATGTTAACGTAGATCACTATATTATTAAATTCGAAGCAAAGAAAGATATTTGTAAGATGAGAAACTACAAATGCTGGGTCCATCGCAGTTTAAAGCGCACATGGTGGCCGTGCAGATAGCCAGGAGTTCCGCCTGGTAGACGGTACAGTAGGACGACAAAGCAAGCTTGACGGCATTGGTTTCTGCGTCGCTGTTCCATATGGATACAGCGGCGCCAACCCGGCCCCCAATCTTGCTGACGTCCGTGAACATTCGCAGGGCAAAGTTGGAGTGTGCCCTGCATTGTTCCTCGTCCACCAGGCTGCCGAACTCCAAGCTATCTAGCTCCGCGGGATGCGGGGCCTCGATCTTCGAGGCCATCCACTCGATCTACCTGTCCCCGAGCAGCGGATGGGGTAGCCCCTTCTTGGTCTCGTACAAAGACCGTTGACCGCTGGAGCCCATGCGGCGGCAGCGTACAATATCGTAGGTATTATATATTCTACGGCTGATTATATGATCTTCACTACTTCAGGGTTGAGTCCCCAACTGAGCCGTACGGGCAAGGCGCCTGTATATGGCTATTGCCCTTTTGCATACAATAGCCGCATGCGTGTTGAACACGGATTTAGTGGTACAAGCTCGCACCAGGATTGGAACCACGGATCATAGGTTAATAATAGGTTGGTTCTTTATCCACTGGACTATTTCTGGGCTAAGAAAGTTCAGACAGGACCAGTTTATTCCAAACAATTTGTTACAGGATCGAATACAATTTACTACACATTACACAATACCTCAAGTTCTACCAACCGATGCGTCGACATCGTCGGTTTCGCTTTTTTGATCCCAGATTTATAGTAGACGCTTCTTACGACACGTTTAGTTGTGTGTTATTCTAAATACAGTGTTACAAAAACTAGTGTTCGGTTTCATAGCTCCTCTATTCGGATCTAGCTTAGCGGCCTTTGATCTATGAGGCTACATTCTACACATCGCTCGGTTGAATCGTCGAAGGCGCTGTTCATCTGTTATTACTTGCATCTAATTGTGTGACTAGCTGTAATAATCATTTATTCATTGCGCCGTATGCAGTATAGACACAGCACATGTGCTCGGAGGGTGACAATGTGACGGGTGTTGATGTTAAGAGGTTAATGTCATTTTACATTAAAAGGATGTTAAATCGTAATTTACGACAGACTGCGAAACATGAATAATATTGGTATTTGTTGTATCATATTCAGTACCTGAGTGACCCAGCTTCGCTCAACGTATTCAATGTTCTTTTTCAGGAAAAGCCCCGCAGGACTCTCAGTTCTGGCTTGCTTTCGGTGGTCGCCCAGACAGGAGTCGATAGAGTATATTACTCTATTGCTCTAGCAGGCGATATGCTCTAGGAGTGGAAGTGTTAAAGGGCATAACGCCGCGAGTAACTTCGAAAAATGCGTAGCGCACCTCCACACCCCCGAGTCACTCACACCGGTGTTGCCCTCGGCCGACTTTCTGTGGCATTTCGAGGTCCATCTATTGATTGGCGAGCCACCGCCTGCCGCAAGTAACATCAAATATGATAGTTATGGCAGGTGTCCCCTCCAGATCACATTTTAATAGCTACATAATTTCCGATACATTTGCAATAGTCCCAATACCTGTCGTGACCTGTTCGAGGGTATATCTCCCATTGATATCCCCTAGAGCAGGTCACAGCGAGTAGAATTCAATCAATATTTTTGAAGGGGCCTCTACGCGTTGGAACCACATCCCAGCACACGCCTATCAAATGACTGGGGTTAACGCCCGTGATTAAAGAAATATAAAATAGAAATATTGTTACCTACAGTTATTTATTTATGTGGTTTATATAGCATATCAAATACACTATTAATTCATACTACATCCCAGGTCTCGTGTGGGGTAAGCAGTAGTATATATACTACTCTGTGTAAAAAGTATCGGGAATATGTCAATAAAAAGACCCGCGTAAAAGAGGTCGTTCTAATTTTTTTACTGCATGTTGGTAGCACTGTACTGATTTAGCGCGCAAAATTTGAGCGGGATCTGTCATTTAATTTGTTTTAAACTACACTTTTTGTTGGTCATAGTTTTGTGTCCTCGGCGATTTTTACAATGGAAAATATTGTTGAACAAAGAGTGTGCCTTAAATTTTGTGTTTCAAATGATATTTCATGTGGTGAATCACTAAAAATGTTGCGAAATACCTACGGCGAATCGTGTATATCGAAAACAAGGGCTTATGAATGGTATAAGGCTTTTAAAGAAGGCCGAGAAGTAGTAGTAGACTTGCCTCGTTCTGGTAGACCTTCAACCGCTACGACCAGAGAAAACATCGACAGAATCAAGAAGCTAGTGCTCGAAAATCGACGTATGAGTCTGAGAGAGTTGGCTAGTGAGGTGAACATATCTTTTAAGTCCGTCCACAACATTCTCATTGACATTTTAGGCATGAAACGCGTCGCCGCTCGACTAGTTCCAAAAGAGCTCAATTTTGTTCAAAAAGCGCAGCGAAAGCATGTCGCTGAAGACATGGTTTCCCGAGCTTCTACGGATCCGACCTTTATGAAACGTATAATAACTGGCGACGAGACATGGGTTTATGAGTACGACATGCAAACAAGCCAACAGTCTTCAGAATGGCGTCTCGAAAACGAGCCGAAACCCAAAAAACCGCGGCAAAGTCGCTCCAAAATCAAGGTGATGCTGACAGTTTTTTTTGACTACCGTGGTGTGGTTCACTCCGAATTCCTTCCAGAGGGAGAAACAGTGAATAAAGAATATTATTTAGGCGTCATGAAGCGTTTGCGTGAGAGTATCCGCCGAAAACGTCCAGATTTGTGGCAACACAACTCATGGATGCTGCACCATGATAATGCACCATCACACACAGCCATTATAGTGAAAGAGTTTTTAGCGAAAAATTCAACAAAAGTTCTCGACCAAGCACCGTATTCACCTGATATGGCTCCGTCTGACTTTTTTTTATTTCCCAAGTTAAAATTACCACTTCGAGGAAAACGTTTTGAGTCGATAGAAGCCATAAAAGAAAATTCGCTGAATGAGCTAAAGGCCATACCGCAAATAGCCTATGAAAAATGTATGGAAGACTGGGTGAAGCGGTGGAGATGTTGTATTGCAAGCGATGGGGCCTACTTTGAAGGCGATAAAATAAATTTAGATGAATAATTTGTATTTTTTGTTTTATTGACAAATTCCCGATACTTAGTACACAGAATGTATATTATATTCTTGTATGCTGTAGTAATATTAATTTATTCTAATGACTTTGAGTTTGTTTTTAAAGATATTATCTTCTTTCATCCTCAATTTATATGAGAACTTCTCATTTTTCTTGACACATACCTTGTTTTAATACTTCTCCACGTTTTTTTTTATACTACGTCGGGAGACATACAAGCGTACGGCCCACCTGATGTAAATCGGGTACCGTAGTCTATCACTATCATATATACTATTACAGCAACTCCTTGGGAGCTTACTGGTGATCTCACTCACACGCAGGAACACAACAACCCCCTAGGGAGTTGTTATTTGGCTGCGGTTTTCTGTGAGGCGAAGATACTTCCCCGGACGGGCTGGTTTGATGCGCTCTACCTCTCTTAAAACACCCAAACCAAGACAAACAGACATGTTCAGGCACACAAATGTTTGCCTTGTGTGGGAATCGAACCCACGAGCGTCAAAGTCATTCACAACTGAGCCACCGAGCTCGTGAACAATTGTTTTTTTTACTAATATAATTTTATAACAATAACAGCGGTTTATAATGCATTTATATAGAGTGAAACTTCTGCGAGTAACTATGTTGCGGTGTTCCCCAGCGAGAACATGAAAATTCCCGGCATCCTGGTGCAATTTGGCGCAAATGTTGCAATAAATAATTCAATGTTGATGGCGGCGTTGCATTCGGGAATCGGGTATCGTCGTCGTGTTTTATTACATGGAATTGTTTTATAGTGTCCTCGGGACCAGCTCCTCCCCCCCCAGGGACCCATCGTTAGTCTCTTTTGGTTTCTGTTTATTATAATTTAAAAGTAATTTTTGTATTTTCAGGAACACCGTTCCTATATGAAATCTATATGTTTGTCTGTGTGTGTGTCTGTCTCTTTTTTTCGAATATTCGAATTTTGACTTCAGGCATGTCTGAAAAACCAACCTCCTATCTCTTAAGGAACATGGTCAAAATGGCAGACAACTTAAAAAAAAAAATGTATTTTTATTTCAGATTCGAAAAGTAAATTAAAAGTAGAATAGGAATGTCTTAAAAACCAATATCATATTTCTTAAGGAACATGGTCAAAATGGCAGACAGAGTTTTAAAAAAAATAATTAAATTGTTACATAATTGACGAGCCAGGTGTTCCTCTGGCAATGCAAGCTTGCGCATTCTCAGCTGGTTATTTCTGATAATTAACATGTCTACTAATATTTCATGTTGTTTTTCAGAAAGTTGAATATTGAACGTTCATTTTTGGTTTACGGTAATAATTACATGGGTTACTTGTGGTGGTTTTCGTATTTGGTTTAACTAAAGATATTGAATAAATTACCGTCTTATATTAGAAAGGAAAGAAAGTCCAAAATAGTTTCTATCTATCTATAAATTCACGCCAAATCCCTTGCGGGGTAGGCAGAGAGAACTGAGTGCCACATGACTTGATCTTTACAGACCCCACTCGCATCTTTAACATTCACGGCTCTTCTTATACATTCTCGCCGGTTCCTAAGGCTGACATCACCTTCAAATAAAGTTTCATCAATTTGATTTGATTCTTGTAGGTAAGTCTTGGTCTTCCTCGACTCTTATATCCTTCTACTTTCGAGTTGTATATCTGTTTTGTAATTCTTTCTTCCTGCATTTTTTCTAAATGTCCTAACCAACGGAGCATGCCTCTTTTTATTTCAACACCGACACTCTCTTTCAGACCAGCTCTGTTTCTAAAATCCTCGTTGGGAATACGGTCTACAAGCGTTACGCCACAAATTTTGCGCAACGCTCGCTGTGTTACTGTTCATTCTTATATTATTATATATTCTATTCTACTATTACTTTCTATTATATATATATATATATATATATATATATATATATATATATATATATATATAAATTAACTAGCTACTCGACCCAGCTTCGCATGGGTGATCCAATCGTTACCGAACTTCACAGAATCACCTGCTGGGCTACTTCAGATTAGCCCTATTCACTGAAAATTTCATCAAAATCTGCCCAGCCGTTTTTGAGTCCATAGAGGACGTACAGACAAACATTAATTTTTAGATATATATGAGATATTACGCAATATTTATTTTGTAATGAAGACACAGAAGTGTTTTCAATATCGTTTTGACGGGTTCGGTGGCACAGCGGTTAATAACACGACTTTGACAGTGACGCTCGTGGGTTCGATTCCCAAACAGAATAAATATTTGTGTGCATGAGCATGTCTTGGTCATTGATTATCATAGTTGTCACCCTACCTCTCTTAAAACATCCAGTTTTTAAGAGAGGTAGGGTGCATCAAAGCAGCCCGTCTGGGGAAGTAGCTCCACCTTAAAGCAAACTGCAGCCAAATAAGATCTCCCTGGAGGGTTGTTGTGTTCCTACGTGTGAAGTGAAAACAATTAAGCCCCTAATAAGTTACTGTGTTATCAGTAGAGTTGGCATCGCGTGATAGATATTTTCATAGCAATTTCATGCAAGCATTCATAGGCAACGGTAACCTCTTTATATCAGGTGGGCCGTATGCCTGTATGCCTCCAGACGTTACATAAAAAAATGTTATAAACAAGTACTTCACCTACTCTACTTTCTTTTCTGTCCAACCGTTCGAAGGAAGTATTGAAGATCCTAAAGAAGGTTTACCAGGGGGTTTAAGCGGCTCGCCGACATCTTTAGAATCAAAGCTGACGAGCTCGGTGGCTCAGTCGTGAATGACGCGACTTTGACACCAACGCTCGTGGGTTCGATTCCCACACATGGCAAACATTTGTGTGCATGAACATGTCTGTTTGTCATGGTCTGGGTATTTTCTATGTATAATAAGTATGTATTTACAAAAAAAAAATGTATTTACGTATGTTTATCAGTTGTCTAGTACCCATAACACAAGCTTCGCTTTCTTTGGGGCTAGATGGCGCTTTGTAATTTGTCCGACAATATTTAATAATTTTAATTTAAAAAATTTAAAGCTAACTTCACCTGCACGCGATGCATCCTGACGATTAACAAACGAGGCTGTGGTGAAAGAAAGAAAGGTACACTTTGATCAGTCACAGCTTTGATAACCTTAAGAAGCGGCCGCAGCCAACAGCTCCTTGGAAGGGCTTCTGCCAGTAAATTCGTTAGAAAACTGGTGAGCAATTGCTGCAGTAGCAGCAAAGAAGGCACGGCAACGTGTGAGTGATGCTCTTTGTGCTACAAGCGTCCTTAGGCCACGGTAACTGTTTTCCGCCGAACCATATGGTTGTTTGTATCGTGGCAAGAGAAAACTCTGCTTTATTCAATGTATCCTGTAACTATGCAATTTACCCTAGAGTTTTTTAATAATATGTAAATATGGCGGAATTAGAACAAAGCAAAGTATAGATAGTGACAAAAAGTTGCGTTTAAAAACGTGGGATCAACATCCGATGTTTCGTAACTAGTTGCCAACAAACATTTATGCAAAGTCCCACCTGTCCTCTAGGTACAGTCGCCGACGAAACTCGACTAAATTGGGTAACTTTGCACGATCACGTTATCTTCGTCAAAGCAAAATAATAACCATATTTAATCGCATAACTTATCAAATATCTTAGTGAACGAGGTCTACAATTTTATACGTCTGTTAAGTACTTATTTGTTAAGTGGAGAGAACTTTAATTACGTACTCGTATATTTCACTATCGAAATATATGTGATTTACCGCATAACGTTATAAAAATTTTTCTTAGTCCATTGATTCTTAGATGGTAACTGACAGTCGATTGAAGGCTCATGTAGAGACCAAACCATTATTCACAAGAGCCCAAATTAATTTCAATCACTACCTAAGTGAATTAATTAATGGTATATTGACATAGATTCACGTTAATATATCATTAATTAATTGAGTTACGTACAGATTGAAATTAACTTGGTAATATGTACTCCGGGATAAATAGCAAGAGGGTTTATCACTACTTTACAGATGTTGTCTATTTATAGTTCTATCTATCTATCTATAACTTCAAGTCAAGTTCCTTGCGGGGTAGGCAGAGAGAACCGAGGGCCAAAAGACGCGGTCCTTATACACTTCACTCGTTTCTTTAACATTCATAACTCTTTTTATGCACGCTCGCCGCTTACTAGGACTCTTGATGCCACCATCTGATAAAACACGACCAATTTGGTCATGGTAGATTAGTCTTGGTCTTCCTCGGCTCCTACATCCTTCCTTTTGCATTGTATATCCGTTTCGTAATTCTTTCATTCTGCATTCTTTCTACATACTCGAACCAATGGAGCATGCTTTTTCTTCTCTTAATACCAACACTCTCTTTCAGACCAACTCTCTTTCTTACGTCATGATTATGAACTATTTGTATATCTTACTAATATCAATTGGTGTTACGTCATGATAATTCATATCTTACCATTCGACCACTGTATTCTTTAAATACCAGTGATAATTCAGTGGATAGATAGTCAGCCTATTAACTGACGGTCCTTGGCTCGTATCCTAGCATGGGCACGTACCATTAAAATCCTATTTTTGGATTTATGTACTTGTAATTATCAGTTGTGAAGTAAAACAACAACGTAAGGAAACTTGGACATCCAAGAAATTATGCATTTCAAAGGACTTGTGACCTAACATAAAACGGCCTAAATTTCTCTCTGGGTTGTGGAGGTCGTTCCATGTTAAAATCAGTATCTTGGCCAAACACTTAGGTTTAGGTAGCGGCTTGCCTTGCTATCCTAATGCATTAAGAAGCGGAATAAAGCTAGGAAGAAGGACTATGTATTCTTTAGTTATTTTCTCGTCTGATTGTACACAACGAAGATTCTACGAGAACACCGAATTTTAAATAATTTTTGAACAGCTTCTGGCAGCGTCAGTACGCCTTGTGAAAACAAGTAGGGAAGCAACATTAGAGTTTAGCGCGCCGAAGTAACTCTAAACAGCGTATTGTTGAAAAGGCTAAGTGTACACTGCATCGTTTTAAATTTTGAGTTTGTCGCGACGCTACGCTGTATGCTGTAGGCGACGCGGCGTCGGAGCATGCAACACGAGTTTGTTTTCTGAGACTGGACTTGACACAAAGTTTATATTTGAAGTCATATCATTTTTATTACTTTCTCTTGCCAATTTCTGTATTTTCTGCTATTTAACAGTGCTTTTATTGCATACAAGTATCAGCTCATGGCCTCGTCCACACGTGTCTCGGTATACTGCGGCAATGATAGTAAACCGACCTAAACCTAGTAGATGATACGCTACTACGTACCATTCCCTAGACCATGTTCAGTACATTTTTTATTCTTCTCTCTCTTTTTTTTATACAAAAACGTCCGTCTGAGATTTTTTTAAAAGGTCTGGTTTTCCGTCTAGGTTGTGGAGGTCTGAAGGCAGTCGCTTCATGTCAAAATTAGTAGTACCTTCACCAAATGTTTAGGCTTAGTTAGCGTATTCCGCCAATCCTATTAGATTATGCAAAGGGATAACGCTAGAAAGAAAAAGAAGAAGTATTAAGGGCGGTAACGTAGGAATTACAAACTCGAATCGTATAGTTTTCGGACTGAAGTCTTAGACTAATATCTACCATCACCACATCAACCCTTACTCATCCCACTGCAGGGATACGGGTCTTCCTTCATGGCCAAAGGCGGAAGCCAGTGATTTCAAGTCGCCCCAGGGCCACTGACTTAGCTTGACGACTGTCATCTATCGACAACAGCCGGGACCGATGGCTTAACGTGCACTCCGAAGCTAACTTGAGATAGATAAACCCATCTAGAGACAGGCTGCGGTCGAGGTTGCTTATCTGCGTGTTCAGTTAGAATGACACACGCAACGACGCCATCGAGCTCTCGTTATTAACACTGTTCTTTCTCGTACTGTCTTATAAAAATTGTAAATATACTCAAGGGCTGTACCATCCGAAATAAAATTCAGTCAGCTGATAATGTTTATGGTAAATCAATTCAGTATAGTAGACCGCATTCGCAATCATATGAAAAATAGAGTAGTTTGAAAAAGAGAACCGATGTTAAAATAAGATGAGGCATGCTTGTTTATTTATTTATCAGGAACACCGATACGAAATCTGTCTATCTAATGTTTGTCTGTCGCTTTTTTTCCAATATTCGAATTTGGACTTCAGGTTCGGATTCAGCATAAAAAAGTACAATAGGATTGTTCAAGAACACCGTTCCTATCTCTTAAGGAACATGGTCAAAATGGGCGATAAATAAAAAAAAATAAAATTGAATTGTTATATAATTGACGAGCCAGGTGTTCCTCTGGCATTGCAAGCTTGCGCATTCTCAACTGGTTTTCTATTACAGGGGGCAAACGAGCATGTGAGCCACTTGAATGGTAAGTGGTCACCACCGCCCATAGACATCAGCAACACCAAAGGGTCACTGATCCGTTGCTAGCCTTTTTAGGGAAACATAGGCTCTTTTTTTAAGGCACCCATATCGTATTAGTCGGGAACACCGCTGAGGGTAATTTATTTCACAATTTCACCATACGTGGTAGAAAATGCCTCAAAAAGCGTACTGTTACGGATTGCCTCTCATCAAGATGGTGAGGGAAATTTAAGTTTGTGGCGAGGGGTACGATAGTGGAACTCAGCGGCTGGTATTAAGTTGAATTATATATACTGGTATTAAGCTCTACTAGTTACGTATTATATATGGTCGGGAAAGTGTCTTCGTATTTTATATACAAATTCTGGAGGCCGAGGAAGGCCAAGACTTACCTGCTAAGACAGGTAAAATCTTAGAGTGCAAAGTCTAGGGTTTTTTCAGGCTCAACATTTGCTGAGCGGTTAAAACTGTGTGTGGTCTGGTGTTATAATGATGAAAAACCACACCCTTTCTGTTGATCAATTCCGGTCATTTTTACTATATTTCTTGCTTGAGTCTCATCAGCTATTGGCAGTAGAGATAATAATAATAATAATAATAAGCCCGCAGGGCAGCTTGTGGCGAGCTGTTGGTGCGTAACGACACCACGGGTACCCGAGTGCTCCAGAGAGTCGATCAGGGCCTTCGTCTCCGGCGTGTCTCCGTCGGTCGGAGTGGAAAGTCAAGAAGGCCCGCAGGACTCTCAGCTCTGGCTTGCCTTCATTGGCCGTCCAGAGAGGAGTCGATAGAGCATATTGCTTTATCAGGTGATATGCTCCAGGGGTGGAAGTGTTAAAGGGCATAACGCCGCGAGTAACTTCGGAGAAAGCGCAGCACACCTCTCGACACCCCTGAGTCACTCACACCGGTGTTGCCCCCGGCCGAATTTCTCTGGCATTTCGGGGGTCCATCCAGTGAGTGGCAAGCCACCGCCTGCCGGAAGTAACATCAGATATGATAGTTGTGGCAGGCGTCCGTCCCTCTTCTGTAATAGCCCAGTACTAATAATCCCTCCAGATATCATTTTAATAGCCCAATATTTTCCAACACATTTGCAATAGTCCCAATATCTGCCGTGACCTGGTTCATGGGTATATTGTCACATTGATATCCCCTGGAGAAGGTCACGGCAGCTATACAACATTACATCAAACTTCTCAAAGGGGCCTCTACGCGTTGGTTCCAATCCCCGCGCACGCCTATAAAATGACCGGGATATACCCGTGATAAAGAATCTATAATAATAATAATAATAACCGACATGTGGGATGTTGATTCAACAACAATTGTCCCGATAGTCGTGTCGGTCAATGGTCTAGTAGCAAAAAGTCTCGACCAACACCTACGAAGACTTTTGCTAGGTCACTGGGTCAAGAGCCGGATACAGAAGGTTGCAATTTTGGGAACTGCACGTATTGTGCGGAGGTTCCTCAGTCTGTCGCCCTGACCACCGACGACTTAGACACTACGTCTCGCGTCGATGGCGATTCTTTTTATATGAATTTATATTTAAAATATTGTATTTTTATATATGTATTGTAAATATAAAGATGTATAAGAAAGACAAATGAATAAATAAGTGAATAATAATAATTTAATTGCATAAAATATGGTTACATTTAGGTCTCGTTTGATATTGTCAGTCCGCATATTTTGCCATAGCTATATGACATGCAAATATACATACACTTAACAACTATTACAAATTTGATGCAATAACTACAATTTTAATTATTTATAAACTTTCTAACTATTTTATAAAAGCAGTTAATACCATGTCTAAATTGTCAAAATTATCCAATTATCTAACGTCAGTTTTAGTCAATAAAAATCATTAACAGAATAAAAACATTTGTCAGTTAACAATTTAGTCAATCTAATTTTAAACAGACTAAATGTCAATTCTCGTATACTTTTTGGTATTTTATTGTATATCTTTGCAGTCATGTAATAACAATTTCTCTGGTACAATGTGGACTTTGACATCGGTAACACTAGTTTTGTTGTGTCTCTAGATAGGTATTTTTTATTTTCGTTTGCTTTCTGATACATCTCCGGGTGTTTTTTTACAAATATGCCAGCTTCTAAAATATACAATGACGGTAGGGTTAATAATTTTAACTTTTTGAATAGAGGTCTGCAAGACGCCATTGGTTGAGCTTTGCAAATTGCTCGTACGCATTTTTTTTGTGTGACAAAGGCCCTATTGAACAGAGTTGAGTTACCCCACAATAGCACTCCATAGCGAAGAACCGAACATACGTATCCATGATAAGCAACTAAGGCAGTTTTTTCGCATGTAGTTTTACGTAGTGATTTGAGAGCGAAAACGAATTTATTTAGTTTTATACAAATGTTACTTATATGTCCTTTCCAGTTACTATCTAATGTGATACCTAAAAAATTTATTTCATTTATGTCTTCGATTGTTTCTTGATTTAGTCTTATATTGATTTTTTCTCTTTTGGTTTTATAATTGTGAAATTGTACTAGTTTTGTTTTAGAAATGTTAATTTTCAAATTATTATTAGTCATCCATTTTGTAAATATGTCAATTGTTAGGCGTAATTCATTGTCATGATTTTTAGATTTCCTATCGTCAGGTACAATAACTGATATGTCATCTGCGAATAGTATGCATTGATGTTTTGTTACATTAGGTGTCATTAATATATATTAAAAATAGAAGCGGACCTAGTACGCTGCCTTGCGGGACACCACAGTTATTTAATTTGTAAGCCGATTTAAATGATCTTACCAAACGGTTTTCATCAATTCTAGCTATCTCTACGCATTGCCAACGGTTTTTTAGATAGCTTTTTACCCATTCACTTGATTTGCCTCTAATTCCGTATCGCTCGCATTTGTTCAACAAGACTGTATGGTCAACAAAATCAAACGCCTTGCTCATATCAAAAAAAATAGCAGACACTCGATTTTTTTTATCAATGTTTTCAACTACGTTTTGAAGAAGCTTGAACGCAGCAAGTGTCGTGGACTTGTTTTGTTGAAATCCATTTTGCTCGTCTTTAATTATATTAAATTTGCGCAAGAAACTAATTAACCGTGAATATATGACCTTTTCAAAAACTTTAGAAAATATTGGTACTAATGCTATCGGTCTATAATTGCCAAGTTCTTTTTTATCTCCTTTCTTAAAAAGAGGTTTAATAACAATGTATTTTAATTTGTCTGGGCATATGCCATCTGTTATAGACAGATTTATAAGATAGCACAGTATATCTGCAATTTCCGAAGCAGATTGTTTAAGCACATGGGTCGATAAAGAGTCATAACCAACGGCACCAGTGTCATTCAATGATTTAATAATTTTTAATACTTCATCTGTTGATGTTGGTGTAAGAAATAGTGTGTTATTTGTTAATTCTATGAGATTATAATTGGGTTCCTGATTTTTATTTTTTATTTCATCATTATTAATGTCGTTATTTGAATTGAAAAAGTTACTGAAAGCGTCAGCAATGTCAAATGCATCTGATATTTCTTTTTTATTGTAATTGATACTGCATATATTATCTGCGTGTTTAGTATCTTCTGATTTATTTTGAATTATCTGCCAAGTAGCCTTACTCTTATTTTTAGATTTTTCAATAAACTTTTTGTTAATGTTTATTTTTGAATTAATAATACACTTTTTTAATATTTTTACATATTTTACATACTTATGTTTATATTGCGGTGTTTTATTTTTATAATATGCATATCTATATTTACGTTTTGTCAAGGCTGATTTTTTAATTCCTTTTGTTATCCATCTTGGGCCTATATCCATAGAGTTGATTTTAATTTTGTTTATAGGGAAACAAAGATTATAATACAGCATGAATGTTTCATGAAATATATCAAATGCATCATTGATATTTGATTCGTTTAATACATCCGACCAAGTTAAGGCTGACAGCACTTGTTTAAATTTTAAAATATTTTCCTTATTATAATCTCTTTTAAAGATATAATAATATACAGCTTTCTGTGTATTGCGAATTTCGGTTGGAAAGGTAAGGGATTGACCCGTGTTATGATCTGATAGATATAAGTAGTGAACTCTTCCAATAGCATTATCAATATTACTCATTATATGATCTATACATGTTTTTTGACGCGTAGGTTCATTAATGTGTAGATTCAAATTATAATTTAAGAGTATTGATTTAAAATTATCAGATAATACTAATCGATGATTTTGTCCGGCGGTAAAAGCTCATAATGTACGACGTGCTTCTAATCCTACCATACACAACAGCATCACCTTATTGCGAATTAACCGGGTTTTGCTATAGTCTGTGGAGCATAACCTTTGATCATGACTACTTTACTTTCATCAGTATACCATTCATTAGGTTTCTTTCAGTAATCTCGTGTGGCACCCTAATATTGAGCTTTTTTGTATTTTGAATGGATCAAAATTGTTATGTGATCAACTTCTAGCTCTTCAGCTATGTTGTGACTACTAATGATAAATCAAAATGATTTCGACTTTATCCGAAACAAGACAACCACAGCTAGCTTCATTATTGATCTAAATTCTTAACGAAAATAGTTAATTTCTTAAAATAATTCGGGAGCTCGCAGCAAAATTGGACAATGATTTTGCAGAGAATGGCGTTTTGATATAAGTTAGATTACTATAATTAGAACCGAGCTGAATTTAGGTTCTTGGTGGTCAAAATCGCCAGTATACCAAACCCCATCCTCTGCAACATCACCTTGCCTTGGTTACTCGGGCTGACATTTTTAAAAATTCATAAAAATCAAACCTAACCTCTAAATGAGATGGCGATCAGGAATTATATTGTTGACAATATAATTTGCATATATACCAAGCGCCATCCTCTGCAAGATCACTTTTGTTATAGTAAAAAAATCGACAAGTTTCTAACTTTCATTAAACTTAAAGTTAAATAGACTATAACTGGCCAATAGCCTTAATCGGTTCTAATTATAGTAATCTAACTTATATCAAAACGCCATTCCCTGCAAAATCATTGTCCAATTTTGCTGCGAGCTTCCGAACTAAAAGATTGAAAGCGCTTGAACCAATTTTGTGCTACTCTTACTGACACTGCGTTAAGTCCTTAATTCGTCATATTTTTTTTTCGTGGCTTGTGTCACATCTTTCGCTTTTTTGTAATAAAACTCCAAAATGTATCGAATTTACTCGTTAGATTCACTTATTTTAGCAGGCAATAAAATGGCAGGAACCCGTTATTAATTAATTTATTTTTGTTTTTTAAATGTCACCTATTATTATACAGATATAAATAAGTAGTGTATATATGTACAAGTATATACATAGGGATGTAAACGCCCTTCTACTTTCACGTTGTATATTTGTATAATATATATATATTTATTCTTTCTTATTTTATTGTACGCGGCTTGGTTTAAATTGGAAGATGAAAGGGTCAGAAGTATGTGTGCAGGTGTAGGCAGAGAAAGATTCTCAAACGCAAATGGAGACACTCAGTTCTTTTGTCTACCCCGCTATAGATAGATAAGTTACAATTGTCACCAAAACGCGGTACGCTCCGCTGCCGATTTCAGGCAATAAAAAGAAAAGCATTTTAATTCTATATCCTGCGCTCACTCCACTCGTGCCAACCCTTCGGTCTTAAGATTCCCAAATTTCCTAAAAGTATATCGACTTACTGGCGTGGAACAGATTCATCGGATCCAATATAATGTTCTATGATCAGATACAGCGATTTCTCAAAGGAAGGGTGCCAGAGGAATTTAGATTAAAAATCAACCTAACACGAGTGCAATGTATCGTGTAACGTTACCCTACGATATTAATTTATTCGCGTATATTACGGACACTTGATTTTGTGTATGACTATATTTTTCTATATCCAACTAATATTTCTATGTCTATTTTTGACGTGATAACGTCTTATAAATCGATGAACGCCGGCTGCGCGTACGAAAATGCATGACTCATTGTCACGTTCAGTCTGAGCAGAGTTTTCAAGCGAAAGCACGGAACAAGCGAGAGCGCGGAACAAGCGATAGGTAGGCACGCTCGGCCTAAGCGTTCGGCTTGTGACGCATCTATCTTTCTTCCACTCCATCGGCCGTCGCGTCCGAGTAGAAGAGAGACAGCGGCAGCACACAACCTACACGTGAACTGTTTTGTTAACTGTTGAATGTTTTCTTATGCCGTTATCACGTAAAATTTTCTTCCGTAAACCGACTTTACAGACAACCAATTTTCTATTTCTCATTTCACCAAATTTGTGTGATCTTGTTTTAACAGGTGATATCAGGAGCCTTAGAAACCGGTGAGCGTGCATGAGAAAAGCTATGAATGTTAAAGAAGCGAGTGAGGTGTGTATGAACCGAGTCATGTTGCGCTGGGTTTTCTTGACTACCTCGCAAGGGATTTGACGTGAAGTTATAGATAAGACTAATATTTTACGGTCATCGTTTTGTTTAGAATCGAATAAAACTGTTTTACAGTGGTATAATCAAAACAAATTAATCGTCGCTTTAGCTTAAAATTAAAATAACTTTCAGGAAAAAACACAGGCGAGAAAAAAAAATATTACAACTTTCATTTATGTGTTTTCATAATTGTAGAAAGCTTCTGAATTACAAATGAATGACTAAAGAACAAGTAATGATTGACCATATTGTACAGCAATGGTGTTACAATGCGGGCACTATCTGATTTCGTGATGGACTGCTGGAGTGATACCTTACATGGAGTGATTGAACTTTGTGTAAATCGGCCCGGGCGTATTAAGGCATGATTCTCGAGACGGCGGTTAAGCCTCAAACCAGTACCTTGTATGAAACATTTTGAAATCTACTATGTATGAAAGACGAACAATTTTTTCATCTTGTAGATGGGGCAGGTGCACTTTACGGATTTGTTGTCGTGGGAGGAATTAATGTAATAGGAGTATCCACATGCGCCTTCGGACGGTTGCGTAGTGCGCATTTAATTTAATTTAATTTATTTGTAATCGGATAACAAGATCCATATCTGTTAGTTACATATAATATACTTACATACTAATGTTAATAAAAAAACACAAGATTTTCTAGTTTTACAATACTTATTCTACTTTGTGCAATTACATAGTAGCGCGAATGAGACACCCTACGATCGGGGCGGTAACGTTCCCCGCTATTACTGTTAAAATGCTGTTGGAGCTGCATTGCCGTCCCAGAAAGAGGAGAAAGGCTGTACAGAGACAGTGTGGATTTAGAATAAAATTATTGTAGGGTGTCAAGCGTTGTCCATGGCACCAAGAGAACCGACTTAGTGTATCCTTTCACTATCTTTATTTATCTCAAAATTACTCACACATTCGTATTAGGAATCTTTTCTAATTGGCTGACAAATGACCATTATTTCTTATATTTATGAACTCGGTTTTGAATAAAGTCCCTTTTTAAGTATATTTTAAATGTCATGACAATACTCGTTATAACATTGCATAGAATAGAGTGGTAGTGAATGATTTATTAGAGCAAAACCGTGTTTTAATATCATATTGCCGCACCGATTAGAATAATTTGTTAAGATCAATGATGATCGTTTTAAATAAGTTGGACGAGTACGATAGTGGAATGGTTACTTTAGTGCCAAATAGCTCTTATTTTTTAAGAGAGATAGGGTGCTTCAAAGCAGCTCATCTGGGAAAGTACCTCCACCTCACAGAAGAGCCGTAGCCATACTACCACTTTATTGATTACGTCTATGGAATTGTTTTGCTATTCGATATGCGGAATGCTTTTTCCGTGGGACTGAATCCGTTCCTTCAACCGTCTTGTAAAACTTCACTACCTTTCCCTTAACATTACGTAATCAGCAACGTTTTCTTTCTTTTCCCTTCAGTCTCCTTAGTTCCATTCACTGTATGATATTTAGGCAATGTAAATATCAATCTGATTATTTTTTTTATATATTTATGTATATACATATGTATGTTTAGGTATTTCTGTATATTTATATAATTACATTGTCCTCTTTAAATTATGCTCTGCGTTCTACCTTGTCTGGTGCAATGAAGCGTACTGTATTGTATTGTACATTTTAAAAAAGGTTTTTATAATACTATGACCAATCAAAGAACAAATAATGCTAGAGATGCGAATACTCAACTCGGTGTATAGTTGAGCTATCTGATACAGCCCGTAGCGAATTGACTCTGACCCATTGTCTTCGTGTGTTAAGGGTGAACGTGTAATCTCGCCTTATTGTTCTCTATTATCTACCATAACCAGTGACTAGGAAGTACTTACGTCTCATTTAATTTAAGCAAGCTATGGATACATCCACACAATCTTAAATTGACTCAAGTACAGTGTACTATGCAGGATAAACACAACATCAAGTCTTGTTTTTCCGTAATTGAATGGTTTTGGACATGACAGTTCGTTTTACCTTATTATTGAACATCAATTTATTTATTTATATAACGGTAGTTGTTTTGTAACCTTTGTATTTATTTTAAAGTATATTTATCCTATAGGCTTTTACGAATTTAATAACTAGCCGTCAAATTAGTCGCATGCGGTTTGAATCGAAATTTTATGTTATTCAAGCCTGTGGTTGCTAAAAACAGAAAATCCTGAATAAGGTCTGTGGATATATAGATTATAGCCCGACGTTTTGCTCTAAAAGCCTGTCTATTTTAAACAGAAATAGCTCTGGGAAATAGAGGCAGTCAGATATTATTAACGAAATTTAGTTTGGTTTATACATGGGCCAAACTGAATGCTTCGTGTTCATAAATGTTAGATTTTTTTAATATAAGTACATTGCCGTTTTTTATACGTCTGCCGTTTGCAATGAAAATAGTATTTGCAAAAAATATTTTAGTACGATAATTTTATGATTTCAAAAGTGCTCTTTTTCTGCTCCGCTCGCGCAAAATGCTTTTGGGAGGGAAGTCTCCTCTGAATACCGTAAAACGTATGCGAAATTTGAGCAGGGCCGTGTTGTCTAAATGACTGAATAAGTGTCGGAATAGTTCCGAAGGTCGGCTTTCAACAACCACCGAGGTAAACATTGCTACCATTAAGCGGTTAGTTAAAGAAAACCGACGCATCACCTGCGAGGTGATTCATGGTTATTTGAGGCTCGGTATGAGCCAAGTTAAAAAAATAGATGGATATTTAAAAATCAAGAACTTCTGCGGTCGTTGATTCCTCATACCACAACAAAAAGGGACGGATAGTTCAATGCTGTTTATGACATTATCATAAGACGATACCTGGTTATGATGTGAAGTTGTCAAAAACATTTTCCTATTTTGGAAGTACACTACCATTTGTTTTTGTTTACCTTGTGTACTTAAAAAGGTACAAGAAAGATGACCGAGAAGCCGCATTCTCTTTCATTATTACATTGCTTCTTCAAACATGTCGAACAAAAAAAAAAGGAATTTTTGGCTATCGCAAAGTAACCAGTAATCCATCCTGTTCATAATTTGGATCTTGCATACTGTGTTTTCTATATTTAGTCTTGGGCACTCTTGGGGTTTAGACTTCAGAGGTTTGACTTTACGAATTCAACGTATGATTGAAAGTGACTAAAAATCAAGAAAAAATAAATAAGCACTATTGATTGCGTATTCATGGGCATAATATATGTACACTTTCACACTCAATACGTATGCATGCACGCACTCTCCCGTATGGTCGCTAATTTGCGAACGAAGGGATGAGATAAAGATACGGCACAGCGATTTATGAACTAGATAGTCAATCTGGAAATTTCTTGTTCCTTCGCATAGGTTATCTGTGATGAGAGGTTAGATATCGCACGAGTGCAGAAATTTTTCTAGATTGTAAGTCAAATGACACATAACAATTCTCTAGAGAATTATTAATCTATCTATCTATAACTTCACGCCAAATCCCTTGCGGGGTAGACAGAGAGAACCGAGCGCCACGTGACTCGATTCTTACATCCCTCGTTCGCTTCTTTAACATTCACCTCACCTTCTGATATAACACGACCAATTTGATCATGGTAGGTAAGTCTTGGCCTAATTGTTAATTCTTTATATTAGATGATTGGAGCACTACTGTCAATGTTCTATCGATACCTCAATACGATAGGATCGATACGATATGTCTTTTACGTTTCTGGCGATTTTGGAAGATATCGATGTCCACTGCCTCGAATGTCTAGGGCGAAGTTCAACTGATTAAGCAATGGAGAGATACTTTCACAACTTTGCGTTTCAATTATACTCTGACGAAGCTGGCTTCATTACCATACCGAGTTCCGGATCTAGTAAATCGAGGAAAGCCAGGAAACCTCTCTCTTAGATCCTCTGGCGACCATCCACTCTGAAAATTACCGGTACCGTTTACTCGTCAGCACGCATTCGTCGTGTTCGCAGTTCAAGTAAACAGATACGCAGTTTCTCGCTTTCTACCCGTTGTTTATTTGCTTTTCGCTGGATTATCATAGTACCTACGCTGATGCTGTCGCTGACGGTTGCGGACCCAGTAACAAGCAAATGCCGCCCAAGGATTTGTTTGCTAGCAAGCAGGATGCATATTGAGCCTGGTCTAGTATTCAGGCCGCTGGAGAAGCCGGCACGAAGAAATTCGATACATCGAATTTCGTTAGATTCACTCATTATAGTGAACATAAAGACAGTAGAAAAATGGCGGGAGACTGTTTTTACATTTAAATTATATACATAATAAATTACATTTTAAAAACAAAAAAATCTTCTTTTTTTTACTTATAAAATACGAATTTTTATCCCGATCTATTATATAAAAAATATCACGGTGGCAATTGGTCAATTCATGTGAGGCATGAGACGGTTATTTACCATCCAAATGTTACAACAAAATAGTGCTAGAAGTGAATCCTTCACGATAGGGGACTGAGGGCATAGTGTACAATTGAAAATTTCTACATTTTCAATTATCTACTATGCACTCTTCACTACGAGTCCTTATTTGTTATTTTATATGTGCCCCAGTGACCGTTTCCGTCCAGAGAATCCTTCACGAATATTCTTCAACTCGATCCCCGGCAGGGCAATAATTTGTAGAGCGAGGGGAGTCTCTGAGGCGCCTTTGCATATGACACTGGACATTGAAATAGTCAGACAGTTATTTTCTTTAAACAATGTCGTGACTCATCCAACCTACGCCTGACCCGGTGCTAAGAAGTTACCGTAGTCTATGAACGAGTGTAATATAGGATGTATCTCCTCCTGATGTTGTATAAACAAAAGGAAAAAAAGTGTGGAGCGTACCATAACGGTCGAACTTGAGAAGTATGTCCATTTCACAGATAGCCGCAGCCGAATAACAACTCTCTAGGAGGTTGTAGTTATCCTGATAATGATGTTAATAGTAATCATGAAGGAATTACTGCGTTGTGTATGAGTATTGGTTGCAAAGTATTAGCTGATGGGATGAAGACGTGTGGTGAATGTAGTTTAAATAACAAGGAACGGCGTCTTTTAGCTAATAGATTCTACTCGACCTGAAGATTGAGCCCACGTAACATATCACCGGCCAAGTGTGAGTTGGACTCGCATACCACGAATTCCTACCATTTCAAATTCACTTTTTTACATATCTGCCCATCAAACGTCAAAGCAGGATCGAGAGATATCGCTGACATTCGTACATACAAAAAGTACATACATGTATGAAGTATTTTTTTGCCCTTATAACAATAATTATATATCCGTACGTCTAAGAAAGATCTGGTTTTTCTCTGGGTTGTGAAGGGACCTGCACGGGACGGTAGCCGTTCTATGTATAAATTAGTGTTTATGCCAAATTCTTGGGCTTAGGTAGCGGAACCTGTCATACCTAATGAATTAGTAAACGGGATAACGCGAAGAAAATGAAGAATATTCTCAACATGATGATGTTGACGTTTTTAAGACTTGTTCTCCGCTGGTGACTGAACTGGAACAAAACGGTGATTTCTTTTCTCTGCACTTGTGCTATGTCAAGTGTACTTCGTGCCAAATTTTGTGAACTCAGGTCAACTGGAACAGGTACAAAAATGCAAAAAGCGCTAATTTATTTCTTCTATCTAGCTCCTTTGTGGGTGTGGGTGACCACATATACATAAGCTCCTAGGAAGTTGCTGTGTTAACAGCAGGGTTGGCAACGCACGTGTTACAAACGTTAATTTGCGTAATAACTTTGCATCAGGTGAGCCGTATGCTAATGTACCTACTCATATAGTAATAAGTATCGAGTGAAGTGAAGAGAAACCCCAGCGGTCGACGAATGTGCGATTTATTAATATCAAATACAGCAGTAATTGGAGCGGCGGCAGTAATCGAGTAATGGACTTTTGGTGTACTTTTCGATTCGGTGCTCTGTACCGAATTAAACGTTCGCTCGACGCTCGTCGGCGACGCGTCCTAATGAGACAAGCTCGTTGCCTAATGAAATGGATCTCGATGGCTGTCGATATTATGGTCTGTCTGGAGCCACTACTCTTTCAATTAAGTACCGATAGGACGTTGTGTGGAACTAGGTTCAACTAGCGCACAAGCTGCATAAGTGGTATTTTTACAGATGCTATGAACAAGTCTTGAAACAACAATTCCGAACAAGACCCCTGTCGGTTGAAAAAATGCTATATGTAATTGGTTAAACTGTCATAACTATGGCTCGGTGGAACAAATATTTTTAAACTAGTGGTTGGTGAACTTAGGTCACCAACGGATCCTAAAAGTAAACTCGTAGGGCTAGTATAACCATACAACTACATATATACATATCACACTACTCACACTATACAATCCCTTACACAACCTACACTATACATTCACATCACACAATGAATGCTAGCGTGTGTATCTCTCATACAACACCCACACATCATTATGTTCTATTTAAATAATAATAAATATTGTCGGACAAATTACACAGCGCCACCTAGCCCCAAAGTAAGCGAAGCTTGTGTTATGGGTACTAGACAACTGATAAACATACGTAAATACATTTTTTTTTTGTAAATACATACTTATTATACATAGAAAATACCCAGACCAATACAAACAGACATGTTCATGCACACAAATGTTTGTACTGTGTGGGAATCGAACCCACGAGCGTTGGTGTCAAAGTAGCGTTACAGCGCGTTCCACCACTGAGCCACCGAGCTCGTCGTTTGCACCGAGCACCGAGTTTGACGTTATAAATATAAACAGTTAATTATTGACTGTTTCTTTTGTAATCTTTTGCTATATACATCTATACAATAATGTATACGGCTGATTATTTGCACAAGATTGTAAGATATGGAAGACACTTTGGCCTGTAACACAGTTGTATAACTATCACAGGGCTCAGGGTCACATGGAAACCTGTAATTCATATGTCATGGCAGCAAAAATA
Source organism: Pyralis farinalis (assembly GCA_947507595.1). Lineage (NCBI taxonomy): Eukaryota > Metazoa > Arthropoda > Insecta > Lepidoptera > Pyralidae > Pyralis > Pyralis farinalis. The sequence continues at coordinate 37,198,310 of OX382264.1, read as the reverse complement.
AAGCATTTATTATTATTATTTACACGCGGGAATGCATCACCCACCAGAAAGATGTTTGATTTTGTGAGTTGCTTCCACAGACAGGTTGCTTCGATTCGTATGCGTGGATAGAGAAAGAGATTGGGCTTTTAAAAATGGCAGTACAAAGACAAAAAGACATGTTCACGCATACAAATGTTTGTCCTGTGTGGGAATCGAACCCTCGGGCGTGTCAAAGTAGCGTTACTAACTACTGCGCCACCGAGCTCGTCAAAACAGTTCAGTGTAAGAATTTTCCACAAATAGTTTCAAGTTCTATTGATTTGTTATTAATATTCGGTGATATTCTGATACCAATCGTTTTGCCTCTTTAATTCGCCATACGACTGTACATAATGAAATTCGTTTTGCTTGTCTTTATGAGCATGTATGCTCAATGACCTCAATAGTGTTTCCAACCAGGTAGGTCTGAAGATGAACATGAACAAGACCAGGGGCGCCGACTCCGTGGGTGCTCGGGGGCTCCAGCACCCACGGGAGGGAAATAGTGGGTGCGGAGCACCCGTGACGCTAGACATCATTATATAACTAAAATAATCCTCATCTCATTATCTGTTGTTCAGGTTCTCATTATCTGGTTATCCTAGTAAGCGCTTGCTTGCTTACTAGAATGTGTGCGACACGTCCTAATGTGATCTCAGTTCCAACCAGATACTTTTGATGTAGAGCCGTTTTTATTTTGTTTTGGGCAGGGCAGTCTTTGGGGGACGCCTATGTCCAGCAGTGTACGTTTTTCGCCTGTAATCATGATAATGTACCTAGTCATCAAAAGAGCATGAGCACCCACGAGGTTTTTCAGAAGCCGGCGCCCCTGATTACTAAGATCATGTCAAATGTCCATGTTATACGTATGCCGGTCACGGTTGGAAGCACTAAGCTCGAAGTTGCCGACGAATATGTCTACCTAGGACAAGTTATTCAGTTAGGTGAGACTAACTTTGACCGAGAGGTCAACAGACGGATCCAACTCGGCTTGACAGCGTTCTGGAAACTTCGACACATATTCTCGTCCAAAATTTTGCCTTACGCCTGAAGAACAAAGTTTTGCGTGCGTGTTGCCAGCGATGACATACGAAACTGAGACGTTGCCCTTCACTGCAGGCTGTATGGGGAAGCTCAAGACCACTCCGCGTGCTATGGAAAGAACTGTGCTCGGGGTTTCTTTGAGTGATAGAATCAGAAATGAGGATATCCGCAGTAGAACTAAGATAACTGACATAGCCCACATATAAGTAAGGTGAGGTGACAGTGGGCCGGCCACATAATTCGTAGAACCGACAACTGCTGGGGAAGAAAGGTTCTCCGTCCCCGTACTGGTGCACGCAGTGCGGGACGACTCCCCCACTAGATGGAGTGACGATCTCAAGAGGTTTGAAGGGAGTCGATGGATGCAGGTGGTACAGGATCGAGACGAGTGGCGCTATAGAGGGAGGGCTATGTTCACCAGTGGACGAATACAGGCTGAGACGATAATGATGAGTATGTACTTTCCCTTGTACCTTGTACGGTAACTAAAGAAGGAGTATACATATAAATAAAATTGAAGTGTCTGTCTGTGATTTCAAAATAAAGCCTTTATTTTAAGCTCATATTATTATTTTCACGTTACCAAAGCCTAAATACGCATTTTTAATTTGTTTGTCGGTCTGTTTGTTTGTCCGGGCTAATCTTCGAAATGGCTGAACCGATTTTAACGGGACTTTCACTGGTAGGTAGAGGACTGTTCAGAGCAGAATATAGGGCATTTTATACCCGTAAATATTTAGGGTTCTTGCGTAAAAAATGAAAAACTGTTAAAATTAGGGGGAAATATCTTTCCCTGCGGGGGACTTTGCAATTTTATTTTTATTATTTTCACAGAATACGTATTTTTTGTAACATAAAATAACTACACATTTTTTATGTAATATGAATAAAATACATATACGTTGCCTCCTGTAAAGGTCAATAGATGGCGCTGTGCGAAAATTTAATCGATCTATGGTTGCATCTACGACCCTGAACTTTGTTTTTTTTAAACAGAAACAATTTCATGTCTACAGAGAAATAAAGGCTACTAAAAGCCCAAATCTCATGCGTGCGAAGCCGCGGGATTCTGCTAGTCATTAATAAACATAATTAATTTCAACTTCACAACTGAAGTTCGAAACAGTATCTATTTGAGAACCGCCGCGTGTAGCGGTTGTAACAAAGATTTACGAAGGTAGTCTTTGTTCAAATCTCCAAATGCTGCTGCCCGCATGTCAGTATTATTTAGTAGTATTACTTCAATATGTTATTCGAGCGTAATCTTTCTTATTTTATTTTGGAACCATCATTATTAAGGATGTTATGACTTCATTTTTGTATATTTTTACTTGGTCCCTTTTCTGATTCACTCTGCTCTAACTATATATGTACTAACATGTCACCTTATAAGTATACATTTTTCTATGCTACGTCGGGAGGCATACGAGCATACGGCTCACTTGATGTGTAGCGGTTACCGTAGCCTATAAAAGATTATAATCCATTAAGTATCATCTACCGATTGTACAACGGTTATGTTCTGAAGAGTTGTTCGAAATGATGCTGACTTTTACAACCGCACCGCTCGCCGACGGCGGGGAGTTCATCCTCACACGCTGGAACCGCAATGGTCGCGTACTGTGCGGTTCCAGAGAAGTTTTCTTCCGAGAACTCTCAAGGTGTGGAATGAGTTCTCAGCCGAGATTTTTCCAGGGGACTACAGCATGGAGTTCTTCAAGAAATGCGTGAAGAGGTTTTTAGAGGCTCGGCAACGCATGAGTGACACCCCTGGTGTCATTTGCAACACCAGGGGTGACATCCATAGACTACGGTGACTGTTTACCATCAGGCAGGCCGTATGCCTGATTGCCACCTTAGTGGTTAAAAAAAAAATCTCTAGCGCGATGCTACCTCTGCTTCCATCACGGCAAATCATTAGGAGCTTACTGGAGACCTCACTCACAGGCAGGAACACAACAACCTTCCAGTGAGTTGTTATTTTGGATGCGGTTTTCTGTGAGGTGGAGTTACTTCTCCAGACGGGCTACGTTAATGGGCCTCACCTCTCTTAAATAGAAAATAGATGTTCTGGCCCGAATGTATAACGTCTTAACAAGCAATGTGAAGCATGTGTGTCATCTATGTATTAAAAATTAAGGGAAGGAGATGTACCCCTTTTTAAGTACATTGCGTGCACGGAGGAGTATGACATTTTTTTTATATAAGCTCAGCACAGTGGCGCCGCTTCGCCTGATGGTAAGCAAAACAGGAGCCCAAATCGCAGCAGTAACTGACAAAAGACCTGCCCTACAGTGTCCTGTCAGTCGACGCTGCTATGCTAGCCCGCAAGGTCCGCTTCACGCTTCTTCTCAAGGATCCCATGTTGTAGGAAGGAGGAGATATTTGGCATAATTAAAGTACATATGGAGAAGAAGTGCAGAAATATAAAAATACTAAATTAAACAAAATAAAATCTTCAGGGCGAAATACAAAATGGTGATAATTAAAATCACACAGTCACACTGAGAATAAAGATTATCGCTAATGAGTCTTTAAATAATTTTGTTGAAATAATATTTGCATCGTTTACTTTGTAAATACAATGTATATTTTGTAAATGAATGAATGATTATGTGAAATACGTTGTGAATTGAATAACTCTGGCATAAAAGTGAGTACATTTATCAATATACTATTATATTAAGATAGACAAATTAATTGTAGATTGGCGAAACATGTGGCTGGTACAGCAATAAAAAACTCAAGAAAATGTCAAACAATGCATTATTGTTTTTTAATAGGACTCAGCCAAGCTATACCATATTTTCAGTCCAGTTCTTTACCCACTGGACTATCACTGCTTTATAATCTTAATAAAGTTCAAACTTAAAGGTTGAGAATTATGGTCGAACTTCGACCAGTCGGCGACCATAAATATAAATATACCATAATAATGGCTCACATAAATGTTTGACAGACATTTTGAACAGATGTTCAAGACTCCGTAGATACGGAGAGCTTTAATATTTCGGGAGCCACTTACAACCCAATATCGACCTAAAAGACACAAATAGCAAGACCAAGCTGAAGTCATTGACGAATTAAACCTACATCGTTTCGCATGGGGCGCGGGCCGCGCGGCCGCCCGCCACGGAGAATATTTTCACACTTTATTTACGACATGAGCGGGCCGCGGCGGGGCCGGGGCGGGGGCCGGAGGGATCGACATACTGTGTGAAGTGCGCTGCGAATATTTGAATTTCCCTCTCCGCGTATTTTCATTCAAGAAAATGGGCATTTAAACATGGCGGCTCGCGTTCTTTCTTTGTACATTTTTTATCAAGGTCACGCGAAATATATAGTAAACACTGTCATGCATAAAAGGGGCTTAGGAATTTGGTCTTACATGTTTTATGTCCTGAACCTTTTTTCAAGGCGCTACTCGATTATTACCGGAGAAGGTCAGTTAGTGATCGTCCACGCATCGTGCGTAGACGATCACTAACTGACCTTCGTGGATTTTTATACAAAGCGAAGCCAAGTCAACGTTCGTGACGGTGACAGCAATGGAATAACGCTTTTACTCTTGAGTGATCGAAGATGTTGGTGAAGGTATTGTTATAGCAATTTTATCGAATGCGAAATAAAATTCAATTAAAAAAAATGGGTGCATGTACTCATGTACGCGCTTGAGTAATTATACTTCTTTGGCATCATTAACTAATAATATTTTAATTTATATCAATAAATAATACATACGGATAGTTAACCTCAATTATAAAATATTCAATTTAAATCACTACTGAATCTAATTTATTAGCACTTGATTTAAAATACTTTGTGCGCTTCCGGTACCGATATGGTACAATCCTACTATCCTCCTAGGCTACTCCGGCCGTTTAGCGGGCAACTTCAACCTGTAACTTTTGTGTTACAGTGATGTGTGCGCATCTTAAAATTTCACTCTCATCATTTTTACATAACGCGCCTAAAGAAGTATAACTTCAAAAATATCGGTCTGTCAATCCGTTGTCAACGGTTACAGTTAAACTAATGATTGAATATTGATGAAATTTGAAAAAATGATTCGAATTTGAAATCTTTAGTCGCGGTATCTGCATGATTGGGGGGTTCTTGTAAAATCTCGCGAGATTGGGTGTTTTCTTATAAACTTACGAAAATGATGATTGTATCGATTCAAAACTAGAAAGCAGAAGTACGTAAGAAGGAAGATCTGTACTTACTTATCACGTGTTATCAAAAGGTAGTATCAGGAGCCAAGGAAACCGATGAGCGTGCATGAAAAGACATGGGTTGAAGACGTATGTAGGAATAACGAGACAATAAATTTTACATTCAAAGCGATAGAATTGGTAGACAAATTGTGACAGTTCACATTATTCTTACTAGTACGAATTCATGGCATATATAAAATTAAGAACAAATTAAATACCCAACTTACAAAAGATTATGGGAACACCACTTTTTTATATCAAATTAAGGACAAATTAAGGAGGTACATCAGTAGAATATATAAAGGGATGTAAATCTCTTCTTAGATTTAAGTAATCGTTGGATACCGTGTGTAATGTTGTCCATAAGGTCGCTATGTTTGCGATTTTAAGTACTTTGTATGCTTCCTTCACCGGTTACTTCATGCGAACTAGCGCCAGCTCAAATTTTTAATTAACTCTAAGAGCCCTGCTAAAGAAAAAGGGTGCTGCTTGGGAGTCTGGCCTGCATGTACCTCTCGAATCCTATATTCATAATATGTTATCATTAAAAAAAAAAGTAAAAAGAGGGGGGAAATGCTGGCTCCATAGTTTTAGGGCGAGATACGTGCAAATCAGCAAAACTAACACCATTATAGTAACAAACAGTAACAAACAGTAACTAACGTAACAAAAGTGATGGGCTGACAAAGTGTTAAATTATTAAAAAAAAAGATATGGTAATATTAGTTCTAACGACTGATTTCATTAAACCGTGTGTGAAATTCACGGCTTTACTTATATGGGATACCAATCCCACTTCAAACTTCATATTGACTTCATTTACTTGAACATGTTAAGCCTACCGTGTCCTGAGGAGCAAACCACGTACCGTTCATGATTGGATTACATACTTATCCACATATTGGGATATTATGGAACTTATTTGATACCAGAAAAGTTCCGGGGTATTTTAATGGATGTAATAAAAATAATAATCAAAGTTAAAGCAAGTTTATAGTGGAATACAGATAAAAACATGGAAAAGCTAAACAAATTCGATCAAATATGAATGGCCTCGTGGGCATATAGTACATTAAAGTATCCAGAGCTGACGACGAATCATTTTCTTTGTTAATTGTTGCAGTTGTATTTCGTAAATCTATCAGGTAAACTAATTTAGAGTGTAGTGTGGTAATGTTTAACTATTAGTAGATCATGGAGTTACTTTGTGAAGTTGTTTATTTCAGCTGTCGCATGTATGGACCTTGGGATTGTGTTGAAGATTCGATGAGTATTACAGAAAAAATCTTTTACTCAAAAAGGCTGTTTTAAAATGGATAACGCATATCTTTGTGACGTTAATGCCGCAGGAAATTAAATATCTCTTAGTTACACTTAACAAATATAGCACCTATGCTAGTGGCCGCACTGTGATCGAAATTCAGCATTAATTCATTAAATTTTTAAGTTTGAATCATATCAAGGTTTTTTATAAGAATATACCGCTGTACCCGTTTGATTGATAAGTGTGGAAGAGGCGAGAGATGTATGTTTGGATCGGGGCACCTGACGTTCTATAGTTTCTGCCTACCCTAATGGGAGACAGGCGTCATGATATGTATGCTTGTATATATGTATACCGCTATAATCGATACATAATTATATATTCTTTGAATTTTGTTTTACAACGTAAGCTACGATCACGAACAAGTACGTCATAGGAAATACGAGGTATATGTAGCATGGTCAAGCCATATTTAAAAAATAAAAACGCGTTGGTTGTATTTACAAAGTAATCGAAGTATATTTTACTTCAACGATATTGAATATGTTATTTTGAATTAAATATGTTGTAACACATATTATACTTATGTTGTTATTATTATTACATTTTATTTTCCTCACTTCTTCTCTGTATGAACTTTAATTATGCCAAATCCTCAAAGAAAACTACAGCCATAACTTTCTGGAGGGTTGTTGTGTTCCTGCGTGTGAATGAGGTCACAAGTAAGTCCCTGAGGAGTTGCCGTCTTAGCGGGGATGATAACGCGCGCTCTTTGTATTGCAATCTAGGGCCGTATACTTAATTGCTCCCTATAAAAAGATTGTCAATTTATTGATGAACAATTAAAGTAAACACCCAGAGCAAATAATGCTTTAATAAAAGTTCATCCAATCGAAATCCTTCATTGTAACTAAAGGAATATTGCCGCGAAGCAATCAAATATCTTATTTCGCTCAAACAATGACGGAAAATTAGAAAACTAGCCGTGCGTGAAATGTCGACTGTTCGGGCGTTTTGGGGAAACGCCGATACGTGGCGCTGGGGTCGGGGGAAATCTTCGGGGGCACAGTTATAGGTTATGAGAAATTGATTGAAAGGAAAAAATGGCGAAGTACATCCATAACAATCGTTTAGTACGCGTGTCTGGGGAAATTCGAAGGGATTTTCATATATCCACATACAGACAAGGTAATGAATAACGTAATGGTAAACTGGTGTGTCCCAAAAGAAAATTGACGTGTATAAAGCTGATTTTCTACGTCCACCATACCGAATATCTACTAGTGCTTTATCCATCTGTTAAAATGAATAGTGCTGCTTTGGCAGCAGATATGGCAAGATATTACAGCGTCGCAATCCGGTAAGAGTGTATCATTTCATTGAATAGTTGAGAAATTCAGGAGTCATTTTGCTAAATTTAAATTTGCAGGTAATTTGAAATAATTATTTTGTGTGCTTCCACCACCCATTAGTTGATGCGAACTAGAACCATCTTTTGTACCCTTCCAGTCTCATTAGTAGACGCATGCCATGGCTGCTCTGGTCGTCCGTACAATTACCTGTCATCGGGTACTGGGACCGCAACCATTGCTACCCTGATGATGTTCTGACGACTAACATCTACAGTACCTGAGGATGCCTCGTGAGGTGTAACACATGTCCCGAGACGTGAGATGACCAGAACAGCCAGAGCTGCGGTGGTGTTGGGTGCATGCTGTTGCTGTTCCACGTGGAGAGTTATCTCTGAGCCGATCGCAGTATCATAGGCAGATATGATCAGAACGGCCATGATAGGGACGACATGCTACTAAAAATGGTAATAGGTGGGTGCTTGCCGGCGCTGGTTCACATGAACTAATTGGTGGCGGAAGCACAGAAAGTAGTTTATATTATTTTGTTTTCTACTCTTTTAAGATTGGTTGTAGTGACCGCTACTTAAGCCTAAAAATTTGCCTAAAATATAGATTTCTACAAGGCCGCGACTGTCCCCAGACTTCCACAACTCATAGGGAAAACCAGACCTTTCTTAGGTAATGTCAGTCTTCCAAATATAATTTCTTGAACGTGCGCGTTTCCTCATGATGTTTATCATCACCGCCGAGCAACTGATAATCCTACTAATATTATAAATGCGAAAGTTTGTATGAATGGATGGATGTTTGTTGCTCTTTCACGCTTAAACGGCTGAACGGATTTGAATGAAATTTGGCACGTAGATAGATTATGATCTGGATTAACACATAGGCTACGTTATTTGACTCCACGCAGGCCGAGCCGCGGGCAGCAGCTAGTTACAAATATATACATACATCCGGATTTAGTGGTACATGCCCGGATTTGATCCGAGAAACAGTCAATAGGGCGGTTACTATAAGTAATAATAGGGGTTAAAGTACTCGTATGAAACTGTAATGTACTTATAACTACATGTTATTCTCCCTAGAGTTATCCCGTTTCCTGACTCGTTATGATTGGCGACATCCGCTACTTAAATCTAAAGATTTGGAGAAAATACTGATTTTGACATGGAGCGAGTGCTGTCAGATCTCCACAGTCCAGAGTAGAATGAAGACGTTTCTTAGGTTACACGTACTTCGAAATATAATTTCTTGGACGTGCAAGTTTCTTTATGATGTTTTCGTTCACCGCCGAGCAAATGATAATTGTAAATTATGTATATGAGATCTAAAACATGAACTTATGGCAAACAGAACAGGATACAAACCAGTGACTTGATATAATATTGATGTAATTATATAATCACCGATCAAATCAATTACATGATGAGAACTATTCTAATTAAAGGTTAATTTAAAAAATATCATGGTAACACTGACTAACTAATTAGTTTTGCAAACGGGAATGACTTTGACAAAATCAACTCCATTTTCTCAACCGTTTGGGGGTAGGTATTAAAGTATCTTATCGTTAACTTGCCGCCATTTCCATCGATTTTATAGTAGGCTGTCGGACCGGGGATGTTTCCTCTCAACCAGCACATACATTGTCATACAACGATAATCGTGAGACAGTAATCCTCGCCCGTGCCGTTCCGGATTGTCCAGTGGGCACGCACACCGGCCTGTGCCGTCAATTAGGTGACGGGCAGTGTTTGCCCTCAGTCGACAGCGCCCAGCGCAGACATTGTCGTGTAACGACATTTGTTAGCGGTGACTAAGTCTTTGTGCATGTCTGATGCGGTTGCATTTGATGTGTGAGCACCTTGTTTAGGGGACCCGTTTGCTGTACTTGGGATGCGGTTTATTATTCATGTGTGAAAGTGTCTTTATAGCAGTATCGACTTGTCTAGTAGGTTTGTTGTTCCTAGGACTATAGAATATAATTATACTACAGAATATACTGCAGTTTTTTTGTTACACAACATCGGAAGGGAAACAAGTATATGGTTCAACTGATTGAATTAAGTTACTGTAGTTTTAGTAGTATTAAAAACAAAAGAGTTACCAACTTATTATGAGGCCGACAGCCCGAGGACGAAAAATTTATTAACTATTTTATTAAAGAAAGTAACAATAGATAGAATTTAATTATTACTATTTAACCTAGTTGCCCGGTTCGAAGTATGAATCCAAGTGGCCGCGGGCAGGCGGTCACGTAGGCCAGTGCCCAGTCTCGTGGAGCTGGCTCAGCATTACGCCATCGTATGATTTCATGTGCATGCATTTATGTCGTGGTGTAGAGTCAGCAGGTTCGATAGAATAGCGGAATATAACACTTCCCCCCTTTGTTGAGCAACTATTTTTGGATTCCATGCAAAAATGTTGTGCGATGAATCTTCTTGTCTTGGGATGATGCTGGCATTGCGTAAATTGGTTGCTGCGTCTGCTGGTTATCTTGAAGATGTGTTCTTCTCGATAAGGTCAGCCGTTTTCGTATTAAGATAACGATAGCCAAAATTATTGAGACGAACACTAGACCATATAATAGGATAGTCGTGTGTAGTAAATTGCCTGATGTGTAGTCACCGTAGCCTTTGATTTGCTTGCAGTACAAACGCTCGCACTTTGCTATCCCTGCTGCTGCCGCAGCAACTCCAACTCTAATAGTTAATGTTAACTTCACACACACGTTGAAATACAATAACTGTACAGGATTAATTGGGTGCGGTTTCCTTTAAGCTTCAAGCTGTGATGTTTTCTTTTGCTAGAATCTAGTTTGTTATTTGTGCGACTCTCCTTATATTGGCAGCGTTCATAGGCTAAAATAACCGCTTTACATTATGTGGGCCGAATGCTTGTTAGTCTCTTGACGTTGTATAAAAAGCACTGAGGCTAGAAACGGATACTTCAACAAGATTTAATAAAACAAAATTGTTCTCTTCATAACGTGACATCGTGATACATAATATACAAGGCAAGTACGGAGGCCGGGACACTTGCTTGTCACCCCTGATTAAACTTTATTGAGCGACGTTCTACTGGTGACAACCCTTTGTTCTAATTCCGTTACCAACATCAAGGGAACGGCAACAACTCGCGCCACCTTACTGCACAGACATAAAACTGAATTTAGCTTGTGAAAACGGTAAAGATACGTTTGCAACGAATGGGTTCGCTTCAAACAATTAAGGGGTATGCTCTAATTTTACTATTGACGACGCCCCTGATGGGCGCAGTTTAAAAAACGCCGTTGGAAAAACTGTAATTTGATTTGGAGAAATGTACCCTTTCGAGTAACGCTGTTATCTGTGAGATGCTCTTGTTTGTAAACAGTGAGTGCATGGAATTAGGCCGGGCAAAGTAGCTTTTTGAACAACGGGCGAATTGGACGCGTATTTTTTTAAGTGTCTGTATTTCTCGAAAGAGAAATAAAATGAATGCAATTTGATCTAACCTGTTCCTTTGTTTGCTTTCGCCACCAATTAGTTCAGATGAATTAGCGCCGGCCGGCACACACCCACTACCGTTAATATATGCATGCCGTCGCCGCTATGGCTGCTTTTTGATGGCTGAGATACGGCCGACTAGATAGTGATGATGGAATTTGACGTGATGATACATACATAACATCACGCCTGTTTCCCATTGGGATAGGGCAGAGACTATGTAACGCCAAGAACACCGATCTAAATATGCCTCTCTCGCCTCTTCCACACTTATCCATGCTCTCCGTTTTTAAGTGCTCTTGATTTGGCCCTTTTTCAGCACATCATTTATTTGACCTATATACCCTTGGCGGGTCCTGCCATGCAATTCTGTAAGCGACTCGTAATGGCTGTGTGCGTCACTGTGATCACAGATGTCACAGCTTTGACATCGTCTACTGCGATCACGGCTTTTTATTTGGCATTCTATAAGGCTGTAAGCGTACGCGAGGCTGTTTGCCTTGTAGAATTCCAATTCCAAACGCAGCCTTGCGGCGCTAGTGTCGCACAACCATGAAAAGCGACACTAAGGAATTGCAATTTTGTGTTCAAGGCTATAACAGCCGATGTTTTCGAGGATGTAAGGATGTTTGCTCTTACAGAATTGCATGGCTGCTGATATCTCCAAATACGTGAAGATATAACGTCTTATTTCTTCTGGGATAGACAGTGAGGACTGAGCGTGTGTAGCTTTAGTTTTAGACTACTTCAAACAATGTCCTTAGATACGAGTATCTCACTACACAATCATTAACATTCATAGCTGTTTTCGTGCACGCCCTCCTGTTTCTAGCGCTACTGTCAACTTATGATAAAACACGACCAATATGGTCGTGTTTTATCATAAGTTGACTGTCGTATAGTTAGTTTTATACAACTTCGGGAGTCATATAAGCATACAGCCCACCTAATATAAAGCAGTTACCTTAGCCTGTGAAATTGCTTAAGCATTGCAATACATTAAGTATCATTGCAGCAATTCCTTAGGAACTTAGTGATATCCTCACTTGCAGGAACACAACAACCCTATAACGAATTATTATTTACCTGCGGAAAATTACATGCAAACCGTTATCCAACGCTCCTGATATCACCTTCTGATAAAACACGACCAATTAAGTCGTATTGGTTTCTATCCATTCCTACATCCTTCCAATATCACGGCATATATATATATTTTATCGTTCTTTCTACATGTTCAAACCAACGGCGCATGCCTTTTCATATCTTAATACTGATACTCACTTTTAGACCGATTACTGTCTTTCTTAAGTCCTCACTGCGAACTAACTGCTTGTCTGTATGTATGTGTAGTTGTGCTCTATCTTTATTTCACCGAGAAGAACTTCGTTTGTTTATTTTCAGGGTGCACCAGGTGCAAGTAAAGTTGGCTTTGGCTTCGAACATAAAAGTTTATTATATACTACGTCAAGAGACATACAAGCACACGGCTCAACACGCGGTTACCGTAGTCTATTAACGCTTGTAAAACCTAGAGTATTACCCGTGCGATGCTGCCACTGCTGCTAATACAGCAACTCCTTAGAAGCTTACTGGTGATTTCCATCATACGCAGGAATACGACAACCCTCTAGAGAGTTGTTATTTGGCTACTGTTTGCTGTGAGTTGGAGGTAATTCCCCTGACGGGCTGTTTGATGCACCCTACCTCTCTTAAAAACACCGAGACCAAGTAATACAGAAATGTTCATACTCACAAATGTTTGTCCTGTGTGGGAATCGAACCTACGAGCGTTGGTATCCAAGGCGTGTTATTAACGGCGGCACTACCGAGCTCGTCAAAAGTGTTTCACATACCTCAAGAGTCATAGTTAAGAAGTCCAAGAGTGAGGTTTTGTTTAAGAGAAGTATAGCGCATCAAAGCAGCCCGACTGGGGAAGTGCCTTACAAAATAACAAGTCCCTGGAGGATTGTTGCGAGTGACTGAGGCTACCAGTAAGCTCCTAAGGAGTTGCTGTGTGGCTATTACAGCGGAGCTGGCATTACGCGAGTGATACGTTATTGCAAGCGTTCATTAGCTACGGTAACGGCTATACATCAGGTGGGCTGTATGCTTGAACGTCATCAGGCGATGTATAAAAAAAACCATGACAACCAAATTGGTCGTATTTTGATGGCGTTTGGTGACGTTAGTAGAGTTGGAATAGGTAGTTGTATTGGTAACAGTAGGGGTGGCAACGCAGAAGCAATACCGCCTGTATTGCCAGCCTGCATAGGCTAACCACTAGGTACTATAATTTTCAGGTAACTTTAAATAAGATTAGGGTTGGCAACACATGAGTGACACCCCTGATGTTGCAAATGTTCATAGGCTACGGTGACTGTTTAACATCAGGCAGGTCGTATGCTTGATTGCCACCTTAGTGCTATAAAATAGAATGGAAAAAAGATGGGCCGTGTGCCCTTTTTTATACAATACGTTGTGAGGCATACAAACATACGGTACACCTGATGGAAAGCGGTTACCGTAGCCGATGAACGCTCGTAATACTTTATGCATCACTCGCGCGATGCCAGCAACTACTTTTTGGAGCTTAATGGTGACGTCACTCACGCACGTACCGAACGAACCAGGGATTTATTATTTGGCTGCGGTTTTCTGTGAGGTTTAGGTACTTCCCCAAACGGACTGTTTTGACGTACCCTGCATCTCTTAAAAACATCGAAAGCAAGACAGACAGTCATGTTCATGGACACAAATGTTTGCCCTGTGTGAGAATCGAACCCACGAGTGTAGGTGACGAAGAAACGTAATAGCGCGTTTCGCCATCTGCATCCACACGTATAAAAAATCAGCCAAATTGATTTTTTTTTATTTATTTGGACACGGCATATGACAGCCAGGGTCTACTTGGTGGGCTGCAGGACACTGGTTTCCAGGAATAGAAGCAACGAAATACCATACACTTCAAGTTGTCTTGACGCGTCTACTATGCCTAGAAGGTGCCTTTTCACATGCTTCGTATTATGTATATTAATGCCGTAGATATATATTTAATCACGTAGTGTATCTTGCAGCAGTAATATAGACTATAATATTCTGGTATTTTTCATAAGGACAAGAATAACACAGCCAATAATATCCGTCACTGTAGTCACGGAGCCGAGTAACGAGGGCAGACGTAATAAATGTGTACATTTTCTCACAACCTGAACGCTTAGCCGCCATGTTAACTAGGAATATATATATTGAGACCGCCATCATTAGACTATATTAATATATGTTTTATACTACGTCCGGAGACAAACTAGCAAACGTTCCACCTGATGTAAAGTGGTTGCAGTAGCCTATGAATGCTTGCAACATCAGTATTGGCACTCTTTTTATACAACGTCGGGAGGCATACCCTCCAGGGAGTTGTTATTTGCCCTCGCACGTTACCAGCCCCACTGATAACACAATAACTCCTCACGAGCATGTTGGTGAGAGTCGCAGTCATACGATATCCTCCTGATTGGTACCATCACTTACTCGCAGGAACACAACAGCTCTCTAGGCAGTTGTTATTCAAGAAAAAATTAAAGGAGTACCATCTGTTTCTGTATATATATATATATATATATATATATATATTATATATAACACGATCAATTTGGTCATGGTAGGTAAGTCTTTGCCTTCCTCAGCTCCTACATCCTTCCACTTTGGCGTTGTATATCTGATTCGTAATCCTTTCTTCCTGCATTCTTGTTCTACATGTTCGATATACAATCTCATCCACTTGTTCCAACACTTCGTCATCAACCGTAATCCTTACATTGGTTCAGGTTTCTCCTCTTTCAAATACCATTATCTTTGTTTTCTTCGCATTCAATAGTAAGGCTTTCTCCATACAATCGTCTTTCATTATTGTGACCAGTGTTTGCAGTTCAGATGGTGTTTCCGCTAATAGTAGGGCATCGTCTGCATAAGCAGATAAATCATGACTAAGCCACCCATGCGTAATCCTACATTCGTCGATCTTATTCTCTGTAGAGAACTATCGAGATACAGAATAAACAGCCTAGCAGACAAAATGCAACCATGCTATGCAACCATCCGTACACGTGCTGAGCAATTCTTGTAGCTGGACTGCACAGCACGGAGCAATGGACCGTCAATTCCATTTCACGGCAATATGTACCACAGTTCCTTTCGCACAACCCTATCAAACGCTTTTTCAAGATCCACAAAACAGAAAAATCCTTCTGGTCTATGGCTAGATGCTTCTCCACGATATTGCGGAGCGAGAAAACTTGATCCGTACATCCTCCTCCATTTCGGAATCCTCCCTGTGCCCCCACAGCATTTCATCTGATTTCACCCTTGTTCTCCTTTCATATACCTTGTTATTTTACTTGATGAAAAAAAGGGGTACTAAAAAGATATATAAATTTATTAGGGCTATTTTATAATATAATAAGTATAAAAAAAGGTAACTATAAGTTCGGCTAAAATGGTCTTTAAGAACTCGTTCCGCACTGTCTCACCGGAATCACTGAATGTAAAACTGGTGGAATGGAGAAAGCGGCCGTCGGCTATAGTGGCCAACGACTGCAGTTGGGGACGTCAGCACCCCAGAGAGCTTGCAGGTCCGTGAGGAACTCACGGACGTCGTAGACCACGTTGCTGAAGAAAGTATCGGTGAGGACGGCCTCGCGCTCCTACACCGCAGCGGTAAGAGTCACCAGACGTCCACAGCAAAGGCTGGAGTATATGGAAAATATATGTTATTATAATGTCCGGAGATTCACAGTGGATAAGAGACAGAGATTTTCGATGTTTCACCACGTAGCCACACAGCAGGGGTTGGTGGTCTCAGACGTGATGTCAAGTATCTTTTTTATCGTCAGATCTTGCTCCAGACTTCCTTCAGACTGACTTGTTTTCTGTTTTCCGACACTAAAATGTAATATTTTAAAATTTTGAATTACAAATCAATATTTTTGACAAATTGTCATAGACTAAACAGAGCATGCAAAGAGAAGATTTTATATAAATCATTAAATAAGGTTGTAACATTACAACCTATACATATACTTTTGCTGCTAAGCAGATCAAACTGACCTACTACCTGAACTGAAACCGTATAGTTGTCGCAGTCCATGCGTGAACCCTTGCCTTTATACAAGGGCACGATGACTGCGCGTCCGTTATCAAACAATTATATATATATATACTATTACTTACTGAACTGCAAACACTGGTCACAATATATATATATACTATACTTGTACGTATGAAATAATTGTATATATGTATGTATATTATCACGCCAGGTCCCTTGCGGAGTAGGCAGAGAGAACCGAGCGCCATAAGACGCGGTCCTTACACACTTCACTCGCTTCTTTCACATTCATAGCTCTTTTCATGCACGCTCGCCGGTTCCTAAGGCTCCTGACATCACCTTCTGATAAAACACGACCAATTTGGTCATGGTCAGGTTAGTCTTGGTCTTCCTCGGCTCCTACATCCTTTCACTTTCGCATTGTATATCTGTTTTGTCATTCTTTCATCTTGCATTCTTTCTACATGTCCGAACCAACGGAGCATGCCCTTTCTTATCTTAACACCGACACCCTCTTTCAGTCTAACTCTTTCGTACGTCATCATTTCGAACGCCATAATTTCGTCATAATAGTATGTATTAAATAAATAGCTGGATTAATTTCTTGAACTACTAAATTACCTATGATTTTGATATCGTTTGCTCGTCCATTCGACCGTGAACATTCATCAAAGTGTTCAATAGTGGAAGAGATATTAAAAAGTTTGTCCGTACTCCATGTAATTGTAGACTGATTAGTTTCCCCTCGAGATGGGCCCGAGTTCTTCGTCCCCATTATAAAGTCTTTAAGAGTCCGAGATAAAATCCCATTTCAATATCGAATTAGGACTTACTTCGCGATTACATCATAAGATTAATGACGAACTAATTTAGACGGGATGATGCCACTGGTAATGATTGACAGATTTTTTCTCCGCTGTGTTGTACTCGGAAGGGGACGTTATTTTGGTGCTGTGAAAACTAAGATGACTTCTTTTAGTATTGTCTTAGGTTTATACATTGAATATAACAATTTTTAACGAAGGTAACGCGTGTTTTATTTATTCTGTTCTTCCTGCGACCACGGACGCTGCAAAGCATTCGAAACAGCGAACTTAAATTTGAAACGTCAGATTCAACAAAATAAATAATAAAACACGCGACACTTCCGTTAAAAATTATTTAATTCTATGACTTCTTTTATTCGTGTGGAACAGGTAACAGTGGGGGCAAGTTAACTTGGAATGGAAAGGAAGGGAATTCGTCACTGGGTACCCGGTTCGAAGCCCATTACACTCTTTTCCACTACAACCTAGCTGACCCGGCAAACATTATTCTGCCACATATATTATTTCTTATTTTTTTTTCTTTTTGAAATATACTTTACGACCTCTTCACATACCTATTAAATATACATAAACAATTTCATAAACATCGGTATAGCCGATTCGGAGGAGTGCGACCACAAACACCGTGACACGACATTTAGATATATATATATATATATATATATATCTTATATATATATATATAAGATAAATAACATAGAAGATTTACTTGTTTATATGTTTGTTTATTTGAACGCGCTAATATCTCGCGGAACTACCAGTCTTTTTTACATTTGATTGCCTAGTTCTTGAAGGATTATAGGCTATTCAACATCATGACACGACCCACAGAAGCCGAGGAAAATGAATAAAGTAGAAATTGCAGGATGCAGTGCAGGTAATTATTAGACTGTCCCTTTCCTTAATTTACGAAGTTTCTCTACTATTCTTCTATGCTCTTTTATTGCTAAGTCGATCAAACTGAT
The DNA here is from genome assembly GCA_947507595.1 of Pyralis farinalis. NCBI lineage: Eukaryota > Metazoa > Arthropoda > Insecta > Lepidoptera > Pyralidae > Pyralis > Pyralis farinalis. Next base: position 37,180,019 of record OX382264.1, on the reverse strand, counting down.
AGTCCTATAGGTGGCGCTGTCCATTCGATTCGTCCATAGCTACTTTAACCACTTTCATCATATTACTGACATGAATTTATTGTAATATCTAATTTACAATTTGAATATTGGCGAGTTTCTTTCCTCATTTCTTCTTCGCCAATGTCATTTCCGAAATGGTAACAGATAAAAAAAAGAACAATAGTAAGAGAATTGAATAAGATACAACAAGATTATATTTCAAAAATGTAAGACGTGTCTAAGTGCCCGCGAGTTCTTTCTAGTTCTTCTTCGTAGTCGTTCTTATATGCCTCTCGGAATTTTATAAAAAAAAGTAATATATACTACAAGCGTATGTGTACTTGAATTTAATATGAGCTAGCAGTCGATGTCGGCGTCGCGACGCCCGTTGATGCCTGAACATGCTAAGTCGAGACGAAACATTAATCAGTGTCTGTTGAAAATACGCCGCCATTTTTTACAAAAGCACCGACGTTGTTTTTTCGTCGTCAAACAAGTACCTACTCGTGTCTACATAAATTTCATTATTGTTCGTTCCATTTAGCGACAAGAATTTTTTGAATTTCCTTTGAACTTTTTAAATAAATGCATACTTACCGGATTTAATTTTAAAAAAAAAACGAATGCAAATTTTTGTGTTGCCAGTCAACAAATTATCTTGCATAGTAGATTTACCGCGAAAACAATTATAAACTTGAAAATAGATATGGATAAATTTGAGGGAACTCGAAAAAGAATAAACAGCAGGGCACGCGAGACGTTAGGGATTGAAATTATCAAGTAATTTAATAAAGAGGACGATAAGTCGAACGGGCGTCCGCTCCCTTGCGGCGGGAGGCGCCGCTAGATAAAAGGAAATAAGTTTAAACGAGAAAAGTTGGAGATAGCGCGGACAGGCCGCCGCTGACGTGCGTCACAGTCTTATTCTGGCCTGTACTTGGACCACCGCGAGTTACAGGCCGGGTTGGGATGTCCGCAGTTTCACTTACATTTTAATTCGATTCTTGCTCTGTAATTGTGACTAGTTTTTAATCACAGCTAGGAGATAACGTGTAAAAATCCTATTCTAAGTGTTTATTTATACTAATGTTGGTTATACATGGGGCACACTAAAAGTTTTGCACTTCTAGCTAATCGGAACTATTTGAATTTCGAATGTTATATTTTTTGAAACGTTGCAACCTACTTAGTAATAAAAAAAAAACAATTGGCGGGAAATCATTTGTCAATTGTTTTTTATCACACATCAAAGTTCTACGTACGCAACGAAAATGGAATTGACTCGAAAAGATTTTAGAGCGATGATTTTTTATGATTTTAAAAGTTCTCTCTCTCCGCAAGACTGTGCTGCTCGTCTTCAAAATGCTTTTGGGAGAGAAGCACCTTCTTTGAGCACCGTGAGGCGATGGTTTGCTGAATTTGAGTGAGGTCGAGTTTCTTTACATGACGTATTTCGTGAAGGGCGGCCTTCAACTGCCGTCAACGTAAATAATGTGGCTACTGTTAAGCGGCTAATTGAAGAAAACCCGCGGATTCGACGAGCTCGGTGGCGCAGTGGTGAAACGCGCTGTTACGCTACTTTGACACCAACGCTCGTGGGTTCGATTCCCACACAGTACAAACATTTGTGTGCATGAACATGTCTCTTTGTATTGGTCTGGGTATTTTCTATGTATAATAAGTATGTATTTACAAAAAAAATGTATTTACGTATGTTTATCAGTTGTCTAGTACCCATAACACAAGCTTCGCTTACTTTGGGACTAGATGCGCTGTGTAATTTGTCAGACAATATTTATTTATTATTATTATTATTTATTATTACCTATGAGACAATTCGAGAACTATTGGGGATTGGTATGAGCCAAATTCAGAAAATTTTACACGAAGAATTGAAAGTTCGGAAACTTTGTTGTCGCTGGATCCCTCATGAACTGACAGCGGAGCAGAAGCGGGCTCGCGTGGAATGGTGCTCACAGATGCTACTGAAGTACGACCACGGACATTCTAATACTGTTTATGACATTGTCACAGGAGACGAAACGTGGATTTATTGTTTTGAACCCGAAAAAAACAGCAATCTTGTGAATGGGTGTTTGAAAATGAGAACAGGCCAACAAAAGTGAGGCAGGCGAGAAACGTTGGTAAAAAAATGATCGCGTTTTTTTTTCAGCTACGGGTCCCATCTGCACAATTCCACTTGAAGATCAAAAGAGTGTTAATGCCGAGTGGTATTCTACCATTTGTTTACCCAGGGTGTTAGAAAAAGTTCGCGAAAGACGAAAAGACGCCAAAAAGCTGCGTTCTCCTACATCATGACAAAGCTTCTTCACACACGGCCAACAAAACAAAGTAATTTTTAACTTCCGAAAAAGTACAACTCCTTATCCATCCTAGCACCCTGTGATTTCTGTATTTTCCCCAAAATCAAAGATTTGATGAGAGGTTTCACTTTTACCAACTGCGACAAGGCAGTGATAGCGTTCAATCAGCACGTAGAAAACATGCCTGCAGATCTGTGGTCCTCCTGTTTTAAAAAATGGTTCGATCGCATGAAAAAATGTTTAAAATGTAAAGGAGAGTATTTTGAAAAGCAATAAACATAATATTTTGGTTATAACATGTTGTTTTTTTAAGTTACGCAAAACTTATAGTGTGATCTACTTATTCTACATAACAAAATATTGAAATGTATTTAAGAAGGAATTTGTTCCACTCAAAACTATGTGCTATGGACATAATCTTATCTATTATAGCTGTGCCCGCGACTTCATCCGCGCGGAATAGTTATATTTTTATTATTTATTTATATTAATAAAAATAAATAAAATTTCAAAAATAAAAGTAGCCTAAGTTACTCCTTATTACATCAGGTACCTGCTAGTGAAAGTCCCGTCAAAATCCGTCCAGCCGTTTCAGAGATTACCCGGAACAAACAGACAGACAGACAAAAATAGTAAAAAAAATATTTTGGTATATATGTACCGTCCATGTGCATTTAATAAGAAGCATCTATTTTAATATTACAAACAGACACTCCAATTTTATTAATCTGTATAGATTTAATACGTATTGTTTCTTGACGAGCTCCCACACAGAACAAATATTTGCGTGCATGAACATGTCTGTTTGTCTTGGTCTGGGTGTTTTTAAGAAAGGTAGGGCATATCAAAGCAGCCCGACTGGGGAAGTCACCTCACAGAAAATCGCAACCAAATAACAACTCCTTGGAGGGTTGTTGTGTTCCTACGTGGGGGTGATGTCACAATTAAGACTCCTAAGGAGTTGCGGTGCTAGCAGTAATGTATTGCGAGCGTTTATAGACGACGTTGTATAAAAAAATGACACACATTTATCTAGCCGTTATTGGATACAGGACAATCAAGTTGTGAATCAATATACTTAGTTGTATTAATAATTTTGTAAATAGTTTAAAGATATTCAATTTCTTTTGAAGTAATGAAATAATCGACTAAAGAAAGCGTTGGGGACAGAAGGAATTACGTACATTGACCTCCCGTGTACAACGTAGTTCTATAACATTTTTTAATCTATACTATAAAGCGAAATAGTTTGTTTGAACGCGGTAATCTGTGGAACCACTGGCATTTACAAAATTATTTTTGCCCAGGTCATGAGGGAGGTTATAAACTCTTAGAAGTCGAGAAAAAAGAAAGAAATTAGAAAAAAATACAAAATATATAAAATTGTAGAATTAAGAATTTACTACAACAATCACTAAAAGATATTAATTTTCTTAGAACGGGGCTTACTCTGTCTACAGCCTGGAGACACGCCGCGACGAAGGTTCATTCGCTCCGGCTGCACATACGAGTACATAGGCATATATATATACATAACAAAATACATACATAACAAAAAGCTCTGTGAGAATAACAAATTGTCGATCGATTGAAAACGTTACGTTAGAAAACAGAATATCGACATTACATAGTTATTACATAACTAGCAGAAGCCCGCGGCTTCGCACGCATGAGATTTGGGCTTTTAGTAGCCTTTATTTCTCTGTAGACATGCAATTTTTTTTTTTTTTTTTTTTTTTTTTCTTTTTTTTTTTTGACCTGACTATGTAGTTAGCCCCGAGTGGGCTGTCACTACGTCACCGGACTAGAGAGGCGGGCGTGAGGCGCCACAGCCTAGAAAACAAAGTTAAGCGACAGCCTAAGGGCCCCCGAGAGGGGTCGGACCTCGGCTCAGGACGTCGCTGGAGAAACAAATCGAACACGCGGGTTTGTGCCTGAAGGGCCTGTCGGAGAGAGGCGCCCAGATACCGTGGGCTACCGGTACCTGGTGTATCGCGCAGAAGTCCTTACTCTTCGCGCCCGGAGCCGCCGAGCGCGGTGTGTGTCTGGAGTGTTGGGGTTGGAGGGGGAGAGGTAGGGGGCGTTCGCAACAGTAATGCGATCATCGGGATCAAAGAGTGAATTTCGCGGTCTGTGCTGGAACCCCCGGGCGTCGATCCGCGGGGTGTAATTGACAGCGCGGGCTATCAATGGGTTGGGGTGTTGGGAGGCAGTTTCGAAGTAGCGTCTAGACGCTTTCTTCATGAAACTAATGATGGAAGGGAGTTCAAGGTCGAGATGGAGATCTGCGACCCTGAGATAGTGAGGGGCGGCGGTTGCATTACGGGCAAACCGGTTTTGGATAATCTGGAGCTTAGCCAGATGGGAGCGCGCAGCGTGTGCGAACACTACGCTGGCGTAAGTGAGAACGGGGCGGATGCAGGATTTGTAGAGTGTACACTTATTTCTAAGTGACATTCTACGATTCCTGAATATCGGACCGAGCCGGCCTAGGTAGAACGCGGCTTTGTTCCTAACAGCGGTGATGTGAGGTCCAAACGTCATTCTGGAGTCTAGGATGACACCTAGGTATTTGGCCTTCTCGACCCATGGGATGGGTCGGCCGAACAATGAGATGGGGCGCACGGTCCTATGTTGGGAATCGGGTCTCGTAAGACCTTGTGGATCCCGAGAAAAGAACACTGCGGCACTTTTCTCCGGATTCACCTCGATTCGCCAACGTCGGAACCATTCGCCTAGAGCGTTAGCCGCTCTCTGAAGCCTATCCGATATGTTGGATTTGGCTCGTTCGGAAGTGTAAAGTGCCGTATCATCGGCGAAGAGGGCTAGCTCCACGAAGGGAGTCTTGGGAACATCGTTGGTGTACAACGTGTATAGGATAGGACCGAGCACGGAGCCCTGAGGGACCCCGGCTCGGATAGGATGCGGTGAAATTGTTTCTGTTTAAAAAAAAACAAAGTTCAGGGTCGTACATGCAACCATAGAGCGATTCAATTTTCGTACAGCGCCATCTATTGACCGTTACAGGAGGCAACGTATATGTATTTTATTTATATTACATAACAAATGCGGTTATTTTATGTTACAAAAAATACGTATTCTATGAAAATAATAAAAATAAAATTGCAAAGTCCCCCGAAGGGGAAGATATTTCCCCCTAATTTTAACAGTTTTTTATCTTTTACCCCGTAAATATTGAGGGTGCCTGCACCCTCAATATTTACGGGATAAAAAGTACCCTATATTCTGCTCTGAACAATCCTCTACCTACCAGTGAAAGTCCCGTTAAAATCGGTTCAGCCATTTCGAAGATTAGCCCGGACAAACAAACAGACAGACAGACAGACAAAAAAGTTAAAAATGCGTATTTAGGCTTTGGTAACGTGAAAATAATAATATGAGCTTAAGATAAAGGTTTTATTTTGAAATCACAGACAGACACTTCAATTTTATTTATATGTATAGATGTATAGATTGCCCCATTGGGCATAAATTTACTGTGGTCTATGATTTGTCTCTCGTTTTTCTTCGTTGGAGAACGAACCAGCTGAGAGATCAAGGTGATGCGAGTGAAATTCAATCTTACGGCGAGTGGTGAATATATTTGTGCAAATTAGCGCATATACAGGACGTCCCAAAAGGCAGACGGAGACATGTCGCAATTGTTTGTCTATGTCGTGAACTGTTTGCGACTATTCCAGGGTTAACTGCATACGTAATGCTGACTTGGACTCGTGTACACACCTTGACATCAAATATTGACCACTGAATCTGAGCTGCGAGTGAATAATGCAGTAGACGGTAGACTTGTCACCAAATTAATGATGCAGTGGAATTCCTTCATTTGCAACAGCTTTAAAGCCAAATTTTACTCGCACGTGGTGCACCGCGTTGTATAACAAACGGCCCTTAGGGGAAAGAGACGTGTGATGATGTTGAACATTGCAGCTTGTCTTGGTGCGGGTATTTTTAAGAGAGACTCTACCTTTCTAGTGGCGATGCCTAAAAGTGGTTACCGTAGCTTATGATTTATGATCGCTTGCAATACACCAAGTTACACATTGTCACCCGTGCTGCTAACATAGCAACACCTTACGGGTTTACTCGTGACCTTACTAAATTTTAGGAACACAACACTACTCCAGGGAGTTGTTATTTTATTGCGGTTTTCTGTGAGGTGGAGGTTTTTCCCGTGTCGGGTTTTTTTGATGCGCCCTCTCACTGTTCAGCTCTTCCTGTGAAGGTAGAAAAGCTGTTAATGCGCTAGTGATACTTCCTGTGCAAGCATTCATAAGCTACGGTAACCCCGGACGATTTGTGATTTGATTGGTGACGCAGTGGCTAATAACGTTGTTTTAACACCAGGACTCGTAGGTTAAATTCCCACACAGGACAAACATTTGTAAGCATGAACATGTCTGTTTGTCTTGGCCTGGGTGTTTTTAAGAGAGGTAGGCCACACAGGAAACCGCAGCCAAATAACAACTTCTTGGAGGGTTATCGTATTCAAGCGATTGAATGAGGTTGCCAGTAAACTCCTGCGGAGTTGCTGTGTCAGCAGCAGAAGAGACATCACACGAGCGATACTTAATGAATTGCAAGCGTTCATAGGCTACTGTATCTACTTATATTTTTTATACCACTAAGGTGGCAAACAATAATACCGCCTGCCTGGTAAGTAGTGACCGTAGCCTATAGACCACCAGGGGTGTCACTCTTGCGTTGCCGACCCTCATACTTAAATCAGATGGGCCGTATGCTTTAAAGCTCCCCCCTATATCTTATATAGAAAAACCACTTTACATCAGAAGGGCCGTATGCTTGTTTGCCTCTCGACATTACAAAAAAAAAACATACTGTATAAAGGGTCCGATCGATAGAATGTAGGTACGCCGTTGTAAGCCTCACTTACCTGTTAGTTTTCTTTGTTCGCTCACCTTTCTAGCTGATAATTACTTTTGTTTAGAAAGACTTCATCAGCAGAATATCATCTAACTAGCGCCTTCCCGCGATGTCAATTTCATGGGTTTCATTTTTTTCGCACGGAATCCTAAAACTTTTTCTAAAATAAAAGTAGCATATGTTGCTCTTCATGACCTCACTTATCTTCCATCAATATTAGTCTAGCAGTTTCGGAGGTTAGCTAGAAACAGACAGATTAACAGACAGAAAATAGATGTTTTGTGTGTATATATAACAATAATAATACGAATTGCTGTCTGTCTGTATGTCTGTTAAGACCCTTTTTCTCATTTACGAATAGCAAAAAGCTGTTATTTTGATGTTACAAACAGACACTGCATGAGAGGTAGGGCGCACTAAAGCAGCCCGTCTAGGGAAGTACCTCCACCTCACAGAAAACCGCAGCCAAATAACAACTCCCTAGAGGGTTGTTGTGTTCCTGCGTGTGAGTGAGGTCACCAGAAAGCTCCCAAGGAGTTGATGTGTAAACAGCAGAGGAGGCATTTACATCAGGTGGGCAGTATGCTTATATGCCTCTCGACGAAAAAACACTTATATTTGATTTATTTATATAAAAAATGTAGGCTTCACAGGCTAGTGTCAGGTTGAAATAGGTTGTTCAGGAATGCATGATCGATAGTAAAGCCTAGCAACACACAGAGCTAGGGCGGCATACGCCAAAGGAATTAAAAGTTATTTACTAATGACAGATGAATAATATAATTCATTATATATATTTATTTATTTTATTTATGTATTCTCTCTTCCAATCCACCCCCACCTCCAACTCAACATGGGCACTGCGATGGATTTGTCATTCGTAGTATGTTATTCTAACAACTAACATGTGGATACATGAAGAGACGGAACACGAGTCGCAGAGACGACTGGGGCAGCAGTTGAAGCACCATATGGCGGGCGATCGCAAAACAACCCCAGCACCCGTGGCAGAGGTGACCGGATCAGCCATGGCAGCAACCACATGCATCTACTAATGGTACAAATAGTTTTTAATGAACTAATTGGTGGCGGAAGCACTTAAAATAGTTTAAATCAAATTGCCTGTATGTTTGACTTTCGCAAAATGACGCCTGTAAGAAGTGTTCGCTTCAGTGGTCGAAATTTGGACCTTATGGTAAAATTGAGACAGGAAATATCCTTGTTCATTGTACCACTGAGATCATTTAAAATATAGTACATATTCTGTATTGCACCAAAATGTAAGGAGCATGAAGCGTGGCAAATAATAACTTCTGAATAAAGGCCTCGTCTACGTTACGAGCTCGGTGTCAGCAGTAAACTCCCAAGGAGTAGCTGTGTTAGCAGCAAAGGTGGCATCACGCGAGTGATACTTAATGTATTACCAGCGTTCTTAGGCTACGGTAACCTCAGGTGGACCGTATGCTTGTTATGCCTCCCGATGTTGCATAAAAAAAAGTGGAAGGTTGGGAAATAACTGCTTCTAGTTACTGTTCCGTACCTCAAAAGGAAAAACGAAACCCTTTTAGGATCAGTTTGTTGTCCATCTGTATGTCTGTTAAGATCCCTTTTCTCAGGAACGGGTGGAGCTATCGAACTGAAATTAATATCAAGTACTCAGGTCTGCAATCGCATCGAGCAATGCAAAAATCAAACTTCTAAGTCAACGCAATGAGAAGATATGGTTGTTTTTGCCTCGTTTATGCGCATATTTTGACACTTGCAAGGGCACTAAAATCTGTAGGGTACTTCCCGTTGACCTAGAATCATGAAATTTGGTAAGAAGGAATGTCACGTAGCACAAATAAAGGAAAAAAAATCTGAATACTGTAAACTTGTAGTCACAGCACAAAAATCAAAGCGAAACCAATTTTTTACGGAACCCTCGGTGCTCGAGTCGTACTAGCACTTGACGGCTATTGTTTTTAACAACATTAAAGTTTGTCAATAGCTAAAATCGGTTGATTATTTGTCAGGGGTCTGTTTGTGTAAGAGGGAAAGATACGGAACAGACATACTGAACTGATTTATTTACGGACACGTAGATTAACTATGTAATCAAGGACACTTCTTCTTCCGTTATTCCATTTCCTCATTCAGTAGGATTGGTGAGGTCCGAAGACACTGATTATGATAAGGAGCAACTGTTGTCAGACCTCCATATGCCAATCTGACTTTTCTTAGGGTAGGTCACATCTTTCGAAATATATTTTCTTGCACGCGATATCTTCCTTCAGCTCCGAGAGAGTGATAATTATAAATATGTACATAAATCCGAAAATATGAATTTAGTTTACCCCACACCAAGACTCGAATCAGCGACCAGTTGGATCATAAGCTTGTTCAATATCCACTAAGTTACCACTGCTCTAACTAAGAACGCTTGAAACATGATGAATGCGTTTAACACGAAGTTAAACATAATTGTTAATAGATTCAGGCGTTATTTTGCGAAAGTCAAATTTACATGCAATTTGATCTAACCTGCTTTGTGTGCTTCCGCCACCAATTAGTTCATACGGCCTAGCGAGACGACGGGGCCAGTCGTGGCAGCGACGGTGGTGGGGGCATGCGGTTTCTGTTCCAGATGGCGGACGACCGCAGCAGCCGAGGCAGAGACTACCGGAGCAGCCATGGCAGCGTCGGCATGTTGCATCAACTAATGGTAGTGGGTGGGTTCCGGCCGGCGCTAAACCGGCATGAACTAGTGGCGGAAGAACACAAAGCAGGTTAGATCAAATTACAAATTAAATATAATTACTATTTAGTTAGAAAAAAATCCATACGTTGATTTAGTAACGCAAATTTAGATTTTCATTAACTTGAGTTATTTGCAAGTTCAGAGGTCACGTCGACGTCTATACGTTTTAGTCTAAGTTAAGATGATTAAAGTACCTTAAGTAAGTAAGGTTGCCAAATTCTATTTGCGCTATTCTAGTTTCTATGTAAGAAATTGCTGTCAAAATTTGAACTAAATCCTTACCGACTTCTAAGCATATCAGTAGGTTCAACCACAAGTACACTTACGTAGTACGTACATATTGAAGTTTAGCGTTATTAAGTAGTTTTATAGAGGATAGGTTTAATCTAATTAATAATAATTAATCTTTACTAATATTATAAAGCAAAACTGTTTATTTGTCTAGAACTACTTGAAAAAATCTTTTCAGGAACACCGTTCCTATATGAAATCTATATGTTTGTCTGTGTTTGTCTGTCGCTTTTTTCGAATATTCGAATTTTGACTTCAGATTCGGATTCAGCATATAAAAGTAGAATAGGAATGTTCAGGAACACCGTTCCTATCTCTTAAGGAACATGGTCAAAATGTCGAATAATTAAAAAAAAAATTGAATCTATACATCTATACATATAAATAAAATTGAAGTGTCTGTCTGTAATTTCAAAATAAAGCCTTTATATTAAGCTCATATTATTATTTTCACGTTACCAAAGCCATTTGAAGCCAATTCTTACCAAATTCTTGAAGAAGGTATTCAACATCACGGCACGGTCTTTGGAAGCCGAACCAAAAGAAAGAAAGTAAGAAAAAGTGATTCCCACGGGATACCGCGACATGCTGGGACGAAGTCGCGGGCTGAAGCTATTGTTTGTATATAAGGTAAGAATTACTAACAGAGAATAACAGAACTAAGTTCAATTTAAACGAGAAACGAGACAATGTTTAGCCAAATTATTGAAAGGTTTCAATGTAAGCGAGAAAGTTTTTAATTAAAGTTAACCACCCTAATTTTGGTTTACCAAAGCAACGTTTTAACTATTGTAATATCTTAATAGATTCAGACGTTATTTTGCGAAAGTGAAATTTACATGCAAATTGACCTAACCTGCTTTGTGTGCTTCCGGCACCCACCCACTACCGTTAGTAGATGCAATACGCCGTCGCTGTCATGTCTGCTCCGGTAGACTTTGCTACTGCGGTCGTCCTCGCGATTGCCCGCCATCTGGAACAGAACCGTATGCACCCGCCACCATTGCTGCCACGACTGCCCTGGTCGTCGCTGCGGCAGGCAGCGACACGACCAGCGCGTCGCTGCCTGCCGCAGCGTCATTTTATGAGCCGATTTGAAAAAAACTTTTTTTAATTGAAAGAGTATACTTCCAGATTGGTCCCATTTTTTTTTCATATGATAAGTTCTGATAGTGGGGTTTGTGAAGATTTGAGAAAACTCCTTAAATATCGTAGGCACATATATAACGATTTCGGTATTTATAGCAAACAAAAAAAAAATAATCGAGAAATCGCATTCAGAAGTATCGTTTTTTAGCTAAATAGAGCTGGTAAAGATGGCCATCGAAACTTTTCAATGTTGAGCCGAACACAGATTGCATAGCCCCATCATTTCCACCAATGATCTGTCGTCGGGTGGCCTATTCAACAATTTGTTGCCGTCTAAATCCGACAGAAATATCTTTGGAGTTGGTATGTTTTTGTTAAAATTTTATATGTAAATCTCTATAATTACTTCACATACAAACGCTCTTTTATATAATTAGAAGGGACGTTCATCAAATCGGCTTTCTTTGAGTTGCAGACAAACTTTTCGAGATGTATTTACGCAGCCGTTGAGATTTGTCAAAAGAACTCGCGAGCGAACAAACATGGGACAGGTGCTGGGTCGAATGAACACGGTGCAAGTGGAATTTATTATTTCACAGAAGTTGTATACTAATACGTATACGATATATTTTCTAAGAGTGGTAGAGCTCATCAATCCAGGTCGTCTGGGGAAGTACCTGAAGTACGCGATGTTTTAAGAGAGGTAGCGCGCATCAAAGCAGCCCGCTTTGATGCGCGCTACCTCTCTTAAAACATCCAGACCAAGACAAACAGACATATTCATGCACACACATGTTTGCCTAGTGTGGGAATCGAAACCACGAGCGTTGGTGTCAAAGTCGCATCATTCACGACTGAGCCACCGAGCTCGAGCAAACAAAACAATTGTAAAAGATACGAGATATTTTAGTGAAGTTATACCTAGCGAAACAACGCCGATAACCTCATAATTTGAACTAAGATGCGGCGGTACCGGCGAGCGGCGCCGCGTGCCATGGTTAGTATTCAATTTCATTTCGTCGTCCCGGCGGACTTGCCTCAGTCTCGATTCGAGCAACTTTCCTACACCTACTTAATTACACGTGTGTGGAACACGTGGTGAACACAAAAACTTTCGACTTGTCCATTTTGTACTATTAACCTCAGCTGAATTACGTCCGTCGTCAAGAAGCCAGTGTGATCCATGATGGATATTATCAAATGGAGAACCGATATAACGTTTTTGCTATGAGACTCACCGTTGTGGGTCGGAGAATGAAGTAGAAAACGTACCTCTAATTGGCTAATTCTCGGTTGGACTTCGTATCACTTCAGTTTATTGGTTAAAACATCCTCGTAGTTGTAGGTGCTGTGGGTAGGCTTGAGTTGGTGATATATTTATGCGTGTAAAAATTGCCTTTATGCGCCATTAAGTGGATTATTGTTTTTTCGTCTAATATATCCTAAAATTTAACATTAGTTGAGCCGTTTTTCGGAAAATGGAAAATATTGACTTAATTATTTGTTTGTTCGTTTATGCGTTGCTAAATCGTTTGACCGACTGCAATAAAATTTTGTCAACTATTCACATGTACGCAAAGGTGCGTATAAAAAAATAAAACACTCAAAAAGCAGAAATTCGCTGATAAAAATAGTGACGACACAGATATACAATGCGAAAGTGGAAGGATGTAGGAGCCGAAGAAAACTAATCTACCATTACCAAATTGGTCGTGTTTTATCAGAAGGTGGCGTAAGGAGCCCTATGAACCGGCGAGCGTGCATGAAAAGAGCTATGAATATTAAAGACCGCGTCTTATGGCGCTCGGTTCGCTCTGCCTACCCCGCTAGGGACATGGTGTGAATATATATACATACATAATAAAAATAGTATTAAAAATGTTAACAAAGTCAGCAATGCACCTAGTTTGGATGGATACAAGCTAAATTATACTTCTTTATACAAGATCTGAATACATACAAGCATACGGCCCACCTGATAGAATCGATAACGTTGCTATCCCTGCCTGCCTGAGCTTACTAGTAACTGTAATGCAGGTATACACAAACTCTCCAGACGGTTGTTATTTTTCTTCTGTTTCTGTGTAGTGGAGGTACCTCCCCAGTTGGGCTGCTTTAATGCGCCTTTCAAATACCCAGACCAAGACATATAGACGTGTCCATACAAATATTTGTCTTGTGTGGGAATCGAAACCACGATCTAATTTTTCAGTCTGGCTGCTTTGATATCACTCTTAAAATAACATACGCGTAATAATAATAATGAATAAAATACTTGTTTATATGTATATATTTAATGTACGTTTTATTTATGGTCTTAGCTGAGACCAGATGAGTGAGTGAGGTCACCAGTAACCACCTAAGGAGTGGCTTTGTTAGCAGCAGAAGTACTTAAAGCTAGCGTTCATAGGCTATGGTAACCGTTTTACATCTCAGATAGGCCGTAATAAAATAAGAACCCGTTACTTTTCTTAGTGAAAATGATAAATTGAACCAAGTCCATAGTTAACGGAGTGGTTCCCAAACGATTTATTATTAACGGCACACTACCGCGCTCCTCCGGTAACTTCCTCATACTCATCATTTATAACATCTCAACTCACATCAACTTTTACGTAATCATCTCAATATTTAATGAGCCAACCCACTAATTGCATATACGTACATAGACGCTTATGTACACTATTAGTATTGTGGGAAAACTAGGGAATGGGAGCACGAGCCCGGTGGGGAAGTGGTTGGTTACGTTACTTTAATACTAAGGTTGGATAAACAAACACATGTCTGTTACATGAACATATGTATGATATGTATGTATAAAAATACGTATTGTATGTCCGAAGTGAAACTTAACAATTATATGAATTGCGGTCAAAACTCGACGTAAAGGTGACCGCTTGTATTAATATGTTTTGTGTATCTCGGGAACGGCTCTAACGATTTGTATTACATATTGTATTAAATTTTTTCCTATAAAAATACTACCCGTCGGCCCGTCGGTTATAATTCTTAAAAAAAAAGAAAAGCGGTTGACAAAAATACGAGAAAAGGTCACTGAACTATTTTGTATTTACATACAATTTGATCTAACCTGCTTTGTGTGCTTTCGCTACCAATTAGTTCATGCGGCCTAGCGCCGGCCGGCACCCGCCGGCCGGCACCCTACTACTGTTAGTAAGTGCAACATGCCGACGCTGCCTTTGGTGGCGGAAGCACACAAAGCAGGTTAGATCAAATTGCATGTAAATTTGACTTTCGCAAAATAAGGCCTGAATCTATTAACTATTTTGTATTTACCTGTTCACTAGATTTTTGAAAATTTGACAAATAGTATTTTATGGTTTAGTGGTAAAATTATGACAGTAAGGAACACCACGACTAAAATTATCTTCCACCTCTGTGTCTGCAAACCAAGGATATATTTTTTTCCATTCATACTTTGAGCCTCAGTTTGACCCCTTGGAAAATGAATAAAAAAATCTTTTCTACAACACGAGTACCAACCAAGTAATATTAAATTTATAGAAACGTGACCGTTAGGTAGGCGGCGGTTAACACTTGTCATTAAGTTCGTGTCGTTTGCGTCTTCTTAAGCATATATACAAAAATGCCTCGAATGTTTCACTCGCCTCTTTAACACTCATAGTTGTTTTCTTGCACGCTGTTCTGTACCTAGGAGTCTTAGACCATTCACGCTCTAAGCTAGGAGTTGCTCAATATGATCCCCACAGCTCCTTTCTACAACCGCACCGCTCGCTGATGGCGCAGAATTCATCACTGGAGCCACAATTATCACGTACTCTGCGATTCCAGAAACATTTTCTCTCCAGAATTTCTCGTGAGATTGTTTCCAGAGACTAATCAATGAGAACACAACTACTGTTACAATTGTTCATAGGGCGCGGTGAATTAGGCAGGCCGATTGCTTATTTACTATTATATTAATACTTGTATAAAATAATGAGTATTGAATAGTATAGTCATTGACAATAGGTGAAAACAGGCCAATACTGTCGTGAATTCATGGAGTCATAAAGCAATATTATTTACAGAGTTTCATATGAGCGCTGGGTGCAATAAATTAACAGGATGTGACGTAAATCACAGTGTTAATGGCGCACTACAAAAATAAATCACATTTACTTTTATAATGATGAACAAGCTTTTGTGAAAACTGAGCAGTTATGGCATAGTGGATAAACTGGCATTTGACTCGACTGGTCTTTCCTTCACCGCTGAACAAGTGGCTCAGCGGTGAAGGAAAGCATCATCAGGAAACCCGCACGTACAAAAATATAATTTTGAAAGAACTAATGTACCCTAACCTTTTGGACACATGCTGTATAATCTTTTTTTTTGTGACGCGGGGAAAAATGCGTTACGAACACCACCGGTGCCTGGGTGGCCTCCGGTGGTAGTGTGGGACTCCCCGTCGGCTGTCCGACGGTATACCCACTAAACAACCCCGCGAAATGCTATCGGCCGCGTTGGTGTGGTGCCCCGGGCCTGTCAGCAACAGGGCACCACTGCGACTGGCCAGCCTCCTCAAAAGGGGCCGCACTTCTTCTCTTTAGGAATGTACTCTAACCTACCTTGACCTAGTGTAACCTAACCTAAGAAAGTTTTTCCCTCTGGGTTATGGAGGTCTGACGCTTCACGTTGCAAGTTAAAATAAGTGTCTTCACCATATCCTTAGGCTTAAGCAGCGGAACGCGCCAAATGTATTGGATTAGTAGAGTCGACCATGGACATTTTGTATGGATAACATGAAGAAAAAGCATAATTCCATATTTTTGCTACTATTTCCATTTTTTTTTTAATTGTTATTGTTACACAAATAGGTGAGATTTTTAGGGGAAGTTGCCTTCCTCGGTTCATTCATCCTTCCTCTTGCGTTCTTTCTTCATGTCAGAACCAATGCAGCATGCCTCTTTTTATTTTACCACCGATTTCTTACATCATCATTATTATCGCAAGCCTGCATATAATTGCTATATTACTTATTTAACTACCTGAATAGAACAACAAATAAACACAATCTCGAAGCTTCATCTCTGGCTACATTAATCAATACACAGACAGACATCACAATGACCGATCAGGTCACAGGGCCGCCACAAATCTGTCAAGCGTTTGGCAGCTGCACGTATATATGAAGCAGCGTACGAGGATTGGTGTGTCCATAACTTCAAATCCGGTCCGCCGGCGGGCGTTGATTAAAATTTATCGACCTCCATTCTCATTTGGCCCTTGGTCTATGTACGTAGACAAATTATTTCTAATTCACCGCGCTTCTATCTTCTAGCGTGTGTAAGATGGAGGCACAGTAAAGGGATTCAATTCTACTGAAATTCAATAAATAGACGAGGCGTTTATTGAATTTTAGTTGAATTTAATAAAATTGAAGGTAGAGTGAGTTTTAAGAAGTACATAATTTTGTTTCATTATCGTTTATTGCAAATAATAAATAAAAGCTTATTATGGTTCAATTATTGGTCAGACACGGCTTAGTACTTCTACGTGTTTCACTTTAGTAATATCTTATAAACCGAAGTCAATTGTCACCGAAAAAGCTACAGCACGCAGCGGCTTTTCTGTGTAAATTGTTACCAAGTATTATAACATACCTTTCTATAAAACTTATATTTTAGTGTTTTTGACAAAATCGATTGGCCTGAGCAATTTTACAACGTAGTAATTCTTGGAGTGAAACTCTTTTTACCTTAAAAATGTTTCTGGCAGTCGGTAATTATGACGAGCTCAGTGGTGGAACGCGCTGTTACGCTACTTTGACGCCAACGCTCATGGGTTCGATTCCCACACAGTACAAACATTTGTGTGCATGAACATGTCTGTTTGTATTGGTCTGGGTATTTTCTATGTATAATAAGTATGTATTTACAAAAAAAAAATGTATTTACGTATGTTTATCAGTTGTCCAGTACCCATAACACAAGCTTCGCTTACTTTGGGGCTAGGTGGCGCTGTGTAATTTGTCCGACAATATTTATTTATTATTTATATAAAGAAATATATTGTCTTCATATTCAAATTTAAAATAACGGTAGTCTACTCCATGATCTAGTGACATACGGTATACATCTCCACCTGGTCTTCCTTTTGTGTCCGGGAGCGCCTCCGTCTCCTGAAGTGGTGGGTCGCAGGGCGGCCTCCACGCCATCTTCATCATCGCCCGGGTCTCCTGTGTCGGTGAACGCATCTGTCTCATGCAGTGGTTGGTCGCTGAGCGACCCTGTTATTACGGATAATACAATTTGATATCTGAAATGCCTTTATGTACCGTCAAGTGGTTTTATGGGTCGCAGACATAACCTAATCAGCCGTTTCGTAAAGATACTTAAAGGGGTGGTGACACCTCCTTTGGGTTCCAGAGGGTATCTCCCAAACGAAGACGTCTAAAGCACCTTTAGAGTGCTTTAGTCTTACAGAGGGTTAAAAAAAATAGCATGGGAGTATTCCTACGTCAGGAGTGGGGTTCTGAGTTAATGCCTAATATGTTTATGTCCTAAGTAATGTCTTGCCGGCATCGTTGCCAGCAATATTGTACCAGCATCTTAATGTGGACATGTCTCGTAGATTAATTAAGCTATTTGCATATAGAGCGAGCCGATGGACCGGGAAATTGCTATTCGATATGCATCTATATTAAATTAAAGATATTGAATTTAGTTAGATGAGTCTTTCTTTCAGGGTTCCGTACTGATGATGAATAAAAAACTTTATTGTGCCAATCGGTGACTCGCGACCCACTGGACCCCTGAAACTCGTGCCCCGGAATAAAAGTTGTAGATTCGTCACCAAATCAATTGGTCCCCTGATATTTATTTTAAAAATGTTGTTATCTCTTTCTTTTGTAAACGCTTGACGTAAATTGCAAATCAAAATGATAATTAATCTGTGATTTTAGTTAGTAAGATGTTGTAGTTTCCTAAGGCAAAAACAACAATGTTGATTATTTGTTATTGTTAATGATTTTAATTAGTGTGTGATTTATAAACATTATTTCAATACTGATTTTTATATCGTAATTAGCTGACTTTTAATTAAAGTGATATTTATACAATTTTATGAATTTTATTTTTACCCTTAGCACGCGAGACGATTGTAGACTGATTGTACTCTGCGGGAGGGGAGGGGACGAGTGGGCACCAAAAATATTACAGGGGTCGAGTGGACACAGGGTACGAGTTTCAGGGGTCCAGTGGGCACGTCCCCTCGGGGCGACTAATCGGTTTGTGTTTCTGTTTTTTTTATAACCTCGTGTGGAATACAAGTATATGCCCCACCTCATTTACAATGGTTACCGTAGCCCTTTTTATTTATTTATTTATTTATTCATACATACATAATATTGAATAGTTGAAAGTACAGCGCCATCTAGTTACTAACCTCAGTACTATGTTTTAAATTACGAGCATGCTTTTGAATAGTACTTCTTATATTCCAGGGACCTTTTGCTTTTAGTAATTTATTACCAACCCCAAGAGTAGTGGTTGGTAGTAAATTACTAAAGCAAAAGACTGATAGTATTAGCTGTACTTTGATCTGCTATTCAGTAATCAATGAGGAGTTTACTGTAAGCTATATCATTGTAATAGCTCAATTTTATTTGATACAGCTTTCCTCTCGTTAGAGGTATACAAAATTATAGTATCTATCTATTACCTTAAGAAAGAAAAAGTAATACTGCATAACGCAAATAAAAACAATAAAAATTACTTATACTTATACGCGAAAATAATAGAAAAACATTAAAACACAAATATGCGTTGACTTGACAACGAATAACTTGTGTTGCCATTTTAATATAAAAAGAACTTACCTGGTTTAACAACTAATGCACTATTGCCCATATAGCCCATATAGACATGAGTAAGTAAAGTAAGAGTAAAAATAAACGAATTTATACGTAAAAAAGTAATTCTTTAATTTAAAATTTAATTGTTTTGAAAACTATAGATTAAAGAAAAAAAAATTCAACGTTAAATTTTGTTTTGATTAATAAATAAAATCATCGCTTACTTAATACCTGTCTAACTAATTTAATAACACGATTACTGATTTTAGTTACCTATATTTTACGGTAACTAACATCAATAAAATGTTTTACCTTATTGACCAAATTTTTTGATAATTTACCATATTCGGAAAATTAATTAATTTGGCAACCCCTAATTGTGATTCAAAAACTTATGGGAATGTTCATGACAGTTAATATTATTATTTCTCAGCACTAGTGAACGCATCTCTAAATTAAGTTAGGTTTACCGAGGGTGGCGGATAGATGGTGCTAGTAAAAACTTTTTTGGCTGTTTCTAAGCGAGACAAACTAGCATGATAAGAACCGCGCTTGCCACCATTTTCATGCCTCCTGGCTGCGATACATAATAAATTAAATAATAAATATTGTCGAACAAATTACACAGCGCCATCTAGCCCCAAAGTAAGCGAAGCTTGTGTTATGGGTACTAGACAACTGATAAACATACGTAAATACATTTTTTTTTGGAAATACATACTTATTATACATAGAAAATACCCAGACCAAAACAAACATAGTCATGCACACAAATGTTTGTACCGTGTGGGAATGAAGCGTTGGTGTCAAAGTAGCGTAACAACGCGTTATACTACTGCGGCACCGAGCTCGTCGAATTCGAACCACGACCACGAATAATTAACCCTTCGAAACCCGTGTGGTCATATATGACCGCGAAATGTATGGGAAAAGGTATATAACAGGTTCTGAAGGCAGGTTAAATATAATTAAACGCGTAACGCTTGTAGACCGTATTCGCAATGATGATGTTGGAAACAGAGTTGGTCTGAAAGAGAGCGTCGGTGTTAAAACAGGCATGCACTGTTGGTTCGGACATACAAATAACGCAGAAGGAAAGAATTACGAAATAGATATACAACGCGAAAGTAGAAGGATGTAGGAGCCGAGGAAGGCAAAGACTTCCCTACCATGATCTGATCGGAACATGCTCTATCAGAAGGTGATATCAGGAGTCTATGAAACCGGCGAGCGTGCATGAAAGAGCAATGAATGTTAAAGAAGCGAGTGAGATGTGTAAGGATCGATTCATGTGACGCTCATGTCTATATGGGATACAACGGATTTGGCGTGGAGTTAGAGGTAAATAGATTGACAAGTTTTAAATTCAGTTTAAATTTTCGGCCCACAGTTTCTCTTGGTTTTCCGATATCCACCAGCGACTAATATTAAATTCTTATAGTCCATATATTGTGATATTACTTATTGGAAAGAAAAGGGGCTTCTAAAAAGGAGTTATAAACTTATTAAGACTAATATTTACAGTATATGATATATAATAAAAAACGGATTCTTAGAGTTCGGCTAGTTTAGTATTTGAGAACTCGCGTTGGATCGATCTAACCAAAGTTCACTGTCAGCAGTAGAAAGCGGACGCCGGCAGAAGTAGGCCGCCGATTGTAGCGAGCTCGCCGGCGAACCTCAGCCAGCACGCAGATCCGTGAGGGGCTCACGGACGTCGAAGACCAAGACGCAGTAGATAGCAGGATTCGGTAGGGACCGCCATGCGGTCCAACACCGCAACGGCCAAAGGCTGCAGCCATGCAATTCTCTAAGCGACTCGTAATGGCTGTGTGCGTCGCTGTGATCACAGATGTCACAGCTTTGACATCGTCTACTGCGATCACGGCTAAAATATTTGGTATTCTATAAATCTGTAAGCGTACGCGAGGCTGTTTGCCTTGTAGAATTCCAATTCCAAACGCAGCCTTGCGGCGCTAGTGTCGCACTACCATGAAAAGCGACACTAAGGAATTGCAATTTTGTGTTCAAGGCTATAGCAGCCGATGTTTCCGAGGATGTAAGGATGTTTGCTCTTACAGAATTGCATGGCTGGCCGCCGAAGTGCACCGCGTAGCCAACACCGCAGGGCTGGAGGTCACAGACGCGGTAGTCGGTACACTGTGCGTTCCCGATCAGATCTTAGCGTAGACTATTCTTGTTTTTTCGTCGGTCGTTTATCTAATATTTGAATTTTAAATATTAATATTTTCCAAATAAATTTTTATTACCAATTTTGACAATGACATATTATAGACATGTACAAAGACCAAAAAAAGGTTGTATATATTAATATTACAATATCTTGGGGAGAACACAGGTATTGTATGATACAATCAATGTTTAAGTTAGACCATAGTAAAATCAAATAAGTAGGCCGACTCGAGCCCCAAGCGAACGATAATAGCCTAAACACGTAGGGATGTCGCTTATAGTTTATACAATCGTCAAAAATGCATAGTCTATCTATATACAAAACATGTATATGTATATAGACCAGGAGCTGACTATTCCATTGAAGTTATATACTCCTTTAGGCGCGTTATGAAAAAATGATGAGTCAAATTTTAAGATACTGTAACATAAAAGTAACAGGTTGAAGCTGCCCGCTAAACCGCTCATTAAGCCACGAAAAATATGCTCAAAACTGCAGCCAAATAACAATTCCCTGGAGGTTTATTGTGTTCATGTGAGTGAGTGACGTTATTACCTCAAGGAAAACTGCAGCCATTTAACAATTCCCTGGAGAGTTATTGTGTTCATGCGAGTAAGTGACGTTACTACCTCACTCATCTGTCCAGCGAATTGTTATTTGGCTGCAGTTTTCCGAACGCGGTGCGCATCTACACCAGTCTCTGGCGTGTGTTTGTTTCTCATTCCCATTGTTATATCTATTTGTGTTAGAGTAAATACACATTTGAAATTGTAGAAACATAGCACATTTTTGTACAAACTGAATGCAGTTCGTGAACAAATACAATTGCGATTGCATCGTGTGTCCATCTGTGTACAAACACGCCTTGTACGTGTGTTATGGCGGCGCGGACGACGCACGGCTCCGATGTGAACTACATTGGGTACACATTGAATTAGCATATCGCCACATTCTGCACACAACATGGCTGACTCGATTATCTGTATTCGGATTATAACCGAGAGGGTGCAACGTTTGATTGCGACGTTGTATTTGAGCATGTTTATTGAGTTGCGATAAATTAATCACGCTGTTTATAAAGCGATGACATATCTATAACTTCACACGCCAAATCCCTTGCGGGGTAGGCAGAGAGAACCGAGCGCTACGTGACTCGATCCTTACATACCTCATTAGCTTCTTTAACATTCATTGCTCTTCTTATGCACGCTCGCCGGTTTCTAGGGCTCCTGACATCACCTTCTGATAGAACCTTCCTCGGCTCCTACATCCTTCCACTTTTGCATTGTATATTTGCTGTCATTGTCATGTCATTCTTTCATCCTGCATTATTTCTACATGTCCCAATCAACGGAGCATGCTTCTTCTGTTTCATTCATCATCATTGCGAATACGGTCTACAAGCGTTACGCCACAAATTTTGCGCAACGCTCGCATTTCAACCGCGTGAATTCTACTTTCATGCTCTCTCTGCCGTAACTAGCTCTCGCTTCCATAAGTAAGCGTTGACATAATTTATGATATTGAGATGAACATAATGTATCATTTGATGAAGACTGTGTGATTTCGCGCTGTATATAGTATATGTATGCTTGTGCTGTTACAAGAAGTCACGTGAACATTGACGGGTCATTCGACGAGCTCATGGGCACAGTGGTTAGTAACGCTTCTTTGACACCAACGCTCGTGGGTTCGATTTCCACACAGGACGAACATTTGTGTGCATGAACAAACATGTCCGTTTTTTTTGGTCGCTGTGCACACTGTCGTGAGTTCAGCTAATCCCCAAGAGTTTGAGAACTTTTTCGAGATACTTCTAGTTAATGAAAAGACTTGTTAACGTGAGCCTTTCCAACTCACATGTAGATGTTTGCTGGAAAGTTTCAAATTAATATATGGTGGATAGCGCGAAACAACATCGCACGTAATGCCTAATTTTATTACACACCTAGCTCTCTTCGGGCTTCGGGCTAGCTTCTCTTCTCTCTTCTTTTCGTTTAGACTTGTGTCATCGCCTTTATGTGAGTGTTCTACGACAAATCATGAGTTCGAGCAAACAGCGCATCATGTTCTCTGGGAGTGCGATATCTGGCATAGGGAGCGGGACGATATGTTAAATTCCTTGCGTGTCACATCCGGGGTAGTATACTATTCTGTTTTGGCGGCAACAAGGGAGAATTACCAGGCTTTTAGGCGGTTCTGCAATCTATATTATTGGAATCGATGTGTTAGGTAACAATTCACAGTTTAGGTCCCAATAGTGTTAGATATTTGATAAACCGTGGTGCACGGCAGTTGAGCTTCACTTGACTAGCCACCTCTTTGAGGTTTTAAATGCCTTATTTGTCATATTGCTGTCTCTCACTTTGCCAAGAGTTACTCCTGCAAATTTCTTCTGATTAAATTCGTTGTGAGTTCCAAGGCAGCTGTAGTTTAACCCCCGGGACAGCAATGAACTTCACTGTTCATTGCCTTTTTGGTGGTCGCCGCTGTTAATTCTGGCCACACAGGAACCACAGTGATGGTATATATATATATATATATATATATATATACTCACCGTGGTGGTGGTGGAGTGGTGGGCCTGTCCCGTTAAAAAAAAGCTCTCTTCGGGCCGCCAGACTTAGCGCTACGTGGTGGGCGGCGGCCCCTACTGCTTCCTTCCTACATCATTCCTACCGACGGGTATGGATCACTGTGCCTACGGGGGACGACTTAATCATTAATTTCCAAATGCAGAAATACAATCTCTAGCGAGAAATAGAATTAAATCGGGTAATTGTCGAATACAGAATTGAGTGAAGCGTGTCATGTCCGAATGAAACAAATTTTCGAATTTCAGCGCGTATTATTAAATTACTTTGATTTTCCTGAAGAACAGAATACATTTGATCCCAACGAAAATGGTTTTCACCTTAATTACGTCCGATGAATAGGAGATTATGAATGGTTCAATCTCACTATTAAGGTGCGATTAAACTACACTGAAAAAAAAGATTAGTTGAATTTACCAAAGAAGCAAAGGTAGGCTACTTTACTAGTAAATTTTGTTAATTAATGCAAAAATTTGTAGTTAAATTTACAAATATATTACGGTTGGTCTTCATACAAAAGTATTTTGTAGCTATCACTATTTTAAATGTATAATTTACCGCTAATAAATGGATTGTACATATAATATGGTACAGTTTATCATACTAAATAATAAATTTCATTATTTTTACTGGTACTTCATTAACCTTTTTTGATTGGTAAAATCAACTTAAATCAAAGGTAGGACCCAGTTCAACCGTCGACTTTGGTGAATTCTATTAGGAATCTGGGAAATCCAACTAAACATTTTTTTCAGTGTAGAACCATTTAGTTCTGTCAATGATAATTGCGAACGAGTGTAGTAAACAGTCAATTATTGAGCAATGTTCGGATTTAAAATTAAAGGCAGTCAAGTGGGGATCGGGCTCGCTTAGGATTAGCGGGGTCCACTACTTAAGACCAAGGATTTGACACTGATTGTTACGTAGTGCGACTGTGCTGCCAGATCTCCACAACACAGATAAAAGGGAATAAAAACCAGTTGAGAATGCGCAAGCTTGCATTGCCAGAGGAACACCTGGCTCGTCAAGTATAAAACAATTCAAATTTTTTTTTAATCAAATCAATATTTTTGACAAATTGTCATAGACTAAACAGAGCATGCAAAGAAAAGATTCTATATAAATCATTAAATAAGGTTGCAACATTACATTTGTCGGCCATTTTGACCATGTTCCTTAAGAGATAGGAACGGTGTTCCTGAACATTCCTATTCTACTTTTTTATGCTGAATCCGAATCTGAAGTCAAAATTCGAATATTCGAAAAAAAAACGCACACACAGATAAACACACAGACAGACGAACATATAGATTTCATATAGGAACGGTGTTCCTGAATATATTGGTCTATATGGTATATACTCCGTGAGCTCTGAATAATGACACCTCACATGCCAGAGTGAGTCAAGGTTAAAGAATCATCTTCTCGGTTAATTTCTTGTACCTTTTTTTAAGTACACTGTGTAGTCAAAAACAGACGGTAGTATTATACAAGAAAGTAAAAGTTTTCTTTACAACTTCAGAAAGCATACAACCCACATGATGTAAAGCAGTTACCGGAACCTATGAACGCTTGCAACACTTTAAGTATCACTCGAGTAATGTTAAATTGGCTGCTAACACAGCTACGCTCCATAGAGTTGTCATCTAGCTGTGGTTTTCTGTGAGGTATAAGATAGGCTGTTCCAATGCGCCCTACCTTAAAAACACCCAGACCAAAACAAACAAATATGTTCGTGCATACAAATGTTTGTCATGTGTGGGAATCGAACCCATGAGCGTTGACATCATAGTAGCGGTTCTAATCACTGCGCCGCCGAGCTCGTCTTTGTTTTAGATCAAAGCTGATACACACACTGATAGTTATAATTGTTCGGCACAGTGTTGCCACATCTTTACTCTCCCGTAATTTGAACAATGTTTTTGTACGTAGCGTTGTAGTTGCCAACATCAGGATCCCTGGGAATTCGCGTTATAAATCGTATTACTGTTTACAACAACATGCGTACTGCATTACGACGTTGGTCGAAAATCCATTAGCCTAACCGTATTTGTTGGACGTTCACTTTATCCGGGTCACTTTATATCCAGAAGTTCATACAACAATTTTTATAGGTATAAATATTGTAGGACAAATTACACAGCGCCATCTAGCCCCAAAGTAAGCGAAGCTTGTGATATGAGTACTAGACAAAACATACATAAACATAAATACATATGACTAATAAAACATAAATACTTATTATACACAGAAAATACCCAGACCAAGACAAACAGACACGTTCATGCACACAAATGTTTGTCCTGTGTGGGAATCGAACCCACGAGCGTTGTTGTCAAAGTAACGTAACAGCGCGTTTCATCGCTGCGCCACCGAGCTCGCCGCATACAAACATACGGGACACCAGATGTAAACTACAGGAGTTTTCATTAGCTTATGAATGTTTACAATACAGATCGCTAGCGCGTTGTCGTCCATGCTGCATATCAATTCCTTAGGGACCTACTGGTAATCTCATTGGCATGGCAGTAACACATTTAAAAAAAAACCCTATTTGTTGTGGTCCCCCAATTCCAGAACACGCCACTCACTATTGCCAAGAGTATTGGCATTCTCGGCGTCGAGATCTCCAGCGAAGTTCAGTTCCGAAGCCATTTGGAAGAAAAGGTCAAGCTAGCGTCAAAGAAGCTTGGTGTGCTCAACAGAGCCAAACAGTACTTCAGCACGGGGCAAAGGCTTAACTGTTTACCATCAGGCAGGCCGTAAGCTTGTTTGCCACTTTAGTGGTATAAAAAAACACAACAAATTTCCATGGATTTTTTCGTTGCGGTTTTCTGTGGGTGAAAACCGCAGTTCTGTGAGGTGAAAGTACTTCCTTAGACGGGCTGCTTTGATGCACGCTACCTCTCTTAAAAACTTTTAGACTAAGACAAACAGACATGTTCATGCACATAAATGTTTGTCCTGTGTAGGAATCGAATCCACGAGCGTTGGTATCAAAGTTGAGTTATTAAACCGTTGCGTCGCTGGGCATGTCAAATTTTTGGAGTTGTTTGAGTAGTTTGTCGAGTTGTTAAAGTTTAGTTTATTAACAGATTATTGCATGTGAATCAATTTAGAATGGTAACCAGAACACTATGTACCTTGTCGTTACTCTCACTCCGGCGAACAATATTAAAATTTAAAGAGGTATCATCAGTAAATAGTACTATTTATTACTTAAGCATTTTCTGCATTCGAACTGTTCCGTGCACTCATCTTTTCACATCAGCAGGGACACACCAACTCCTTAGGAGCTTACTGGTGACCTCACTCACACGCGGGAGTACAACAAACCTCTAAGGAGTTGTAATTCGGCTGCCGTTTTTTGTGAGGTGAAGGTACTTCCCCAGACAGGTTACTTTGATGCGCCCTACCTCTTTTAAAAAAATCCAGATCAAGACAAACGGACATGTTAGTTCATGTACATGAATGTTCGTTTAATCGCTGCTAAAATCACTTCCAAGATATACAATCTCATTAATTGTCTCAATACTACTACATTCTTAATAGTGAAGTGTAATATCTGTACCGTATATCGATATACAAAAATGCAGTAATAAAAGTGTGACACTAAGACAAAAGAACAAACAAATATCAGTACTTTCACATTTATTAGTGAGGATGTACAGTGACGGCTATATTAAACGCGGAGCCAGCAAACAGGAAATGGAGCCAATATTGAAAGTTTCCAAACTGCCACTATATTCGATTGTAGCGTATTTGTCCGGCGACTCCTTGCCTCAACAATGAAAACAGATAAATATATTTGTTCAATACCGGGATTTATTGCCATTTACAATTTTGCAACTTTTATTGACTGTTGGGAAATGTTTGAGCGGACGTAAGTTTGTTTACTTTCCAACACTTGAGTTATTTTCGATCATAAAATTTTTTAGAAGTAAACGTAATTTACTTTTTTTGATTCCATAATCAAAGTGTGCCAACGCGACCCTAATACTAAGCCCGTAGGCTTGACTGTCTGTCAATCTGTACGTACATTGGTAGGGGTTTAAGCTTCTAAACCATTCTAAGTATAAGTATAGTATTTAATATCATATCATAGAACCACACGTGCAGGCTTGCGATGTCACCGTTTCACTGTTGAGAACATTTCTTCGCGTACCAAAAAGTTCGGCAACTCCTATCTTTGTCGTACCATTAAAAAGTGGAACGCCTTGCCTGCACATGTGTTCCCTCCTTCCTTATATGTGTTATAAATGTTACAAATATGGGATCCTTCAAACGAAGCGTGAAGAAGAATACTACACCGTATCCTGTAGTCTTTTGTCAGTTGCAGTTGCGACTTCGGCTCCTCTTTCGCTTATCATCAAGCAAAGCGGAGCCACTATGCTGAACTTATATAAAAAAAAAAATTGTAATCTATAATATAAAAATGAATCGCTAAATGTGTTGCTAAGCGCAAATCTCGAGAGCAGCTGAACCGATTTCGCTAATTCTTTTTTTAGAATATTCCTTGAAGTACGAGGATGGTTCTTACGAAGAGAAAAATTTAAAAGTTGCCTAAAAGTATGGCAAAACAACGTTTGCCGGGTCAGCTAGTAAGTAGATAATTCTATTATCGTGAATGTACGACAAATTATAAAAACATAAAAATAATCATTTTGGTTTAACTAATGTGAAGTGGTTACCGAGGCCCATTATCGCGTGCAATACAAGGATTTATTACTGCTGATTTCTATGAAAGATATTCATCAAAAGAGTTTCGTTAGAAGGATCAATGTTATGAAAAGGCATGGGCCTTAAGTTCGCGAATGCTGTATGAATTATAAGAATAACGAAACAGATATACAACGCGGAAGTGGAAAGATGTAGGCGCGCCGAGGAAGACCAAGCACTCACCTATCATAATCAAATTGATCGCGTTTATAAATTGATAGGTGGATCCTAGGATTGATGAGCTCGCGTATGTAAATCTATGAATGATAAGGAAGCGAGCAAGATGTGGATGGACCACTACAAGGTCTTCCCTGCCTACCTCGTAGGGAACCTAGCGTGAATATATAGTTTTTGTTTGGTATTTTCAGTTAGAGGATATGAGAAATTGTGTTTGATTATTTGATAAGAGAAAACGTGTATTTAGTCAGAAATAATCCTTTCGGTGAGTAAGCTCACCCGAGGCAGTCAGAGTGGCAGTCAGAGTGTACTCCCAGTTGCCGGGAGTATGGCAGGATGACGGTAACCTTACGGGAAGTACAGAAATACAAATTATTCCAAACCGTGAAATTATGATGAGTTCTCCAATTAAATAGGAGAACCACTCTAGCACATCAACAAAATGTGTTCAAATTGTTGAGCAGAGTAGCCACAATTTCTATATTCTGTATTCGTCCATTGCTGAACATCAGCCTCCCATCTAGAGTACTACTCGTCTCGATCCTGTGCCACCTGCATCCATCGACTCCCTATGAACCTCTTGAGGTCGCTCCATCTAGTGCGCAGTGGTGAAACGCGCTGTTATGTTACTTTCATACATTATAACATTTGTGTGCATGAACATGTCTGTTCATCTTGGTCTGGATGTTTTAAGAGAGATATGGCGCATCAAAGCAGCCTATCTGGGGAAGTACCTCCATGTCACAGAAAACCGCAGCCAAATAGCAACTCCCTAGAGTGTTGTTGCGTTCCTGCGTATTAATGAGGTTACCAGTAAGCTCCTAAGGAGTTACGATGTTAGCAGCAGAGGAGGTATCGCGCGTGCTTAATGTATTTCTAGCGTTCATAGGCTACGGCAACCGCTTTTCATCAGGTGGGCCATACGCATGTATTACTTTCGACGTTGTATAAAAAAAAGCATTTTGATACTTCCTTGTTCTTCCGTTTAGTGTAATTAAGGAATTATTATTTATTATTGAATTATTCATTATTTTATAATTTTGGAATCGGTGCCAAGTGAAATATAAAAATTATACATACCTATCTTGCAAAGTTGCCGTTGGTTTGGACTATTCCGCAAGAGAGCTGGCGTGAATATATACATAGATACACACATACTCATACCTATCATGCAGAACGAACAAATTATCACAACAGTCTCGATCTTTCCCACTTTTACGAATTAATTATAATAATTCGTCAGTAACTATAAGACAATTAAATTAATAAGGTATTGTTAAAATGAAGCAAGAAGTAAGTCACATACAAAATTATATTGTTAAGTGTTGCCAACTTTATTCGTGCATGAACATGTCTGTCTGTCTTTAAGAAAGGTAGGGTGCATCAAAGCAGCTTTGTCTGCAGCACTGTCATAAAACTAACTAACAATTTCGTATTTTTTGAGGATTTTCCTTCTGTATCTTCATGATCATCATCATCATAATATGTACGAACAAAATATGTAAAATATAATAACATAATATGTACAATCGAACGCAAAAAAAAAATATAAAAATCGGTTCATAAACAAAGAAGTCATGCACGAATATACATAAAACAAATATGTGCAGACAAACTGATAACCTCCTCCTATTTTCTTCAGAAAATTAAGAAGAAAGGCCGTTAAAAAAGAAAAAAATTAGACGCATTCGACAAGCTATTGCAAGCGAACATTACATATGGCGGATTAGCGGATGGGTTACTGACAAAACTACCAACTAGATTTTGATTATTCTTAAAATCTGGTACCGATCCAATAGATTCAATGTTTTGTGAATGTGACGTGATATGTACAGTGTAGGTAAGTACGTAATGGTAACTACTGAATGGGATCGGACAACATATCAATGTGTGACCTTTCTGGGCGATTGTTTTTATACGCCGATACGTGTTCGTGAAATCGTGTTATAAAGTTACGACCAGTTTGCCCGATATAAACGTGTTCACATTCATCGCAGAACAGCTTATAGACGCCGGATTTTTTTCTGACGCCGGAACTGGTCGTAACTTTATAACACGATTTCACGAACACGTATCGGCGTATAAAAACAATCGCCCAGAAAGGTCACACTTCGCCGAGCATCTTATAGACAAAGGACATAACTTATCCCCCACTAATACATATCAAATTTTACACACCATAGACAAAGGTTTAAAACTAAATATTAGGGAACAATTAGAAATTAATAAACATAAAAATTCTAAAATTACTCTCATGAACAAACAGACTGACGTAAACCATTCCCCACTATTAAATATCTTTTCGCTCACACTATCCACCCCCACCCTCAATTCAATATAAGGGACGGCACTGCGATGGATTTGTCACTTGTAGCATGTTATTCTTACGATTAACGTCTACAACGCCTGATGATGCCTCGTGGAGAGGCGAAACACGTGTCGCAGCGACGACCAGGCCAGTCGTGGCAGCGACGGTGGTGGTGGGGGCATGCGGATTCTGTTCCAGATGACGGACGACCGCAGCAGCCGAGGCAGAGACTACCGGAGCAGCCATGGCAGCGTCGGCATGTACCAAGTACTAACAGTAGTGGGTGGGTGCCGGCCGGCGCTAGGCCGCATGAACTAATTGGTGGCGGAAGCACGCAAAGCAGGTTAGATCAAATTGCATATAGATTTGACTTTCGCAAAGTAACGCCTGAATCTATTAATTATTCATATACAATATATATTTTTTAATAGTGACCCAAAACTATGTTTAAAGATTATTGACACAAAACGTTTAATGATTATGGGCCGGCATACGCAACTTTCTGCTTCTAAGATTTTTTCCGAAATTAGAAATATATTTTTGCAAGCAAACATTATCTTTTCATAAATATATTGGGAGGTATCCGTGAGAATATTTATTTGAACAGTTCCTTGAGTTCTGAAGCCCATATTATATTGTACCGGTACCAATAATTCTTTTTTGTAAAATAAAAATTGTTTCAAAATCGTATGAAAGTAGCTGAAATTGACTAGGCAATCCACATCGTCAATTGTCTGATTTTCAGATATTTAACATATAAAGTATTTATATTATGGTGAGTAACTGAGCTCACAGGCAAGTTTATTTATGTCGTGGTTATCTAGAAGTAATAAATAATCTAGAAGTCTACAATTCCATACCAAAAGGATTGTTTTTCTTTGCATATATAAGTAACTTACGCATAAATTTTCACCGAAAATGCCACAGTCGTGGCGATAGATAGAACAGGATCGAGGATAAGACAACGTAGTACTGGCAAATTGGGACATAGTTTGAATGCAATTTAATTTCAGAAAACAGAAGTCTGATACGCGTTCGGGGAAATTCTCAAATGAGATCGTGAAACTGTGTAAAATTTAAGAAACTTCGTCTTTTGTTTACGCAAGTTTGTTTGCAGCGATATAAGAAAAACACTGTTTGTCCCACAAAATTGTTTCGACTGCATTGAGTTTGCATTTTTCAACGGATGCTTGCTAGATGGCAGATAACGACGTTGCACGTTGCCAAGTTTTATGTTGACTATCTTGCTAAGTAACTGTTTATGTACCGCGATAGCTCACTTGGCAAGTTGTGGACTCATTTGTATACAAGCTAAAGAGTGATAAGCCAAATGCATAGTTTGAAATCTAACGCCTTTAACGCATGTTGGACTATCTCAACAATCCATGAATATTTCCTGAGTAGGAGAGGTTACTACACTCGCGAATAACCAAATAGACTCAACCGCTAACTTCGTCTACATACCTTGATTTTATTAAAATATATATGATAGTTATGGCAATACGATAGGTCTGACAGACATGTCCTGCCCGAAAATAATGAAAAAAATCTAGAACCCGATCGCAACTCCACCTGGGTTCAATTGTGAATCTAAACTCACTCGAATACACACAAAAATATTTAACGAAATCGATTCAGCCGTTTACGAAGAGTTTAATGATATACCACGTCAATTCCTTACTCATCCTACTGCAGGGATACGTGTCTCCCTTCAACCGAAGGGGTTTAGAGCATACTCCACCACGCTGCTCAAATGCGGATTGGCGGAGGCCAGTATTTTCAAGCCATGATGGCCACTGACTTAGCTTAACGACTGTCATCTATCGACAACAACCGGGACCGACGGCTTAACGTGCCCTCCGAGCACGGAGAAACTCGAGATAGATAAACCCATCCATAGACAGGCTGCGGTCGACATTGCTTAACCTACGTGTTCGGTTAGAATGACACGCGCAACGATGCCATCGAGCTCTTAATGATATACACATGTACAAAATAATTATATATATATTTATACAAGGATATATAACATTTAGATATATGTACGAGTATAATATTTAAAAACATATAATATGATTTTTAGCACGCTGTATATTGCTTTCGAAAGCAAGATACAGCGTGCTAAACATATTGCGATACTCCTTTTAAATGCCTAACATTTGTCGGCAGCGGTAACCACATTTCACATCATTTCGACCTTAGCTTTGTTTACTTCCGACGCAGTATAAAAAAATTACATTTTCATGGATTGCTTCGGAGCAATGAAGAAATATTTATTAAACTTTGGTTAGTGGTTATACGTGGTACACACTGCCAATTAGCTAATGAACCAAATGACAGGTTCCTAATAAAAGAAAGCTCGAAAGGAAAATGTTAGCTAGATCCGCGATGACATCGAATTGCCTATGAATAGTACGTTGCAGTATGTTGGTTATACAAAAAATATTTAGCTTATATTAAGCGGGTATGTAAGAACCGGGTAATTGGAGCAGTGATAGACTGGTCCTCGGTTTGAATCCTAGTGGGGCATATAACGGGACAGTCCCACCACTCATACCCACCACTCATACCACTGTGTCTCCTGTGAAACCAGAATTAACAGTGGCGACCACCAAAAAGGCTATGAACAGTGAAGTTTGTTGCTATCCCGGGGTTAATCAGGTGTGTCACTAAATTGATATTTTCGGATTTAAATATATATATTTGTAATTATTACTTCGGCGAAAGTAAATATCATGGGAAAACCCGCATGTCTAAGAAGTTATATTTCGAAAGCCCTAACATAACAAATATCTGCTTTTCTCTCCAGGTTACGTGGTCTGACAACATTCTCTTTGTGTAAAATGTATCTTCGCCAAATCCTTAGGCTTAGGCCTCGCCACTCATAATGGATTAGGTATCGGGATAATGCTAAACAGGAGATAAGGGTTATATGGCGCTCGGTTTTCTCTACCTACCCCACATAGAAGTTCTATGTTAGCTGCAGAGAAGACATCGCGTGAGTGATATGTAATGTATTACGAGTGTTCATAGGCTACGGTAACCGCTTTACATGATGTAGGTATGTGCTTGTATGCCTTCCGACGTATAAAAAAAACCTATAGAAGTCCTATGTGGGGTAGGTAGAGAAAACCGAGAGCCATATAACCCGGATGAAGACCTAGAGAGATTTAGCTTACAGCTTATAACAGTGTAATGTGGAAAAAATGCACAACTCTACAAATTTGGCAAGAGCCCCGTAAAGCACAGATACTTTGAACGTATTTATGAATAAATGCAATTTATACTAGCGAAGCGCTTCCGGACAAGAAATGGAATTCAAACGAATTTGCAATGCGAGACGGAGCCAAACTTTTTTCATTCTATTTAACAGTCACCCCCCTTTTTTGTGCGTCGTGTTTATTTGTGCGAGGGCGGCACGCACCGGTGATAAATTCCTGAGCTGCGATCGAGTGTGGCTGTGGGCCCGCTGATGCGTGGCAATTGCCGCGGCCGCCCCAGCTTCAACGGGAAACCTCATTTGCAGTACTGCTAACCCTACTATCTCAACTCGATTTCGAATAGAGACAAGGTTTCGTGTTTGTTTCGTTTTGGTTGTGGTTATGACGCAGCTTACGGACCGCGTTCGCAATGGCGACGTAAGAAATATAGTGGGTTTGAAACAGAGTATTGGTGTTAAAATTGGAGAGAGGCAAGCTCCGTTGGTTCGGTCCTATAATTTCGGTCCTGTAGGGCACATCAAAGTAGCTCATCTGGAGAAGTAACTGTATCTCACAGGAAACCGCAGCGAAATAACAACGCTGTGTTCCTTTGTGTGAGTGACGTCACTGGTAAGTTCTTAAGGAGTTGCTGAGTTAACAGCAGAGGTGGCATCGGGCGAGTGATACATATTGTATTGCAAGCGTTGGCTGTATGCTTGTATCGCTCCCGATGTAGTATAAAAAAAAGCGAGTTACACTTCGGGAGTGCCGGCAGAAGTGAAAACTTGAACATTAACGTTTTGCATTTTTGAATATTTTGGAATGGATAGGGAATAATTTCGCACGAATTGCTTTATTTATCAGTATAAAAGTACTATTATGTATGTGGTAAAATACAAGATTCATTTATTGTGCTATCGTACACAAACATGACAATTTATATTACATTAAAAATTTAACTTCAGAACTATTACAATTAAAATACATTAAAAAGTTTATCTCTCAGAAAAATCAACTTTCATCCATAATTTCAACGACTCTTTCACCATCATCATTACCAGCATCATCATCGCCAATCTCTAAAACTCAAATACACACGCACACTCGCGCAAGCGCCCTGCGCCGCTTAAACCAAACAGCGATGTTGATAAACTACGCTGAACGAAACGCGTAAGCGCCCAGAATTTCATGGCGCTTACAACGTTTTGGTCGGGAGAAAATACGAACGATCTAGCGCTTTATGTTTTAATTGTTTAATTAGAGATAACTTATGTTTTAGCGCTGCAGCGAACTTAAGTTCTAATTCTCACCAAAATCTTACGGTCAGGGTCACGTGTTCTGACGCGAGTTTAACATTTTTGACTCATCTCAAAAAGTGCACAACGCCGCTAAAGAAGTTTTCACTTCAAAAATAACAAACTAATGCAGAAGGGGATGATTACAAAACAGACATACAACGCGAAAGTAGAAGGATGTAGAAGCCGAGGAACACCACGACTCATCTTCTATGATTAAATTGGTTGTGTTTTATCAGAAAGAGGGACCAGCCCTAGAAAGCGACGAGGGTTCAGGAGAAGAGCTGTAAATATTGAAGAAGTAAGTGAGGTGTGTACGGAACGAGTCATGTGACGCTCGGTTCTCTCTGTCTACCTCGTAAGGGACTTGGCGTGAAAGTATAGATATATAGAGAGATAATAATATTATTTTTTATTGAGCATAATGTATAGCAATTTAATTACTATTGATAATAAATATTACACATAACACCACTCCAACACCGTTCCAACTCCAACTTTCGAACGATCAACCCGTCGGTCACCAGCGGACAAGTAGGCGTCAATGGGTGGACAACGTGGCGTCAAGTATTGGGAAACACATACTTGAAGAGAACGAAATGAATGAGATGCGCGGGCGGGGCGGACGGATGGACAGGAATCGGGTTGGAGACACGTTATCGATTCGTGGCAGACTCATTAACAACGAGTTGCATGTGAGTCGGTGACAATCATACTAGAAGGTTAGCAACAACAACAACGTCGTCAACGCGTTGTAAGCTTATTTCAATTTTGCGTTGCAAAATCCAATCTAAGCATCACGATACAAAACTCTTATTTCTTAATACATATGGAGTGGACACGGCGTTGAGTCGATGTAACGTGCGAGCTCCTTTGGTACACAAGCGTCATAAGTTCAATAGCTTTACAATAGCTGTTCAAATGCAGTATTGCTATTCGTAAGCTGTATAGTAGCTGTTATAAGTACTAAGCTAAGACTTTTCGCTTGTTTAGAGGGTCACAGGATAATTTAAACTTGCAATTTAACTTTTTGCATTTCACATCTACTATAACTTTCTATGCAAAACTACTGTATGTATCGCGCTAGGTCCCTTGCGGGATAGGCAGAGTGAACCGAGCGTCACAAGACGCGGTCCTTACAAACTTCATTAGCTTCTTTAATATTTATAGCTCATTTATGCACGCTCGCTGGTTCCTAGAGCTTCTGATATCACCTTCTGATAAAACACAACCGATTTGTTCATGGTAGGTGAGTTTTGGTCTTCTTCGGCTCCTACATCCTTCCATTTCCACATTGCATATCTGTTTCATTATTATTCCATCCACGTATTACCTTTACTTAACTTATATCTAGAGGTCTTTGTATATAAATATATATAGTAATATTTAGGAGGTTGTCCGGGATTGTCACTAGATATCTTGTCTAAGCTTGGATATAATATTGTGAAGCGGGATGCCGACCTCTACCTGGAAACCTAACCTACCTACCTACGTAGTGGAAACCTACTTTATAACTTCAGTGAAGCTATAACTACACCAAAAATTTTAATGGCCATAATTAAATTGAAAAAAGAAATCATTGAGTTTAATTGATCTTCATAAAAGATTAATTAATGTCTTTCATACTACTTCGGGAGGCCTACGTGTATACCGGTCACCGG
This sequence comes from Pyralis farinalis, assembly GCA_947507595.1. Classification (NCBI taxonomy): domain Eukaryota; kingdom Metazoa; phylum Arthropoda; class Insecta; order Lepidoptera; family Pyralidae; genus Pyralis; species Pyralis farinalis. The sequence goes on along the minus strand of OX382264.1, from coordinate 37,142,706 downwards.
ATATAAAGCGGTAACCGTAGCCTATGCACCCTTTAAATATATTAAGCATCACTCGCGCGATGCCGCTGCTGTAGCCTTGATACTCCTACCTCTTTTAAAAACACTCAGACCAAGACAAACAGACATGTTCATGCACACAAACGTTTGTCCTGCGTGGGAATTGAAAACGCGGCGCCACCGAGCTCGTCAAAAATTATGCGTCTTATTTAAGTTGAACTGATAACTTGGTGAGAGCTCGATGGCGTAGCTGCTTCGCAGTGCTTCGGAGGGCACGTTAAGCCGTCGGTCCCGGCTGTTGTCGATTGATTACAGTCGTTAAGCTAACCTAGTGGCCTACGGGCGGCTTGAAAACGCTGGTCTCCGTCTTCCAATCGTCTTTGTTCTCTGTTGAGTTTTATTATTCTGAACTCTATCCCTTCATCTTTCAATTCATTACAGATTAGATCCCGTCTCGATCACTCTCTATTTTACTTTTATTGTACTCGTGTAGAACAGTAAAATGTGTCCAATTCTTTGCACTGCATTTCTAAGCTGCACTTTTGTCTCAACTCATTATCAAATGTAGAGCGTTTCGTTCTTTGAACTGCGTAGCTAATAAATATCAGAAAATAGATCGAGCGTGCTGCAGTTTCAGCGCTACCATTAGCAGTGCCAATGCCCCTACTCTTTTAACTCGATTCTCAGTCACTAGCGACCCGACGCCGCGCCGCTTCGTACGGGTAGTAGAGGATATTATGCTCCCAGTCACATGCTGCATTTGTCGGGTCAATCATTTAAATTATATGATGTAAGGTAACTAAAGTATTTAAGTTGATAAGGATTAATACTATTTATGGTTAGAATTTAAGGTATTCAATTTATGTAGCGTTGTTAATGATTTCTAATTTGTGACGTCATAACACTGTCTAAAAGTGATATTAGCTGTCAAGTTAAAAATAAAACATTAGGCGAAATTCATGTAGAAAAATAAGCACAATAAAATTGAGCATACTTCATTTAACATACAGACTAGATAGCCTATGGACGTTTGTAATACATTAGGTATCACTCGCGCGACGTCACTTCTGCTGCTAACACAGCAACTCCTTAGGAGCTTACAGGTGATCTCACTCACACGCAGGAACACAACAACCCTCCAGGGAGTTGTTATTTCGCTGCAGTTTTATGTAAGGTATTTCTCCGGGCTACTCAGATGCGTCCTAACTGTCTTAAAAAATACATGTTTATGTATATCATTCTTTTATACGTATGTATATCTGACTGAACCACTATTAAATAATATAAAATAATGGTACATAATAAAATAAATAAATAAATATTGCCGGACAAATTACACAGCGCCATCTAGCCCAGCGCCATCTAGCAAAGTAAGCGAAGCTTGTGTTATGGGTACTAGACTACTGATAAACATACGTAAATATTTTTTTTTATATGCCTCGTCTGCTGCTGTCGTCCGCCATCTGGAACAGAATGCGCATGCCCCCACCACCACAGACGTAAATTTGACTTTCGCAAAATAACGCCTGAATCTATTAACTATTTTTTTTTTGTACATACATACATAGAAAATACTCAGACTAATACAAACATACATGCTCATGCACACAAATGAACTGTGTGGGAATCGAACCCACGAGCGTTGGTGTCAAAGTTGCGTAACAGCGTGTCTCACCGCTGCGCCACCGAGTTCGTCAATAATAAAACAAGGGACTCAAATACTCATTTGACTAAGTGACCAATTTATTTAATAATACCCTTCCATGGTAGGGGTATTTCTAAAATTAAATCAGATATAATCTAGGGAGTATTTTCCTACGTTGATCATTACAATAAAATCACCAGGACAATCTTTAGAGCATATGGTACATTAAAATCTTTTCGTAGTAGGGGACTGTCCTATAGATATTTCAACCACTTTAAGTGCAGATTTCAGGCAAGGTACTGGCTAAATTGGCCCCGATATTCTAATGACAGTGAGGGCGTTATAAGTACATTATAAGTTAGAACGCTAGAAAGGTCACCAGTAAGCTCCTAAGGAGTTGCTGTGTAAGCAGCATAGGAGGCATCGCGCGAGTGTTTCTTAATATATGATAAGCATTAATAGGCTACGGTAACTGCTGTACATCAATCAGGTAGGTCGTATGCTTGTATGCCTCCTGAGGTTATATAACTATAGTGTATTCACAGAAAAGTCACCCATTTTAATTGTATATTACGTCTTTGAACACAATGTTTGTTTGTATGTATATTTTCACGCCAGGTCCCTTGCAGGGTAGGCAGAGAGCGTCATATAACGCGGTCCAAACAAACCACACTCGTTTCTTTAACATTTATAGTTCTGTTCGTGCACGTTCGCTGGTCCTAGTGTTCCTGACATCACCTTCTGATAAAACGCGTCATGGTAGGCTACCCTTGGTCTTCCTCGGCTCCTGAATCAAACATATAGTATGCATTATTTATATTAAAAGTTCATATTTGAGATAAGCCTGTAAAAAATATATTTATTTTGCATTATAATATACAATTATATGTTGTGGTCAACAGGTCGCTCAGTATAAAAGAAGGCGTTAAAGCTAATATATTGCAATATATTAAGTATCATTCGCGAGATGCCACCTCTGCTGCTAACACAGCAACTCCATAGGAGCTTATTGGTAACCTAACACACAGGAACACTACATCCCTCTAGGGAATTGTTACTTGGCTACGGTTTTCTGTGCGGTGTAGGCACTTCCCCTGACTGTTTTGATGCGCCTTCCATCTTTTAAAACACCCAGATCAAGACAAGCAGACATGTTCATGCACACACATGTTTATCCTGTGTGGGAATAGAACACGTTGGTGTCAAAGTAGCAGTACTAACCACTGCACCACTGAATCATATATACATATACGTACATAAACGTATATGTTGCAGGGAAATGAGGACACCGGGGATTTCACAAAATCCCTAGGGATACCACGAAATCACGGATATGTTATGTTGATACCACGAAATCATGGTAGATGTCGAATATTCTTCTTTTTTACATCTTCCTACAAAAATGTCTAGTGAAGTGACAAAGTACTAACATACTTTCTGTGATTAGTCGTTTCACTAAACAAACTCCAGTAAGATGTAAAAAAACCGAATATCATAGAATTGGATACGAGCCATGTCTCTGTCCCACTTCCACGAGTGCTGGCCTGGGGCCGGGGAGTCCATCTGTCAAATTATTGTAAAAAAAAATGGAAAGGAAAATAGGGAGAGAGATAAGCCTCTATGGACAACAGATAGCATTAACAATGTAATTAAGACACTCGAATATTACTATGGAACTAAATGTAATGTAAGGAGTGTTCGCCAATTAAAAGTTTTGAGTGTGAATCAGACTCAATTTTTGAAATTATTTCAACGGAAGATTAGTGTGGTGTTCTCGCAGAGTGCCATGAATCAACTGGACTGGAGGCGAAACAAAATACTATTTTCTCTATTTTTTTTTCCATTAGTTCACTCTCAATTTTGTTTTATATCGGATAATATTTTCTCAACTTACTAGATTCTGCTATATGAAATTACGTGTTACTAAAAGTATGTTAGAATTTTGTCTTATCCGTTAGATATTTTTAGTAAGAATTCGCATTAGAAACGACTATACCGTTATTTCGTGGCATAATCGTCTCTATTGCGTATTTTTACTTAAAATAGAGAGAATTAGTGATTTTGTGAAATCCCTAGTATCCTCATTTCCCTGCGACATATTTAAATAGGTCAGGTGATCGAAAGGTTGCATGGTCACGCACTACCACATCACCCTAATTTCAGCCGAAGAATGTCCTGAAGGTCCAAAGGTCTAAGAGAGCGGTCCTTATACTTCCACAGTCATCGCTCCTGGGCTGCTTGCATGCATCGACTCCCAGCGATCTTCAGCAAATCGTCGGTGCCGCCAAAACCCATCTAGGCGAGGTAAAAATAAAAATAATACACATATAAATAACTGTCATATAATTTAATGCATAATGATGATAGTTTGCTCTTTAGAGGATGCCTAAAAGTATGTGTTACTGATTGTATTTCATTTTCTATCTAATAACTTCACGCCAAATCCCTTGGGGGTAGGTAGAGAGAACCGAGCGTGACTCGATCCTTACACACTTCACTAGCTTCTTTAACATTTATTGCTCTTCGCATTATTCCAATTTCACGTGGAAACTGCCACCATCTCTGACACAAACAACTACAGGTATACGGGTCTCCCTTCAACCGACGGGGTTTAGAGCATATCCCGCCACGCTGCTCAACTCTGGATTGATGGAGGCCAATATTTTCAAGCCGGCCGAAGGACACTGACTAAGAAGTATTATTATACCTGCATTGTTGATATGTGGAGTCTATCGTGTATATTAAAATAACTGTCAGACAATCGACCGTTATCCGACAGTGATGCAGTCGTGCAGGCTCAGTGAAGCATTCCAAAAATAACCCGTGCTCGTCACGCGCAGTGTTAATTTTGATGACGTCATGGCAGGTCAGTTGTGTAGAGAACGTGTATTTAGTGAATATATTTGCCAACGTCCATACCACGTTGAAAATACCGGTTCTCGTCCGATCACCGAAGTTAAGCTACGTCGGGCGCGTTCAGTACTTGGATGGGTGACCGCCTGGGAACACCGCGTGATGTTGGCTTTTTGTTGTTATTCTCCTCCATCGACAACAGCCAGTACTGGCTGCGTTGCTAAACCTGAGTGTTGGATTACCGTGACACTCGAATCGACGACATCGATCTCCTCGCCTTCTTCCTGTCGCTATCCCGTTTCTTTATCCATTATTACCGGCGTCCGCTGACTAAGCCTAAGAGTTTCGTGAAGATACTGATTCTCAGATGGAGTGACTGCCGTTAGACATCCACCCACAACTTAGAGGGAAAATCAGACCCTTCCTTAGGTTAGATAACATGATTCGAAATACAATTTCATGGACGTGCGGGTTTCCTCGCGATGTTTCCCTTCTTCGCTGAGCAAGTGATTATTACAAATCTATATATATAAAACAAAGTCGTGTTAGTTACACCATTTATAATTCAAGAACGGCTGGACAGATTTTTTTGATTTTTGTGTTTTTGGATTTGTCTGCATCCGGAATAGGATAGTAAGTACTAAAACATGTAAAAAAATAACAAAAAAATAAAATAAAGTAAATTACATTTCTCATACATTTTATACGAAATTCTTTTTTTATGATATCTTAAGTACGAATTGGCATATCTATATCTATATATAAGGTGTTTTTTTTATATATGCCCGAACTTCAATGGGAGAAAGAGTATCATTTATTTGTTACGATAGACAAGAAACTTTGTGTCCCGGCATCGTTAAAAAAGTTTGAGAAATCAAATAAATAAAGTGCCTACTTGGTTCATGGTGCATAATGATTGCCCCGATGATGATGATGAATCATCAGTTGTTAATAATTCAGTTTGACGGGGTCGATGCACGAGTCGCGGGTCTAATCGAATTCGCCATTTACACAGCGACGACCACAGCCTGTGTCGAGTTGCCAGCCTGACAGTTGCCAGTCGTAAAGCTCAGTTAAGAGATGTAGGACGCGTCAAAGTAGCCCGTCTGGAGAAGTACCTTCACCTCACAGAAAACTGCAGCCAAAGAACAACTATTTCTGCGAGTGAGTAAGGTTACGAGTGAGCTCCTGAAGAGTTTCTGTATCAGTAGCGGGGGTGGCAACGCGCAAGCGATACTTTCTGTGTTGCAAGCGTTTATAGGCTACGGTAACCACTTTACATCAGGTCGACCGTACGCCTCCCAACGTTGTATACAAAAAAGAAATACCTATGACAGCTGTAACTATGCTAGCTAAGAATGTTTTTTACATAGGTAGGTAGGGCGCATCAAAGCAGTCCGACAGGGGAAGTACCTCCATCTCACAGAAAACCGCAGCAAAATAACAACTTACTGGAGGGTTGTTGATTTAATGTGAGTGAGTGATGTTACCAGAAAGCAGTGAGAGGAGTTGTTGTGTGAGCAACGGGGGTGGCAACTCGCGTGCGATAAACCTTAGTGCGAGCGTTCATAGGCTACGGTAACCACTTTACATCAAGTGGGCCGTATGTTTATTTGTCTCCCGACGTAGTAAAAAATAACGATGTGCCTGATCCAAACCATTCAGGCCACATTGTTAGGTTGCTTTTCGTTCAATCACATGCAGCAATCAGCTGTTTCATACAGCTGATTGCTTCATACGAGGTAACAAACATCCATCACTAAGTCTGATTAGTTTACACTTAGATACATTTTCAATGCATTAGGTAGTTATTTCATGAGTGGTTTGTTTACTTAGAATATTATTCAAGTTTGTTTATGGGAACGATAAAAAAATTGATATGTCTATTGTTGGTAATTGTGTACGAGGTTCGATATAGGAAAAGGTACACTTACACCACTAAGGTGGCAAACAAGCTTAAGCCCTTCCTGATTGTAAGCATTTATCGTAGCATTTGGACATTTTTAACACCAGAAACGTCGCTTATGTGCGTTCACATTCGGTGAGTACCTACTTAGTTAACGCCGGTAGAGTAGCGAAGAGCTACCTATCTAGTTAAATAAAAATGGAAATTTAGAAAACTTACCGGATATATCAGCTGATCCATTTTTCTTAAAAAAGGTCACAAACTTTCCATCACACTTTCACACAGGCTTTGGACTGTCAAATTAATGTAATAACGTTAAATTTAAGTATTTAGTGTTTGTTACGATAACATTATAGACTAGATAGACGTGGTTTGATATTGAAAAATAAAAAGCTATCGGATAACGTTTGTTACATTAACTTGGCGTGTTTAAAAGTTCATCAGTTTATTTACAAGTTATTTACACATTACAATCACGACACTAAATACAAAATTGTTGCACAAGCCCACCCTGGCGTTCTATACAAAGGTATGCACGTTTGCGTACATGTCTCTGAACCTTACGTAACGTGTCTCTTTCACGATTCACTTGAATAAATGCAAGTTCAATACGCCTTTTTAATTCTTCTACACTTTCAATATCATGCCCAGTTTGTCCATACACTAAATCTTTCACACGACCCCATAAAAAAAAATCCATCGGCGTTATATCAGGGGAACGGGGAGCCCATTGGACTGGCCCTCCTCTTCCTATCCACCTCATGGCGTACGTAACGTCCAGATACTCGCGAACACGCAAGGCGTAATGGGCTGGTGCTCCATCGTGCTGGAAGTATAAACCCCTTAGATGTTCAAGTGGAACATTTTCCAGCATACTGTCCACTTGTGTTTGCAGTAGGTGAAGATAGGTATCCGCATTCAGTCTCTCTAAAAAAACTGGTCCTAACACTCTGTCACTGAGTATACCCGCCCACACATTTACACTAAATCTGCGCTGGAAATGATCTGGCCGCACTACACGAGGATTAACATCGGTCCAGTAATGCGCATTATGTATGTTAAACATACCAATGCGTGTGAAGGTTGACTCGTCTGTCCACAAAATATTGCGGCGCTCCGCACGCAGCCAACGGCAGAAGGCAACGCGAGGCGCATGATCTTGTGGCATGAGTTCTTGTACCCTAGTGAAGTGGTATGGATGTAGCCCTTCATCATTGAGTAACTGCCACACGTAACTGTTGCTCACATTGAAAACGGCAGCTCCGTCTCTCGTGCTCGCCATTGGATGACGATTAAAAAAATCCAGCACGTTCTCTTCGAACTGGGCAGGATACTCGTAACCTGTATACTGCCCCGAGAATGGTATGATGGCTCACTCGTATTCCGAACCGTTGTTCGTACAAGTTTACCGCTTGTGCAGTGATGTTATTGGTACACTCGCGATAACAAAGTACCATTTCGAGATACTCCTGATTAGAATAACGACGTCCAGGCATGATTACGGTCACGCGTACTAGTGTAATGCGCGACACTGGGAAACACACTGATAGACGAGTGCCGCGCGTGCGTCATGTCATCTACACAGCGCGGCGCGGTGGCTATGTGCGCGGATAGATGCGCAGTCGGCGTTTTCACAAAGGGCCGCTCAGTGCGCCTGCGTGTACCTGCGACCGTATATACCGCACGGCATGCTTGTAAGTATTATATTACTGGTTGGTGTCATACAACAGAAAGCTACTTTTTAAGACGGATTTATTTTTTCTATGAAAGAATTTGTAACACGTGGGGCATAAAATATATTTACTATCATAATCAGCATACATAATACTACTTCCCATTTCAATTTGGGCATATACTTTAAGAACACCATATATATAAAACAAAGTCGTGTTATTTACATCATTTATAACTCAAGAACGGCTGGACCGATTTTTATGATTTTTGTGTTTTTGGATTTGTCTGCATCCGGAATAGGATAATAAGTATTGAGCAGTCAGAACCCGTTATATAAGTTTTCCCATACATTTCGCGGTCGTATACGGCCACCCGGGTTTCGAAGGGTTAAAAGAATTTATACCATCTAATAAGTTAACACACTATTTATTGATCCTGAGGCGGTACGAAGTTTGCCGGGTCAGGTAGTATCTACATAAATCCGATATCATGAATTTAGTGGTACGAGGCCCACACCACGATTGGAATCACGGATCAGTTGGTTGACAAGCTGGTTCTTTATCCACGAGGGTATCACTATCTCTTAGCGATCGGCCCCTCAGTCACTCATAACATTTTCTATTTTCAATTTCATCTATATTTCATTGGTTCATTGTCTATTCAGTGTTCGTGTAATATTTAAAAACGTCCGCGCTCACAGATCTGCTAAGCCGTCGTTTTCAATTTCAAATATCCGGCAAAATAATAAATTCGAGGACCAGCGGTAATCCGCTGCCCTCCCACTGCCGGTTACACACTCAGCCAATTTATATCGCGAGGGGGCAATTACTGGCATTTCCCATCGTTTGCGACTAAATGTCATTTTGCGATTTCGTCGGGGCCGGCCCGCCCCGGGCGAGCCACGCCGCGGCGTACAGATACACCAGGATTAAGTGGCTTGTTTACTTTTTAGCCGAAATTATGAAGTACTTTTGATGATATTAGCCTGAGGATTGTAATGTTTATCTTAGGCACCATCAAATTTGGTGAATCACTAAATTTGATGGTTTGGTGTATCAGTAGCTGTCTAACGGGTGTGGCGTTATATGCAGCAGACATTATTCAATAGTCTTAATATATCTTTGATATATAATATACGCTCGCAAAAATATAAAGTCAAACTTCTAGGAAATTCTTAAAAGCTTTCCCTGAAGTTTGACTTTATATTTTAGCGTAACCGCAACTTATTTCTTCATCTAAGATTTGATTTATGATTATATATGCTCGTAAAAATATAAAATCGTTGAACAATCGTTGTAAAATCAGTGAACATATTATAAGTAGGAATAGATCGCGTACATAGACTTGCGAGACCGGAATCTTCTGTGAATTAAGTGTACGAATGAATATTTTTTTGCCAATTAAGTAAGTTAATAATAAGTTATTACAAATATAATATGTGGTTCTTCTTATCTAGCTACTTGGACAGCATGCAAATGTGCATACATCACGGTCAAACTGCTGCATACAATTTAAGTAATTATAATATATTGCGTGACTACATCTATTCGCCATATTCTCTTAATGTAATGTCATTATACACATGCACACATAAAATTCATAAATAACAAACAATAATAACATTTTTCTTTTGAAAAACCATTAGAAAATCGTTAATTGAATAATATCTTTTTTCTAAAAGTAAGTCATACAGTGATTTTTTAAATCTATTATAAACCATGGTTTTCATTTTAACAGAGATGTTGTTGTATATTTTCAGACACATTTCGTAACAATTCTTTTGATACATTGTAGTATTATAGTTCTTGGAGTATGATCATAGACCAGTCGACTGCTGTTTCTCGTGTTCCGCTGGTATACATCTGCCGCAGTTTTAAATAAATGTTTTCTCACATATTTGGCTATTTCGAGGATATAAATACACGGCAGCGGTAGTACTTTTAGTTGTAAAAATAATTGTTAAATCGATTCGTAGTATGGAGCACCACAAATACGAGTAGCTCTATTGCATTTTTCTGCGCTATGAAAACATGATTTACGTCTACACTATTCCCCAGATAATTAGACAATATCTTAAGACAGATTCATCATAGTTATAATACGCAGTTAGAGCTGTTTCATATGAACAATTTTACTTTTAAAAAGAAGTTACGTGCCTATCTTTTAGAGAGTCTGTCCAAGCAGTGATCATCTAATGTGTTGTACAATTTATAGAAAAAATATGTATGTATTACTAGGGGTTTGTATGTATTATTGTGGTTGTATATGTATTATCATAGTTATTTATTTATATTATTATTATTATGTATCCTTATATTTATGTTAGGTGACCATATAAATAACCAATTCTTTATAGGGTCGATTATTATTTAATTTTAATTTTAATTAAAACCGCAATCGCATTTTTCTCCACTCCCGATGGTTGACTAGTGGCGAATGCAATTAGCATTAAGTCCACCTTTTAAACCAACTGTACTGTAACTGTGTAGTCAATAAAGTATTAAATAAATAAATACCCGAGTGCTCCAGAGAGTCGATCAGGGCCTTCGTCTCCGGCGTGTCTTCGTCGGTCGGAGTGGAAAGTCAAGAAGGCCCGCAGGACTCTCAGCTCTGGCTTGCCTTCATTGGCCGTCCAGAGAGGAGTTGATAGAGTATATTGCTCTAGCAGGTGATATCCTCCAGGGGTGGAAGTGGTGACCAGTCAGAACCCGTTATATACGTTTTCCCATACATTTCGCGGTCATATATGACCACCCGGGTTTCGAAGGGTTAAAGGGCATAATGCCGTCACTCACATCGGTGTTGCCCCCGGCCGACTTTCTCTGACATTTCAGGGGTCCATCTAGTGAGTGGCGAGCCACCGCCTGCCGAAAGTAACACTAGATATGATAGTTATGGCAGGCGTCCGCCCGTCAAGCAATAGCTCGGTTCTAATAATATCCCCAAATCTCATTTCAATAGCCCACTTTTTTCCGACATATCTCCAGTAGTCCTAATACCTGCCGTGATCTGTTCATTGGTATCTTGTCCCATTGATATCCCCTTGAGTGAGTCACGGCGCGTGTACAACATTTCATACAGTTTTTTCGAACGGGCCTCTACGCGTTGGATCCTTATTTCCGCGCTCGCCTATCAAATGAACGGGATATACCCGTGATATAGGATCTATAACATAATAATAATATTTATATTTAATATATATTTTATTTATTTAATATTTTTTTAACTGTTAACCAAAAGTTTAATATGCGACAATATACTATAGATTAAATAGTTAATAATTAAAATTCTAACAGCCACCCCTTCTCTATCTGCAATGTCTGCAATCTTATGAATCTGAAAAATCTGTAATGTTCTTACGTTCTTAACTTACGTTCGTAACTTACGTTCTTCTTCTTGAATATTTCAAGGTGTGCAGAAAAACCAAAAATACTTACTTTTTAAATAGTCTATAGGATTCAGAAAATAATTTTCCAAAGTCAAATTTATGCTGCATTTAGACCTTTTTTTATATAAGTTCAGCATAGTGGCTCCGTTTTGCCTGATGGTAAGGGAAAGAGGAGCCCAAATCGCAACTGCAACTGATAAAAGACTACACAGTGTTCTGTCAGTTGACGCTGCCATGCTGACCCGCAAGATGCTTCTTTACGCTTCGTTTGAAGGATCCCATATTGTAAGAAGGAGCGAACACATGTGCAGGCAATACATGAACACATGCTCCTTTGTGTGCTTCCTACACCAATTAGTTTAAAAGGTATCCATTGTGTGTGAGGTTGTATATGTGCTAATAGGGGGTTATATTTTTTATATATAAGACCAGAGCAGCCAGGATAGCAACGTAGCAGGTGCATGCGGTTCCTGCTCCTGATGGTGTATCCTAGAGTCGACCGCAAGAGCCGAGGCAGCGAGGACACGAGCAGTCAGTCAGGAGATAAATGCCGTAGCTGTAACTAGTTCTCGTGAACTAATTGGTGATGGAACACACAAATCAAGGTTTATACTTTGTCTTTTAATTAGTCGTAGGCCACTACAGATTTATTGTAAATTTAATAGTCAACTGAAGAAAATTTAACGAAGTCATCTGCAAACGTTCGGGGTTGTATAAAATCAGCATTATTTTCTATCAAGTCAGCCATGTCTGTTCTCCTCCATTAAAAAAAATCACAAAAGGCGCAGGGCCTCACAGAAAACTGCAGCTAAATTACAATTCCCTGAAGAATTGTTCCTGCGAATGAGTGGTTATCAAACCCCTGAAGAGTTACAGTATTAGTGTTGAGAGCAATGCGCGAGTGATACTATTTGTATTGCACGCAGGTTTTCACTCTATATCAGGTAGGCCGTACGCTTATGTTATATACGTCGTACGTTGTATAAAAAAAATTACAGTATGTTTACAAACAGATTTAACTTGAACAGTTCCATTTCCGAAACTTGATTAGTGAGGTTTATTATGATAACTCGTGTTTAAATTAGTCCCCGGGGTTCCCCTCTCAAAGTTGTTTACGTAATCGAATCAAATGCTAATAACCGAACAACCATTAATCTAAATACCGAAACTGACGGAGCACCGATATTCAATATGTACGGCGTGGGTCAGGACTCGACAACATTTAGGTAAATTATTGCAACGTAATGACGGGAAAACATTGCCATTGGGCCCTTGGATATGCGTAGCTTATATATTAGTATTTTATAAATAGATAAATATTATTTTATTATCGTCTGGAGCAGTGATAGCCCAGTGGATAAAGAAACGACTGGTCCGCGTTTGAATCCTGTTGTGGCCAGGTACTAAATTCGTTTTTACGGATTTATGAGTATGGAGGTGCATATTTTTAAACTGAATCAATCCGAAACGATGGGAAAATATATCATTATCATCATATATTCATTTATAAAGTAATAATGTGTCAGATATGTCCATGTTACTCTAAGCGCCCAATGACAGTGTGGTCATTTCGTTTCGTTATGAAGGATTTTCCTAAATGTTGTCGAGACCTGTCCATCCCGAAAATCTCAAACGATGAGAAAAATATTTTCTTCTTAGCGTTACCATATTTCCTTATTCATTAGGAATGGCGCAGTCCGCTACTTAAGACAAAGGATTTGGCTAATACTGCTCTCACAACTCCACAACCCAGGAGGAACCAGACCTTTCTTAAATTACGTCACATGCCTTTTTCAAATATAATATCTTAGCTTAGCTAGGCTTAGCTTGGCACCGCCGAGCAATTGAATATTACAAATTTGTACATAAATCCGAAAACAAAATTTTGGTACATGTGCACGTCATGATTCAAACAAGGAACTGCCTGTTAATAGGATAGTTAATAGATAGTCCACGAATAATGTGCAGAGTATTGCTCGTGTCCATTGGCTACGGTAGCTAGTTACCATCGGAAAGGACGTACTCTGCATTGCACTGCACTAGTGGTATAAAAATGTTACATCCCGAGATATTGGAAACCATACTTCACACTCCGGTGTACAGATACATTATTACACCTGCTTCGCCACTGTAAAATGTTTTGTACTGAAAAGTGCCATTTTACATGGGATACATACAAATTCACGTAGGTATATTCACGAGGTAACTAATCTCATTGCAACGTGATTTTGAGTTCTAGATGTCAGCGATACAGTGATACGAAAATTTAAGATATAAAAAGCAAGACATAAATACATAAAATAGTAGCGAAAATAGTTAACCCTAACAGCCCTATTTTACAAGTAAGCTTTAGTGACGCTTAACTTATGTCTACTTTTTTTACGATTAGTTTAGTACAGCCGAAAACCATTTGGCGCAAGTAACATATATTTGTGAATCAAAATGAAATCATTATTGCAATAATAGGTATCATGCCCTTCATTTCTGGATATTTTGGCGAAGTTCCATAATGATGACCAGCATATTGTTTTTTATTACGTAGCTTGAATCAATATTTCATTAGAAATGTTGATAACTTCTGATTATGTTGATTATAGAAACCAATTTGTTATTCATAAAGGCGCCTACACACCTGCGACGCGACAAATTAGCTGATCAATTAGTCGCAACGCGTCGCGAGGCGTTACACCCGCGCAGTTTGCCGAAGGTCCTCGTTAGTTAATACGCTGTCACGTGATACGGATATGTTGTCTTGTCTTCATTACACAGGTGCGAGTCTCCGGTGAACTGACAATTGAAGAAAATTGAATGTGCGAGCAAAGTGGATTATGTTAGTTAGTGTATACGTTTTGTTTAATATACACTAGTCTTCGTCTGCGGCTATTCCGCACTGTCTTTTCCACCATCCCTCTCCTTGCTAGTATTATTTCGTTTCCTAATAAAAGCAAAAAAGATATAATAATCTGTAGTGATTTCAGTGTTCACTTATTATTGAATACATATGTAAGACTTAAGTTTTTAATTTATTTAAATCTTTTATCTATAAAATGGATTTCTGGAGCTACGTCTGTGACTTGTTTCGATAATTTGGAGTTTCAATCAAGTGAAGTAATTAAATATTTTAAACGGTTCAACATTAAAAACTCGGAAGATCATTACGAAATGTCAATTAAAGTATTTTATTTTACAATTGAGGCAATAGCTTCACACGTCAAGGAATCAATTGGGGAAATATTCAAAGAAATAAATATCCTCACTGTTACTTATAATATTTATGAAAACATAATGTTAGCTTGTAAAAATGTAAAGATTTCTAAATTACAAAGAGTACATATTTGCAATTATCATTGGCTCAGTAGGCCGATTCAAAATGCGTCGTTTAACGAAACGTCAAAATGTACGCATTTTGACACACGCCACGCTGGAGTGCAGTTGCCGTTTTTTTAGTAGAATCGACCCACAGATAAATCGGAAAATACAAATTTAGCGGAAACGAAACAGACACCCTCTGATATTTGCTCAGTACTTTATCCACTGGGCTATCGCTGCTCAATACTCAACCTTTCAGCAATTGTGAGGATTGAAAATAAACTATCTAACTATAGAGAACATGTTAATAGCTTCCTTGCCTAGGTGGGACAACCCACGATATATTTGATGACGATACATAAGATGGACATTAACCAATTATTACATGACAAAGTAGCAACTAAAAGTCAGCTATCTGAGTAAATAGTATAGAACAAAGGAATATTCTAGCATAAAACATAGCCGTGTGAGAGAGCTTAAATATGATGTTCTGATGATGTCGATAATTTGAATTATAATTTATTGAATGAAGATGTTTTGGTTCAATTGGAACAGTCCCTTGCGTGCGTAGCAGTAGCCCTTACTGGCGTAGGAATATTAACAATTATTTTTTTAATTACGTAACTTTTAGAAAACTCAATTTACTTGTCACATTTTCTAAGATATACATATACTTATACGAGATACATAAAAAGAGCTAGCATACGTACCACTAAAATTACGTCTAAGCATTTACTAATATTACTAAAAATTTGGTATATCAGAAATGTATATGGCCCTTATAGTTCTTTTTATGCAAAGTCGGGAGGCATACAAGCATACGGCCCACCTGATACGCGGTCAACATTGCCTATGATCGCTTATAATACATTATGTATCACTCGCGCGATGCCACCTCTGCTGCTGTGTTTTGTGTGTGAATGGCACAGTAATGAAACGCGCTGTTTCATTACTTTAACCCAACGATTGTAGGTTCGATTCCTACATAGGACAAAAATTAGTGCGCATGAATATGACTGGTTGTCTTGGTCTCGGTATTTTTAAGAGAGGTAGGGCGCATCCAGCAGCCCGTCTTGGGCAGTACCTCCACCGCACAGAAAATCGCAGGCAAATAACTACTAGAGGGTTGTTGTATTCCTGCGTGTGAGTGAGGTCACCAGTAAGCTCCTAAAGAGTTGCTGTGTTAGCAGTAGAAGTGGCATCCCGTGCGTGATATTTTATGTGTTCATAGGTTAGGTATACGTCCCAACGTTGTATGAAAAAAAAAATGCAGGGTTCTTTATACTTTTTTAGACTTCACAAGATTAACAACCAAAGTCATAACGTCCGGGAAAATATACCATATAACATTAAAAAGACATATTAACGTTTGTGCAGTAAGTCCGCCTTTCTAATGTAATAATGTCGACGAATTAAAAAAAAACATTACTACTTAATTTCACAACATTACCTTCTAAAAATATGGAGACATAAAACACAACGAATGTCATAATTGTAAAGGCAAAATTCTCCAGCGCAGGTCGTAATTTCTATAAAAACAAGGTAACTTCCATAATCTGCGTTCTTTCTTCGCTTCAATTAAAATGGCGGCTAACAAATAAATTAAAAATGGCCGTTTAAACTCGCGCTTGTGACGTTGCATGTTTTAAAGCTATAAACGGGAACTTATGTGCTAGATGAAATGGTTTGTATTGTTTACACAGGGTATACTCATACAAATAATGTTCATATTTAGTTACATTTCAAAACTATTTATATTACTTACTTAGGTGTTATACTTACTTATTATATTTACATATGCTTATTTATCAGAAGTACTTATTAGAACAGCGATAGTCTAGTGGATAAAAAACTGGCCTTATGACCAATAGGACCCCGGTCCTGATCAATAAGCCTGCACTGGGTTATTTGAAAAAAAAAATTGGTTGTCTGTACTCGGTTTACGTACGATAATTTTACGTGATAACGTCATAAGAAAACATTCAACAGTTGACAAAACAGTTCACGTGTAGGTTGTGTGCTGCCGCTGTCTCTCTTCTACTCGGACGCATCGGCCGATGGAGTGGAAGAGAGATAGATGCGTCACAAGCCGAACGCTTAGGCCGATCGTGCCTCTCTATCGCTTGTTCCGCGCTCTCGCTTGCACGCTCAGCTCAGGCGGAGCGTGACAATGAGTCATGCTTTTTCGTGCGTGCAGCCGGCGTTCATCGATTTATAAGACATTATCACGTTAAAAAAGTGCCAATACTGTTTTTCCCTTCATTGGCTCCGACGGCACCCACCAGAAGAGTGATAACGTGAAGAGAGTGTAGCGGGAAATCCTTTAAATCGGCTTTTAAAAGGTCATTTGAAGAAGTTTCGAAATGTTAGCACTACAATAAATTTGTTTTTAAAGAATTAATTAAAAACTTTGCGATGTATATTATTAAAATTTTAATAATTCTTTTGATCGTAATGTATACAAAGTGGAAGGGTTTGTTTGTTTGAACGCTATTCTTGGAAGGACCAGTCGGATTTGACACATTCTTTTTAGATTTGATAGCCCAATTCTTGGGGAAAGCTATGCAATATCTCGATACGATCCACCGTACCAATGAAAAGAAAGTAAGATTTTTTTACAACGACGGATAGCAAATGTGCATACGGTCCGCCTGATGTCATCATCGCTGTCAACACAGCAACTCATCCTCTGGTGACCTCACTCACAAGCAGGAATACAACAACTCTCCAGGGAGCTGTTATTTGGCTGCGCGTCTTCTTTTTTTTATACAACTAGATTGGCAAACAAGCATACGACCCGCATTTATTGACGCTCGCGACACCACGGCGATGTTATTCGCGCGCTGTCAATCTTGTGACCTAAGGCTGTTTCGTCACAGTACCCAATACTTTCTCTGCCATATCTCACCCTTCAAACCGGAACACATCTATATAAATATAGCTGCTTGTCGGTAGAAATAGATGAGACAGATGTACCCACGGTCCGTAGTAATAGCGGTAATAAATGTGATATTTTCGCAACACAAACACTGAGCGTTTCGTGCCGCTAACAGCGGGGCTTATTAACGTTGATTTCGTATTTATCTGATCCGTAATTGTGGCTTTTAAAGCAATTAGCTGAAAGGGAAAACGGTAATTCATTGCATTAAATAAATGTACCGCTTTTGCGCAATTGGAAGATATGACCGCTCCCGCGGGATGTTGTCTATCGTAGGGGATAGCGAGTGAATTAATGGGCTATTTATTAACCCCAGAGGCGAAAACATAGTGGGTACGAGGTAACTGTGAATCTAAATCTGATATTTTAAATTCGATAGCAGCGTTTTCGTCGCTCCGTATTTGGCTTTCAAAACGAATCAACAATATCTTCCATTATTTTTAACACCGTTTAAACAAATAAGTATACAGGATAAATGAATAAGATATAAGGTATAAAGTTAATTGATTATATTATATTTTATCACTACATGTTATGAAACAAAGTCCCACGCTGCGTCTCTCTGTCTATTCGCGATAAACTCAAAAACTACTGAACGGATTTTCATGCGGTTTTCACCAATAGAGGGGTGATTTTGATGAAGGTATAGGTGTATAATTTGTTAAGGTTTTGTATAAATCGGTTGAAATGTGACGATAATTGCTGAAAATGTCAGAAAATGTCTAGCCGCCTGGGAGCTTTCATCGGATATTATACGGATATACGGTATCAATCCTTATCAACAAAATTATGTTACCTTAAGCATTTCATGCACATTCTGATAATCCTTTACATGTGGCCCTAGCTGAAGGTTGGAGCGCCATCTACATCCACATAATGCGACTCAACAAACTGATGCGACCCAACGATAGAAAAAACATGTAGGCATAATATGAACTACTACT
Source organism: Pyralis farinalis (assembly GCA_947507595.1). Lineage (NCBI taxonomy): Eukaryota > Metazoa > Arthropoda > Insecta > Lepidoptera > Pyralidae > Pyralis > Pyralis farinalis. The sequence continues at coordinate 37,124,052 of OX382264.1, read as the reverse complement.
CGTGCGAAGCCGAAGCGGGTCCCTAGTTTATCAAAAAGTAGATTTAAACATATAAGTAGTGAATATTTTTGAGATCACCTTTTAATGACATTTATATTGATGCGATAGGTTTAGAAGATCTTTTTTAGTTTTCATAAGTCATAATTAAATACATAATCCGCCATAAAGTTTTTTTTCCAGTCATTCCACTATTGTACCACTCACCACAAATTTCGCCCTCACCATCTTGATGAGTGGCAATCCACTAGAGTACGCGTTCTGTGGCATTTTCTATCATGTACGATGAAATTGTGAAATCAACTTCCTTCAGCGGTTTCCCCGAACAAATACGATAGGGGTACCTTCAAGAAAGACCCAATGTTTGCCTAAAAAGGCTGACAACGGATCAGTGACGCTGTGTTGCTAATATCTATGGGCGGTGGTGACAACTTACCATCAGATGAGCAACATGCTCGTTTGCCCCCCCTCTAATAAAAAAAAAACGAGTGTGCTTTAGACCACAAGACTGAAGTAAAACTTATTTTGCTCCATAGTGTGATACAGACAATAGGCTTGCACTGTGTCTTAGATATACGAAACAGAACTCGCTATGAGAGAAAGAGAGAAAGAAAATGTGTGCTCGCACGTCTCTTGCCCCTACAGTTAATATACGAAACGTAATTCTCTCTCTTTCTATCTTCACTAACTTATATCTCCCTCTCAACTTCCGTTCGCCTCACCCGATCACACTTTTCGTAACGCTCTCGTCATGCACTCACCAGCTTACTCCCCAAGTCAAGCGTGCGTAAAGAAGTTTTACTTCAAAAAATCTATTTCATGCAAGCGGGCCTTAAAGAGATGACATCAGCAAGACAACAAAACGTTGACTCGTCCTTAAGAATCAAGAATCATTTGGTAAATATAACCACAATATACAGCCCAGTATGTTTTATTATGGCCCATTAGTCATATCTAGCTGGGCCCGGGCCATTCATCCGGCCAAGGGCGCCGGAGCCAATAACACTACATCATGCGCCCTCTTGCGGTCGCGCGTAGTTGTCTTGCGAGCTGGCGTATATCAGGGAGGCCCTTCCACTGAATCATTGTTGATGACGCTGCGTTTATTCTAAGTGCTTATGTTTCAGCGTTATTGTTTATACTTCTGTTTATGGAATTGTTTATTGAATTTAGGGATGTGATCCAGGAGCTTACAGCCTTTTCCTGGATTGATATGGACATTAAAAGAGGTTAAGAATATGTATGTGTGTACGTATATCCCTTGTATAATCCCTTGCGGGGTAGGCAGAGGGAATCTAGCGCCACATGACTCGATCCTAACATCACTCACTGGCTTCTTTAACATTCATTGCTCTTCTCATGCACGCACGCTGGTTTCTAAGGCTCCTGACACCTTCTGATAGAACACGATCAATCTTGTCATTACGAATATATCGTGGGAATATATATTACTACTACTACTACATCTTCACGTCGAGTCCCTCCCTTGCAGGGTAGGCAGAGAGGACTACATGACACGGTCCTTACACACCTCACTCGCTTCTTTAATGCTCATAGCTCTTTACATGTACGTAATGATACTTATATGGTCATCAGGCGACTTTCTATAAACTATGATATTTGGTGAAAATAAAGACAAATAGTTACCAGCCCGCCGAATGTTATACGTTTCTGTGACAGATGGGCACGTAGACAAACTCAAGTGGAATTAATTAACAAGATACCGAGATCCGCTCCATCCTTCCACTGGAAGCTCATTGCAGACTCTATCGCGTGTCAGAGAATCAAGATTAACTAACGTAGGTCTAAGTAATTTATCTTTAGATTGGACGGAGTAACTTGATGAGTCGATTTTTAGCAAATCCCTGACGTCGCGCCGAGCTAATTATGTACTGATAATATAATAACGCAGTATTTTTAATGGTTACTAATATCTAATATAAGTCGAGGAGTGATAGCTCAGTGGATAAAGAAACGGTTTATTGACCCACTAGTTCCTGGTTCAAAACCTGGTATATATACCAGGTATATATACTCACTGACTGTGCCTGACTGATGAGTCATCACGTGACCACGGCGGCGTCTGCAACAGCGCGGGAATTTAGTGATATAGCACTAAATTCATGTCACTAAATTCACGGGAGTGATATATCACTAAATACATGTCACTAAATTCACGGGACTTACCGCGATATGTTTTTCAATTGCCCCGACATATCAGTGACGGTTTTTCTATTTTCTCGATATTCCCGCGCTGTTGCAGACGCGGTGGTCACGGGATGACTCATCAGTCAGGCACAGTCAGTGAGTCATCCAGCGAACAATCACATCTGCAACGGCTCGGGAATATCGGGAAGATGGAAAAACAAATCGCGGTGAGTCCCGTGCCTACAGTAGTGAGATGTTACTCTAAATTCAACCTCGGTACTAACAAGGTTTAACTTAATAATTAAGTGAGTGCCTGAGAGCGCCTGTCGAGTACCTACCTGATGACGCAAGTTACAAAAAGTTACGGGAAATACTACTTAGTTCCACAGCGGCGGGAGTTACTCATGGAGTTCTGAAGTTTATTTCAGACGGAGTCAGAAAGGGAAATATTATTAAATGCTCGCAAATAAAAGTGATTTGGGGATGTAGGCCGCTTTCTGAGTTAACCCCATACCTGCATGAGGTGCAACCCGTCTGAAAAACAGCGTCGTGGCTCAACTGAGTTGCGGCATTATGCTGAGACGGGGGCAATTTTCTGCTGCCATGACACTGTTTTGTGGATATTACAAAAAAAAAAGAGGAAAAACAATTTTTTTGTTTTTTTATTCTATGTATCTTTTAAGCTTTTCTTTAGTTTCATTGTCATTTATATATAATTATGTAATGTTTTATGTTGCAGCAGAAATAAACTATTACTTTCTTTCTTTCAACCTGCTGAGTAGCAAAAGGGAATGGCGAAAAAGGGGTACTGCATATTGATACTAGTAAATAACAGCAAGCTGTGTAGGCAGAGCTGATATTTTTTAAATTTAAAAAATATTTAAATATTTTATTTTAATTTTTTAATTTTTTAAAAATATATGGAACCCTGTACGACATCTAGCGATGAGTACTGTTACTTTTTCTGTTGATAGGAGTGCAGTGCAGACTCTGCACTGCAGAGTGGCCGGCCATACGTTTTCCCATATGTTTTTTTTTCTAATTGGAACGATTTTGGACCGTTCTTCCTCACCAACGAACATTTAAATTTCAAATTAAAGGATACAAAACTACAATATGTTAGCTATTAGTGTGTCGATTTTGGAGTTTCTCACTATTACCATCTAAACGCTAGCTGGATGACATCAGTCTACCCCAAACGGCAATTTTGAGGGTAATGTGGCTCCGCTGGCTATCGCAGCTCTGCCAATTATATGACATATGATGAGAAGTGCCTCCATATTAACGTGCATTTGATGAGCTCGGTGGTGGATTGGCCAGCGATGGCTACTTTAGCACCAATAGTTCGATTCCCGCACAAGGGAAACATTTGTACGTATGAATATGTCTTTTTTATACTACATCGGGAGGCTTACAAGCATACGGCCCAGCTGATGTGAAGCGGGTACCGTAGCCTTTTAACGCTTGCGATATATTAAGTATTACCCGCGCGATGCCTCCTCTGCTACATACACAGCAACTCGCTGGGAGTTTACTGGTGACCTCACTCACATACAGGAACACAACAATGCTCTAGGGAGTTGTTATTTGGCTGCGGTTTTCTGTAGGTGGAGGTACTACCCCAAGCTTTGATGCGCCCTACCTTTCTTAAAATATCCAGGCCAAGACAAACAGACATGTTCATGCACACAAATGTTTGTCTCGTGTAGGAATCGAACCTACGGGGGTTGGTGTCAAAGTCACGTCATTCACGACTGAGCCACCGAGCTCGTCAAAGTCTAGGTGCTTTCTATGTACGACATGTAAATATTTTCAAAACAAAAGTATTTACGTATGTTTATCTGTTGTCTATTAACTATAGGTCAAGTATTCTTTAGTTTGGGACTAGATGGCGCTGTGTAATTTGTCCGAGAATATTTGTTCACTTTTTACTTATTACAGGAGGCCAATCTGTCAATAATAAAGTCGAAGAGTTTGTTTGTAGGCGCTAATCTCTGAAAATAACAGCTGGATGTGAAAAAATCTATTTGCTTTTGATTGCTCAATCGTTGGGGAAGGTTATAGGCTATTTAATATCACGCTACAATTCTTAGGAGTCGAGCTACGGGCAAAGTGCAGGTGGAACCGTGGGGCACAGCCAGTATAACAATATACATGTTTGACATATATATACTATACGTAAGGTACCTTAAGAGAGGTGGGGTGCATTAACGCAGACCGTCTGTTACGTTCGTAGGTTACGGAAACAGCTTTACATCAGGTGGGCGGTATGCTTGTATGGTTACCGACGTTGTATAAAAAATACCACTTGGGTAGTTATTGGTCCGTAGATCGAGGGGTTTGTGCGGTCACCTCTTTCAGGATGTACGACCTTATTATCTGTCTGTCTGTCTCATCATCTTTTCCATAGCGTTGTCCTATTTCCTAACCCATTGTGATTGGTGGCGTCCGCTACCTAAGCCTATGGATTTCGCGAAGATACTGATTGTTACGTGAAGCGGCAGCCGTTAGACCTTCGTAGCCTAGAGGGAAAATCAGACCTTTCTTAACTAAGGTCACACGTTTTTCGAAATATAGTTTCTTGGGCTGCGGGTTTCCTCGCAATGTTTTTACTTCACCATTCATGATAATTACAAATCCTACTAATATTATAAATGCGAAAGTTTGTATGTATGGATGGATGTTTGTTGCTCTTTCACGCTTAAACGGCAGAACGGATTTGAATGAAATTTGGCACGTAGATAGATTATGATCTGGATTAACACATAGGCTACGTTATTTGACTCCACGCGGGCGGAGCCGCGGGCAGCAGCTAGTATGTAAATAAATCCGAAAACACAAATTGTCTGTCTGCTCATTTTCTGTAAAACCTATTGGCTAAAGCAATTAATTACTGCCAGTTATTTTGTGTGACTGTACACAAACACTTGTTTTTATACTAAACCAGGTGGAAAATAACATACCACCCGCCTGATGTTAACATACACATCTACGATTGACTTGGTGAGCAGTGATAGTACAGTGGAGAATGAAACGGACCTACAGAGCCGCAAGTCGCCGGTTCGAATCCTGGCATGTAACTACTAAATTCGTTTTTTTGGATCTTCGCCAAATCGGTAGGCTTAGGTAGCGGACCCCGCCAATCCTAATGGATTAAGAAAACGGTATAACGCGAAGCAGAAGAAGATAGCCTTGTTGTAGCAAATATCCACAGGCGACGGTAACTGTTTACCATCAGGCAGGGTACTTGTTTACCTAGGGACTGATCCTCGGTACAATAAGCTATAGATTTTATCCAGCTCTCAGACAATTCACCCTTCGAAACCCGTGTGGTCATATATGACCGCGAAATGTATGGGAAAAGGTATATAACGGGTTCTGAAGGCTTACTTGCTAAGACGGACTGCGCTGGTGTTTAAAGTAAAATGAAATAGGGCTTTAAATTGATGGCCTCGCTGTATGTTTGCAATTGTTAGAAGGATAATGCTAATCTTTTAATACGCTTCGTAACTTACTTAGTTACTACTAATGTAAAGGAGTATATACACTTACATTGTCGAACTTTATATTCCAATACACTGGTGATCGTTGACATTGTTCAATGTACTGTTAGTAGTAGTAATGTAAGTAACCAAAATTTTAATATATTTTTTTTTTAACGACGAACGACGAGCTCGGTCGCTCAGTGGTGGAACACGCTGTTACGCTACTTTGACACCAACGCTCGTGGGTTCGGTTCCCACACAGTACAAACATTTGTGTGCATGAACATGTCTGTTTGTATTGGTCTGGGTATTTTCTATATATATTAAGTATGTATTTACAAAAAAAAAAAATGTATTTACGTATGTTTATTAGTTGTCTAGTACCCATAACACAAGCTTCGCTTACTTTGGGGCTAGGTGGCGCTGTGTAATTTGTCCGACAATATTTATTTATTTATTTAATATTGTCTGACAAATTACACAGCGCCATCTAGCCCCTAAGTAAGCGAAGCTCGTGTTATGGGAACTAGACCACTGATAAACATACGTAAATACATTTTGTTTTTCGCAAATACATACTTATTATACATAGAAAATATCCAGACCAAGACAAACAGACATGTTCATGTACACAAATGTTTGTATTGTAAGGGAATCGAACCCACGAGCGTTGGTCTCAAAGTAACGTAACAACGCGTTTCACCACTGCGCCACCGAGCTCGTCAAATTATTGCTTATTGTGGCCACTTATGACAATAATTAAAATTTAATTATTTCAATGGCAATAAACGAAATTATGACTAATTGTACATACATAATAAAAACAGAATATATTCTCAAAAAACATAAATATGGTTCTTCATTTAAATTCAGCGTCATTAATAAAAACAAAATGAGGGCGCCACTTAGCTCTATGCCCCTCTTAACGTAGCCTGTAAACGCTTGCAATGCATTAAGTAGGCACTACTCGCGTGAGTTAAGGATATCCCATGCCAAATTAGCGTCGTAAACGCCACTAAATGATGGGCAGTTACTCGACATAGGAAGTGCGGTATTGCACAATAGTGATTAGTAAACAATAATTTTAGTATAAATTAATTAGTAAATTTAGATTAATTGAATATTCCTTTGTATTAAATCAATACCGAAGCTCTGTCGGTCAGTATTGTGGTAAATAAAGATTGTTTTTAAAACAAACTCTCGGCCACCACTTGGCTGGCGCAGCCGGAAATTACTCTGTCACTGGGTACCTGTATCTTCGCGAATAAAACTGTTCGGTAACACCGGACCTAACGTTCGTTTACACGAATAACCAGGGTACCGAATCTACAAATTTGCCAAGACAGAAGCTGCCGCAGGGACGGGCAAAATCAGGGAATATTCCAGTATCACAGAAGAAGGCTATGGCAGAGAAATCGAAAAACGAAACATCCTTAGGTCACAAGATTGGCAGCGCGCCAGTACATTCCCGTGGTGTTGCGAGCGTCAATAGGCTGCGGTGACCGCTTACCATCTACCATATTGCCAAATAAAAAAATATTCGTACTTGACATCTGTCAAGACGTCTGCAGTATTTGTACTTGACAACAACAACGAGCTCGATGGCGCAGTGGTGAAACGCGTTGTTACGCTACTTTGACACCAACGCTCGTGGGTTCGATTCCCACACAGCACAAACATTTGTGTGCATGAACATGTCTGTTTGTCTGGGTCTGGGTGTTTCCTATGTATAATAAGTATGTATTTACAAAAAAAAAATGTATTTACGTATGTTTATCAGTTGTCTAGTACCCATAACACAAGCTTCGCTTACTTTGGGGCTAGGTGGCGCTGTGTAATTTGTGCGACAATATAAAAAAAATGTCTTGTCTATATTACATTCCAGTAAACATCATGGCTTCTATGTGAACAACGTTTTAATTTAATCCAACAAACTTCATCATCCCTCCGAGCAATACAATCATCGCCCACTAAGAAAATTATCACATTTTCATTACATGTATAACAATTTAACAACGTAAGTATTAGCTAACTAGCGTAGTAGGCCCTTAATAGTATTTTACAATAGATCCTTTTTATGCCATTAGTTTATGGGCCCAAGTTGCTTTATCGTCTAGATTTCTCTAACGACTTCATCCATTGTTTAACTACTCAAACACAACTAATCATTGAAACTTTCTGTTCAATTACGTCCAAAAGTTTACACTTCAGTGAATAGATTATGGATAAATTGCGCCGCTTTAAGGTTTTAATGTTTAGGGTTCTATCTATCCATAATTTCACGCCAAATTCCTTGCTGGGTAGGCAGAGAGAACCGAGCACCACATGACTCTATGCTTACAAACCTCACTCCCTTCTTTAATATTCATTACTCTTCTCATGCACGCTCGCCGGTTTCTAAGGCTCCTGACATTACATTCTGATAAAACACGATCAATTTGGTCATGGCAGGTAAGTCTTGGCCTTCCTACATCCTTCTACTTTCGCGTTGTATATCTGTTTTGTAATTCTTTCAATGCATTCTTTCTGCATGTCCAAACCAATGGAGCATGCCTCTTCTTATTTTAATACCGATAGTCTCTTTCAGACCAACTCTATTTCTAATATCATCATTGCGAATACGGTGTACAAGCGTTACGCCACAAATTTCGCGCAACGCTCGCATTTCGGCCGCGTTTATCCTACTTTCATGCACTCTCTGCCGTACCCAGCTTTCGCTTCCATAATTCTTTTTAGAGTTCGCCATAGGTAAATATTATTTTTTAGTAAAAAAGCAAAACAGATTTCAATTAAGTTAAGGATGCGTCTTGTTTTAATTTTACTCGCTTCGGCTTTATTGTACTCGTAGCTTCTTTTTTTATTTAAACATTTGTGTCTTATAACTTTAAAGTTTGTCTTCAAATAATTGACACCAGGTTTCAAACTAGAGACCTATTAACTGTCTGTTCCTGGCACCACTGGAGTTTGTGGTCTCAGATTTATATAAATGTTTGTAATTGTTACAAGTTTGGCCATGAAGGAAAGCATAGTGAGGACATTTTAAATTATATTTCTAAACACGTGTGACCCAAGAAAGGTTTTGACGAGGTCGGTGGCGCAGTGGTGACACGCGCTGTTACGCTACTTTGACACCGACGCTCGTGGGTTCGATTTCCACACAGGACAACCATTTGCGTGCATGAATATATCTGTTTGTCTTGGTCTGGGTGTTTTTAAGAGAGGTAGGGCGCATCAAAGCAACATGTCTGGGGAAGTATCTCTCTCTCCTTATATAAAACCGCAGCCAAATATCAACTCCCTAGATGGTTGTTGTGTTCTTGCGTGTAAGTATGGTCTGGCAGGGGTGGCATCGCGCGAGTTCATCTCACGTTTATAGACTACTGTAACCGCTTTACATCAGGTGGGTCGTATGGTTGTATGTCTCTCGACGTAGTATAAAAAAATCAATTAATGGGAAACATAAATTTACTTTCATATGTTTATGTTATACATGGCATATTTAAATGTAAATTAAATAGTAAATAAATTTCCTTTCATATGTTAATTTAGTTTAGATTATCATGCTTTAAGCTACGAGTAGTTTACACATACGCTTCAATTTACCTACTACATTAATCCTATGTAAATGCATGAAGTCGCACACTTTATAAAATAGGTGTACATTTGTACAGATCTAGTTACCTTTTGAGTGCATTATCGGGTCTAGACATTCATCTTTTAGAATAATTGACACTTTACAGAAAATTCCGAAATATTAAAACGATCACCTGATTGTAAGCGGGGCTTCGGGTATGATGACAAGAGCATTGCACCTCCCATCCAAAACTGGGCACAGAGACACATGGGGGCATGACATGGGCCTGAAGCGAGCAATTAGGCGACCAGGAACTATGTATTGCGGATTGCGGCCTGCGAATATAGGATTGCAGCCTGCGAGTTGGCAATGCGGCCTGCGAATTAGCATTGCGCCTGTGAATTGCGATCGAGCCTTAGTCTGCAATTAAAAAGGTAAGATTAGATTCTCGACACCAAATCACAGGGAATGAAAACATCCTCTGTTTCACAAATGTAAACTATTCAAACACACTTACTCGGTATAGCGAGTTCAAAGTCAAACTAATTTTGTAGGTGACGCGATGACGCCATGTTTCTTGATTGAAATTTTGATCCACTGTATTTAATCTTAAGGGTTACAACCCCGTGTTATCTTATTAGTTTAAAAACCATATTGGATGGCCGAGTTCACTATGGCTTAACGTGTTAGAAAAAACGTGGCCTCTCGCCAAGCCAGAATTTTTCTGTCAAACAAAATCTATTAGGTTACGTGTTACGATTATTATTGAATTAATCTTCTTCTTAAATTCTTCTCAAAATTCCGTCCTATTTTCTATAATAAAGGATATTTGTGGAAAACAAAGAAAATAAACTGCTGTAACAACAAGAAAAATCAAACTAATGAAAAGCAAAGAATTAAATTAATTAGAAGCGACTAGAGAGCGACACTTAGCTAGACTGAATACGATCGATTTAATGTATCTATGGGCCAACAGATGACGCTGGCAGCACCGAAATTCGCATCAATATGCAAGCGTCGACTTGCACCGTAACAAACTTGGATGTCAGTTAATAGGGCACTGTTATCGATTTCACCTAAAACATACCACACGCGAAGAATATAGAACTCTTTATTTATTATTTGAAATTGATTGCTTGTATAATTTTATGTCTATTAATTTATAATTTATTATGTCGTAAGCAGTACTTCTAAATCTTAAATACACGCACATTTTTTTCTTATACAGATCGCTTTTTATTACGCGATATGCAATAAGTTAGGCACGCCGTAATTATTACTTTTGGATACCAAACCGCTGCGGTTGCAGTGGTAATGACGTAATAACTGAAATTTCACTTCTCTCCAATGAATTTTAGCGGATTTCAATAATTAATGGCGTGAATTTTTGAGTGTTAATTGAGTTATATTATATGTATGTACTTATTACATTAATTTTCTTTTAAATGCATGTATAGGGCTATAGGGTACGCTGGTTTGCATGTATGGAGGGTAAATAAACTTCTATCAAAAAAGTCAAAGTGATAATAAACCATGGCTTAATAAATTGAATATACATTGTTCATTATACTGCGGGCCATATGGATTAGCTCAACGCTTTGCGTGCAATGGAACAACCTACGCTTGGGGTTTCGATGCGAGATGGAATCAGAAATGAGGATATCTGCAGTGGATAAGCAAGCTGAAGTGGTGATGGGCGGTCATATTGTTCGTAGAACCGACAACCGCTGGAGAAAAAAGGTTCTCGAATTGGGTCCCTTATACTGGTACAGGCAGTATGGGACGACCTCCTACTAGATGGAGCGACGTCCTGAAATAGGAAGTTTATGGATGTTAGTAACTTAGGATAGAGGCGAGTGGCAGGGGAGGCCTATGCCCAGCAGTGGACAAATACAGCCTGAAATGATGATTCATTATATTCATACTGCAATTTTACAAGTTAGGTACCTTATCTACATTTCGAAGGACTTCATCGTTCGCGTTAGATGTCAAAGACCTCATTTAGACTATAGATATTTTAAAGTTGGCTTCTTATAAATTTATAAATACTATTCACCGTCACAATTCGTAATAATTTGAGAAATTTTATATTAAAATCGCACACCGTACCTTTTTATAAAACCTTGCAGATAAAAAAATTAAACCAACTGCATTGAATCGAGGCTATTGAAACCAAAATAACAAATGATTGAATGAATTGATATTGATGTGAGTGCTTTCTGTATTCGAAAGTTTCTATTTCACATCGTTACAAATGAAGGTCATGAATGATAAATGAAAATGAAATCAAAAACAATGAAGTCAGTATAGAAGCGCATTAGTACACAATGCGTTAACAATTCATGATTGATAGTCCGTTTCTTAGGACGAAGTTTCGACGAGATCGGTGGCATGGAGCAGTGGTTAGTAACGCTACTTTGATACCAACGCCCATGGGTTTGATTACCACACATGACAAACATTTGTATGCCTGAACATGTTTATTTGTTTTGGTCTGGGTGTTTTTAAGAGAGGTAGATTCGCCAGAAAGGTGCATTAAAGCAGCCTTTCAGGGGAAGTACCTCTACTTCACAGAACATCGCAGCCAAATAACAACTCCCTGGAGGGTTGTTGTTGTGTTCTTGTAAGTGAGGTCACCAGTAAGCTTCTAAGGAGTTGCTGTGTTAGAAGCAGATGTGGATTCGTACGTGTGATGCTTAATGTGTTGCAAGCATTCATAGGCTACGGTAACCACTTTACATCAGGTGGCATGTATTGTTATGTTACTTATTGAGGAAAAGAGTGTACAAAAAGGGTTACAAATTTATTAGGGCTATTTATACAAAATATAAAAAAAAAGGTTCACTTTAAGTTCGGCTAAATAAGGTCTTTAAGAACTCGCGTTATCTTTGTCTAACCGGAATATCACTATTATGTTCACTGGAATGTGGCACTGAGTGGCCGCCGGCTATAGTGGCCGACTGTAGACAGCTGGTTAGCGTGCTAGCCAGCACGCAGATCCAGATGTAGAAGTTGTTGGTGGACCGCCTTACGGACCAACACCACAGCGATAACTCCGTCAGCCGCCGTGGTCCACAACAGGGGCTGCAGGTTTTATAATTTTTAGATTAGTTAGATGTCCGGAGATTATCGAGTTTGGAAAAGGTAGTAATATCCCGAGGGTTCACCACGTAGCCCTCAGCAGGAGGCTGGTGGTCTCAGACGTAGTGCACTGAATCTCTACTACTCGAAAGCTTCCTCCAGACTGCCTTGTTTTCTGTTTTCCGACACTAAAATGTAATATTTTAAAATTTTGAATTACAAATAAATATTTTTGACAAACATCATTCGGTTCACAGAGACAATGTAGTGTATATCTCTACAAAGGTTTTATAAAATATATTATTCAAAAAGGTTATTACATTAGATATTTTAAACATTACAGTATGCTTGAATGCCTCCCGGCGTTCTATGTAAGTGCGTGTTTTCTGTATTCTCTGCGACTTATGTCCATATCTGTAATTATCACACACTGGTAGTTGAAGGACAGGACAGTTAGCTAACGGACGTTGCTAACGCTAACGAATTAGGAATCGGGATATCGCTACGAGAAAGAAGAAGAAGATTTACCGATACTACAACGGCAATTCGAAGACATAAGTCTGGCATTGATTCCTTGCAACGAATTTCAAGGTTCTCATTAAAATTGTCTTGCCAAAAAGGCTGATTACAGAATCGATGAATATCAAAAATAAAAATATTTGGAATTACTCACCAGAGGCCTATATCTAAATGCACTATTCCGAATCATAAATAATTGTATCGATGTGTATCTGTAGTATTATCTAGCTAAGGATTTGAAGAAGCTATTGGCATTTAGCCATTTGTCAATTTCGAAATGCTGGTTTTATAAAAAGAAGGAATATAAAAATAATAACATCATTATTATAAAAAAATATGTTACAGCCGCAAGGGAAAGAAAAATGAAGAATATGACTTAATATTATTTTACATTACATGCATTTTATTTCATAAAAATCATTCGCGAATTGCGGGGCGCGGTTTGCGTTTTCCTTGTTTTTATTCGTGAAGTTATATAGCGGTATAGTTACTTCATGTTTATAATTTTTTGTACTCATTATTTTCTCTTCTTCGAACATTATTCTAGGATTTTGTGTGTTTTTGCAAAGCAATAACTCAAACAGATGAACCTATTTGCATTTTTTGAGATTTCTGATCGAACGATTACAATTTTATTTAAATAAGTTACATCGATTTTAGTAAGTGTGATTATTTAAACCACAGCTTCGGCGATTAGTGTTTGTATCAAGGTTTTAAGCGTTTAGTGTTTTATAGTTTTATGTACCACTGGTTTTGAGAGTTGTAAGCCTTCAGAACCCGTTATATACCTTTTCCCATACATTTCGCGGTCATATATGACCACACGGGTTTCGAAGGGATGACGGATACAGCAAAATAGTACGTACTATAAGATGAACTGTGCACATAATCAGTTAATAATCGTATTCACATCGCCTGCAGATAACCGTGCGGTACAAATTTGCAGTCGTTCGGATGCGAGTAAAGCCAACTGCACATTTTATTCTACTTCAGATTTTGATTCTTTGTATCTAGTGATTTTATATCATTATTATATAACACACTACCCGTAAATATGAAGCGATTTATCACAGTATACGAATGATCGTTATATAAATAGTTTATCTCGCGCATTGTTATTCCTGACATTTACCCAGCAAGCCTAATAAGCCCTACCTTTCGGGTAATCTCACCCATTGGCAGGAACACAACTATTCCGTCCAGGTGGTTGTTATTTGACCCCGGTCTTTTGTAAGGTAATCTTCTCGATTGCTCCTTAAATATCACCGAGACCTGAGAAGGAATTCGAAAGAGAACTAAAGTTGCAAAAAGAGGAAAGCGTGATCGGATTACGAAATCTTTGAGAGAAGAATATATATATATATATATATATATATATATACATATATTCTTATAGGATATATATATATATATATATATATATATCTCCTCGATGCAAGGATGAAGCCAAAGCTTCAGTGAAAGTGAAGCGTGTAAGAAAATCTCAATGCAGAAGAGAGGCTGACAAAGTAGTTTGGGGCGAACACTCAATTATTCTGGAGAGAGGTAAAGAAGTCTCCGGGTGGCTCGTTAGCAAACAGAATGGACAGAATAAAGTCTAAAGCTGGTGACATTCTTGTTAACACTCAAAACGTTAGAATTGGAACTAGAACGGTGGATTGATGGAGAATATTTAGGAGAAATGTATCATTATGTCAGGGACGTTGACACTGTGAATGAATCTGTGACTGACTCAGCATTGTTTTACAGATATAATCAGATCGCGTCTTGTGGTGCTTGGTTCTCTCAGCCTTGTCTACACCCTAAGGGACTAAGCGTGAATATATAGATAGACTAAACTAGCAGGTTGAGTTAAGGAGAAGATTACTAATTTCTTCGAATACACTTCTAAATCTAAATACAATGAAACACGTCCCATAAATTTAATGCAAATTAAAAGATAAATTCAAACAGTGCCTCGCGCTGCATTATGCAACCGCGCGGTCATTAATTAATTTGCGTAGCCAACTTCTGTCCGCAGTAAGGCGGTGTTTGTAGCACTAATTATGCTAGGGTTAATATAGCAATGGTATAATAGATATCTCGAGTTAAAACAATTTATTGTCGCTAGCTACTAACACAAGTAAATATCTATGTATCTATAACTACACGCCAAATCCCTTTCGGGGTAGACAGAGAGAACCGAGCGCCACATCACTCCATCCTTACACACATTACTCCTTTTTTTATACATTCTTTGCCTTTGCACTCTCGCCGGTTTCTAAGGTTCCTGAAATCACCTTTTGATATAAGACGATCAATTTGGTCATAGTAGGTAAGTCTTGTCCTTCTATTTTCGCGTTGTATATCTGTTTCGCAATTAGTAAATATAAATGATATTTTCAGTATACCATGTACCTGAGAGGCGTTCCATGAGGATCATGACGACAACAAGTTACAGATTGTACACCTTCTATGTCGGTCACACAGTGACAAAATGTCTCAGCACATGTTTTGCACATTGCAGCGATAGCTTTGAGTTGAAGATGTTGTCATTGCCCCGCACAATTCTCATCAGAGAAGAGTTACGCTTGAGTGTTGGTACACGCAGGCAAACCTCGTTTTTGGTTCCCGTTTTGATGAGAACTATTTATACACTGTAAGAGCCAACAAGACTACGGCCCATCAAATGTAAAGTGCTATACATTCTGCTAATGCAGCAGTTCTTCAGGAGCTTACTGGTAACCTCACTCATTCTCAAGAATACAACTTTGAGTTGTAAATAGGGGTTTCTGTGAGGTGGAGGAGACTTTTGATTATTTTTTTGAGGGAGGGGGATCTTTTTACGCATAAACCGCGGCACGGATCGCAATCAAATTTCTTAAAGTGGTGTGAAGAAGTACGTATGTTTTACTATGATAACGTGATTCCACGCAGTGCAGGCCGTTGAGTCGTTTGGCACATAATTATTCCACACTATATCTATCACTATATACATGAATGACAATACGAATTCTAATTGCTGTTAAAATTGTAAAAAATTAGGTGTTAACAAAACACAAACGTTCCGACACTCACACGCACGCACACGTGAAATCAATACATAGATGATAGCATGAGAAACTTTTCAGGAACGCCGTTCCTATGTGAAATCTATATTAGACGAGCTCGGTGGCGCTGTGTAATTTGTCCGACAATATTTATTTATTTATTTATAATGTTTGTCTGTGTGTGCGTTAGTCTGTGTGTGTCTGTCGCTTTTCTTCGAATATTCGAATTTTGACTTCAGATACGGATTCAGCATAAAAAAGTAGAATAGGAATGTCTGAAAAACCAACCTCCTATCTCTTACGGAACATGGTCAAAATGGCCGACAAAGTTTTAAAAAAAATAATTAAATCGTTATATAATTGACGAGCCAGGTGTTCCTCTGGCAATGCAAGCTTGCGCATTCTCAACTGCTTTTTAACTCTTGTTTTAATTCTCGATTGGCGACCCAGAACCGGAACACACGGCATAAGACGGCCTCCCATACGATGGATCTACGATACGAAGGTCGCAATAACCCGACAGATGCAAGCAGCACAGGACTGATCGCCGTGGAAGTTTAAGGTGAAGGCCTAAGGAGAAGTTCAGCAATGGACAGTTCTTGGCTGAAAATTTTATTTGTATTCGTTTCCTCAACATCTCATCTATCACAAGGCACTCCAATAAACTGTATTGTTTGTAAGCATCGGGATTCCGCAAGGCGAGTCTGCATGGCGTGGGATACGCGCATACGGTGCGTTTTACGAGCTCTGTTATAGTAATCCTATACGCATATTTACTTTTATTGCCTTCCCTGGCAGCCGTATTTCTTGGGACACTCGCGATGGAATTGCTGAGTGTATTGTACCTTTTTTTTTGGGTATGTACGGTCGTTTGTGAGAGCAATTACGTTTTTTTAATCGTATGTTGGGAGAATACATAATATGGATAACGTATTACGAGTATAAAAGTAAAACACGCCAATTTCAGCTATGGTTTTAGTAACAAGATTAACGTTTTACGTTTTCGAGTAATACAACGTTAACATGTTTTGGTAAAACCGCTGACTGATATAAAATTGAATGAAGTACTCGTGGTTATAGCAATAAGGACAGTGATCACGTTCTGTGGTCCTGTAGTAAGTATCTGCGGAGTGAGAGGAGATATAGCGCAGTGAGAGCGACCCGTTTTATCCGTGTGATGACGGAGAAAGGATACTAAAAATTACTGCCCCTTCTCTTCCCGTGGGTGTCGTAAGAGGCGACTTAGGGATTTCCTGAGATTCCAGCTTCTCAGTCGGTGGTAGGGTAAATACCCGTCTGGTTGGCACCGTACACACGGCGAAACACCCGTGAAGTGGCATACTTATGAGTAAGTCATGTTTTAGGATCAGCTGGTGCAAAACCAGTGCTCGGGGGATCGTTGATGCGATAAGAGAGTGTGGATTCTGTCTATCCATTGTCAGGAGTACTGAGCTGGCCCGTCGGCCAGGGAGACCCGTTGAAACGGTTGTTCCACTGGCTACCCGCGTTATAGTACAGGAGCCCAATCAAGCCTAATCAGGTAATGGATAATGGGAAAAGCAATGGAGAAATAGTCCATCGCTACTCTTCTCAAGACAGCGCAATTAGGAATACATGGTTTTCCAATGTATTCCTAATCTATTCCTAATTGCGCTCATCAGCAGATCGGGACGGCATGCCCGACTACTTTGCTTCCGTTTGCTCTATGCGGTTAACTCCCGGATTGATGACTGTAGCACGCGACTACCAACGATACTCTCCAGTGGTCCCGTTGTGCGTGATATCCACATCAGGCAGCGTGATGTGCGTTTGGAACTACAGTCACTCGATGTTCGAAAAGCCAGTGGTCCTGATGGTATCCCAGCTATACTCTTAAAGGATATACGCACAAAGAAGTGGTCGCCACTTGGGCATTAAATTGTCTTTAATTCTAACAATAAATAAATGTTTCTTATATTCTTATTGTTAGTTAGATTTTATTGTTTAAATGTAAAATGTAATAGTGTTAATACATTGTAAAATCGCTACCTACACGCTAGAGGCGTCTTAGGTTATGAACGCTTGCAATACAGAAAGTATCACTCGCGCGTTGCCACCTCTACTATTGACACAGCAACTCCTTAGGAGCTCACTTGTGACTTCATTCACTAGTGAAGTTCTCCAGATGGGCTGCTTCGATGAGCCCTATCTCTCTTATAACACCAAACAGACATGTTCATTTACACAAAACGGGTGTCCTGTGTGGGAATTGAAACCATGAGCCTTAGTATTAAAGTAGCAAACGACTTTTATTTGGGCTATCTATGTAAAAATTTGAAAAACTAAACTGTACACGAACTAACTAAGAGAATCATGGCGCATCAAAGCATGTCTGTCTGCCAGTCTGGGGAAGTACCTCCATCTCACAGAAAATTCACAACTCCATTCACACTGCGTGCGAGTGAGGTCACCAGTAAGCTCCTAAGGAGTTACTGTGTTAGCAGCGGAGGTGGCATCGTGTGAGTGATACTTAATATATCGCAAGCGTTAATAGGCTACGGTACCCGCTTTACATCAGGTGGGCCGTATGCTTGTAGGCTTCCCAACGTTGTATAAAAAATAAAAATAAAAAGTAAGCTCCTAAGGAGTTACTGTGTTAGCAGCAGAGGTAGCATCGCGTGCGTGATACTTAATGTATTGCAAGTGTTTATAGGCTACCGTAACCGCGTTACATCAGGTGGGCCGTATGCCTGTGTACCTCCTGACGTCCTGATATAAAAAAATCCACGGACGAAACTGCAGGCTGTTGCTAATATTATGTGACACAGTGTGTCTTCTGTGTTTAGTTCAGTAAAATTAAGTATCGAATATAGTAGACTTGGTCCCGGAATAATTATTATCATGGCATATACTCCCAATTAGTCCATAATGGCGTTTCATTGTCGCTCAAAGCTTACCGACGAAGGGTATTAATGGCTGCGTCGCTTAAACGAGCGCTTGTGTTAAATGTCCCATAGGGTACTTGTACCGCCGAGTCTACGTGCGGAATTAATAATAGCAATGTCTAGGTCTATAATGGGGTAAATTGAAATGAACTAGCGCAGTGGGCAGTTGCAATCACTTCATATTATTAAAAAAATCATAAATGTAAAGATTTTTTTACGCCATTGGGCATTCGAGGCCTCTTAGACACTTTGTGCATTTTTTAATTAAAACGTTTTTTTTAACTCCGTATCATTACTTTTTTAAAGATTTTATTAATGTTATATTAATATAAAAAGAATACTGAATTTAAATAAATAACTATTTATTTAAATATTTGTTTCTTTGTAATGTTTCGTAGCCAAGATTTATTACGAGTATTATAAAAAAAAACAATATAAGTTTTCGAGGGCAATTGGACATTTTTTAAACACATCTTTTTGTATCTTTATATTACTCATTCATTTCTAATAGTTTTCATTCTTAAGGTATCACTGAAATAGTTGTATCACAATTAAATTATATAAATCAAAAAATATATCGATTACTTTCCAATGACACTAAAATATGAATTAGCAATATTTTGTACGAATATTTTTAACATGTTCTGTATAGTAGTAGTTTTTTCTTCAATTTGGTTCCGTAGTAAAGGCTGTTCAACGATCAGCACTGATTCGATAATTATTTAAAAGGTATACTACTATTTATAAATGATAAAGATTACGTTTTTGCTCTTGGGCCCTCGAGACTATTTTTGGCACGTTGCACATTTAAAAAAATCTTTTTGTGTCTTTAATTCGCTCATTTGTAACAGGAAATAATAAATATAAATTATTATCCATACATAATAGATGCGCGCGATGATTTTTAAATAATTCTAAAAGTGCTCTTTCTCGGCAAAATGGCTCTGTTCGATTTGAAATGCTTTTGAGAGGAATACACTCTTCTGAATACCGTGAGATGTTGTTAAATGGAATTGAACATGGACATGTTTCTCTGAAGGACGATATTCGTAAAGGTCGTCCTTTGTCTGCGATTTCTGAGAAAAATATCGTTTCTATTATGTGATTATTTGAAAATATTCTACGCAATTGCGATTTTAGGAGAGCTAGGGATCGGTATATAAATCAAAAAACGTTACGTAGACAAAAAATCCTGACTTTGGACAATGGTAATTTTTTTATCGTTGAAAACGAGCTCGCGCTGATCGGTGCACAAAGTTGTTGCTAATGTTCGACCACGGACATTGCTGTTTACGTTGTTATCATAGGAGATAAAACGTAAATTTATTATTTTGAATCAGCAGAGAAAAAATAGTCTATTAGTTACTTGAAAACGAGGGCAGATCAATAAACTTGAAATCGGCGAAGTGCATGGGTGAAAAAATAATTGCGTTTTTTCTCCTACACTAGTTCTGCACAACCCCACTTGAAAATCATAGAATCGTGTCTAAACAATTACGAAAAAGTCGACCGAGAAGCCGCATTTTCTTGTACCGTTACAATGATCCTTCGTAAAAAAACGAAGTTTTTTTTAATCTTCGAAAATATAGAGCTATCATACTATCCAGTTTGAATACCGTATTTTTTAAACCACACCGAGACTTGTACGCCACAAGCATACGGCCCACCTGATGTAAAGTATTTATAGTACGGTGTAAGACGCAACCACGAAACCTCTACACGAACATAATTTAGACTCCACACGGAGCCCTACTTCACAAGGATCCTGGTTCTGAACCTCGGGAAGTGGGACTTCGTCAAATATATTTTGACCATATTTGTTTATGATGGCGCTTTGTATTGAGTAGCACATCTGTTACTATAGGTTATGAACTTCTATCGCTAGCGCATCTTCAATTCAGCTGCTAACACGGTAACTTTTCAGAACTGATTAGCATGAACACAACAACTTTCCACTTGTCATTTGGCTGCAGTTTTCTGTGAGATACTGCTAGCAGCCCAGGTGCTTTAATGCGCCATACCACTTTTTAAAAAGAGCATAAAAGTAGGATAAACCCGTTCGAAATGCGAGCGTTGCACAAAATTTGTGGCGTAACGCTTGTTATTCGCTGGTGGCTGGTGGATGGTCTGAAAGAGAGCATCGGTGTTAAAATACGTACTTCTATGCCAGGCACGCTCCGTTGGTTCGGACATCTAGAAAGAAAGAATGAAGGATGAAATAATGACGAAGCTGATATACAACACAGAAGTGGAAGGATGTAGGAGCCGAGGAAGGCCAAGAATAACCTACCATGACCAAATTCGTCGTGTCCTATCAGAAGGTGAAGTCAGGAGCCTTAGAAACAACCGGCGAGCGTGCATGAGAAAAGCAATTAATGTTAAAGAAGGAAGTGAGTGTGTAAGAATCGAGTCACGTGGCGCTCGATTCTCTCTGCCTACCCCTGCAAGGGATTTGGCTTGAAGTTATAGATAGATAGATAAAACTTTCAGTGCGCCCTACGTATTGGAAGCAATGTCACGCGGACGAAGTCGCGGGCACAGCTAGTACTGGCAAAAGGATTGCAAGTTGGAATTTAAGCCATATCTTATAATGTATATGTAGGTACATTAAAAATCAGGAAATATTTAAAAATCATGATTCATACAGCTAACATACAAAACAACACAGTTAAGGTATTAAAGTACCTCTAACTCACAGACAAAATGGTTGTAAAAAAACCGGCCAAGTGCGAGTCGGACTGCGCACGAAGGGTTGGGAAGAGTACCATTATCTATAAAAACGGCAAAAAATCACGTTTGTTGTATGGGAGCCCTCTTAAATATTTGTTTTATTTTAATTTAATTATTTATTTTGAAAGTGAATATATAACTAAATATTCTGTGAATATTTCAAGTGTCTACCTGTTGCCGTTATCAATATCGAGCAAAAAGGAGCAAAAAAATCACGTTTGTTGTATGGGAACCCCCTTAAATATTTATTTTATTCTGTTTTTTAGTATTTGTTGTTAAAGCGGCAACAGAAATACATCATCTGTGAAAATTTCAATTGTCTAACTATCACGGTTCATGAGATACAGCCTGGTGTCGGACGGACGGACAGCGGAGTTTCAGTAATAGGGTCCGTTTTACCCTTTGGGTACGGAACCCTAAAAAATACAATACCTTTTTGTGCAAATTATTTGAAAAGCACATTTCGTTTTCGTGATTGCTAATCTACTCCCATCTTAAATGCTGCTAAACTATTCCATACCTCAATAAAATGTATTAGTTTAAACCCCGTACGTCAATAGGTCCATATATATTAAAATTAACTCCGCTATCCAAATACCGGCGGCCGTACCAAGTGGCGACGGGTGTACTGCACAAGCGCGCACGTTAACGTTTTACGAGCGACCTTTTATGATTATGCTTACCGATTCGAATACTTCAGCGATGAAATATCAACGACACGACAGCCGTCGCATGACAATGTGTCGTTTCAACTGTTCCTGCAATAACACATTAAAATATGGCGCACACTGGCGACTAATCTTAGGAATCATCGCTAGTGCAGTGATAGTATTTAGTGTACGCGGTGTATTATCTAGATCAGCATTTGCCAAACTTTGGATCGCGATCCATTGTGGTCGGTCGTCGTGAGTCGTGAGTGAATCGAGTGGGCCTGGTAACATAGGACGATTCCTCGACCGACCGTTCAAAAGTCGTTCGACAGCCGTTGGACGGCAAGGATGGAAAACATGACCATAATTGTCTGAATTCGGCATTCACTTTGAACCATGATACGGCAGAGCACAACTCAGCCAAATAACAACTCCCTAGAGGGTTGTTGTGTTCCTGCGTGTGAGTGAGGTCACCAGTAAGCTCCCAAGGAGTTGCTGTGGAAGCAGCAGAGGAGGCATCGCTATTAATAGGCTACGGGTACCCGCTATACATCAGGTGGACCGTATGCTTGTATACCTCCAGACGTAGTATATATAAAAAAAAGAAGATCCGTGTCCTTAATGTCAGCAAACGAAAGTATCTGTCCAAGTAACTTGACACCTCATATAGAAAGAAACCATTGACATGTAAACAAATCTGTAGATTTTTTTCAAAGAAAATTGTTAGATGAAGGCCAAGATTTACTAGTTAAACAGGACCAAATTGCTAGTCAAAAAGCACAGCATGGAAAGTAAGCTAGTAAACTAGGTATAGCAGAAATGCGAGCTTTACGCAGAATGTGTATAGTAGCGCTTGTAGACCGTTTTCGCTGTGATATTTTATTTTTTGGCGGATAAATTACACAGGCCCCTCTAGTAAGCGAAGCATGTGCTACGGGTACTAGACAGAATCGTTGGTTTGAATATATTAAGGTAATAGAAGATTAAATAATGTCTAAATATATATATATATATATAATTCAAAAGTGAGTAGGAACCAAGAAAGACTAATATTCTTCTTCTACAATCAAAGAAATCATGTTCATTTTAAAGCAGAGTCATAGATTTAAAAGCGAAAGAGATGAGGATTGACAGAAGTAATATGGCGCAGCTCTGTTCGCTCTGCCTACCCCGTAAAGAACTTGGAGTAAAGATATATTTTGAAGAGCTCGGTGGCGCAGTGGAGAAACTTTGTCAAAAAGTTACGTTATTTTGTTACCAAGGCTCGTGGGTTCGATTCCCACACAGGACAAACATTTGTGTGTATGAACGTGTCTGTTTGTCTTGGGCTCGGTAATTTTAGAGAGGTAGAGCGTATTAAAGCAGCCCGCCTAGAGAAGTACCTCCATTTTACAGAAAAACCGCAGCCAAATAACTACTCCTTAGAGGGTTGTTGTGTTCCTGTGTGTGAATGAGGGCACCAGTAAGCACCTAAGGCATCGCGTGAGTAATACTAAATGTATTGAAGGCGTTCATCGGTTACGGTAATCGCTTTACATTAGGTGGACCGGTGCTGGCATGCCTCCCGACATTCTATAAAAAAAGATATATAGATAAATCATTCACACATGCATTAACATCTTTCATAGTACTGCGAAAGCACTCAAGAGTGTCAGTTAACGTTCCAAAATTTGCTGCGAACCAAAAAATTGATTGCGATGGGTTAATGCAAGCTTAAATTTCTCTCTAAAAACGTTGTTTCTTTAAAATTGCTTTCATCAGAAACTGTAAAATGCGTACTATAAAAAAATCAATACGGTTTAGTACATAATTTTTTTCAATTTGAATATTAACTTTTGATTAGTTTTTCTTTAGTTGCGATTAGCTTTGCTTCTCTTTTCTTTCCAGTTCTATCAAAAAATATATTAACTATTTGAATAACAAACTACAAGTAAAATAAATGTTGATTAAATAACAAATACAAGTAAAATAAATTTGATATGGTGTTATATTTACCTTTTAAACATCTAAAAAAAATGAAGATAAAAACTCTTTATATGACATTTGGGCCTCGTGGACACTTAAACACGTCTTATAATTAATTTTAAAAAACAAAATGTAATATCTATAGAAATTCCTATAAGCTGTGCCTAAAGAACTATAAAATCATACATGAAAAGCGGTATATAGGTAGAGCGGTGGGCAACTAATTGCGATTATATAATAAATATACAGCAGTTATTCCATAGAGATGTTTTAATTAATATCAGGGTGGCGATCACGGGGCTACAATGAAACCCCATTAGGGGCTAATTGGGTTCTAACGCCTACATGCATATTCTAGTCGTCGTTTATAATTTGCCTTTGATTTGATACCTAAAACAAATTCAAGTGTTGGACAATCTCGGTATTAAATTCCTATTTATTAATTTACGATGGCATTTCGTACATAAGTTGGCGAAAGTGCTTCTGATGTGTTGGACATGAAGCCGTTACGAAGCCGTGTTGCATGAAGCCACTGAATGCTTAGATTATGAAGAATCTTCTAACTCTGTTGCTGTACCAGTGACCCTTACACAATTTTTCGTTTCGTCAGATCGTTTAATCAGTTGCAGGATCGTATCGTATCTAAGAACAATACAGATTGCTCTATCCCCTTCCGTGTTATTTGTATGCATGTCCGTTTGAAAGTTGAAGGTACTTTTTCATCGAGAGGCAACTAAGTATACTAGTTACCATAACCCAGGCTTACAATAAAACAAGTAACGCTCACGCGATGCTATAACAGCTAAGACAGCAACTCTTCAGGGGCTTACAGGTAAACTCCCCCACTCGCAGGAACACAACACTCAAGAGAGTTGTTATTTGACTGATGTCTTCTATGAGATCCTTCTTAATAGAGCTGGTCTGGTGTACTTAAATCCGACGTATATACTTCACGTATGAATCAGCTCAAACTGGTAGCTGAGCAGGTTTTCGATGACCTAATAAAATCTATATAATTATTGTATTTAAAGCCAATACAATTAAAATATAAAATTTTCAAAAGTTTGCAAGTCTGCGCTGATCCTTTAATGGGTTATAAGTAAAACTGTATCGTTTGACATGCGGTTCCAGAGTATCTACGCAGTTTCGTAGACCTGCTCCGTACGTTGTAGAGACTCGTAGCATGTAGCTTCTCGTAGCCGAACAGCGCTAAAATATGAATTAATTTCTTACCAAAAACTGTTTACCACACTGTGTCAGAATAATGTAATTTATACCCTTCAAAATTTAGTATTACAACGAAAAGTTGAGCGAAATGTATCGCGAACTGTCAAATTAGAGAATTCAAACTTTCACCGAAAGAAATCTACACCGTTCTGGACCTTGCGCCGTTGGGATACGGATCACTTGAGTTTTTGTTAAGTTCGTTGGGAGAGGAAATCAGTTGAGGAAGAAAGTTGAAACAATGGCGTCAAGTTACAAAGCAACAGATGTTGGCTCGGCTTAATGAAATAAGGAACAAGGCATGCTCGACTCAACACCGCCCTTATTTTTGAGACAAAGGCTTTTCACTTTTATGATGTTATTTTTTATTAGTGTTGTTATTTTAAACAGTTAATTATTAAAATGTCTATTTGACTTTTTGTTTAGGTCTCCAACGATGGCGATCAGTTTTGAAGAGATATCTAAAATAAACCTCATCGCATATGGGCTGCATGAAATTGTGTCTGGTCACCAAACGGCATACGTATTATATTGAGAAGTATTCATTTGCAGTTTGATTTGTTGTGCCATGTCACCTCGAGGTCAATGCGCTGAGACCTAGTAGAGTATAACATTACTATTATATGTTTATATAGGGTTCCTAATACTAACTATGATACTTTCTTTGAGACATTAGAGTTAATTTTAACAGCATTATGTACAAATCCGAAGAAGAAAATAATATTGTGTGGCGATTTCAATATTAATATTTTGAATAGGAATAATGTCTCAATTTCTTTTATTGACACGCTTTTGACATACAATATGAAGCTCCTCATTTCTCAACCGACGAGACTCGGTAGTGGCTCATGTCTTGACAACATTGCTGTTAACATAAGGGGGTGTAAAAGTGAGGTCATGGAGTTTGCTTTGTCGGATCACTCGGCTCAAATTGTGAAGTATCCAGTTCCACGAATATGTGAGTTAAAGTTTTGGAGAGTACGTAAGCGTGACTATAGTAGATGCAATCTACGTAAATTTAATGAGTGCCTAAAAAGCCTAACCTTTTCTGAAGTGTATAGTACTGACGATCCCAATGAGGCATATAATAACTTTGTCAAATTATTCATGCTATTTTATAAATTATGCTTCCCGTATAAAATCCTAACTGTCTCTCAAAATAAATCACCTAAGTGGATATCAAGAGGGATTAAACTATGTAGTAAGAAGAAAAGGTCCCTACTGTGGAAATATCGAACAACACCTACTATTAAGAATAAAAATACATTAACAGCTTACACAAACAAGTTCAAACAAATTATAAATTTGACAAAAAAGTCACAGAATAATAATTATATTAAAAATGCCACAAATAAAACTAAAGCTACGTGGAACGTTATCCACAATACAAAAACTAATTGTCCTAAAATATCTGTAGAGAAATTAAAAGAAAATGACATAATAATAACTGACCCTGTAAAAATAGCTAATATATTTAATGATTATTTTATTGACCAATTACTTAGTACATCTGCAACACACACTAATATTACAATATCTAACTCAAACATCAATCATTCAATATTTTTGTCCCCTGTAACACGAAATGAATTGTTAAAAGTTATCGCAGGCTTAAAAAATACTCAAAGTGTAGGATACGATGGTATTGCTACGCTAGTACTAAAACAAAACGCAAATGAAGTAGCAGGACCACTAGTACATTCAATAAACTTAATGTTGAGTACAGGATTTTTTCCAGAATGTCTAAAATTCACTATAATAAAACCATCACACAAAAAAGGTGATCGAAGTAATAAAACAAATTATAGGCCTATAGCACTGCTACCAGTTGCAGCGAAAATATACGAAAGGTTAATATATGACAGACTTTATTCATTTGTTGTAAAAAATAAAATACTAACGGACGAACAAAGAGGATTTCGAAGGAATAGCTCTACAATTCTAGCAATTTATGATCTTCTGAAGAGGGTTACATATTGCATGGATAACAGAACGGACATATGTGCTATCTTTATGGACATGTCAAGGGCGTTTGATTATACGAACCATAACATATTAATTAAGAAACTCGAGTCTTACGGAATCCGAGGTTTAGCATTAAAATTATTCAAAACGTACCTTAAAAATAGAATACAATGCACCGAAGTAAATCACTTTGATAAACGCCTAAAGTGCGAACAACGCTACAGTTCTGAACACAGGATTAATCCGTGTGGTGTGCCTCAGGGCTCAATTTTAGGACCTCTACTGTTTCTTTTGTTCATCAATGATTTGCCAAAAGCTGTAGCACACCCTATGGTACTGTATGCAGATGATAGTACAGTAATCATTAAATGTAATGACCCTATGACATATGAAAATGACATTAACTGTTCAATTAAAAATATTATTCAATGGCTGGACGCTAACAAATTAATTATAAATTTAAATAAAACGAACATTATACATTTTAGACAAACATTACACAGACCTATACATACTAAAGCCAATTACATGAACACAGAAATTGCACAGGCAAATGAAACTAAATTCCTAGGAATTACGCTAGACAGCTCACTAAATTGGAAACCACATACTGTTGCACTATGTAATAAAATAAACCAATATATATATGTGCTCAAAACCCTACCTAAAATATCCAGTGTAGACACAGCGCTTATCGCATATAATGGTTACATCGCATCTATTCTGCGTTACGGAATTATTTTCTGGGGTATGTCTACAAACACCGATATGGTGTTCAAAGCGCAGAAGAGATGCGTAAGAGCAATATGTGGATTAAGACAAATTGATTCTTGTAAATCTTACTTTAAGTCTTTGAAAATACTAACTCTTTCCTGTGTGTATATATATGAGATAGCGGTGTTTACAAAAAAGAATATACATTTATATACATTATCGTCACAAGTGCAAACGCGCAGCTTGAGAAATCCGGACAAGTTATGTCTAGGTCCATCACACACAACGCTTCTTAATAAGAGCGTTTTCCAAATGTCGGTATTTATTTACAACCATATACCAAACTATATAAAGGAGCTACCATTACCAATTTTCAAAAATCGACTTAAAGCATTGTTGGCAGACAAAGTTTACTACCGTGTCGATGATTTTTTAAATGATAGAGATTTGTGACATGGTGTTATTATTTGACTCAATTATTATAGACATTTTAATGACATTTTAATTCAAGTGAAGTAATTTGACTAATTCCTTATTCATTATGGCCTCTTGTGACATTTTTTTGTTTTGTAGTCGTGTAAAATTATGGAATATTGTAAGCCATGTGGCAGGACATAGCTGATCCCATTGTAAGTCTGTAACACCTTTATTTATACCTATGTACCACAATAAAGAACGATTATGATTATGATTATGAGATAAATGGGATCCCGTGAGTTCATATAAGGGGCGTCTCACACCAGCACACTTCCGAGTACCCAGAGGATCAGCGTTACGCTGTCAAACCTCTTACTATTATTATATCTTATTTACCGATGTCCTAGAGCCCAAGAATATTAATGATGATAATAACTCTTCTGATGACGTCGTTTAGAGAACTGTGACAGGAATGCCTACAGTGTAATTTATGATGTCCATACTGGTTGACATCCTAGTTGCATAATATTGATGTTAAAGGTACCAATGAAGCGAAATATCTTTGACTATTTCTACTGTGACTACTGCTGCTCTTAATATGAAGAACCTAAAAATCATGGTGTCAAAAAGCGTGCTCTGGTTTATCGATGGAATATGATGAAGCTAACCCAAAAATTCTACTAATTGGATTAACCTTGCTTGTCATCAAGTAGTCTTTTCTCAGGTTTAGGGTTCCAAACGGTTCTCTCTGCCTACCCTGCAAGAGATTTGGCGTAAAGTTATACATATATAATTTTGTGCCAAAAATTAGGTGATTATTTGCACCAATGAAATATTTCAGAGTTTCTTATTGGTTTTTTTTCTACAGGAATGTGGGGCTTAAGAGTTGTCCAGATATGATGACCCCTATTTCTTAGTTGATGATTATATCGATTCAAAATTCTTGTTCAGTCATGAGTCATGTAAAAATGCATTTTTTCTGATACCTATCCTATTAGATTTTATTAGGTTTGTGTATTACTGAGGGGTAAATTTGGAAGGTCTTAGGAATTACCGAAATCTTTTTAGTGAAATTCTGAGGCTTCAGGATTGGGCTTAAGGGTTAAAAAACAAAAGGATAATATTTTAAGATTACGTAAGATCCATGAGCTAGATGTAATAAAAAACAAATCGGCCAAGTGCGAGTCGGACTCGCGCACGAAGGGTTCCGTACCATTATCTATAAAAACAGCAAAAAATCACGTTAGTTGTATAGGAGCCCCCTTAAATATTTATTTTATTCTATTTTTTTTGTATTTGTTGTTATAGCGGCAACAGAAATACATCATCTGTGAAAATTTCAACTGTCTAACTATCACGGTTCATGAGATACAGCCTGGTGACAGACGGACGGACGGACAGCGGAGCCTCAGTAATAGGGTTCCGTTTTACCCTTTGGGTACGGAACCCTAATAACAAAATTGATACTTTAACACCAATGCCAACAAGTTTAGCGCCCTACCTCACTAAAAAAATAATGTAGTTTTATTTAGAATAATATATTTTGTCTACTGATCTAGAAATAGAGTCTGTAAAATGGTACGTTAAAAAACGTGAACTTACAGGATGTTCTGCAATCGTCGCAATCGTTTATTCAACACGAAACAATCGTTTTAACAGAAAACACATTTGTGGCGAGATCCAAAAAATACGATTCACCGCTAACCAAATGAGAGATTCTTGTTACGCGTCTGTGAACCGCCTGTAAATTCAACTTCCCCAAAACAACGACCAAGTCACAAGAGCAGCGAAAGGTACTAAAACAAACTCTATGACCTGGCCACAAGGTGGCAGGAAGCAGTAGTGTTATCTTTGTAGTTTTGTAAGTAAACATGGACGCTGCAGCCTAAATTGTTGCGGTTACTACACGCAAGCCGTACGTGTTTGTTTGTTTGTTTACTGCAAACATAACATACGGCGACTTGTTTGTGCGATATGCGTGATTCTCTCTCGGCAGTTTATTACACCTCATTCAAGTCAGAGAGGTAGATATTTAGAATATTGCATTAGTAGTTACTTTTCTATTGGTAATTTGATCCATCAATTAGTTCATGGAAAGTAGCGCCGTATATCTTCCACACGTTAATAGACGCATTCCATTCTGATCATATCCCTGGCCGGCGCTAGTTTGCAAGTACTAATTGTTAGCATACATATAGTAGTTTATTCTGATTTAGGTGCTGAGTATAAACTTTTGTTAAAAGAGGTAGAGCACGTTAAAGTTGCTCGATTGGGGATGCACCTCCACTTCGCAGAAAACTGGAGCCAAATAAAAACTCCTTGCATGGTTATTGGTTTCCTGTGAGTGAATAATGTTACCAGTAAGCTTCTAAGGAGTTGACGGCGGCAGTGACAACGTGGAAGCAATACTTTCTGTATAGCAAGCATTTTTTTGCATCTGATAGGCAGTAATTTGTATGCCTACTCTTATATAAACACATATAAGCAAGGCGGGTCAGGCTTGATTTAAAGCGTGGTACCTCGGTTTATGAATGCTTATGATTGAGTGGTGTCACCTCTGCTGCTAACATAACAACTTTTCATGAGCTTACAGAAAACCTATCTCTCACGCAGACAAAACGCATACATATGTACGAAACTTCCAAGGAGCTTTTATTTTAGTGCGGACTTCTATGAAAGGAGATTGCTTATAAAAATTCTCTCCTCCCCATCTCTATTACCAGAACCTCATTTGCTCCTCTGCAGGAAGTACGTGCAGACGATGGCTTAGACTTAGGTTTTGAAGATAACGGTGAGTAAATCAACTTACACGTTTATTAAAAAATTTAGTAAAATCCTTGTCTTGCCACTATGTACACACAACAATAGATCAAGTTGTACGAAATGATCAAATGCACTTATGGAAAATAGCGTTGAACGCTATTTGTAAAAATAGCGTTCAAACTTAGCTCAACGAATTATCAAGAGACGGAAAGATTTCTGTATAGAGATTTAAACTTATATTAACATATTATGGTAGACACATTCGGCCGTTCAGTGTTATATTATGCACAACAATTATATCAGCATGTTAGTGTGAAAATTGTGTCTTCATGCAGATTGAACACAAGCTGCATTGCAATTCCTTGTTACAGCCCTATACCTATGTGGTATAAGGATAACGAATACATAGTAATATGTATTTATATAAGCGTATATACGTATATACATATGTATGTGCATGTGTATGTGTATATTATATGTCGTATTTGTATGATTTTTCGGTCTATCCGATATTATGCGGGCGTATGGTGGGTAGTTCAATGAGAAATCCAATGTAATTCCTGTCACGCTATAATTTTAAATCAACACTTGTAATCAATATTCAGGAAAATACGAAACAAGAGGTCAGTTCCAAGACGTCGTCACTTGCCGCCGTTTACACTAACTCTCCCTTTCTCCCAGTGTCGACCTCTTGATTCTGCCAAAGCGCGCCACCGTTCGCGCGCTCTCGTTTCGTTTTGAACATCCATACTCAGGACCGGATGCGACATATATATATGTCGCAGAGGTAGCAACACCATATTGAGAAGCCCGGAAGAAATCAATCCCCGTGATGCTAGTTTTAATAATAACGGATCAAAATGTCTAGTCGGCGCTTGGGTGGAATCGACATCGTTGAAATGGCAACACCGGTTGTATTTGTTTTGGTTTGCTCGAAATGTCGATTGTTGTCAGTTGTCAAAAACGTCAAGATGAGATACCATCATTGGAAGCGGCATTACGAATCGAGCAATGGAGCCAACCGCACGTGTCGCGTCCACCGCATTTTGAATCGCTTGTAATCTGCGATCTGAGCTTTTGTTTTGTTAAAATTGTTTTTGTAATTGGCTGATAAATGATGAATATTGAGAAGATTAAATACGCTGGTATTTCGCTTTATTCACCATGAACAACGAGCCACCTGACGACGATTATATCCACGTTCCGACATATATATATATAATTTGAGAATGTTATGTTTATATTCATTTGTATGACAAAGGCAGTGTCTCTTGCCCCCGAGAGGTGGGTGATCTGCAATACAGGCTTTCTAAGCCTACTTCAGATACCAGTTTCTCATAAAAGGTCTGGTTTTCCCTCTGGATTATGGAGGTCTTCGCAGTCGCACCATTTCTAAATCTGTATCTTCGTCAAATCCTTAGTTTTACGTAGAGGACCCCGCCAATCCTGAATTGATTAGTAAACAAGGTAACGTTGGAGAATACTATGGTAACTTTGATACATGGATGATTTTAAACAGGTCACTTCCAATAAATAGACATTTGAATACTTTAGAATTTGAGAATCGAATGGTACCCAACCTATCAAGGGTTTTGTCATTACAATATAGATGAAACAATTATCTGAGAGAACATGCGACGCCTATAAACAGTTGAACAATGTCCCGTTGCAGCGCAAAGCATCCGCCGGTACGTGTCACATGCGGTGCGCTGTACGCAGGGCACCGCACCGATCATGTACTACTTGGTGCGAAATGTACCAAACACGGTACATTTAACAGCTAGTATTTGTTGCGCGGTACACCGCCAATGGCTGATTTAGTTTTGTTTTACATCGAAATTCCATTATACAGAGTTGTTTGCATACCACAACAGTAAACAAAGAATGACAAGCTCGCGTTTACATTTAAATTGTCGTTTTAATAGTAGTAAATCAGGATTATGTTTTTCAAAGGTATTATTTCCTTGATTTACAGTTTCCATGACATATTTACTTTGAATATAATAGAGGAACAGTGGTTGCTTAGTAGATAATTAATCAGTTTATTTCCTGATTGGTAGTTGGCTCAAATCTTAGTGTGGGTATGTACCAATAAGTTAGTATTTTCGGATGTATATACTATATTTGTAATTATAACTTATTCGAGTGTAAAGGAAGACACTTTGAGAAAACCCGCATGTTCAAAATTAAATTTACAAAGATGTGTGAATTAACCAAAGAATGGTCATGTTTCTGGGCTGATTGTTTACGGCAGTTTTTTTTTGTGCCACGTCGGAAGGCATACAAGCTTACGATCCACGGTTCATAGGCTAAATACGGTAAATCAGTTAGCGTAGCCTATGAACGCTTGCAATACATTAAGTGTCACTCAAGCGATGCCATCTCTACTGCTAATACAGCAACTCTTAAGCGCCTCAACAACTTAGGAGCATACTGGTGACCTAAGTCACACGCAGGAACACAACAATGCACTAGTGAGCTGTTATTTGGCTGCGGTTTTCTGTGAGGTGGAGGTACTTCCACCATGAGGATGTTATGCCATATCTCCAATACCCCTCCAGTAACCCTCCAAACCGGAACACACCCACGCAGACGACTTTTGTACAAAGTCTCCCTCTGGTAAATAGTAGGTATATTCAGGTATTATTTTGAAGTGGTGAAATTTACAAATAATTTGATCTAAATTTCTTTTTTGTCTTTTAAGTCAATACAGTAATTCAGCTCCCAAGGTGGAGTTCCGCGGGTATGGGAGGACGTTCCTGTCCCTCTGTGGCATGGTGTAGGCCATATGTTCTTTAGGTTCAGTTGCATCGCCAGACAAGTGGCATGTTCAATTTCGGCTAGGCGTCCTATGTGGCATATATATGATCCTGCGTGGTCTGTGAAAGAAGAGGAAGACGGCAGTCTACTAAACTGGCATTTTTTTTGCCGCAAACCACCAGAAAAATTTAGCCCTGATCCATGCCAAAATAAGCACAAATCACACCGCGATACGCGGCTCTTCATCAATCGAGGCTGGCTCGCTCCAGGAGAAAGCTCGTTAAAAGAGGTATCAGCTCGAGACCCACGCAGCGGCAATGTTGTACGCATCTCTCTGTCTCTTTCGCTAGAGCTAGTTTTTTAATTAGCAGGGTGCGCCACGTGTTGGCTTTGATTTCCAAGTTGACAGTGAGTGATTTATACTCAAAAATATGAACACTCAGCTTAAATTCTATCCTGATGTAGTCATTAATCTCTTTTGAAAGTGACATCGAAATTAGTATTCTGTTTAGTTTGTACAGTTATGCTTGTGTTGGCAAGCCGGTGATTTAATATTAGCAGGCCATCCTATTGGTTAGCTTCATGATACCTACTCGAGAGCAATTAACTTCTCTTCCTGTGCCCCAGGCTACCGACAAATCAGTTTTCAGCAACCCCCTATAATGTCTACTCAAACATCACAGTCTAAAAAATTACGTCCGAAAATTTAAAAACATTCAGTGCAACAAAATCTTTCGTTGGAAATTTTTCTTAGCTATACTCAGTTGGGGTAGGGTGACCAAATTGATGGCAAGACAGACGCCCTACAGTGTAACGACCATAAAATTACATATAAGAGGGATTGGATGGCCAGTTATTGAATCACTTCGGAATGCATAGGATATTTTGCGCTCGTATGACTCGCCGTTGAATCAATTTTCCAGTAATTGCATGGGACAAATAAATATAAAATGCAAATAGGTGATTTAGTTTCGCTACTTTATTTGATCGGAGTACTGGCCTTGACAATCGAATACGTAACATGTTTACGCACACGGGTGTTGTTAAATATATTCATTTTGGATTTTTTGAGTAATCGGTACTATATCATATTTATAAAGCAATCATATTTACATAGATAATAAAAATAATTTATAAAGCTGCTATGGTTCGTATCCAGTTGGCCATTGTATGGTATATATCAGAGAACATCACTATCATTAAAAAAAGTAAGTAAAAACTTAAAACTCTATCTAATGTCGGTAATGTGAGCCAATAATTTTCGCCTACTATTCTTTATTTGCCGTTTGCGGTCACTAAGGCACACATACACACACCTCTTAATTTTTTAAATAAATACTCATTGTATTTTATTTTTATTTTTCTAACTTCCTTTTTTATTAATTAGCATTTTAGGAATGATCATTTGCAAAGAAATAAAAATAGGTAAAAAAACTTTTTAAGTTAAACGGTTTTATGTTAAACATACATTGCAATGTTTAAGATAAATGTACTAAAAACCAAAAAATAATAAAATAGATACAGTCGTGGAATTATAAACATATGCATAGACTAGACTAAAATAAAACCGTGGGGCACGTCAATTGTCTACAATCGTTGATTAAAATGTTTGTTTTGTAATGTTACACTATAATTAGGCAGTTGTTCAACCGACAACGATGGGCGTGTGATAAGTAGGGCTAGAATGTGGAAACAAGCTAGCAAGCTCGATTATAAGCGAGTTTTAGGGTTTCATAGTGGTGAGCGAGTAGTACTTTCATCATATGTTTTGTCGATTAAAGAAAAACTACGAGCAGTGAAACGATTCCTCGCCAGCCAGCAGTGTGAATGTCCAACGATAAACTAGTTGAAACATCTCTTTTATTTACATGGAGTGTATAACTATTGGAATTTCCATGAGCAAGAAAATAGTAAGTAATTTCCTCACCGTCTGCGGGCCAACTGCCTAACGACGAATTAAACGATTCTTCTATCGCACATTAAGTCGATAATTTGTAGACAATTGACGTGCCCCACGGTTTTATTTTAGTCTAGTCTATGCATATGTTTATAATTCCACGACTGTATCTATTTTATTATTTTTTGGTTTTTAGTACATTTATCTTAAACATTGCAATGTATGTTTAACATAAAACCGTTTAACTTAAAAAGTTTTTTTACCTATTTTTATTTTCTAGTTTTTAGTTTTTATTTCGCATTCTGTTTAATAACGACGTATCATTTTTAGCCACCCTAACGCCACACAGTCCTCAACACGATACAAAATCTTGACTTGGGTGGTGGATTCAGGCTGGATTAATCAGATACCTAAATTACAGATTCAATTTCTAAATTTAAATCTTATTATTATACGCCATTTAGTGGCTGCGCCCATCTTAAATATTGAGGTTGTATAGTGCACTGTATTCTTCTTGTCAAGCCCTTTTATTTGATACCCATATTGGTGGGATTGATAAAAAATTGTTATCAGCCATTTGGTAGCGGCGGCCATCTTAGATTTCAATTTTGCATAGTAAATTGTATTCTACTTGTTGAGACCTTTCATTTGATACCCATGTTGATGGGATTGATAAAACCTAAGTTTTCCGCCATTTTGTAGAGGCCGCCATCTTGGATTTTAATTTTATATAGTACATTGTATTCTACTGGTTGAGCACTTTCATTTGATACCCATATTGATGGGATTGATAAAACCTACGTTATCCGCCATTTTGTAGCGGCCGCCATCTTGCATTTCAATTTTTTATAGTATATTGTATTCTGCTTGTTGAGCCCTTTCATTTGATACCCATATTGATGGGATTGATAAAACCTACGTTATCCGCCATTTTGTAGCGGCCGCCATCTTGGATTTCAATTTTTTATAGTATATTGTATTCTGCTTGTTGAGCCCTTTCATTTGATACCCATATTGATGGGATTAATAAAACATAAATTATCCGCCATTTTGTAGCGGCGGCCATCTTGAATTTATAATGATAATGAATAAACATAATTGTATTGTCACCAAAATCCAAAGTGTATACAAAATTTCAAATTAATCGGTTGACAGGAAGAGGGTGAAATTTGAATTACTAAATTTGACCCAAGAATAAATAATAAAACAAACGGGGTGAGCTAAATAAAACCGTTTAAAAATACTGTGACATATCATTGCTCTTCTTTTTTTCTAATCGTCAATTGATGTTAATTTATAAATAAATAAATTTAGGTCCATCTAACGGTATATAATATAGAGTGGTAAAATTGAAGAGATATTATCAAACAATTTCCAGACATGTTGGTCAGTCTGATATCAATTTCTGTAATAAGCTTTTTTACAAAGAGTATTTTTAATGTGCCTTTTGAAGATATTGTTACGATAGAACAGACTATTTCAGGCAATTTATTATAGAATTTTAGCAAGTCGATGTACGCAATTTATTTTTGTTTCGTTACATACATACACGTACATTACGCTTTTATAAATATACCGATTCAACATACGCAAAGGTTTCTAGTAAGGTGTGCAGAATTCTCTTTGTCTGTGAAGCTTGTAATATGTCTGAAATAATTACAGAAGATGTTCTGTATTGAAGAGAAGAGCTCAGTACAGGAAAATTAAAATGATGGTTTAACTAATATAATTTCTTAATGTTGATAAAAATACACCTGTCCCCATTAAGGTACGTACGTAAATATTTTCAACAATGAATATTAAAAATACATAAGAAATGCCATTCTTTCAACCTTAACTCGTTATTTAGTGTTATATAGTGAAAATCGAAAATAAATAGACTATATAAAGAGGTATCTAATCTCTTGCTGGGTAAATTGTAGATATACATAGGTATGATGTATACAGGTATATGTGATATGAAAATATCTGATGATCTGAAATATTTCTACTAGTCACCTGAAACCTCGTGAAGAGTTATGCGGTTGCAGCGGTGGCGGCGACGCGCAGTCTATCTAATCTTAGTGCTAGTGTTCATAAGCTTCACACGTACGGTTGTTTGAATGAATAATATTTTATTCACAGAATGTGGTTATACAATCAGTTCTTACGAGTTATAATTTCTGTTTTCAACATATTCTACCGAGTTATGGCATGTGAATTTTAAATGAGGCTTCATACTTTCGAATAGTATATAATTTGTTTAATAAACGATTGAAATGATTAAAAAAAAGACATTGTGAACTTTTTTTAGATAATTATATTCTGGCGTGGATATTTTTAGACAACCCACTTAAAATACTTTTGAACGGTGGCGCTCGGTTCTCTCTGCTACCCCGAAGGGATTTGGTGTGAAGTTATAGATAGAGGCTTCATAATTTCGTGTGGTATATAAAAAAAGATATTGCAAATTTTTAGTTAATTATGGTCAGGTTTTATTTTGTTTAACATATTAAATATCATTTAAAATTAAGATAAATATCATTTAAAAATAAAATTAAAAAACTTTTCAACCATTAAACAGATGGGTGAAAATCGTTTCATATCCGGATCTTGTACTATTATGAATTGTGTAAACTTTTCGAACACATTGTAAAAGACTTGGCACGTGCTAGGTTCCGTGTCTCGTTATGGGTTCAATATTTCTAATAGCCCTCGATCCAATCTAACGCCATGTCGGTATGTGTCATCCGCACTTCTGTATACGCCGCTACAAAAAATGATTTTTTTACTACGTGTACTCGTAGTAAAAAAATCATTTTTTGTAGATCGAATAAATGTCTATCTATAATATAACTTCACGCCAGATCCCTTGCGGGGTAGGCAGAGGGTACCGAACGCCACGTGACTCGATCCTTGCATACCTCACTCGCTTCTTTAACATACATTGCTCTTCTCATGCACGCTAGCCGGTTTCTAGGGCTCCGGACATCACCTTCCGATAGAACACGACCTATTTGGCCATGGTAGGTAAGACCTGGCCTTCCTCGGTTCCTACGTCCTTTAACTTTTGCATATACATTGTAAAAGTTGAAGGACGTAGGAACCTGCTTCGTAATACTTTCAACCTGCATTTTTCTACATGTCCGAACCAACGGAGCATGCCTCTTCTTATTTTAACGGCGATAGCAACACGCGAGAGACACTCCTTGCATTGCATGCGTTCACGGGCTCTAGTAACAACTTTATATATATATATATTTTATACAACGTCGGAAGGCATACAAGCATACGCCCCATCTGATGTCAAGCAGTTACCATAGCATATTAACGCTTGTAATATATTAAGTATCACTCGCACGACGCCACCTCTGCTGCTAACACAGCAACTCCTTAGGAGCTTACTGGTGACCTCACTCACACGCAGGAGCACAACAACCCTCCAGGCAGTTGTTATTTGGCTGCGGTATTCTGCGAGGTGGAGGTACTTCCCCTGACGGGCTGCGTTGATGCGCCGTACCTCTCTTAATATATCAAACGAGTCGTATGCTGAAGTTAAAATATATCAGACAGTGCTGGTCCCAACGCTAACTAATGGAAGCAAGAGCTGGGTAAGAGAGAGAGAGAGCATGAAAGTAGGATAAACGCCAACGTATGTATGTATATTTATGTATATATATCTTCACGCCAGGTCCCTTGCGGGGTAGGTAGAGAGAACAGATCACCATAAGACGCGATCCTTACATACTTCACTCGCTTCTCTAACGTTCATAGCTCTTTTCATGATCGCTCGCCGGTTCCTGGGGCTCCTGACATTACCTTCTGATAAAACACGACCAATTTGGTCATGGTAGGTCATGGTAATCTCGGTCTTCCTCGGCTCCTACATCCTTCCACTTTTGCATTGTATATCTGTTTCATCATTCTTTCGTCCTGCATTCTTTTTACATGTCCGAACCAACGGAGCATGCCTTTTCTTATCTTCATTTTTTTAAATTTCATTTATTTGGCTACTAGCAGTCATGTAAAATAAATTATAAACGTCAAAAGTACGAGTACATGTTAACAATAGACCTACAGTGCCGAGAAGTGACGGTATACAACAATTGTTGACGCCAAGTCATCATTCAACCATTCGTTCGTGGTTCAATTGAATCATATTCGCTTCGCGGATTCGTCCGCACCAGTCGCTCGTCAAACAGCGCCGCGAACACTCGCATAAACTGCACCGCGCCGCGCAATATTGCACCCCGCTATTATATATTTTATATTATTGCCTCTAAGTCCTCCTAATCCTTAATAATATTCCCGCACCAAATTTACTGTGAAAATCAAGAAGAGATAAGCACGCTGAAGATATCTGGGCCCAGGCGACGAGGAAACACGCCGTGGATACACCTGATGGGTCAGTCATTTATTCCTTATATATTTTCCCGTTAATTTATCCAAAAAATACAGTCCACTATATATATTTCGCTTCAGGACATTTGTCGAATAAAGGCAGTCCGTAACGCGCCACCAACAATAATGGAATTAATTCGAGGTAAGACACGCTGTCACAAACTTGTAGACGAAGAAGAAGAAGGACCAGTGAATAAGCTACAAGTAACTGCATGTGAAACGCGAGCGTTGCACAAAATTTGTGGTGTAACCATTGTAGACCGAATTCGCAATGATGATGTTAGGAACAGAGTTGATCTGAAAGAGAGCGTCGGTGTTACGATAAAAGAGGCATGCTCCGTTGGTTCAGACATGTAGAAATAATGTAGGAGAAAAGAATTACGAAACAGATGTACAATGTGAAAGAAGAAGAATGCAGGAGCCGAGGAAGGCCAAGACTTAACTACTGTGACCAAATTGTTTGTGTTTTATCGGAAGGTGATATCAGGAGCCCTAGAAACCGGCGAGCGTGCATAAAAAGAGCTGTGAATGTTAAAGTAGCGAGTGAGGTGTGCAAGGACCAAATCATGTGCCGCTCGGTTCTGTGTCTACCTTGCAAGGGATTGGCATGAAGATATATATAGATACATATGCGGCGGCTGGATGCGGAAAGCGGAGGATCGCATATGGTGGAAGGCATTAAATAAAATAAAATAAATATTATCGGACAAATTACACAGCGCCATCTAGCCCCAAAGTAAGCGAAGCTTGTGTTATGGGTACTAGACAACTGATAACCATACGTAAATACATTTTTTTTTTGTAAATACATACTTATTATACATAGGAAATACCACGTATAAAAGTAGGCGGTCATGTACCAGAAGCGTGCTCGTTCGCGACCCCTGCCAATCAGTCGATTGCAATTCTGGACCAAAAGCGCACCGATGTGCGGTTTAGGGCGTCCCCCGTAGGCGACGCGCACCGATCCGCCCCCGTCGGTGCGAATAGCTGCATGCGGCGGTGGGGGCCGCCACCCACCACGCAGCGCCAATTCCGGCGGGACGAGGGGAGCCGAGTGCCGTATAGGCACGTGGAATGTGAGAGGTGGATTGAATGATAAGACGAATGAATTGATAGACGTAATGAATGATAGACGTTTGGATGCTTTATGTGTTACAGAGACTAAGCGCAAGGGGAGCGACACCGATGATCTGCCCGGTGGGATGATGGCCCTATGGTCTGGGGTAGACCGGGACGATCATGCTAGTGCTGGTGTAGGTGTCGTACTCTCCTCTCGCTTAGCCACTGGTGTAAGAGATTACTGTTTGGTGGGGCCTAGACTTCTCTGGGTTCGTATTAAACTGGGCATCACGCGAGTATTTCTGGTTGCAGCATACGCTCCCGTAAGCTCAGCGTGTGCTCAAGAACTGGAGAAGTTTTGGGAATCTGTGAGGGATGTTCTGGACTTAGCTGAAGGGAATGAAAGAGTGATTATGTGTGGAGATTTGAATGGATGGGTTGGGACCAAGCGATACAGCTATGAAGCTGTTCTTGGTCCGTATGGAGATAAGAGAGTGAACGAAGCAGGTAAGTCAATACTAGATTTATGTATGGAACGAAACCTCCTCGTGTCGAATACTTTATTTCATCATAAGGATATTCACACGTATACATGGAGAAGGAATGACCAAAAAAGTATGATTGATTTGATTTTAATAGATAGACGTCTCCGAAATGTTATAATGGATACATGAGCCTTTAAAGGCCCCACTCTTGAGACGGACCACTACCTGGTGGTAAGCCGGTTTGTGGGCCTTTTTAGGAAGTGGAGGCACTGGCGAGTGCGTATCCCTTTCGGAGATCATGAAAGGATAATGAGCGAAAAATTGCAAGATGAAAGTGTAAGGAGAACGTATGTGCATCTAGTAAGTGAGAGACTTGCAAATGCAGGCCTCTCCGACTCAGATGTGGATGATTGTTGGAAAGTTTTGAAAGAAAGTATGGTGGATAGTGCAAAAGAAGCTTGTGGATGCGCAAAGAGACGTAAAACAGCGAAAGGAGATGCCTGGTGGGATGCGGAGGTTGAATCCTCCGTAGCAAGAAAGAGGAAAGCGTGGCTGGATTACGTATCATCTTTGCTCTTAAATGAAAATATGAGAGAAAAGAAGAAAGAAATGTACCGTCTATGCAAGAATGAAACCAAGGCTTTAGTGAAAGAGAAGCGTGAAAGACAAATTATGAATGAGGAAGAGAAGCTGACGAAAAACTTCGAGGCAAATACCAAACTCTTTTGGAGAGAGGTAAAGAAGTCTCGGAGTGGTTCGTCGGCATCCAGAATGGATAAGATAAAGTCTAAAGCTGGTGTCATTCTTGCGAACACTCAGGAAGTGTTAGAACGGTGGAGTGAATACTTTGAAGAAATGTATGAGTATGCCTCGGACGCTGACAATGAGAGTGAGTCGGATGCTTACTCCACGTTGACGGCGTCCGACGAAGACATAACTATGGATGAGATTGAATGGTCGATACGAAGCTTGAAAAATGGAAAATCAGCGGGAATTGATCTGATCACAGCTGAGATGATCAAATTAGGTGGCACTTACGTCCGGGACGCCTTCTGGTACTTATGCAATCTATGCTCGAGAACTGGAAGGGTCCCAATGGACTGGAGACGCGCAGTCATCGTGCCCTTGTATAAAGGCAAGGGGTCACACATGGACTGCGCCAGCTATAGGGCCATCAGTTTGATCAGCTTAGCAGCAAAAGTATATGGAAAGGTGATTGAAAGGAGAATGAGGGTGAAATCCGATGAAATGCTGTGGGACGCACAAGGAGGTTTCCGAAATGGAAGGGGATGTACGGATCAAGTTTTCTCGCTCCGCAATATCGTAGAGAAGCATCTGGCCATAGACCAGAAGGTTTTCTGCGGTTTTGTGGATCTTGAGAAAGCTTTTGATAGGGTTGTGCGAAAGGAACTGTGGGACATATTGCCGAGATATGGAATTGACGGTTCACTGC
The DNA here is from genome assembly GCA_947507595.1 of Pyralis farinalis. Taxonomy (NCBI): domain Eukaryota; kingdom Metazoa; phylum Arthropoda; class Insecta; order Lepidoptera; family Pyralidae; genus Pyralis; species Pyralis farinalis. The sequence continues at coordinate 37,080,830 of OX382264.1, read as the reverse complement.
TCCGTGCTGTGCAGTCCACTTACAAGGATTGCTCAGCATGTGTGCGGATAGATGGTGGCATGTCACCCTGGTTTGATGTCAGAATTGGTGTCAAACAGGGTTGCATGCTATCTGCTAGGCTGTTTATCCTGTATCTCGATAGTTGTCTGCAGAGAATAAGGTCAACGAATGTGGGATTGCGCATGGGTGACCTAGTGGTGAACTGTCTGCTGTATGCAGACGATGCCGTGCTTTTAGCAGATACACCATCTAAACTGCAAACACTGGTCACAACTATGAAAGACGAATGTATGGAGAAAGGCTTACTACTGAATGCGAAGAAAACAAAGATAATGGTATTTGAAAGAGAAGAATCCAGAACTAATGTAAGGATTACGATTGATGATGAAGTGTTGGAACAAGTGGACGAGTTTGTATATCTTGGATGCGCTTTCAGCAGGGATGGAAGGTACACCGCAGATGTGGAAAGACGAGTGAGTGCTGGGAATAGTGTGAATGGAGCGTTGGGAAAACTTCTTGGCAGTAAAATCCTGAGCCAGAAGGCACAACTCGCTATACACAATGCAGTGTTGGTCCCAACGCTAACTTATGGAAGCGAGAGCTGGGTATGGCAGAAAGAGCATGAAAGTAGAATAAACGCGGCCGAAATGCGAGCGCTACGCAAAATTTGTGGCGTAAGGCTTGTAGACCGTATTCGCAATGATGATGTTAGAAACAGAGTTGGTCTGAAAGAGAGCGTCGGTGTTAAAATAAGAAGAGGCATGCTCCGATGGTTCGGACATGTAGAAAGAATGCAAGATGAAAGAATGACGAAGCAGATATACAACGCAAAAGTGGAAGGATGTAGGAGCCGGGGAAGGCCAAGACTTACCTACCATGACCAAATTGGTCGTGTTCTATCAGAAGGTGATGTCAGGAGCCCTAGAAACCGGCGAGCGTGCATGAGAAGAGCAATGAATGTTAAAGAAGCGAGTGAGATATGTAAGGATCGAGTCACGTGGCGCTCGGTTCTCTCTGCCTACCCCGCAAGGGATTTGGCGTGAAGTTATAGATAGATAGATAGAAAATACCCAGACCAAGACAAACAGACATGTTCATGCACACAAATGTTTGTACTGTGTAGGAATCGAACCCCCGAGCCTTGGTGTCAAAGTAGCGTAACAGCGCGTTTCACCACTGCGCCACCGAAGTCGTTTCGTCATTGGGGAAGGCCTATATCCAGCAGTGGGTAGATACAGGCTGATGATGATGATATATATACCGTCGATTATGACATTCTTTTGGGCCGTTTACGTTCGATCAATATATCTCCTTCTGCAATTGAGTGGTTTCGTTCTTACCTGTATGGTCGTCAGCAGCGAGTACGTATTGAGGATACGTTCTCTTCTTGGTGCTCTTCAACTGCTGGTGTGCCTCAGGGTGGCGTGTTGTCTCCTCTTTTATTTGCTTTATTTATTAATTCCATCACATCCGAACTTCGCTCCTCCTACCATCTTTATGCAGACGATCTTCAGATTTACACGCAGGCTCCCTTATCCGAACTTCCAAATGCTATTTCCTCTATTAATGAAGATCTCTCTCGTATATCTGTCTGGAGTAAGTCTTACGGTCTTTTTGTCAACCCTTTAAAATCGCAAACCATTATTATAGGTAGTACTCGTCGCGTATCTAAAATTGACTGGAATAATACACCTTTTGTTATATTTGACGGCACACCAATAAAGTTCAGCGATAAAGTAAAGAATCTGGGAATAATTGTTGATAACTCTCTATCTTGGTCATCGCAGATTGCAGAAGTTAGTAGGAAATTGTTTGCTGCGTCTGGTTCCCTCAGAAGATTACGAAATTTTCTACCAGTAGACACTAAAATTGCGCTAGCACAATCCTTGCTCCTTCCTATCCTCGACTATGCTGATTCCTGTTACCTTGATATCACCGAAGAGCAATTAAATAAGCTTGAGCGCCTTCAAAACTTTTGCATACGGTTCATATTTGGACTTCGTAAATATGACCATGTCTCTGAGTTTCGTTTTCAGCTCAAGTGGCTCCCTATAAGACTTCGTCGCAACTGGCACACCCTTTCGCTTCTTTACTCTATCCTCTTTGATCCTACTACCCCAACCTATTTAAAGGAACGTTTTATCTTTCATAGCGATTCGCATGATCGTACCCTGCATAACGCACTGTTACTCCGTCTCAAAACACCACACCACTCCACTGATTTCTACACTAATTCTTTCTCGGTTGAAGCAGTGCGCCTGTGGAATGCTCTGCCTTTCGATATCCGGAATGCTCATTCACTTCAATCCTTCAAACATCTTGTCAAACTTCATTATCTTTCCCTTAACATTACGTAATTAGTATTATTTTCTTGTATTTCCCCTCAGTCTCATTTAGTGTGTGTATATTTTATTCAATGTATTAATCAGTTTGATAAATTATGTGTGCATGTGTACTTGTTATATATAACATATGTAGTTATGTATGTTTGTGTATTTATTTATATAATTACTTTATTTCCTTTAAGTTATGCTCTGCGCCACCCTACCTTATTTCTTTACTTCTCCTCTACCCTAAGGTTATCTGGAAGAGATCGCATCGCGATAAGACCGCCGTTGTACTGATACTTTGTTAATGTTCTTTTCTTATGTATTTTTCTTTTGGTGCAATAAAGAGTATTGTATTGTATTGTATTGTATATATAGATAAATCAGCCTATCGCAATAGTTGTGATAGCACAGTGACAAACCGGCCAATTGACCATCTGGGGACCGGATCGAATCATGGAATGTACCACTAAATTCCCGGTTTTGGATTTATGTACCTAATTATCACTTGCTTGGCGGTGACGGAAAATATCGTTAGGAAACCCGCACATCTAAGAAATTATATTTTGAAAGACATGTGACCTAACCTAAGAAAGGTCTGGTTTTCCTTCTGGGTTCTGGAGGTCTGACGGCAGACGCTCTATATAAAAAATCGGCTAAGTGCGAGTCGGACTCGCGCACGAAGGGTTCCGTACCACTATCCATAAAAACGGCAAAAAATCACGTTTGTTGTATGGGAGCCCTCCTCAAATATTTGTTTTATTTTAATTTAATTATTTATTCTTTAAGTTAATATATAACTAAATATTCTGTGAATATTTCAAGTGTCTATCTGTTGCCGTTATCAATATCGAGCAAAAACGAGCAAAAAAATCACGTTTGTTGTATGGGAGCCCCCTTAAATATTTATGTTATTCTATGTTTTCGTATTTGTTGTTATAGCAGCAACAGAAATACATCTTCTGTGAAAATTTCAACTGTCTAACTATCATGGTTCGTGAGATACAGCCTGGTGACAGACGGACGGACGGACGGACGTACGGACGGACGGACGGACAGCGAAGTCTCAGTAATAGGGTTCCGTTTTACCCTATGGGTACGGAACCTAAAAATAAGTATATTCGCCACATCCTTAGGTTTAGGTAACGGACCCCGCCAATCCTAATATATTAGGAAATGGAATGACGAATGGAATAATGAATGGCAAAGACTTATGTTATATAAGTCTCAAGTCAGCCTGCATATGGAGTACTGTAGTTATCAAGTCGGGGGCACCTGGATACCACCTAGGACCTTGTGACTCGGTGCATAGACGAGCTGTGAGGATCGTCGATGATCCTAAACTCACACACGGTATTGATCCCTTAAGTTTAAGAAGAAATTTTTGCGTGTTCTACCGATTGTACAATGGATTGTGTACTGAGGTGTGATTCGATATGATTCCAACGCCCTCGTTGTACAATTGCACAGCTCGCCGATGGTTGGGAGTTCATCCTCACACACTGGAGCCGCAATGGTCGCGTAATGTGTGGTTCCAGAGAAGTTATGATAATCCATTTTCCAAATTATAATCCACATTTTCCTATTTTAGTTATTTTTTATACAACATCGGGAGGCATACAATGGTATGGTATATATAAGGTGTTTTTTTTATGCCCGAACTTCGCCACATCCTTAGGTTTAGGTAACGGACCCCGCCAATCCTAATGGATTAGGAAATGGAATGACGCTAAGAAGAAGATGATCTTTTTTTTATACAACTAGATTGGCAAACAAGCATGCGGCCGCAATATATGGTAAACGGTCACCGCAGCGTATTTACGCTCGCAACATAGGGATAGTCGCGCGCTGCCAATCTTGTGACCAAAAGCTGTTTCGTCACAGTACTCAGTAATATCTATGCCATATCTCGGCCTTCAAACCGGAACATAGCTATAAAGCTGCTTGGGGGGTAGAAATATGTAAGGCAGAGGTACCCACGCAGACGACGTTTGTATAAAGTCTCCCTATGGTAATATATATAGCCTGTGTATCATTTCGACTACAAAGGTTTAATTGTTGTCGTAAATCTTTACTATGCACATTATGTAATGTCTCTGCCTACCCCGCAGAGGCTTGGCGTGAACGTGTAGATATACGTTTTACATTACGACAGCACTCACGGCGTTGAATAAAAATAAATAAAAAAAGTTTCCACAATTCGCGTGCCGCGGAGTACTTGTTTCGTTATAGAGCCGCACCCAAAGCCGTCGGACTACGGGAACGATCTCATACGACGATTGAAGTGTGATGCCTTTTTGTTCAACGCAATATCAGATTGACAAAGTGTGATGGAATTGTTGTTACTTACTGTGCTTGTTTATTACACTTCGTTCCTCTGTTACCTCTTCATGAAGGAATTTACAATAAACTGAGCTATTTGTAAGCTCTTGAAGAGAATCTCGGTAACTACGGGAGTGGCAACGCACCATTGTTGTATTACAGGTGTTCATAGTCTGTGGTAGTTATCTCATTTCGGCTATACTGTTGTTTCTAGTGTAGTTTCGGCTAAAAGAAATAATATTAGTTACTGTACACACAGCGATAAGTCATCTTAAACACTTTTAGTGACATTATATAGACTATTATAGAGGAGAGTTGCTTACGTCAGTCTGTTTGTTCATAAGAGTGATATTAGAATTTTTATGTTTAATGATTTCTAATTATTCCCTAATATTAATTTTATTCCTTTACATATTGCGTGTAAGATGCGTTAGTAGGAGATAAATGATGTACTTTGTTTACAACATGTTCGGCGAACATGACTTGAATGTTACATTTATAGGTTACACCAAATTCCCCATCGACAAACTGTTGCACAAAATGACGAGTTATCAGATAGATGTCAAGAGGAAGCACTACGCTGGTAGCGAAAGATAGTCAGACAAGCCAACTACCGTTGCAAGAGGTCACAGTGTGCTGCGGTAATCACCTTCTATGACAAGGAAGGACAAAAAAGCAATTAAATTATGATCATCCCACTCAACATTGACATTTTATTAACATGTCCATTTCACAAAACTACACACATCAAAAGTGTCTAGGGATCAACATATATTTTTGCAATAACTTTTCTCCTGATTGATATTAATTAAAATTTTCTTTAAGGATTCATCAAATAAAGTGTTTTCGTTTGTCTACAGTAACGATAAACCAAGTCACCTTTGCATTAATAAAGAAATTTGCCATTTTCATAATAAAGGGATTTTTGACATTTGAACCACTAACATTAAAGTTCGAAAAAAAGACTGAAATAACAGTTTTCTTTAAAATTTTATTGGGTAACTTAAACAATTAATAATCCGTGTTTCTACCGCGAACACTAACAACACAAGAACATCGGTTTGGCATACTCAAAATGAGTTCATCCAAATCACGCTGTGGAATGGCCGCCCATGTTCGTTGCAACAACAAAAAAAGGTCTTCTTGCGACTGGATACCCTCCATATTCGGCAGAGCTCTTCTCTGTAGCATATCCCATGCATGGACACGGAGACAAGACCGATACATTCAAATCACAACTCGAAGAGCTCCAACAATAACCGCCATGATGTTAGCCGTGACGCTTCATCACTCTTCAGGGAACTTAATTAGCGACCAAACATGAAGTGAACCTTCATTCCCGAAGACCGCTAAGGGTACCACCAATGCACAATCGTAGGATTCGATATCAATGGGCTCTTGAACACAGAAATTGGGCAGAAGAACAATGGCGTTTCGTGTGCTTTTCTGATGAGTCTCGTTTTGGTATGAGACCGGATACAAGACGTATACGACACTGGAGAACCCCTGGACGCCAACAGCGATTAAAATCCTGCCAGGAAGTCCATCCTTATAGTGGTGGAACCATCATGGTATGGGCGGGTATTTGGATCGGCGGAAGAACTGAGTTGATTTGGATCAGAGGCAACCTCAACGCTCAAATTTATGCTGAGACGATTGTATCAGACGTCATCGTTCCTCTACAAGTGCAAATCGGTCCCTTATTTCAGTTAATGCATGATAATGCACGACCGCACACCGCAAGAGTTGTAAGACAGACTCTCGCCGCAGCTAACATCAATGTCATGCCCTGGCCTGCTCAGTCGCACGACTTGAACCCGATTGAGCATGCATGGGATATGCTACAGAGAAGAGCTCTGCCGAATATGGAGGGTATCCAGTCGCAAGAAGACCTTTTTTTGTTGTTGCAACGAACATGGGCGGCCATTCCACAGCGTGATTTGGATGAACTCATTTTGAGTATGCCAAACCGATGTTCTTGTGTTGTTAGTGTTCGCGGTAGAAACACGGATTATTAATTGTTTAAGTTACCCAATAAAATTTTAAAGAAAACTGTTATTTCAGTCTTTTTTTCGAACTTTAATGTTAGTGGTTCAAATGTCAAAAATCCCTTTATTATGAAAATGGCAAATTTCTTTATTAATGCAAAGGTGACTTGGTTTATCGTTACTGTAGACAAACGAAAACACTTTATTTGATGAATCCTTAAAGAAAATTTTAATTAATATCAATCAGGAGAAAAGTTATTGCAAAAATATATGTTGATCCCTAGACACTTTTGATGTGTGTATATCAACTTTTACGTTTTCAATTATCTATGGAAAAATGGGAATTTATATTCTTTATCACACTAATTTATTGAATATGATGATATGTATATACTGTAGCAAATTATACATTACTAATAATCGTGAAAGGTGTAATATAATAATACTTATATAGAAATAATCTTCATGGTTGTACATTGAACAACAAATGAAAAGTCAGATAGTATCGCCGTAAATTGTATTGGTGCGTTCAAAAACTGAGATTACAATGAATTCTTTAGAACCGAGCGCATTAAGACGTGGTCCTTAGAGACCTCTCTTTTCATGCATGCTCACCGGTTCCTAGGGCTCATCTTTATATAATTATATATACATGTATAGCCAAAAATATTGTCTTCTGTTTTGGTTTACTTAATTACTAGGGTACTCTACAATCGATATATAAATCTAGACTACTGTTATTCCAGATAGACTAAACTCAATGCAAGCGAAGCGAGCAGCAAGCAGTATATGTATACCGCGGCTTCACATGCCATCCAAAACACGGATATAGAATAAAATAAAGGAATTCTAGAAGCAATAACTGCTTTGCAAACAAATAGAATACGCGGAACGTGACGTTATAAGTCGGAAATGTAAAATTGTATGTTCCTTTGAGTTGCGTTTCTTATTCGCAGAGCGATGTACTGAACCAGGCGGGTGTACTCGACGAGCTCTCGATAAAGGACTTGATTTCAATTCACGCGATTCAAGGCAGATAGCCGGCGTATTCGAAATAACTGCATATATAGTTGTGATTTTTTTTACACTTCTACTTTTTCTTAGCGTAATATCGTTTCTTAGTCCATTAATATCGGAATGATCCACTACCTAAGTCTAAGGTTTCGCAAAAATACTGTTTTTTGTATACTGACAAAGGAAATCAGCCATTTTAGTGTAAGGTCACACGTCTTTCGAAACATAATATCTTGGACGCGCTGGTTTCCTCGTGATGTTTTCCTTCACCGCTGAGCAAGTGATAATTACAAATTTATACAGATAAATAAAATTTAAGTGTCTGTTTGTAATATTAAAATAACCTCTTTTAACTAAAAGCATATGGATGTATACACGGTACATATACCTAAATGAATATTTTTACAATTTTTGTCTGTCTGTCTGTTTGTACCGGTCTGTTTGTTCCAGCCGTTTCGGAATCTCCGAAACGGCTGGACCGATTTTGACGGGACTTTCATTGGCAGATAGCTGATGTAATAAGGAGCAACTTAGGCTACTTTTATTTATTTTTATTAATAATAAAAAATATATATATTCCATAGCGTACGATGTCGCGGGCACAGCTAGTATGTACATAAATCCGAAAATACGAATTTATTATACATGCCGGGATTCGAACTTGGGATCTGTTGGTCTATTTACCGGTTCATTAACCACTGGGCTATCACTGCAAGAACATAATTTATGTGTTTAACTTTTTACACGTCTGGTGATAAATAAATGCCTTATGTTAAGCGGTACTGTGCCTATGAACCCTTGCCATACAGGTAGCATCGCTGTGTGCCGCAACGGTACCGCTAAAGAGGTGTTTACGTAAGTAAGAACATTGCTTCCTACTCAACAACTCTTTAGGAGTTTTCTTGTAATAGTAATCTCTTTTAATTAGCAAAATTATAAGGAACTTCTAGAAAGAAAGAACTCCCTCTCTTTTGTTGCTAACTGAACTCCCTTGTAGTACTCGGCAGGGAGATTATTCCGCAATTTAGATAGATAGATAGATAGAATACGCTTTATTTGCATAATACAGATATTTGGAAATACATTCAAAAGGATTGTTACAATTTTAGAAATGAACTATGCAACAAGGCGGCCTTATTGCTAAAAGCAATCTTTTCAAGGCAACCTTAAGGTAACGAAACAAATTACAGAAAAAGGTAGGGCTAGTCCGGAAGGAAATGAAGAATTAAATATAACTGATACTAATTTAAACTTATTGATATTATAGTTACAGGTATACAAATACAAACATAACACACATACAGACAAATATATATATATATATCTAATGTAAATTTAATAGCTTGAGATGTGATATTTAAAAAAGGGCGTGACGATTTCGCGTCAGGCACGTCGTATGCTTGTTTCCTACCTTAGTAGTATAAAAATGTTTGGAACATTATCAATTTAAAATGAAAAAAAGAAACAGGATGTGGCCATGTCGAGGCGCCGTTTTACGTGAATACGGCTAAACGGAAGTAAGTTCCACTGAAATAAAATTAGGTATGTGATGCAGGGAAATGATCTCAAAATGGCGCCCGCTTCCCCCGCCTCGCGCTATGAGTCGCAATCCTCACTAAATATATCGATTACTTTGCTTTTTAGCTATCAAGTGGTTTAATTAAATTTTGGATGTAAACGGTAGATATGTAGCTACAACACCAAACCCTATCTTCTGATTTTGTTATCATTAGTTTTCAGAATTGCCTCTCACCATGGAAGCAAATTCAAATAATATATTCTATCTATAACTTCACGCCAAATCCCCTGCGGGGTAGGCAGAGAGAACCGAGCGCCACGCGACTCGATTCTTACATACCTCACTCGCTTCTTTAACATTAATTCTCTTTTCATGCACGCTCGCCGGTTTCTAGGGCTCCTGACGTTACCTTCTGATAGAACACGACCAATTTGATCATGGTAGGTAAGTCTTGGCCGTCCTCGGCTCCTCCACTTCCACTTTCGCATTGTATGTCTGCTTCATCATTCTTTCATCCTGCATTCTTTCTACATGTCCGAACATTGGAGCATGCCTCTTTTTATTTTAAATATGTATTCACGTCAAAAAATATGATTAGTTTCATGTGTGTTCAACGACACCACAGTGATTTGGTCAGGTGGTGTCGTCGACAGACACCACCTGACCAAATCACTGTGGTGTCGTTTACAATTTTTTAATACTAATGTCACCACCGCCGCCTGCTGTTTTCTTTGCCACGGGTTTTCTTATTAAAAAATATTAATGTAATAAATAAATCTGGGTATGGCAAGGAGAGCATGAAAGCAGAATAAATGCGGTCGAGATAAGAGCATTGCGCAAAATTTGTGGCGTAACGCTTGCTGACCGCGTTCGTAATGAAGACGTGAGAGAAAGAGTTGGTCTGAAGTGTCGGTGTTAAGATAAGAAAGGGCATGCTCCATTGGTTCGCACATGTAGAAAGAATGGGGGATAAATGAATGACGAAACAGATATACAAGGCAAAAGTGGAAGGTTGTAGGAGCCGAGGAAGACCGAGACTAACCTACCATGACCAAATTCGTCGTGTTTTATCAGAAGGTGATGACAGGAGCCCTAGGAACCGGCGAGCGTGCATGAAAAGAGCTATGAATGTCACAGAAGCGAGTGAAGTATGTAAGGACCGTGTCTTATGGCGCTCGGTTCTCTCTGCCTACCCCGCAAGGGACTTGGCGTGAAGATATACAAACATACATAAAACGAAACCTTTTTAATGTCTATACAGTACTGAACAAACAGTCTTTTTGCCATTCATCAATCACAATGTAATATGACAACAATGTGTCGTTAAAAGATTTAAAGATTTACGAAGGCACTTTATTGACTCTGCTATAGCGAAGTTAAATCGCTTTTCAATACAGAATAAGCCGCCTGCGACGTATTCGTCGGGGCGTGACCACAACTGCGTAACGTTACATCGGTGTTTCGTGTCACGCGCGCAATATCTGTCGCGGGGCAGATAGCATAGGTCGAAGGGTTGCCACACTGGGAACATTGAATTTCTTACGCACTTACGTATGTTGCTGTGAAAGGACAAATTCAATCATTACAAAAAATAACTAGTATTTTTGTACGGCGATAATAAAGATGCGGTCCGTTCGATATAAAATCTGGCCGAAAAGTACCGACTGGGTATGTAGCTTCATTTCAAAATAACGGGCGGTTGTTATATTCCTATGAATGAGTGGGGTTGTCATTATGTTCCTAAGCTTTGACAACGTGCGAGGCTTCGATTACCACTTTACATTAGACTAGCCGTAAATTTGTATGCTCCCACCCTGTGTATAAAAAATAACCTTTTATCACTAGATTATAGTGGTGAGGTCTTAAGCGTTCGCTGACTGAATAATTCTTACGAAAAACGGATCTGTTTGCGTTCAAGTATTAAGTTGTCTATATATATATCTTTACGACACGTCCCTTGACGAGTAGGCAGACAGAACCGAACGCCACATGACTTAGTCCTTACACACCTCACTCGCTTCTTTAACATTCATATCATTCTGGAGCATGTCCGGAAAAATGAACCTAACCTAAATTTCATCCAAATCCGCGTAAGCTTAGGTACACTGCTATTTTGCCAGATCCTCGCATCTTTATTGCCAGTTGTACGTCAACGTTTTTTCGTATTAATCTTATAATTCTCTTTTGACACAAGCTAATTTTTTTTTGGTTGTTTTTATCCCCGAGGGGAAAGGCAAAGGGATCTAGCCCATACAGCCAAGTCATAAGTATAGAACCATTTGAAAATCTTAATTCTATGTTCCAGCTTCAGGAACTGTGTTGAAAAAATTCTTGGGGAGGGTACCTCGACCCAATCAACACAGTTTAAATACCACCCGTAAAACGATAGTGATTTTTACAAGGTTTTCTTGATGAACTTATTCACGTCTTCCAAAAAGTGCATAAACGTGTTATATTTGAGTTTTTTTATTACTGTATAATTTCACTAGCACTTATATTACAAAATACTATCGAAATTGTCACATGAAACTAATTTTATACTGAATTGTAAAAATTTCAAATATACCAAAAATGTCACTCGTCAAAAGCGTGGGAAGCTTGCCAGTTGACTTTACATCAATGATGCCATTTACACCTCCGAGTTACAACCCTAACATTGCGTAAAATATACTATTTGCTTCGCTGCCTGTCACAAATAAAATTATAAGAAGAAAATGAAAGAATGCCTCATTAACCTTATTATCGTAATTATCATTCTTAGTTAGTTTTTATTTCGCCGAGAATCCCTTCCGTACTGTTACTCATGTAAAATGTCAGAGTAGACATATTCCCGTTGTCAAACTCCGGAAAATAGTCATAACTCGCCGCTATCTCATAGACCTTCTTAAGTGCAAAAATCTGCGTCGACGCGTCGTAACCCCGTCGGACTGATGCCTGCGTTTAGGAGGGTTGACTTGTATAAAGGTTTCGTGTCCAGCTCTATAAGCAAGTGTTGTATTTTATGGTAAATTTAGATTTGTACTTTTAGCTGATTGGGACTGCATAGATTCCAGAGGCTTTTGTACGTACTCCGTATATACTATTTATATGAGGTCAAGTTGAGAAGTGACCGCCTGTCTTTTTCAGAAAGTTTTCGTAAAATTAATGAGTACAAAACCTAAAAATGGAGGGTTCATAGACTTTTTAATTCTTTTATGAATGTGTTCAATGTGTGCTGTTATTTTTTTTATACATTTGTCATTTTTACGTATTTCTCAATTATTGTGTTCTACTTACAATATATTATTCAGATTGTAACACTAAAAGTATTAACAGACACAACATGTAAATAAGTTTGAAAGGACGTTATTTTTTCATCGAAAATGGGCTAATATTACGCTAGGTTTCTTACCGAGTAGGCAGAAAGACCGGGCGCCATAAGACGCTCTGCTATACCGAGCACCGGAGTCCTCCAGTGGAAAGGAAATCTTGGGTAGGAAAGTGATAATATATACCATCCTAATCTGTAGACCAGTAATGCCAGACACGAGTGCTAGCTGTGCATTGAGTATTTCAATTGGTATTTAGTACGATCTGATGACCTAAGGGGGACTCTATCAGAGACCTGATAATTAGCGGGGTAAGAGGTCAACAGTCTAACAGTCAGCGCTTCTGTACCTGGGCATCCAGAGGAATACTTGTATCAGTCAATATGCGTAAAATCGCTAAATGGTCTTCCAGTCTGGTCAGCTGAATGTGAATTGACTAATCGGAAAATGGGCCGAGTCATCGACGTGGAGTGCATTGAACTCGCGAAAAACTTATAATCTCAACTGAAAAGATTTGCTGGAGTATACTGTCGATATAAGCGTAATTTTCGAAAACGCAACCATGAAGCGTGCTCATGGCTTCATCATTGTCATAGGATCGCGGCAGTTGCATATGGTACGTGCTGCTCATCAGTTCCTATCGTGCCGTGGGCAACGCTGAGCATCCTATAAATTATTCAATCCTTTATCATCCACAGCGTCATATTAGCCTTTCTCCCTTTTTTACTCGTAAAGACGCCTTCGCTACCGTCCGAAGGCGCTCGGGGGTAAATCTAATTAAACTGTTCGCTCGTTGCGTCTCCCTCCGCCCGATCGTGAGCTAGCTTCAAATGCTCTTCCGCGCTCCTACGAGCGAACCACGTGTGAATGACCCCGCGGAAGGTCGCATAATTCTCCGCCATGACACAAGATTGGCGAAGTAGCTTCAGTATACGCATCATTCTCTGCCGAAGATTGGCATATTATGAGCGGGCCTACAAGAAATGATCCGTGTGACGCCAAACATACACATACTGCCCATACTACATTTCATTTCACTCAGGTGCTATTTAAAATATCCATGACCACCAAGGAGCTGGGAGGCTGGATGCTCTGGTTCGACTCGGTGTGACCTGTCAAAGCAAGTCAGATTGAAGGTGAACAAACACCGTCTTGTAGCATACAATTATGTTTAACGCCGGTCAAGAAATCTTAGGAGAGAGGATATCTTATTGCCGTAAAAAGAGCACATCTGATTTAACTATTTCTAGATGACAGATTTCAGCGAAGTCCCTTTTTGTTACTCATCTCAACGGAACTTTTAAATAAAGTAGTATTCACTGCGTCTTCGTGCACACTAAATTACCTTGCACATCCTGAACAGTTGTAAATTCACAGATATCATAAGAGTTTTTCTATTTATAACTTTATCCCAAATCCATAGGCAGAGAAAACTGAGCGTCACATGATATTAAAAAAAAAATCAACCGGTGACTTGTCACTTGATGCCGATAGAAGTTCAAATGGCATACGCGACCCGTCACTGCGTACTTAATCTAGTAGCAGGGCCATACGTCTGTGGAACGAACACCTACAAAGTCAAATTTGTAACCGATTCTCGTCACGTACCTAATATTGTTTAGGGGATAATACTTTTACCTGCGCGGAAATTATATTGCGTCCCACGTTAAATTAACGACCGTCTTGATGTTACAGTATTTGTAGGAATCCGTGGACAAATGTCCAAATGGTGAGCAGGTTTCTGTTCGAGGTGAACGGGTGATAAAGTATTTGCGACACTATGAACATTGCTCGTGCATTGGTAAGTGCGGTTCTAATGGAGGAACTCTTCAGGTGTTTGTTGGTAATTCATCTCATTCGTAGACAACTTTCCAGACAAGAGAGAGACAAGTCTTAGAGAGAAGTAATTCCGTAGTCGGGTTGGTCTTAATTATATTTATCAGTGCTAGACTCTTTTGCCAGAACTTTGTTTTCAAATACGCAAAGTCTACCAAGTTCAAACATGGTTAGCTTTCTCTGAAAAGGATGAGGATTCGTTTATCTATCACGACCAATTTAATGGTGTTTCATCAGGAGGTGATGTGAGGAGACCTAGGAACCTGGTGAATGGTGAGTGTTAAAGAAGGGCTCGGTGGCTATGGCGAGCTTGGTGGCTCAGTCGTGAATGACGCGACTTTGACACCAACGCTTGTGGGTTCGATTCCTATACAAGACAAACATTTGTGTGCATGAACATGTCTGTTTATCTTGGTCTGGATGTTTTCAGAGAGGTAGGGCGCATCAGAGCAGCCCGTCTGGGGAAGTACCTCCACCTCACAGAAAACCGCAGCCAAATAACAACTCCCTAGAGGGTTGTTGTGTTCATGCGTGTGAGGTCACCAGTAAGCTCCCAAGGAGTTGCTGTGTAAGCAGCAGAGGTGGCATCGCGCGAATGATACTTAATATATCTCACGCGTTAATAGGCTACGGTACCAGCTTTACATCAGGTGGGCCGTATGCTAGTATGTCTCCCGACGTAGTATAAAAAAAGGGAGTGAGGTATATAAGGGCCGAGCGCGGTGACACTCGGTTCTCTCTGCCTACCCCGCATGGGACTTGGCGTACCGATATAGATTGACACATACCCTATTTTGCTATTTATATATTTGAATACCACCTTTAATAATAGCACGAGTGTGGTTACATTGTGGTAAGTGATCATCGCCGACAATTGAAAGCAATAACATCAGGGTTTATCAGGAACACAGTGCAAGGAACTTGACTACAGAACATTAGAGTACGTGGAATAAAAAGCCTTAAGAAGTGTAGTGTTTTACCGCAGTGGAAGCCAATTACCAAGGTGTTACAGGTAATATTTATTGCAGTACACACCGACACACAACACAAAAATCTTGGTTTTCTGTGAGGTGGAGGTACTTTCCCAGACGGGCTGCTTCGTTGTGCCCTACCATTCTTGAAAGACCCAGACCAAGACATGTTCATGCACACAAATTTTTGTTCTGTGTAGCAATCGAACCCACAAGCATTGTTGTGAAAGTAGTGAGATTAACCATTGCGCCACCGAGCTAAATACTCGTATTTAAAGATATTATATATATATATTTTTTAATAACAAATCGTCGCGACCGGCACTGCTTTGTACATAGCGAGCCGTACCTTCTTACTTAAGGTTTTAGTGCCCAGAAATTTTCACAACGCTTCATTCACGCTATTCCCAGCACTCACTCATGTTTACTCCCTTCCCTTCCACATCAGCGGTGTACCTTCCCTGCTGAAAACGCCTCCAAGATATACAATCTCATCCACTTGTTCCGATACTGTATCATTAACCGTTATCCTTACATTAGTTCTGGTTTCTTTTCTTTCAAATAACACTTTCTTCTCTATACGTGTGCGTATACGTGTGCTACGCTATCCTGATACATGAGACCGTACATAAAAACCATTCTACTGAACCATACGTTAAGGTACACCTAACCTTGACCGGCTCTTACTTAGGCACGTGCCGAACGGACGGGTGGTCATTAGGCTGCCCACAGACTTGATTAATGGTTAACGATACTTATTTTATGTAACGTGAGATAAGAAAACTCGTTTATGATTAAAACTTTGCACGTGTATCGATAGCTTCGTAATGGCCAGGCAGCACTTTCAGGGTTCCGTAATAAAAGACACAAAGAATTCCTTGTTTATTTATCCAATTGACGATGTCGTTGGCAGAGTGGTTAGCAATGCTACTTTAACAGCGACGCTCGTGGGTTCGATTCTTCCACAGGACACATTTCGTGCATGAACATGTCTGGTCTACATATTTTTAAAATGGTAGCATGCATTAAAGCAGTCCAACAGTGTCCTGTCAGTTGACGCTACCATGGTAGCTTGCAAGGTGCTTCACGTTGCGTTAGAAGGATCCCAAAGGGATAAGGGAAAATAGTTCTTCAGAGCACTCACTATGTTACAGGCGGTAAAATATGCTAAGCGAGTCAATGTCCCCACGAAGTTGCAGAGGTTCTAGGTTTTTGGTGACCTCTTCGTCGTCGATTATGTGGATAGCCTCGCGTATTGAGGGAAGCACCCTGAACATTGACAAAAATGTCTGAAGACTGGGAGTCGGGTGGAATGGGGACATTTTTGTTGTAAATGCGCAGACCTGAGTTTTCTTGGCTTAACTCACCTCTTCTTAAACTCAACCAGGTTATTGGAACCCCATTTACAAATGAGATCTAAAACCCGTGAGAAAAAATTCAGCTCAACGACAAGACTCCCGCGCTTCTCACCGATTTCTATCCGACCAGCACCAGGCTGTCCGAAATATCCGCCCATGGACCGTACTGTCATCTGCATAGCAATGAAAATTACCAAGTGGCAGCATGTCATTGACATGAAGAAAAAAGAGGGTGGGAAACAGGACGGAGCCCTGTGGTACACAGGCTTTTACTGATATGTACCACAACACGTATCCATCTGCAAGGACACGGATTCTACGCTCATGCATGAAGCCAGCAATCCACTTACAAAGCTGGAGCAGACCGTATGCCGGAAGCTTGGACAGAAGTGGTTTATGCCAAACCTGATTCTTATAACACCCCGACCAGGACAAACAGACATGTTCATACACACAAATGTTTATCCTGTGTGGAAATCGAAGCCATGAGCGTCGGTGACAAAGTCGCGTTACTAACCGCTGCATATAGCAG
This sequence comes from Pyralis farinalis, assembly GCA_947507595.1. Taxonomy (NCBI): domain Eukaryota; kingdom Metazoa; phylum Arthropoda; class Insecta; order Lepidoptera; family Pyralidae; genus Pyralis; species Pyralis farinalis. The sequence goes on along the minus strand of OX382264.1, from coordinate 37,063,655 downwards.
GGCAAATATTGATTATCTTAAAATAATCAATCACTATAATACCACTATACTAAACAGGGAACAGTGATGGTCCAGTGGGTAAAGATGCGGGGGCATATACCACTAAATTCGTGTTTTGGGATGAATGTACATATTTGTTAATGTCACTTACTCGGCGGTGAAGATGAAAAACATCGTGAGGGAATCCCCTAACCTAACCTAAGAAACAAATGAGTTTCCCCATGGGTTGTGGAGGTCTGACTGACAGCAGTCGCTCCATTTTAAAGTCAGTATCTTCGTCAAATCCCTCAGGTTAAGGGAGCTGACCACGCCAGTCTTTATGGATTAGGAAATGGGATACGTGAAGAAGAAGAAGACTCGTATCAATACGACGTTTTCCTTCACTGGCGTGTTTATTTCAATTTACAAATCTATCTATGTATAACTTCTCGCCAAATCCCTTGCGGGATATTCAGATGGAACCGAGCGCCACGTGACTCGATCCTTACACACCTCACTCGCTTCTTTAATATTCATTGCTTTTCTCATGCACGCTCGCCGGTTTCTAAGACCAATTATGCTTCTACCATCATCATTGCGAATACGGTCTACTTTCATGTTCTCTCAGTCATACCCATACCTCTTGCATTCAGAAGTAAGCTATGGGACCAGCACTACATTGTTTATGGCGAGCTGTGCGTTCTGGCTCAAGTTTTTACTACCAAGTAGTGTTCCCAACGCTCTATTCACACTATTCCCAGCACTGATGTTTTTCCACATCAGCGGTGAACCTACCATCCCTGCTGATAGCGCATCCAAGATATACATCATCTCATCCACTTCTCTCTCTCTCTCATCCACTTGTTCCAACACTTCATCATCAACCGTAATCCTTACATTGGTTCTGGTTTACAAATATTAATAATAATTCTTTTTGTATATTTTTATATTTATAATATTGTAGTTTTATATATATATTGTATATATAAATATGTAAAAAAGAGAAATAAAGATATAAGTGGATAATAATAACATACAACATAACACGAATCTTCTTAAAAGGGCCTCTACGCGTTGGTACCATATCCCCGCGCACGCCTATCAAATGACCGGGATAATACCCGTGAATAAAAATAAATAAAAATAATAAAAATCGTTTATTTTCTCATTACAATATTTACAGTAACAGTATAGCTAGGTGACAAATACAAGATGTAATTATTGTGCGAGACTGGAGCCTCTGAACTAAGCCGGAGCCTGCATCTCAGCGCTCCAGTGCTCGCCCCTCTTGTCGTCTGCTTATCAAGTACTTGAGAAAATTGAAATAAAATTACAGAGCTTGTTACAATTATATATAAAAAGTTTTTTTTTGTATTATTATGTGTAGCATTCTATGAAACAGAGAAGAATAAAATATGTCCGTTTTGTCATGTATTTATATTGTACATGTTGCGATAAATTCGCAAATTCCAATTCAGGGGTATATACCAGGATTCGAACGGGGGGTCAGTTGGTCAACAGACCACTTTTTATCCGCCCTGCTATCATTGCTCAGAAGTTATTGTTGCGTGTGTATGAGATTAAACAAGCTACTAAGGAGAGGTTGCGTTAGCAGCGGGTTGCTAAAACAATACACCACTCTTTATATTTCAAGCGTTTATATAGAAATTGCTTCCCATCCACCTTGTTTGTCACCCTCCCGAACAGAATAGATATACATGGGATAAGTAGTTTACAAATCTTTGGAGTCAATGCTAACCTCACCCGCACCTTGACTCCTGAGGAGTTGGCGTATCAGTAGTGGGGTAACAGGACACGATGATACTCCTTGTATTGTTATGTTAAGTTTATAATATCATATACATTTTAAGTTAAGGTAGTTATATATATATATGAACTCGTGTTTTTTTATACACAACGTCCGAAGGCGTGTGTAAGCATATGACCTTCCTGATGTGAAGCGGTTACCGTGGCCTATGAACGCTCGCAATACTTTACTACTGTATCTCTGTATGAGTGTCACTCGCGCGATGCCACCACTGCTACTAGCACAGCAGCTCCTTTTAGGAGCTTACTGGGGATCTCACTCACATGCAGGAACACAACTACCCTCCCGGGCGTTGTTATTTAGCTGCTGTTTTCTGTGAGGTGGAGATACTTCCCCATACAGGTTTTGATGTGCCCTAGCTCACTTAATAAAGCCTGTTGTCTGTAAATAAAAAAAATTAATTGAATTGAGTAGGACTATAGTAAGCACTACATAAAGCGGACCGTATGCCTGATTTTTTGTTGCATAAATAAAAAAAAATGTGCATCAAACATAGACTCGTAAATGTTTTGAGTCACAACGGCACGATGTTTACCGAAGGAGACACGAATCAGAATAGTAATTAGGGCCGGGGCACACCGGGCCGGGTCAAGCAAATAATAAGGGCCCTAATTCGACTTCACTAAAGGTGGTGTGTTTAATTAAATCTCAAATTCTCCTACATTTACATGATAATGGGGTCCGCGATTGGAGTTTGCGATTTTGGAAAATGTGATTTTAGGATGAAATTTATCGGAGCCGGCGCTCGCAGGGTGTGTTTGGACGGAATACACAATATTGTGCTGAATATTTTATGATAGACGGCGACTGAGATTAGTGGCTATGGATGAGAAATTAACAGCCATGTATTTTTAACGATTCTTTGGCAAAAGATAATTTACATGCAATTGACCAGGCCAGTCGTGGCAGCGACGGTGGTGGGGAATTCTGTTCCAGATGACGGACGACCGCAGCACCCGAGGCAGAGACTACCGGAGCAGCCATGGCAGCGTCGGCATGTTGCATTTACTAACAGTAGTGGGTGGGTGCCGGCCGGCGCTAGGCCGCATGAACTAATTGGTGGCGGAAGCACACAAAGCAGGTTAGAACAAATTGCATGTAAATTTGACTTTCGCAAAATAACGCCTGAATCTATTAACTATTTAAAAGATAATTTATTGTTTATTTGGCATTGGAGTCTTCGTTTGTAGTAATATTGTACTTGTTATACGTTCTCGTAAGTAATAATAAGAAATAAAACTAAATATATTTTATTGTATATTTGTGCTGGATATTATTGCTGGAGCAGTGATAGCCCAGTAGACAATGAACTGGCCTATTGATCAGCAGGTCCCCGGTTCAAATCCTGGCATGTACCACTAAATTCGTGTTGACGGATTTATATTTGTGTAATTATCATCTGCACGGAAAACGTCGTGAGGAAACTCGCACGTCCAAGAAGTTATATTTCGAAAGACACACGTCTTTGGGAATATAATTTCTTAAACACCAAACCTAAGACATGTCTGATTTTCCTCAGGGTTGTGAAGATCTGACGGCAGTCGCTCCATGTCAAAATCAGTATCTTCACCAAATGCTTAGGCTTAGGCAGCGGTTCCTGCCAATCCTAATGGATTAGGAAAGGGGTGACGCTAAGAAGAAGAAGATATTTCATAGTATATTTCTATTTTGCCACACATCGAAATGCGAAATTATGCAAATTCGATTTTCCATTCAAATCATTTTGTTGATATATAGACGAGAGCTCTGTCTCCATTTTACTTGCGAAAAAAAGTCCGGTTTCATAAAGAGACAAAGCGTAACACCACCTTACATCAATCTAGTGTAACATACAGTTCAGTGATCAAAATCTATATTTACACGCTACGGAGTAGTTACGAAGTAAAGTAGTAGCGGTAGTTAGCCGCAATACCCACTGAATGTACGCTTAACAAATGCCAAGTATTAACAATCATCACTATTTCCCGCTAGACTTAATTAAAACGCTTACGTATCAGTAATGTTAGAGTAGACGCTTTAATATTCTACATATCAAAGCATAAGTAACGGTATTGGCCTCACGTATTCAATATTTAACCGCGATCTGTGCGAGATCAAAGGGCGCTGCGTACGCCGCACTCGGCAATATGGCCACTTTTTTTATATCAATTCTTATTCATGGCTCCCAAGTTCGCGGTTTGAAAGTTAATGCGTCCTTCGGTTATTTGATCATTTGGGAATAGATATGTGCAACCAATGTACTGTTGTGGTTGCCAAATAAATTTCATCTTTCGAAAATTCTTTGATATTTTAATGCGCTTTTGTTAGTCCGATCTGTGTGTACAGTACGATGTTCTATTACGGCACGGTGCTACTTCACATCAGGTGGGCACACATATGTCGAACATATTACCGTTGTATTTTATAAAGAAAATTATTTACTACCCAACGTTGTAAAGAAAATAAAAAATAATACAAGCAAATAGCTCAGTGTATAAAGAACCAACTGGTCTACACGGTTCGAATCCTAGCGTGTGTTAGCGTGCATGTTCCACTAAATTTGTGTTTTCGGATTTACTCGTATATACATATGCGTAATTATCACTTGCTCGGCAGTGAAGAAAAACATCGTGAGGAAACCCGCACGTCCAAGAAATTATAATTTGAAAGACGTGTGAAGTAATCTAAGAAAGATCTGGTTTTCCCTCTGGGTAGTGGCGATCTGACGGCAGTCGACCCTTGTAAAAATCTGCATCTTCGCCAAATCCTTAGACTTAGACAGCGGACCGCACCAATCTTAATAGATTATGAAACAGGATAGCGCTAGGAAGAAGAGTTGTGTAAAGAACAATAAAGAAATACCAAATATAGCTTTTTAACTCATAAATTTTGATTTGATTTAGAGGTTTGAATGTTGGCTATCTGAAAAATGTCACCAGGAGTCTTCCAAGGTGTTACGGACTCGTTAAAATTATGGTTCATGGATTGCAGAAGCCGTTTTACAAATATCAAATATGACGGCTCCATTTGATGGATCAAAAGATCGAGATGCTAATATAGGCATTATACCTGAACATGAGATTCACTAACAAGCTACTCGTATTTACCCCAGACTTGAAATGCCGATGATGAAGCCGGTATACCTGAAATGCAAAATTGACTAAGCAGTTATTCTAAAGTGGATGAGTACAAAGTATAATGGCTATTATGGTTGGTCACCAATGGACTTAGCATAAATAATTGAAAATACATTTAGAAAATGGCACGTGTCTGGATTATTTTTCAGAAATTGAAAAAGAAATGTTATTATCATGACTATCACTACATATTATAAAACACAGTCCCACGCCGCGTCTGTCTGTCTGTTCGCAAAAAGACAAACTGATTCTTGAGGAAGGTTTACGTGTATAATTTGTTAAGGATTTGTGTAAATCAGTTGAAATATGAAGATAACTGATGAAAATGTCGGAAAAATCAAGCCTACTGGGAGCTTTCATCGAATATTATATGGATATATAGTATTAATTTCAATAAAATTAACGTTTGGAATATCTATTAACAAAGCACAAGGTCAAACCTTAAATGTTACTGGAATCGACTTAACCACTCAATGCATTAGACACGGACAATTATATATTGCCCTGTCACGTATAACGTCTAAATCTAATCGTAATCAGGCAGAAGTTATCAATCTGTATGATAAAATACATTAAAATACTTCAAGTAGTGTAGACATATGTTACATTTAAATCTATCCACATATTAGACGCAACAAGGTGATGCGATCCAACGGCAGAAAAAACTTGTAGGCGTAATATGCTCCACTACCTGTGCGAAGCTGGGGCGGGTACCTAGTTATTACATAAATCTTCACTTTCATAACGTTGTTTTAAAACTACGGATGAAAAAGGAACCGAAAATTTAACAAATACTAAATGTCAATCTTTACCCATTTTAAATATATGTAAATTTGGTTTGCATATAATAGGGGTTAAAGTATGATATTTTCGTTTTACAGTAATAGATACTTTGAATTGACATTAAACCTTCACGGTGTGCGATTTTCGAGTGAAACTTTTTTCAAATGATACCTTAGAGATCTTTCTTTAAAAAAATGTACAACATTTGATTTTCGAATTTTAATTGTTATTTTTTATTCTTAGCTTAGCTTAGATGGGAAAGATGCATACTTCGAAAATCCGAGTAATTTTTAATACGAGTTCCGAAATGACGCGGCAGAAATGGCTCCCAATATCAATGCTGCGTTTGGAGAGGAGATTGAACGCACCATGCGTTTTTGGTTTAAAACCACCTGGAAGACCGCCTGCCCACACAAATGAATAACGCTGAATTAAAGGAGATGGTGGAAGCCGAAACTACCCAGGAATTAGCGGCATGGTTTAACGTTACCTTACCTACAATATTGACTCATTTGCATCAAATCAATAAGATATAAAAAATAAAAAAATGCGAACAATGCAATGCCCCCAGGTCAAACGCAACATGCAACAGTGCACTAAAGCAAAGCTTACTAATAGAAAGGTAATGGTAACTGTTTGGTGGTCTCTTCATGGTATTATTCACTATAGCTTTCTCAGGTCCGGTCAAGCAATAACAGCAGACGTTTACTGCGCCGATCTTCGAACAATGATGGCGAAACTGCCAGTGAAACAGCCCCGACTGTGAATCGATCTTCACCATTATTACTCAATGATAATGCAAGACACTGCACTTCACACTGCACGAGAAACTGTTGTAGCTTTACAGGAGCTGCAGTTAGAAACCATACGTCATCATTCGTACTAACGAGACCTTCCACTGACCACCATTTTTTTCGTGATTTGGACAATTTTCCACGGGGTAAAAAATTTTCTTACCAGAAGTCTGTACAAAATGCTTTCACACAGTTTGTCGAATCTAGATCCCGAGAGTTCTCTCACAAACACATAAATCTTCCGATTAAATGGCAGCAATGTATAGATAATGAGTGTAAATATTTTGATTAAATAAATATGTTACGTATTAGGAAAAAACGAGTTTTAATTTTTCAGTACAAATCGGCAATTTCACATTTTAACCCCTAATATTTAAATTAGATAGAATTTGGGTCTACTTTGGGTCAGTTTGGGTAAATACCGATCAGTATGTGCAAGAGTAACAAGTATCCATATCTATTTACAAACTTTCGAATTTACAATATTAAGAGTAATTAACTTATTTTTTAAGTTATGCTCTTAAATTATATTATTGACACGCAGTCGCTATTTAAATAACTAGCTAGACATTGATCGATTTGTTAATTAACATTACAATTCCAAGATGGCCGCCGCCGCCGTAAAATGGCGGATTACATATTTTTTTATAGCTCCCTCAATATGAATATGAAAAGACTTAAACAGTAGAATACAGTATATTAAGAATAAAATCCAGCTGGTGAGTACCTGAATGCCTTTTAATTGGACCTATTTATTATTTATTTACAGGTTCAATACATTATTCTGTTTATTACTGTTTATATAGTGTAGGTACTAAAGCTCAATATCCGATACACCAGACTATCATTTAGATGATGGTTTCTTCTCTCTGTCTTTCCCATCTGAGAGTTTTGGTGTGCCGAAGGTAATTTAACAGATGTACCCTCTCTAGTCTATAATTTGAAATACAAGTTTACTTCCGTCGCTGAAAGCTATAATATACATATCAATGCTCAAAGCATTGCGGCGCATTACTCAGAAATGCTTGCTTCTTTCACAAATCAACATATTCACGCGATTCTGATTTCGGAGACTTTTCTTACACCGTCGTTACCCTGGACACTGTATCCAATACCTAGATTCTGGTTAATTAGGAATGACAGAACGTACACTAAAGATCCGGTTGAATCTTGTAAAGTTACTGGTTAAAAAAAGGGTTGTCCAAAAATAAAATAAAAATATATTTAACACTAATATCCCGTCCCGGACAGAGGTGGCCCGCAGTTCCCAGTCACGTCGGGAGGTCCGGACGGAGATGTAGGCCGCAGGCAGTAGTGTAGCTCGCTAGCGAACTACAGCCAGCGAGCAGGACTGTGAGGCGCTCAGGGTCGCAGGAGGTCGCAGGCGCTTGTTTTTAGACATTCAGATATGGCCTGACGGTGTTACTTTTAGGCGTTTCGTGCAATTTATGTACCGGACGAATACAGAAGGCAAGGTCAATTAAATTTTTTTATGGATATTATTAACACCAAAGTCACTTTCGCTAGCTTTAATTGTCAGTATTTAAAGCAATCGTTAGATTGTGTGAGAAATGAGAATATGCACAAAGTCAGACATTATCGGTCTCCAGGAGACACGGCTACTACCCCATGTACATTTATTAGGTACTGTTTGCAGTGATTTTGATATACTGGAATATCTGCCGTAGATACTTCCGCCGGCTTGCTAGTCGGCAGACCGTATGGAGGGGGTGGCCATCCTTCGGAGAAAGGGTATGTTTGAATCGGTAAGTGTCTTAGATTGTAACAGCGACAGACTCGCAGCTATAAAAGCTACTATAGACGGGCGTTCCGTTATTGTGTTATCCGTTTATATGCCAACGGATCCGTATGACAATTTGCCTTTGTTTACTGAGGTGCTAGGAGAAATCAGTGCAATAGAGGTCGCCTATAACGTTGAATGTATATTTATGTTGGGCGATTTTAATGCGCATGTTAATGAACTATTCTATAGAGAACTATGTTGTTTTAGTTTTTCTACGGATTGAATGTGGGTGTGTGCCGATGTGGAAAAGCTAGGTGCTGTCTCAAATAGTTTTACTTTTGTAAGTCAAGTACATGGATATAGCAGATGGCTAGATCATTTTGTCGTTACACACTGTGCAAGGTAAACTGTAAATGATGTATGCATACACGAGTATGTCAAACCATCTTCCTATCTTTATGACATGTAACCTTGAAGTAGTGAGGCAGAGACTGGTGACCGATGGCGTGCCTTGCAGCAATTTTATTTGAGGGGAAAGAGACGAAACGCAAGTTAGTAAATACCATAATATATGCAATGAATCGCTACTTAATATATATAAACACTTCCCGTGGGAATGCGCGGAATGCAACTCTGACCACTCTGACCACCAACTCTGATCCTATATAATTTATAAGCAAAAATTGTTGATACTCTTGATGACGAAGCAGCCAAAACCAAGATAGTTAGGCGTCGTACAAATAATAAAAGGAAGGGGGTGTGTGGGTGGAACCAACATGTATCTAGGGCTCACCGAGAGGCTAGGGTTAAGTTCGAAATTTGGGTGCAGCACAATGGTGCAGCACAAACAAAACCGACATCTGGCGTTAATGCAATAAAGTTATATGAACAAACAAACAAAATCCAAATTCAGGATGGCGTCCAATATATTGGAAGGATTATGTATTGAGGAGTAAACTCATAAACTAAACATAAAACAGAAAACGATAAAAAGATAAATTTATGCACACATGTTTGTCTTGGGTATTCGAACACACTAGTTACAATTTTGCAACTGTGAAACTAGAAAGGTATAAAACTAGAAAAATAAATTTTAGCCATTTTATTTTAATTTGAAGTTATACATTTTGTTTATATATACTTGACTCGAATTTTTTTTTTGTTTAAAATCATTTTTAAGTAAGCCATTTATAAAGATAACCATAAAAGGCAAAATATGTTCTAATACTAAATTTGGTCTAAATTGTTAGAGTGGTTTTCGAGATTCACGACATATACATATATAGGTATATACATGTACATATATATATATATATATATATATATATATATATATATATATATATAGCTGTCAGTAACATTTACTAACTATTACCGTTTCCGCGGGCACTGCACAGGGATCGGTCGCAGGGCCATTACATTTCCTGTCCTATGTCAACGATATGAAAAACTGCGTGAAACAGAGTACTTGTTACCAATATGCCGATGATACTTGCCTATTAGTTAGTGATAAAGATCTAGACAGAGCATATAATATCTTACAAGCGGACTTTAATATGCTTTGTAGATGGTCCCATGATGTTGGTCTTACACTTAATGCTAATAAAACTAAATTATTGCACATCAAATCATCATACTTAATAACCACGTTAGTGACTAAAGATATAGTAGCTCATGACCATGCGTGCTTACATAGCTCCAGTAGTAGAGGATGCTGTTGCCCTATCATAGAACTTGGTGACTCGCATACACTCCTCGTGCTAGTAATTGACAATATACTAAATTGGAAACTTCATATTAATGAAGTGTGTAACAAAATACGACTTTTTCTTGAAAATATAAAGATCTTAAGTCGTCGTATTCCATATCGCGTAAAACTATTACTTTATAACTCTCTAGCTGAGTCCCATACAATATGGTCTGAGCAGCTACGGACGGACATATAAACAATATATACAGTTTACAATTAAAAATTATAAAGTCTTGCACAGAGTATTTTTGATGTGCCTATTGAACATAATTTCAGGCAAGGATAGAACTATTTCAGGTAACTTATTATATAATCGAATACAATTTACAAGAAAAGATTTATTAGTCTTAGCAAGTCGATGTACTGGCATACGCAATCTATTCCTGATTCTAAGATTTTCACTATATTTTGAAAACGAATTTATATTTTTACGAGTATACATTATGTTCTCATAAATGTACTGAGAGGTAACCGTGAGGATATTTATTTCTTTGAATAGTTTATTAACTGATTGCATGAACAGGCAAATTCTGATTTAACTACTGATCTACTCTGGAACTAATAATCCAATTCTAGAAATTTCTCCATTGATAATTGGCTACGTTATCCCTGAGTTCCATGGGCTATTTATAGTGTAGGGTTTCCGTGGGAAATTTGAACTAAACGGCCGGAGCCACGGGAAACAGCTAGCTGTTCGTGCTTAAGCAGAAAAATAATCTGAATGCTTGGAAAAATCCTTTGGGCATTCTCTTCATGTATTGTGAACATGACACCAACCTATCAATAATTGATGAGATTGCATATATAAGATATGCATAAGACCGCTCTTTGTTCCTTAATACGAGTATATTACGTTACTTCATATGTTGCGGTGGACATCTTGAATATTTTAATTACACTACCACTTCAACAAAGGGGAGTAATGTTGTCAGAGTGAACGTATGTGTTTGTGAGTTGTGTGCATTCCACCAAAACCACTAAATGTCTTAATCGATGCAAATGTATCATATTTATTTATCAGCCCCGCTGCTACGACAGCAACTCTGCATTTTTTGTAATATAACATCGGGAGCTATACAAGTCTACAGGACATTTGATGTAAAGCGGTTACCGTAGCCTATGAACGCTTGCAAGGTACCGTCACATCTGCTGGTAATACAACAACTCATTAGGAGCTTACTGGTAATCTCACTCACACTCACGAAACCCGCCAGAGAGTTGATATTTGGCTGCAATTTTCTGTGAGACGGAGCACGGAGGTACTTTCCCAGATGGGTTGCTTTGTTACGCACTATTTCTCTTATTTCACAGGTAACCTAACCCGCGGAAACGCAACAATTCTCTAGGGCGTTGTTAGTTGGTTTCGGTCATCGAGAAGGTATTATATATTCATACTTCCCCAGTCAGACACAAGTTACTAAAAATGCTTGTAATCTACCTCTCTTTCGCTAAAGATTCGTTTGTTATATGGCGGGATTCTCCACGTGCAGAGGTTGACTTTGAAATGCATAGACGTAGGAGGGATAAGGTTTCAAACAAACCCTTCAAACAATGCTTCTATTATCTTGAAAGCAAGTATACAGTCTCAACAAAGCACCAGCTAGCGCTCTGTAATTTATTATTCAATACACAACCATAGACAATCCCTCCCGTGTGCCTCCCTCATAACTTAGTAGAGAGTTATTTATTTAACCATAGACAATATTAAAGTTAAGTAGTGTTAAAGTTAGGAACCGGACGAGCGTGCATGAAAAAACTACGAATGTTAAAGAAGCCCGTGAGGTATGGACGGAGTTATGTGGAAGTGGGTCCCCTCTGCCTACTCCTAGGCGTAAAAAAATATATAGATAGACAAGCTTACGTTATTGCTCATTATACCTAGTCCGGCCCTTTGTTCTGTTACAAATGAATATGCATTTATTTCTTTATGAAGTAATGTAATATTAAAAAAACTTATATGTACAAATTTATGGAAGTCTCAGGAAAAAATTAAAACATGATTTTATTCGTAACGGTTACCTTTGGCTTTGAAACAGCGCTTTAAATTGTGTGGCCACGAATCTATGGATTTACGCACTATTTCCATGGAAAATTTAGCCACTGCTTGCTACAGAGATTTCTTAAGAGACACAATATCAGCGTGTCGTTTCTAGCTGGCCATGTCCTCTAAAACTGATAATAATTTGTAATCTAAAGGGTTCAGATCTGGGCTAGACGAGGGCCAATCTTCAGCTCGTTCGATTTTCTTTTGTGGTGACTTATCTGTCACAATGACATACGTTCCGTGATTAACAGAATTGAAAAAATAATTGAATGTGATGATGTATTTTAGTAATCGATTTCTTGCAGTAGACCCTGTAAGGTTACATAAATTTTTTTGAATACATTTTTTTATATCACTAAGGTGAAAACAAGCATAAGACCTGCCTGATTGTAAACAGTCACCGTAGCCTACAAACATTTTCAACACCAGGGGTCCCTCATGCGTTACCGACCCTCTAAAAACCTCTTTACGCTTTTCTTGAAGAACCCCATGCCGTAGCCCCTTGGGAAAACTTCGGCTGGGAGTTCATTCCACAACTTGAGTGTTCTCGGAAGAAAACTTCTCTGGAAACGCACAGTACGCATGAACTCCCCGCCGTCGGCGAGCAGTGTGGTTATGAAAAAATGCTGTTGGCATCATATCGGTAGGCGGCAGGCTTTCACGGCTGGTTGGCATATTGACGAGCTCGGTGGCGCAGTGGTGAAACGCGCTGTTACGCTACTTTGACACCAACGCTCGTGGGTTCGATTCCCACACAGTACAAACATTTGTGTGCATGAACTGTCTGTCTGTTTGTCTTGGTCTGGGTATTTTCTATCAAATCAAATCAAACAATTTATTTGCAAGAATACAAGATTACATTCGTGTTAAAACGCAATTGTTATACAATTATGAAAATTCCTTCATGCATGCCGTATTCAACCTGCGCGCAGGTGTGCAAATATTTCATATTTAATTTCACAATAATTAATAAATTATCAATAAAATAGTCTAGCATTAAGTCAAGTGATGATGTCTATCATGAAAAATATCAATGTCCTACTTTTTATTTAAATACTCACTGTATAAAAACAATTTTCCATAAGCCATGAACTCAATGTGCATTTGAAATTTTAGGAGTCTAATTTTTTAATATCTACTGGTAGTTTATTATAAATTAAAGTGCACATGTTGAACACATTTCGTTTGTATATGTCAGTAGTACAAAGTGGTCGATGCAATAGGTTCATTTGTCTAGTTCTAACTGGCCTTAAGCTGTTTTCGCCGCGTCGTTTAAAAAAATGCAAGTGAGAGTTGACAAATAAGCAAACTTCTCTAATGTACATGCAGGGTAACGGTAATATTTGAAATTGTTTGAAAAGAGGCCTGCAGCTGCAGCAGCAATAAGTATGTATTTATAAAAAAAAAATGTATTTACGTATGTTTATCAGTTGTCTAGCACCCATAACACAAGCTTCGCTTACTTTGGGGCTAGGTGGCGCTGTGTAATTTGTCAGACAATATTTATTTATATCGAATTCTTCAGAACCAACTCTTTGTACAATCGGTAGACCACACAGAGGGAGCAAAATCTCTCCTTAAACTTAAGGGTTCAATACCGTGTGTAAGCTTCGGATCGTCGACAATTCTCACAGCTCGTCTCCGAACGGAGTCACACAGCCCATGCTGGTATTCAGGTGCTCCAGCCCAAAGGCGCCTGCAGTACTCCATGTGCGGTCTGACTTAAGACTTATATAATATAAGTCTTTGCCCCGCACTGAAGTACTGCTTTGCTCTGTTGAGCACACCAAGTTTTTTGGACGTCACCCTGGACTCTCTGTTTTAATAATTTGTAACGTTTTAAGCAACAACCTACTTTGCACTTTGACTTAATATTAAATGTCTCATAGCAATGCAAAATAAACATCTATTACAATTGTATTTGACCTTTGATGTCTGTAATTACATTCCAATAAACAATATGGCAGCTCCTAATTGAACAATGCCTTTAATTTTAATCCAACAGAATTTCACCATCCCTCCGAGCAATACAACCATCGTACACCTGTGTAAATGCATCTAGAAATTCTGGTCTAAATAAATCACAAACACACAAATATGTTCTAGGATAACATTGAACTATTTTGTGGCAGTCGTGTCTAATCGAATAATATAATACCATTCACATATTTATTGCAAACACAACGATCGCTCTTAATGCTTAAGTCTTCAGTTTTTGATAAACACTAGCTACTCGTACTTTAAGGCCAAAACTAATGTGTTCGATCATTAACAACATTTTTGTGCACGAAAATATCTGTTTATTTAGATCCGGTTGTTTTTAAAATAGGTAGAGCGCATTTAATTAATCTGAGGAACTGACACCGTTCTCGTTTGACAAGGTGCTAGTCAAACGAGAATGGCTTATCATGGTTTCCAGTTGTGTACAGTTGAGAATATCTAACAATAAAAAAATAATGATTATTTTTCACTGCGTCTCTCGGAAAATGAAACCATAATTTCTCCGTACAAAATTATTCGGACTAATTCACTAAATTAGGTAACAATTAAAAATACTTTGATGACCTAGTACAACTCATAAGTTCCGGTTTACCCTTTAAATGAAAGTATTGCCAGTATCTAAAGATAAATAAAGCCGATTGAATAAGTTCGATTGAAAATAAACGTAACATAGTCTTCCATTTATTACGCAATACTAATGCACAGATTCAGATTCAGATTCTGATTTTTTATATTGTTACAATGGATAGTGGTGTTACATAAATACATTAGTTCTACATGTTTGGCCACTGAGGCATACACAAGGTGAGTAGATGCACAAGCCGATAAAAATACAATTTAAGAAGAACATGCAAGTTAACATATATCACAAAATACTAGGTACCTTTTTTGTATGAAAATCTCGATTCTGTAGGAATGAAAAAACACATACACAAACCCAAAAAAAACAATCATCTATATTTATCAATACAAAATTTTATCAAAACAGCCAGAGCCGTCCTCGAGACACATGAAAAACATACCTATACATAATTACTCTCTCTATTGTGACCGTGCTATCAACCGCAAAGAGAGACATGGGGTGTAAATAATAAACAACAGTGAACTCAAGACACTTCCTTGAGGTACGCCGTATAAAACCATACGTTGGTTAGACATAAAAGTTTCATTGATTTTAGACTTAGCATTTTGTTTAGTTACCTGTGTGCACTGTGTTCTATCTTTAAGATAGAAATACGAAATAAAAATACATATTACGTATATTTCGATATAATTGATAACTCTTTGTATACATTTTCACCACTTACGTGTATTTGACGTAGAAGTTTATGGCAACATTAATGGAAATCTTGAACTTGAATTGACAGATATAAAATATGTTGCACTTATGTTTACGCTTTAGTGTTTTGAATTATTATTTTATGTCTTGTCCTGTTGATTACGAGTTGAACTCGGCGAAATATGACGATAATACCAAATAATTAAGACGTAGGAAAACATCATGCCAAATGGGAGCTACATATATTATGTTCTGCTACCCATGTGAAGTCAAAGAAAGAATAATGAACTTGTTTATACCTGAAACTATTTATATATAGCAGCTACCTATAATACAAGTGTAAAATAGGTAGGTGACATTTCCTATAAAAAAATAACGTAAAACGAAGAACTTTATTAGCGCTTTTCTGAAAAATCCGAAGCTATATATAAAAAAATAATTTTCATTCGAATACATTATTCAAGCTATACATTGCAGCCGGTTTCATTTCTGCACGGCAGAAGTAATATTGAAATCGAACTCTACAAAGGGCCATACATACATAAAACTATGACATGTTTAAACATATTGTGATGTTCCTTTGTCGTGTCTTATTACAAGTTAATTTCACATTACTACCTTTATCTGATTCTACTTAATACTTTCCTAATACTGCATACGCCACCCTCTCGTACCACC
Source organism: Pyralis farinalis (assembly GCA_947507595.1). Lineage (NCBI taxonomy): Eukaryota > Metazoa > Arthropoda > Insecta > Lepidoptera > Pyralidae > Pyralis > Pyralis farinalis. The sequence continues at coordinate 37,047,659 of OX382264.1, read as the reverse complement.
TGTAAGTGCCGCGTCAGTAATGCGACCACCGTTAAGGTGGAAACATACTACCAAAACGCGACGCGACGTGACGTGTCGACACTCGATGCGAATTGTATACAACACGCCACGTGATCACACCACACGCTTTGCTAGTATCACAGCTTTGTGAAGGACGGTAGTGTATTGAAGTGGCCATGGATTTACTATTTGAAGACGAGCTGTATATAGACCAAGAACATTTATTGCAGATTTTGGGGATATATTTTATACATAAACAGTTGATGACTATAGAATTTATATTTTCGTATGAATATATCGCAATTTGAAGCTATCCATGACTTTATTAGAAACGACATATATAAGAAGAAAACAACTTATCGTGAAGCTATTAGCTCAAGAGAAAGACTCGCAGTGTGTCTCAGGTAAGTACAAAACATTTTCCTTTTTACCTATGCATATTTATTATTTTAGTATCCTATATTCCTACTTACCACCAGTAGCACTATCTCCACTACTGGTGGCAGATGTTACTGAAGTATTCCAGACTATAGTGGTGGCAGGTAAGAATAAAGGTTTTAGTTCCTAATGTAATTCATATAATTTTCTTTCAGATTTGTTTCTTCAGTTTCGTTTTCAACTTCTTGTGTGTCATCCTCTACCTCTGCTGTATTATTTCATATTGGAGCTACGAGTATTTCATCTTCATTTTCATTCACATTATTTTATGGCTATATGCTTCTCAACATTATATAACAAAAGAAACGCTAACATAGTTAAATCCTATTATTTTTATACTACTAAGGATGCAAACAAGGGTTCGGCCTGCCTGATGGTAAGCAGTTACCGTAGCCTACGGGCATTTGCAACACCAGGGGTGTTACTCTTGTGTTCCCATTTCTTGAATTCTCAAAAATAAAATAACCTCAGCTTGCCTTACACACTTGCGCAGCAGTTTTGGCATAGATTAAGCTAATATTTTACAAAGTCAAAGTGTTTATGCTACAATTTGAAAGAGTTAAAAATTTATTCGTGTTTTCCCGGCAAGCTAAATGTCCTTCAAGCTATCCGGCTATCTTCGAAGTTAAGAATAAGCTCTCAACGCGGAGAAACTTCCGGTAAGATTTTTAAACTTTCCTCATAAAGGATTTTGTAACACTTTATGAATATGAAAATGTTATCCATAAAATTTATTCAACTATTCTTCGAGGACTAAAACGGTTGGAACATACAGTTTAAAATTTATTACTTTTCGAAGTTGAACGCAGTGTAAATTCTGATATTTTAAAAGGCGTTACAGTTGATATTAGGAGCAATAGAGAGATATGTTGTACACATCATGAACAGTGTAATGTTTCTGAGCCTTAATAAATGTGTAAAAAAGAATCAGAACCTAGATTATTATCTACATATGAATTATTCAAACAATTATTGATTTTACTTTTTATATATTCCAATTCCATTTCTTCATTTTAATTTTTCATTTACCCAGCGCGCGCTACGCTTATCTCACCTGCAGCGCGACTACCAGAACCCCGCCTAAGGCACACCTACTGAAGCATTGATCGTACGCGGGCGCATCCCCCTATTGTTCTAACTGAAAATCAGCGCCGGGTCATGAATTGACACGGCAATATGCTGAGATAGGACCTATTTGTGACGTCACACAGCACTGTTATTGCTTCACTACTTATTGTATATTGTGTGTATAGTGTTGTGTTACGTCAATAAACATTTTCTGTCTTTCTTTCTAACTCAAGACAACATTTGATATTGCATGCCGGACTCGGTAATATACATTTCCATAATATTTGCATACAGGGTCGGATTCAGAGATCTACACACCGTGTTTCTATTTTATAACTTTGCATTTTTATTGATCATTTTTTGCTGAAAATTACATAAATTGTAACTATGGATACGACCTTAAACAAATCATACTCTAAAACAGATTTGGACCAAGCGCGAATACTACATAAAAGCACTCATCACACCCCAGGTTTTACATTATCTCGAACTCTAAAGAGAAAACGCGATGAAGATGATCTGTCCTCAGAATTCACGAAATTTTAAAACGAGATACAGGATATGTTTTCAAAATTACTGCGCAGAAACATGAATTTTCTAATAATACCGTTACCCTGAAGGAAATTATGCAGACGAGCAGCAACATTGAGAGCTCAATTGCGTTCCTTTCTGCGCAGAATGCAAACGGAACTTAACGGAAGACTATAAAAGACTATCTAAATGAGTTACCTAGCCTACCTCAATTGTTTGTTTTATAAGATACCGATCCTGTAGAAATAGATAGTATAATAATGAGTCTCAAGTCAGATAACGCCCCTGGTGCGGACAAGATCCCAACCAACTATATTAGATACATTAGTAAAGATATAAAGGGTTTATGGTTTATTATGTATATTACCGAGTCCGGCATGCAATATTTTGCTATAAGCCCCGCGCGTTGATATTGCGATTGGCGGCCATCTTGGTGACGTAGTCGAAGTCGCACCGTCAGTACCGTTCGCAGCCCACGCTTACGTGCTTACGCGCATCGAGTACTTGTTAACTATAGCTTTTTGTTTTTGTTATCCTGTTTTACTGTTGAGTTTTGTTACCTGTTACCCGTTAAAATGAGTAAGAAATTAATTAACAGTCGTGCTCGTGAAATGATTATTAAATTGGACAATTATTTTGTAAAAGAGAGAGAGGACTCTAAGTTAGTTATTCAAAATATAAACCGTGCCTTAAAAAGTGCTTCGGACACTACCGAGGACATTTAGGTATTTATAGCATTTACTTTTTATGAAATTTTTTTTTTGCTATCTGTATTTTTTTGCTATGGATGACGTCACGCAGCTGTTATTGTGACAAGGTTCCATCGCAATATCAACGCGCGGGGCTTATATATCTGGCTAACTTATCCTTCAAAACAGGTACTTTTCCTTCTGTACTCAAAAAATCAATCATTACCGCGGTTTACAAAGGAGGTACCAGGGACGATATTGGTAACTATAGGTCTATTTCGGTTTTCTCGGTGTTGGTTAAAATTATCGAGAAATTACTAAATAATAGGCTATTAAAATATCTTAGTTCATCTTCCAGCTCCACTATCTTCTCGTCGGTCCTCATTGTACGCGTATTGTATGTTGCCAGGGCCAGTCCGTTGTGCTGGTAGCCGCGGCGTCGGAGCTGGAGATTCTTAGCACCCCCTGCCCCGCCGATACTCTGACCGCTACTGAAGCCAGGATAAGCGGGCTGCCGGTGACTGGGAGCCGTTTTTGTGCCGTTCTCATGTTAAGGGGGATTTTGCCATAGTTGTCACGCTTGGCAGACGGGTTGGCAACCGCAGTAGGTTGTTAAAGTACGCAGGGGATGCTGCTGCCCATCTCCTGTATATTTCCCTTATTCGCCTTTTACGACACCCTCGGGTTGAGATGGGGTGGCCTATTCTTACGCCGAAGCCACACAGCTAACGGCAGCGACGGTATACACCATCTAATGATAGTGGATGTGTGCCAGTCGGCGTTAGTTCGCATGAAGTGATTGGTGGTGAAAACACACAAGTAAATTTAACTTTCGCATAATAACGTCTGAAACGTATGTCTATTTTTTAGCGTTTTGATGCCATTGCGAGTTGTAATACGTCGCTCGGCGACGCCTCATTTTTAGCGCTTACTCCTGTCATCTATGACGTCATACATGAGGATATAGGAAATCAAACATATATTTTTGTATGGTTACATATAACAATATAACTTTTAAACTCAGCAGATCAAAGCTCTCAAACCGGATTCTATTTTTAAGAGAGATATGACGCAGCAATGCAGTCCGTCTGGGTAAGTACTCGTACCTTCACCTCACAGAAAACTGCAGCCAAATAGCAAGTCCCTAGAGGGTTGTCGTGTTCCTGCGAGTGAGTAAGGGTACTAGTAAGCTCCTAAGGAGTTGCTGTATTAGCAGCAGATGTGGCGATACTTAATCTATTGCAGGCGTTCGACCACCATAACCACTTTACATCAGGTGGGCCATAAGCTTGTAAGCCTCCTGACCTTGTAAAAAAAATCTGGGGGAGACACACAAGCATACGGCGCACCTGATGTAACTTGCAGTTATGCAGTTACCGTAGCCTATTACCGCTTGTAATATATTAAGTATCAATCGCGCGTGCCTCCGCGGGTTTGCTGCTTACACAGGAATCCCTTAGGAGCTTACTGGTGACCTTACTGGCAGGAACACAACAACCCTCTAGGGAGTATTTAATTGACTGCAGTTTTCTGTACTGGGGGAGTACGCTTTGATGCGCCCTACCTCTCTTAGAAATGATGATGATGAGATAACGGCGTTCGAATTGACGTCAAAAATATTAATTATGAAATGCCTCTATGTTCCCTAACATGTCAAATATCACCGATATATTAAGTTGTCTGTTCAAAGTAGAAGTTAGACTTAACTAGTGTCCGAACTAAGTCCTAGCTAACGAGCACCGACACCTTTCTCACTTACAAATCGCACCGAAGTGAGATTTGTTAGCAGCTGGACGTCGTACAGCCGGACAAAGACTGAACGAGCGCTTGTTTAAGTTTGCAGGTCGCCTTCTCCGCGCAAATAGGCAACTTGTAACGTTGCTGCGACATAGTGACTGTGGACATGAGACATTTCAACGTAAACTCTTAATAAACGAGCTCGGTGGCGCAGTGGCAGAACGCGTTGTTACGCTACTTTGACACCAACGCTCGTGGGTTCGATTCCCACACAGTACAAACATTTGTGTGCATGAACATGTCTGTTTGTCTTGGTCTGGGTATTTTCTATGTATAATAAGTATGTATTTACAAAAAAAAAAAAAATGTATTTACGTATGTTTATCAGTTGTCTAGTACCCATAATACAAGCTTCGCTTACTTTGGGGCTAGATGGCGCTGTGTAATTTGTCCGACAATATTTAAAAAAAAAAATTAATAAATTTGTAATAAATTACGTAAGAAGCAGAGTTGGTTTTAAAGAGCGTATCGGTGCGAAGATGAATACTTCGTCAGTACTGATGTATTGTAGAGAAAATACCAGGCGAAAAAATGACGGAACGGAAAAAATGGTGGACCATAGTCAAACCAAAGAGCATTGCGGCACGCATGTTCAATTATATATAAAATTGCATTAGTTCGATACAGTACATCGATTTTCTACGACTGTACTGTAGTTATTATTGTTGGACTAAAGTTTGTTATACCAGTCTTCAATAATCTTTCGTCAAAATACTTCAATCAAAATAATTCTGTACCGCAATATTAATTAAATTTAATTACGCACCTAGGAAATATCGGGTAAAATATATTGAAAACTATTTATTGCTCAGAGGCGCAGTCATCGTGCCCTTGTATAAAGGCAAGGGCTTACGTATAGACTACGCCAACTACAGAGCCATCAGTTTGATCAGCTTAGCAGCTGCCTAAATTTATCAATACGTATGGTACACGAACTTCTTTATCTCATTCCGTGTTACCTAAATGAAACTACACCACGAATTCAAGATATGTACACAAAAAGTAAAATGTTTGTACTGAAAAAATTACTTAAAACACTGTATGTATGTCAGCGACCAACCGACACTAAGATAAGCCCTGTGAGGCTTCTAGGGTGCGGTTTTTTATGTACGATATATTTTGAATAAATGAAAAAAAAATGCTAAAGTGTAGAAATAGTGCGGTACGAAAGAATGACGAAACAGATATACAATGCAAAAAGTGGAAGGATATAGGAGCCGAGGAAGACCAAGATTAACCTATGATGATATCATACAACCATAACCAAATTGGTCGTGCTTTATCAGAAGGTGATGTCAGGAGCCCCAGGAACCGGCGAGCGTGCACGAAAAGAGCTATGAATGTTAGAGTAGCGAGTGAAATATGTATGGGCCGCTACTTAAGGCGCTAAGTTCTCTCCGCCTACCTTGGCTTGACGATATACGTACATGCATACATTGTTTAAAACAACTATAAAACATATAAATATCACCATGTCAAACATTTATAAACTGTATCTGCGTTACTAAATACAACTTTGAATTACTGAAAAAATATTTTGCCCTTTCGTTCATGTTTTTTGGATATGACTTCCTCTGGGGAATTGTCATTTAATGAATCTATCATTACATTTTCTATCTGATAAATAACATCAGTAATAGGGTCGCCTCTGTAACATTTACTCTACATATATAACGATATTGTAAACTATTATGTTAAAAATGACAATTATATATATATATATATAAGTGTCATAGTGTCAAATCCCATCATTTTTTTAATAAGAAGAGAAGAGACTTAAATGATGGTCTTTCAAATTTCAATAAACCTTCAAATCGAACCATTTCATCTTCCTATGGTTTCTCGCATGTAGGCGATCCCAATCGTTACTCTCACACAAAATATATTCATATTCATTTAATCACATAAGATTTGTTACATAATTCGAAGACATTGCAGGTCACGTAAGGTGGTAGTATATTACGTTAACAAATCACCTTTACAAGGTATTCGTGATTTCAGATTCTGGATGTCACAATACAATAAATAATTATAGAATTGAAATTACATTAAATCTACGAATATAGCACTAAATTAACAATAAGAACATATAAAAATAAATGTCACAATAATAATAACCTATACAATTAATTGAAAGCCTGTAATCCTAATAAATTTAAAGTTTGTCACTAAAATATTCTTTGACATTGTAATAGGCTTTCACGATTAGCAGCTTGCTTAAATGGGCTTCAAATTTACCTTCCTGGAGGGCCTTCAGTGTATTTGGTAAATGATTGAATACTTTAATCGCCATGTAAAAAGCATTATTTTGGTATAAAGCGAGAGTTGTAGTGGGGATGGTTATGTTATTCAGACGGCGCGAGACATAACGGGTTGGTACATCGCCCAGTTTTTGGAAGTAACTAGGATGATTTTTAACCAGCCGTCACAATTCAAAAATATATAGACCTGTAACTGTTAGGATTTTATGTTTTACAAATAAAGATCAACACGAGATTCTCGGGGCAGTGAGTGTAATAATACGTAGACAGCGCTTTTGTAGAATAGACACAGAACTTACGTCAGTGGAATTGCCCCAAAGTACTATGCCGTACCTCATCCAAGCTGCAGCATGGCTGTGATACGCCACGAGACAACATTCCTCGTTTGTACTCTTACGAAGTACCCGCAGAGCATACGAGAAGCCGCTGAGCTTGCTAACCACCGTAGCGACGTGTTGTTTCCAAGTCAGTGTCGCGTCCATCACTATTCCAAGCATTGAAAATGTATCCACTTGTTCAATTTCTTTCCCGTTATAGGTTATTTTCAGACATAATCTAGATTTTTGGTATGGTCTGAACTGCATTATTTTTGTTTTCTCAAAATTTAGAATAATAAAATTTCATTTGTTTTTTCAACATCGACTAATCTCAATTTACGAAGTACCAGTATTTGATTTAACATTCTGGTTGATGTGCGCAGACCAGTTCGGATATTCTCTGTATCGTGCTCAGAGGTATGTTTTTTAACTAAAATTGACTTTTATCTTTCTTTATTTCTTACTAGCTGTGCCCGCGACTTCGTCCACGTGGAATATTATTTATTTATATTAATATATAAAATTTCTAAAATAACGTAAAGTAGCCTAAGTTACTCCTTATTACATCAGCTATCTGCCAGTGAAAGTCCCGTCAAAATCGGTCTTTGGATAGTGTCTCATTATCATATTACTTTAACTGAGCAATTCTTGTTAATATATACCTATTCCGGCCATAAGTTCTGCTACAAATAAATATGCATTTATTTTTTATGAAGTTATATAATCTTAATAAACCTTATGTACATATTTATGGAATCAGCATAAAAAAAATGATTCTATTCGAATCTGTACTTAGCGTTCGTAGTGGCCCGCAACAATTAGTTGTGTATACATATTTTGTTAGATTCATTTTTCATTGTGGTTATTGAATGAAAGCTTGGCATCGTGGGATTTCTGATCACTCTAAAAACTCTGAATTGAACTCCATAGACAGTACTGAGATATCCTCAGACTATTTCGGCGTGATCAGCATTGAGTATGCCTTACATGGCTTCTAAGCGAGGGCAACATTTTACTCTTGTTACAGCACGAAGTCTCCTTCAAACAATAGTACTGCGTCGTACCCGAAGACTTGACTTGAATGCCCAGACACGCAGTAGAGCATCAAGTTCTACAGCAAAGGTCCTCCAACGGATTTCTGTAAATTTGATTCTGATAGGCAGCCACCAAGCACTGTTGAAGATCTTCTCTACATCGTAACAAAACACCCGCTACTGGTCTCTTTTGCTCTAGTGCTCAGCTTCAGTTCATCTAATGCAAATGGCGCAAATCTTTTCCGTGAATATTTCAAATTTCAAGAATTATAAAATAAGTGCAGTAATACCTAATGTATAACGACCGAATCTATTAACCCACTGGTGTTTCACATTCCTCCCACTCTACACACGTAGGCACATATGTATAGTGGGAGTCATGTCATTTCTCTCACAGAAAAATAAACATTCGTCTACTTATTTATGAATAATATGTCAAGTTTAGATGTCAATTTGCCATTGTGCCTTCGCAGACACTAAGGTTTATAGAAGGTTAATATAGATTTCAAAGCTGGATCATTTGAGTTACAGTTAATACACCACCGACCTCTATGCACACCTATTCGTTTCGTCACACAAAATTTTGATGAGTGTACCTAATTACAAAAATGATCTTATGTTCTTGGTGTACACGCGCGCACTGCATCAAGTCGTCCAGTCAAGGCGCACACGTGCCCCGACTACGATGCGAATCTAATTTCCTAAAGCATTGTCTCCGCTATCATTGGACGCAACAATGTTGGCAAAATCTACACGCCATTCGGGAATTAGAAACTTGTGCTTTTGCTGTTATGTCTATTTTATATTATATTGCTCTTCCTTTCTTATCTTATTTTAACTAAGTAAATGGTGGATTTATGGTTCATACGTTTGTCTTATAGATTATAAATTATAGTTACTTAGAAAAGAGGGAATTGAATTCAACTATTGTTCCGAGATTTTTTCTCAATCCATCGTGACAGTAGTAATATGTAAGTTATTCAAACTATAGTTGACACTTAGTCCTGTAAAATCTGCAGTTGAGTAGTGTGCTCTAGTGTACTCTAAACCCCTCTTTGGTAGAAGGGAGATATGTATGCATTCATGACTTTAGGTTTCAAACTGTTTTTATTTTTTCAGATATCACTTGAAGAAAGTCACAGTCGCAGCTAGTTTCCAATTAATGCAATTATTATTATTATTAAATATTTATTTCGGTATAAATCCATAGTTTGTTAGTAATACAGAATTTACTTACTAGTTATATTAGGTGCATTATGTTTACATCTTCGTCCAGAAAATACAGGAACAGCGTGAAAGTTATCAAAGTATTGTCATATACCGTGATTATACGTTGTGGCTGGCCCGGATAACGCACACTGTCCCTATATTCTGCCTCCCAAAGAGACTGCAATACAGTGTCTCATTATATTACAATCAAAACTAGACGCAATTACCTCCAGAATGCTATTCGCGCTGCCCCGCACCCGCTGCAACAGAGAGGCTGCTTTTTTTCTAACAATGGCATGAAAACCATCAGTGTGGGCTTCGGCGAACATACCAGAGGCACTGCAGTTACGAGACAGCCCCAATAGTATCCAAATAGCAATGACTTCTTCATCCATTTTAAGTGAGAAGACAAAGACAGTTAATAACGATGATACGTAAAGTATGTCTACACATTTCTGTATGTATAATTTAGGTTATGTACTCGTTATGTATGTTTAAGAGAAGCAGGGCGCATCAAAGCAGCAGCAGTCTGGGGAAGTAACTTCCTAGAGGGTTGTTGTGTTCCTGCGTGTGAGTGAGGTCACCAGTAAGCTGCCAAGGAGTTGCTGTGTAAGCAGCAAAGGAGGCATCGCGCTAATAGGCTACGGTACCTGCTTTACATGAGGAGAGCCGTATGCTTGTATACCTCCCGACGTAGTATAAAAAAATATTGTAGAAATAACATAAGAGAAAAGAATGACGAATGAGATATATAACGGAAAACGCAAGGATGTAGGATTTAATGAAGGCCAAGACTCACCTTCGACTCATGACCACGTCGAACGTGTTTCATCTGAAGATGACGATGACGATCTAAGAACCGGCGAGCTTACATGAAAAGAATTAGGACTGTTAGAGAAGCGAGAGAGGTATGTAAGAACAAATCTGCATGCGTTTGCAGGATAGGAAAAAGAACTTCTGATAAATAGTTTAAAGAATCTTAAAATTTAATCCAGTGAGGTCGTGGTGAGCTTTGGCGAGCATCTTAAGACATCGCTTTCGGCTGTTGTTATATGTTATTGTATATACAGTGGTTAAGCTAAGTCAGGGCTCAGGTCAACAAACTACCAACCGTCAAAACTATTATCGCAATTGATTGACAAATAACAAACAAAATAAGTTACAAACAAGATAGTGCTACAAACTTTCAAATAGCTTCAATAAAATAATAAAATAAATAATATAGTTCGTACGGATTGTATTGTTTGATTACACACAAATGATACAACGTGTTTATTACGCCGCATTTTTAACAAAATAATCTTTAGTTTTAGTTTTTGATTTAAATGTTAATTTATTCAAAGAACAGTGATAGTCCAGTGGATAAGGAACGGACCTATTGAGCAACAGGCCCCCGGTTCTAATCCTGGCATGTACCACTACATTCGTGTTTTCGGATTTATATACATATTTGTAATTGTCTCTTGCTCGGCGGTGATGGAAAACATCGTGAGGAAATCCGCACGTTCAAGAAATTATATTTCGATAGACATGTGTCCTAACCTAAGTAAGGCCTGGTCTTCCCTGTGAGTTGTGGAGGTCGGACGGCAGTCACTCCATGTCAAAATCAGTATCTTCGCCATATCTTTAGGCTTAGGTAGCGGACCCCGCCGACCCTAATGGATTAGGAAACGGAATAACATTTGCAAGAAGAAGATATTGTTATGGTGATAAATATCCATTATAATTAATTTGAATCATTTTTTGAAATGTTGCCGACTCACCTATTATAGAATACAAAAAAGATACCTCCTCTTTGAAGTCGGTTAAAAAAGCTACTCTCAATCAGGGATTAGGGTGAAATAATAAGCCCACAAAAGCAAAAAGAGATTAAAATGTTTCATAGTGGCTCGTAAAAGGCTGGGGTGAAATTTGCCCCCGACTCTTTTATATGGCGCATATTCTTCTGAAATCACACGGGCAAAGAGTTCGTTAGGTACATGAAAAGCAGCATTAGTACCGCTGCTAGTATGAAAGGATAATCTCAAATAAGAGGCATGGAAACATGTATTTCAGTGGCCGGTAAAGCCGTTTTTAGGTAGCTTTTTAAGATCCCTATCGGATGCAAAGAACGCATAAATAAATAGACAATGAGGCAGGACTTTCGTTTCGATTTACTTTATGTAGATAAGTAAAATAAGGGCTTATTACGCGACTGCACAACAAAGGCTGGGTTATGTTTTAAGTCTGTATCTATGTAGGTATGGTCATGCGAATGTAATATGTGAAAGTCTGACTAGCTCGCAGTGGTTAGTAACGTACTCACTGCCAGAGAGACTGAAGCATAGGGTGAGTAATTATACAAAAAACCGGCTAAGTGCGGGTCGGACTCACGCACGAAGGGTTCCGTACAATTATCTATAAAACCGGCAAAAAATCACGTTTGTTGTATGGGAGCCCCCCTTAAATATTTGTTTTATTACATTTTTTAGTATTTATTGTTATAGCGGCAATAGAAATACATCATCTGTGAAAATTTCAAGTGTCTGACTGTCACGGTTCATGAGATACAGCCTAGTGACAGATGGACGGACGGACGGACAGCGGAGTCTCAGTAATAGTAATATCGAGCAAAAACGAGGAAAAAAATCACGTTTGTTGTATGGGAACCCTCTTAAATATTTATATTATTACATTTTTTAGTATTTATTGTTATAGCGACAATAGAAATACATCATCTGTGAACATTTCAAGTGTCTAACTATCACGGTTCATGAGATACAGCCTAGTGACAGATGGACGGACGGACGGACGGACAGCGGAGTCTCAGTAATAGGGTCCGTTTTACCCTTTGGGTACGGAACCCTAAAAAGAAGTATCAACTTTATTATACAGCGAAGAAGCTGGTCAGTGACATTCTCGAAAATATGGCGTTATATTAAAGTTACTAATCGATTTGTAATGTTTACAAACATGTATTAAGTTGTTTATTTTCTACTTCAAAATAAACTATTTTCTTTCCTCTGACAAACTCCATTGAGTTATTATGTAATTTGAGTTAATTTACTCTGTGATTTGTATGAAAAGAAAAGTGTTGTTTTTACTATTTTCCTCACAATTTTTACGTGTTTTCTCTCCATAAGAACCTTCCTTGTGCCTTAACGAAAATTTGAAAAAAAAAAATTGCAAATTAGTTTAGCCGTTATTGAGTTTTGCTCTTAGCAACACGTTTGGCGATCCATTTTTATTTATATAGATTATGTTTGGGACGGTCATGTAAAAAAATGTTATTAAGATAATTTCTGAAGAACACAACGGGTGAAAACGACATTTAATAGTAAATTGACACGTTTTAACCAAAAAACCCCATAAAACAAAGTGAACCACTGTCGCTTGTAATAAATCAGTTGTAGGCAGGCAATCTTATTGAAACAACAGCTTAAGGGGCAAAATGGCGACATTTCCGCGTTTTAACTTGGAACCGTAATAAGTTTTCGTATGCATAAATGGACCTCATTCGTGTTCTAACAATGGGAATTTTACTCTCAAGCATTCTCCTTTATTTTTCTCGTCTCCCGGCTTTCATTACACTTGCAAATGTTTCATTCTTTATGAATTTACCGCGACTCTTAGGAGAAAAAAAGGTTTTCCGGAATCAAACTCGTACAAATATTTGAAGTGAAAAGTTTTAAAAATGTTTTTGGTACTCAATTTCTCAATTCCATCGAGAGGGTTGGTTATACTTTGATAATAAAAAAGTCGTCAAAAATGATATGAATAAATTATGCTCGGTTTCAGGATTTTCGTAGTTCATATATTTATTTAAAATCAATCAGATTTTGTGCATGCTTTTTTATATATAACAAAGTAGCTACCGCTACTATGTAAATAGGTCATTAATATCTTTAGAGTGAGATCTTAGCTACATATGGTGCACCCTGACAATCAATACCCGAGACTCTGGCGAAAGAGAGGTGCAGTTATGCAACGGAACGTACCTCCATCTTGCAGAATACTGCAACCAAATCCTACTTAATATTATAAATGCGAAAGTTTGTATGTATGGATGTTTGTTGCTCTTTCACGCTTAAACGGCTGAACGGATTTGAATGAAATTTGGCACGTAGATAGATTATGATCTGGATTAACACATAGGCTACGTTATTTGACCCTACGTGGGCGGAGCCGCGGGCAGCAGCTAGTAATAACATAATACAATAATAACCCGTGAAGGGTTGTATTCATGTAAGGCCATTAGATTATCATCAAGCTCCTAAAAAGTTCTTGTGAAACAAAAAAAAATGTTTTTGTTTACAACGTCGGGAGGCATAGAAGCATACGAAAGCGGTTACCGTAGCCTATAAACGCTTGTAATACATTAAGGATCACACACGCGAGGCCACCTCTGCTGCTAACACAGCAACTCCTTAGGAACTTACTGGTGACATCACTCACACGCAGGAATACAATAACCCTGCAGAGAGTTGTTATTCGGGTACCATTTTTCCGTGAGGTGGAGGTACTTCCCCAGACGGACTGCTTTGATGCGCTCTACCTCTCTTAAAAACACCCAAATCAAGACAAACAGTGATGTCGATGCACACAAATGTTTGCCCTGTGTGGGAATCGGGCCGCGAGGTGTCAAAGTCGCGTTATTAACCGCTGCGCCATTAACCTAATTAAAATTCCTCAATCCTCATCAAAGCTGCCCGTCTGGGTAAATACCTCCACCTCACAGAAAATCGCAGCCCAATAACAACTCTTTGGAGGGTTGTTGTATTCCTGCGTGGGAGTGAGGTCACCAGTAAGCTCCTAAGGAGTTGCTGTGTTAGCAGCAGCGATGGCATCGCGCAAGTGGTAATTAATGTATTACAAGCGTTCAAATGCTATGGTAAACACTTTACATCAGGTATGCTTCTATACTTCAAGACATTGTATAAAAAAAAATGCTCGCATACAACACGTACATACATTGTTGTTGTTGTACATACACACACGGCATAAGGGGGTCTTCAAACGTGTAAATAAATATGTCAATAAAATTTGAACATTTACCATAACGTCCCGAAAAATTTTGCAACTAACAAATAATTTTCCATTCCTATTTATTTCTACGCTAGAAGACAAGCCCCAGGAGCTCAGGAAATGGCGATCTTCCCAGCAATACTTCAGCATTATCATAATAGTTACATAACGCACCTCACATCACTCACGGTGTCAGCTCTACTGCGGCGGTGAAATACACGCGGCATGGGAAATTCGTTTTAGTGTAAGTTCCCCCTGCAGCATAGACTTAACATGATATAGTGGTACAAGTGACGTTAATTTGTTTATGGTAACAATATGAAACCCAACGGTAAATTTATGGTGCCGGTGGTAGAATAGCTAAAAATCCCAAGTGAATCCGATTGCTCTATCGAAATTTAGAATTATATATATATAATAATGTATAAAGCGGGAGAGCTTGTTTGTTTGAACGCTCTAATCTTTGTAACTGACAGTCGAATTTGAAAAAAACTTTTTGCATTTGATTGGACTGTCAAATGCAAAAAGTTTTTTTCAAATTCGACTGTCAGTAACCGCAAATCTTGAGCAATATTACAGGCTCTTTACATCATGATACGATCCTTAGAAATTGTGTAAAGATGTAAGGTACGGGATACACGCGGACGAAGTCGCGGGAGGCAGCTAGTAATATACCTATATAACTATATTGAATTTAGGAGTGAAATTTAGTTGTCATTGTTTTATATAGACCGCATAGTATGAAACAGCGAACTAGTCACTCGCGCGATACCACCTTTATTGCTAACACAGCTAATCCTTAGGAGCATAATTATTGCTGGTAATCTCGAAGAATCTGTCAGTCCATTCGAATGTTAAGCACCGATGACCAAAGATGGGTTTAGTCATCATGATCTCCTCGGTGCTCGGAAGGTACTGTAAACCGTCACAATTTCGATAGATGACAATCGTTAAGCAAATTAGCCACATAATAGCAGTTCAACTGGGGAAATATCTCGATCTCGCAGAAAACTGCAACAAAACAACATCTCTCCGGAATCCTGAGAAGTTGCTTTATTCAGCTTTATGATTTAATTATCTGGTGTATACAGTTTTCTTTATTTGATAGTCAAAAGGATGTCTAGTTTGGGGCCAGCGTAATATACGACCGTTATTATCATTATAATTCCCGTGAACTAAACTTAGCATAAAATATTGCACGCCGTGCCGAGCTCGACCGAGTTATTAATTTATTGCTATAAAGTATGGTGTATAAATATGAATCTAGATTTTATTTTCATATTAAATTCAAATTGAAACTCTAACATTATTTGGATATTAGGTAAATTGTCTTTCTTTTTTGATATTAGGTAAAAAGTCTTTTTTTTAACGGGATAGGCGCACCACTCATACCCACCAGTGTGTCTCCTGTGTTGCCAGAATTAACAGCGGCGACCACCAAAAAGGCAATGAACAGTGAAGTTCATTGTGTCCCGGGGGTTAAACTACAGCTGCCTTGGAACTCACAACGAATTTAATCAGAAGAAAATTGTATGAGTAGAAAGTTGTGGAATTGACCTCCACTCTTGGCAAAGTGAGAGAGAGCAATATGACAAATAAGGCATTAAAAAACCTCAAAGAGGTGGCTAATCAAGTGAAGCTCAACTGCCGTGCACCACGGTTTATCAAATATCTAACACTATTGGGACCTATACTGTGAGTTGTTACCTAACACATCGATTCCAAAGTAAATAGTCTTAGTAATAGTGTAGTGTATGTAGCCCAGTGTACAGTTGGCTTGGAAACAGACTGGTCTCCTGTCTCGAAGGCTGGTAGTCGGAGTAGGGATCAGTTTGTTCTGGGTTCGTGGGCATTGCACCACTAAATTCGTGTTTTCGGATTTGGGTACATATTTATAACAAATTATCGTAGTAATTGTCTCTTTTTGTTAGCTATTATTATTTTTTGAAAGGTTATATCATCCCCGACGGCGCGGAGTTCACCCTCACAAACTAGAACCGCAATGGTTGCTTACCGTTCCAGCGAAGTTTTCTTCCGAAAACTCTCAAGTTGTGGAATGAACTCCCAGCCGAGGTTTCCCCAAGGGATTACAGCATGAGATTCTTCAAGAAAGGCGTGAAGAGGTTTTTACTGGGTCCGCAACACATGAGTGACATCCCTGGTGTTGCAAATGTCCGTACCACATACCACATCAACCCTTACTAATTCCACTGCAGGGCTACGGGTCTCCCTTCAACCGAATGGGTTTAGAGCATACTCCGCCACGCTACTCAAATGCGGATTGGCGGAGGCCAGTGTTTTCAAGCCGCCCGAGGGCCACTGACTTAGCTTAACGACTGTCATTTATCGACAACAGCCGGGACCTACGGCCTAACGTGCCCTCCGAAGCACGGAGAAAGTCGAGGTAGATAAACCCATCCAAAGACAGACTGCGGTTAACGTTGCTTAACCTACGTGTTCGGTTAGAATGATACGCGCAACGACGCCATCGAGCTCTCAAATGTCCATAGGCTACGGCAACTGCATACCCTCAGGCAGATCGTACGTAAAAAATTAGGCGCTAATTAGGTCAAATACATTACCTATACCCTTGCTTTTTTTGTTTAATTACGATAATAATGTAGTTTTTATAGTTTGAATTAAATAATTTTTAACGGAAATATCGCGTATTTTATTTATTTAGTTGAACCTGACGTTTCCAGGCAGATTGACACACCGACCTACAAACTGGCTCAACATCTATAGAAGGTATTCTCACAACTTCGTGGACATACAAGTGCATATGTTAAGGATTCCAACCATTTCATTAGCCAAATAAAAGACCTGAAATTGACTAGTGATGAAACTATGGTCAGTTTTGATGTACAGTCACTATTCACCTGCCTGCCTGTACAAGACTGTATAAAAATTGTGAAAAAGAAGCTTTGTGAAAATGACATGCCTGAAGAATATGGAGAACTTCTAGAACTTTGCCTGACATCTGGCTATTTTCTTTGGAATGACGAATTTTACACCCAAATCGATGGCGTAGCTATGGGCTCTCCCGTTTCTCCTGTTGTCGCTGACATTTTCATGGAAGACCTTGAGGAGAGAGCGCTGTCGATGGCACCGGCTGTGCCGAAGATGTACAAACGGTACGTAGACGATACTTTTGTTGTCATACCCAAAGATAAAGTGTCTATATTACTACACCATCTTAATTCCATCAACAATAAAATCAAATTTACCATGGAATTAGAGGCAAATAATTCACTAGCATTCCTTGATATATTAATTACCAGGAAACTTGACAACTCACTTACTCACACAGTGTATAGGAAACCCATCCATACAGACAAATATCTCAATGGTAACTCACACCACCATCCATGTCAGTTAGCTACCGTAGGCAAATGTTTGTTTCAGAGAGCACACTGCATCTGTGACGCTGACCATCTAGAGGAGGAACTCCAACATGTCAAACAAGTACTGCAGAGCAATAGTCACAAACTCCCTAGCATGCGTCACAGAAGCCGCCCGTAGCCACCTACAGTTGAACGTCAACCTGCCATCTTACCATACTTAAAGGGAGTCACAGACAAAATTGGCAACATCTTACGGCGAGCTTCAATTAAAACTTATTTCAAGTCCCATAAGAAGATCAGTCAATTTCTAAGACCTATCTAGTGTAATATCCCCTTACAAGATGCAGGAGTATACAAATTAGACTGCGAATGTGCTTTATCATACATAGGGCAAACAAAGAGAAGCATAGGTACTCGTGTGAAAGAACACATTGCTGACATGAAGAATAGGCGCGATAAAAACTCTGCAGTATGTGAACATACACTGGACCAGCCAAACCATTACATACGGTTTGATAAACCACAAATCCTCGCCAAGGAGAATGGCTACATGCCGAGAATGCGACTATTGAAATAAGAAAACACCCCAATTTCAATAGAGGAGATGGTTGGCAAGTACCACCTGCTTGGGATCCAGTCCTAAAAATAATCAAGTCACAAACCCAGAGATCTACTAAAATACGTTCGGATACTGAGAGCGATTTTTGTGTGAATCGGAACATATATAATTAATTCATCCATGTCGGTAGATGTAATAATTGAAGAACCAATGAAAGATGAATACCACCTTAGTCTTACTGCGACCACGGACGCTGCAAAGCGTTCGAAACGTCAGGTTCAACAAAATAAATAAAATACGCGATATTTCCGTTAAAAATTGTTTAATTCAATGTATAACAATCGCGAAAACCTAAGACAATAGTTTTTATAGTTTCAGATTTATCCCATAGTACTCGTATATTCATGATCTACGTATATGTAAAATTTATTTACTTTATTTGGTTTCGTGAGTTTTAGGTTTTCGATGAGTGAGTTAGCGAAGTGACGATAATGTCACTTTTCAGACCTGAATAATTCCATAGCTACCAATTAACTAAATCATTTAAGGATCATCACCGTCATCATCATGTCAGCCTGTATTCGTCCACTGCTGAACATAGGCCTCCCTCTAGAGTGTCACTAGTCTCCATCCTGTGCCACCCGCATCCATCGACTCTCTACAAACCTCATGAGGTCGTCGCTCTATCTAGTGGGGGGTTGTCCCACACTGCGTGTACCAGTACGGGGACACCATTCAAGAACCTTTCTTCCCCAGCGGTTGTTGGTTCTACGAACTATGTGGCCGCCCCACTGCAATTTCAGCTTGCTCATCCTGTGGATTATGTCGGTTACCTTACTTTTATTGCGGATATCCTCATTTCTGATTCTATCACGCAGAGAAACCCCGAGCTTTTTTCTTAGCACGCGGAGCGACCTTGAGCTTCCTCATACGGCCCGCAGTGAAGGGCCGCGTCTCAGTTCCGTATGTCATCGCTGGTCACATTTAACGATATAATTAATATCGTTAAATGTGACCAGCGATGACATACGGAATCGGATCGTCGTAAATTTGGGATTCTAGGTTACAAGTTTTATTACATCTACAAAATTACAAGTATAGGCTATATTTAATTAGACCTATACGGTCTAATACAGTTCGAGTAATGGTGGGTCGAAAGTAGTTGGAAATGGTTCGTGTAATATACACATTAGCCGTGCGTGTCGCCCTTGTCCTTTCTGAACTTGGCCGACACGCTGCCGTGTGTTTATCGATAATGTGATGTAAGGGCATCGACTTTAACAAACCGGCCGACTCAATTCGAAAACTTTTACAAATTTCTTCTGATTAAATTCGTTGTGAGTTCCAAGGCCGCTGTAGTTTACCCCCGGGACAACAATGGACTTCACTGTTCATTGCCTTTTTGGTGGTCGCCGCTGTTAATTCTGGCTACACAGGAGACACAGTGATGGGAATGAGTGGTGGGCATGTCCCAATAAAAAAAACCGGCCGACTGCAGTCAACCATCAACTTTCAGGGATGTTGCATTTGAAAAAATGGTACTTTCTAGTACGAAGGATCCTTGTTACGAATGGCATAACAATGTTATTGAAACACATTTAAAACGAGAACAAAGTCACACGTGTCGATTTGCAAAATTACCTACAAATAATGATCGAAAAAGATTCAGCCATTTTGTTTACGCCGACAAACAAAGCTGTGACAAAATGAAAATTGTCAGTGAATTTTAAAGTCATGATTGCACCATATTCGTTCGATAATCCATCACTGAGATACGCGACAAAAAGTGATTTATTACCGGCGTCGTTAGCGATTTTAACTTTTAAACAGGTTCTATAGGATTGTGTCGCGGGTTTGCTCGTTGTCCGGTTACTTTAATAAGAGAGATCAGCTTCTCTGGAACTGCTACAGAAATCAAATACTTTTAGGGCGTAAGTGATTCAACAAGCGTCAAGCTAACCTATGCTCCCTAGACGGTTGTTGTGCTCCTGCGTGTCAGTGAGGTCACCAGTAAGCTCTAAAGGAGTTACTGTGTAAGCAGCAGAGGAGGCGTTAATAGGCTACGGTAACTGCTTTACATCAGGTGGGCTGTATGCCTCCCGAGTTTATATAAAAAAAATTTGCTTGGTCCGTAAAATTGGACAACATTGCCAAAGAATCACAGATGTAGAAACCAAAGAAAAATCATAGTCCTTGTTATCCTACTAATATTATAAATGTGAAAGTTTGTATGTATGGACGGATGTTTGTTGTTCTTTCACGCTTAAACGGCTGAACGGATTTGAATGAAATTTGGCACGTAGATAGATTATGATCTGGATTAACACATAGGCTACGTTATTTGACTACACGCGGGCGGAGCCGCGGGCAGCAGCTAGTTAATAACATAATTAAATCAGTCCAGGAATCAGAGAGCTAAATATTTTTTCTATTTATGTCCTAAGTTTCTTATTACTCGTAATTGTGAGAAACTAACGTAATATTTGGCCACACTGACAAGTACGGACATCACTGGGTAAATACATAAGGTGGGAAGTGGGTAGTGTTTATAGGGAGCTTTATTATGCTGTGTGCTAGACATCATGTAAAAATCGGTATCTTCGCCAAGTTCTTAGCGATCCTTAATAGATTAGGAAACGAGATAAGCTATGAAGAAGAAGATTCTTACGCTGTGCTGGTTTGTTTTCCAATATAGTATAAAAAAGGACAGTAAACCTTTAAACAAAGGATGTCTGCTCTCTGCTGCTTGCCTATGTGAAGCGTCGATAAGCGAGTCGAAAATATTCAAACTAGGTATTCTTTACAAACAAACTCTCTGACGAATATGCCAACATACGGACTACCAAGAATCATTGTTGTTGTAACTTGTTATAATTTATCGGTCGACGTTGCCGGCAAGTGCGCTTCGCTTTGCATTCAGAGAATAAACCCATTTAAAAAAAAATGCAAACAACAGCTTTATTTTAAGAGAGCATAAAAGTAGTACCTCCACCTCACAGAAAACCGCAAGGGACCTGGCGTGAAGATATATATACATACATATATACGTTGGCGTTTATCCTACTTTCAAGCTCTCTCTTACCAGCTCTTGCTTCCATTAGTTAGCGTTGGGACCAGCACTGTCTGATATATTTTAACTTTAGCATACGACTCGTTTGATATATTAAGAGAGGTACGGCGCATCAACGCAGCCCGTCAGGGGAAGTACCTCCACCTCGCAGAATACCGCAACCAAATAACAACTCCTTAGAGGGTTGTTGTGTTCCTGCGTGTGAGTGAGGTCACCAGTAAGCTCCTAAGGAGTTTGTCTTAGGTTTTCGCGATTGTTACACATTGAATTAAACAAATTTTAACGGAAGTATCGTCTTCCTGCGACCACGGGTGCTGCAAAGCATTCGAAACGTCAGGTTTAACAAAATAAATAACACACGCGATACTTCCGTTAAAAATTGTTTACTCCTAAGGAGTTGCCGTGCAAGCAGCAGGGGAGGCATCGCGCGAGTGATACGTAATGTATTACAAGCGTTCATAGGCGACAGTAGCAGTTATACATCAGGTGATTCGCGACGTTGTAAAAAATAATAATTGCAAGTAGCTACGACACACTGCTTTAGCTGCGTATGCTTAGAATTTAGGTTTGCAAGTTTTACTTAGCAACTGTGCATATTTCTGATATGAAAAGGAGCCAAAGCCGAAATTTATAAGCTTTCGCAACCACTAAGGTGGCGAACAAGCGTACGGCCTGCCTGATGGTGAGCAGTTACCGTAGCCTATGGACATTTGTACCACCAGGGGTGTCACTCTTGCGTTGCCGACCCTGTAAGACTGTCAGCGTATTTTACCGCCTTTACTATGGCGAGTGCTCTGAAGAACTGTTTTCCCTTATCCCACCCTCACCCTTCCGTCATAGAACCACACGTGCGGGCTTGCGATGTCATAGTTCCACGGTTGAGAATATCTCTTCGCGTACCAAAAAGTTCGGCAACTCCTATCTTTGTCGTACCATTAAAAAGTGGAACGCCTTGCCTGCACATGTGTTCCCTCCTTCCTACAATATGGGATCCTTCAAACGAAGCGTGAAGAAGCATTTTGCGGGTCAGCATGGCAGCGTCAACTGACAGGATACGGTATGTAGTATGTTGTCAGTTGCAGTTGCGATTTGGGCTCCTCTTTCGCTTACCATCAGGCAAAGAGGGGCCACTATGCTGAACTAATATAAAAAAAAAAGAACCTCTTCACGCCTTTCATGAATAACCCCATACTGTAGTCCCTTGGGAAAACCTCGAACATATACTGTTTTACATTCTACACCGATAATAGTGCCCAGTTTTATCAAATTTCGAAAAGATATTCCATATATTTGACCCTACTGCCTTTCTATAAATACGTGAAACATAAAAATACATATGCTAATGGACCGGTCCAATCCATTTGACTACACGGCAAATAATTTATCATCTTAAATAATCACTTTGTAATATCACAATAAAATCTCGCATTGCAAGACTAGTCGCAGTTTCAAACTAAATTTAATTAAGGCTATAAGAAATTCACAGTATTCTATTCTTTCTCTATTTAAATCTCTTACATTAACTATTAAGTTATAATTATAGCTGAAACTCGTTGTCCAAAGCTTAAACGTTAATAACTCTGCAAGGTTTAAATAGGTCTGGATAGTTTTTAAAGCGCTGTTTTAACTTCCAAAGTGTCTGGCGCAGTGAAATTTTAAATTATAATACAAGTGTGTGTCACTTAGTTTAATATGGAGTGACCTGCCTGACCCATTAAGCCTCTAGGGTCACATTGTTAGAGTATTTCATACTCGTTTCAAAATTACGTTACTTACAGCGACGTGGTTTGTCTTGTCATTAAATAAATCGATTATTGAATATGTCTTGTGCGTAAAATAAATATATTAGTCGAAAGCAACTAGTGATTTTATTAATAGTTAATTTCTGTCCTCGACTTTGCCAGTGTGGTAGTCACGTTTCCGCGATACTATTTTCTTTCCAGGATCCTGACTACCTTATTATTAAATTTTATTACGATCTGTTTAGTTATGAAAGTGAAACGACAGACAAATAGAGTTACTTTCACATACATTATATTAGTTCCGATAAAATGTCTGCGAATATTTGGGTTGCTAGTTTGTAAGTGGTATCGTATTGGCTTACGTAGTTATGTATTATTATATTTACAAGTAAATTTATTCTGTACTGTACTTCTGAAGAAGGAACGATGAATCAATTGTCATGTTTTTTTGTGTATGATAGGTGGCACTATAACCGGGTCTCAGGATTTTTTTCGGGAAGAATTCGCTAGTAGAAATATATATTACAGATAGGAACAGAATATCCACATATCAGTATTTAAGTACCTATAATACTAAATGTTATTATCAGTTCGTATTTCAATGTCAAGAACATTATTAGTTGGTTATACATTGGTATATAATTGTCAATAAATTGGTAGAAATAGTTCATCTTTTGATTAATAGCATCGAGAGTTTATTGTATAGAGGCGAACCCATTGTGACCAAGAGAAACATGCCTCTGAAATTACTATAAGCAATAATTCAGTGCAAATTGCTCGTCGACCGAACTACAGTAAATATATTAAAATTTGAACAGTAGCACCATTCGAAAGTACACTATGATCAATATGACCTGATAACTACTATCGCTTGAAATATCAGTTTTTACATAGACGAAACACCTATAACCTCAACGCTAGTCTCATATTTATTAAATTTAATATTATAAACTAAATTAAATATCACATAAATAGTATACACATTGATGTGATATTAATAGTGTAGTATACATATTCACGTGATATTTTATTTAATTAATACTGCACAGCATTTTACTTTCTTTGTGTTATTTCCTACTGTTATCTATTGTTAAAAAAAATGAAGTACCCGCCACTTAACTATTGCCAATACCTTAAATACTTTATTTGCAATATACATGTCTATAACTTAATATGATTTTATCTGTTTGAATAACAACCGAAAACTACTTGATATACATTGCTGGGTTAGGTTAGGTTATATATAAACATATGAATATTGAACAAGTAAATTTACAATTTCATTCAAGATGTGTTAATATATATACTTATAACGTTTAATTATATTCAATATAATGATATGCAACAACAACGAAAATATTTTCACATTAATCCTATTAACGTTGCTGGTACAAGAGAATCATATTACACTGTTAATGGCGCAGGTGCCAGCCGAGATTTACTTGAAAATAAATACAAATCTATTGTTTATATTATGGATTTCATAATTGTGATTCAAGATATGTACCAACGACCCGTCTTAACGGGGTCAATCTAAGAAGAGAAGTTAGGGCATGGGCACTCTAAGTCAAGTGCTTGACTCTTGACACGTGACGCCACATGGTAGATACTAGTGTTTCATTAGGTGGATTAGGGCCACCTAATGAAATAGTAGTACGTCCGTTTACTTTATTTCTTTCAAATTGTTTTCAATTACATATTTTCACAAATTATACTAAAATAGACACTATTTCTGGTTTTACCTTTGTCCGCTTCCGCCTTCTACTGTGCCAATATTCGGTGGGTAATGTACAGGACAGATATAACCCGTTGCGGGGCTAATAGTAATTATAGTCTTATAAGTAATATTTTATGTTTGTAGCTGTTTGCAAATTATAAGAAACTGTGCCGCATGTTGGTAAATAATGTATTCTTATTTTTTTTAACATTTGTACAAGTTTTATGATGTAGGATATATATCATTCATTAATTAAAATATAGTAAGAGTACCTCAGAGCTCACACGTTCTAGAAGCAAGATGCTGGTCTATAATTTTAGATACGACAGCTTCACTTTTTTTCTTTCGAACCTTAATTTCAAATCTAATTAACTGTTCATTAAAAAAGTGTTGAGGCCAAAATATATTTAAAATTTAACAAATTGCGTTAAAACAACTATTTCAATGATTTTGTCATTGGGTGTTAAAAGTAAGATAAAGTATGTTATATTACCTACGACCAAACCATAACGGAGCGGCTAACTTTTAAAATTTATTACAGACCTTACATATCCTATGCAGATAATTCTTGGAATTGCCGAAAAACCTCATTGGTTTTATCAATGCTGTTCACTATCGACATTTGTATTATAACAAAAGATGATAAATAAATAACAAAAAGAAAAATATACCAAGATCATTGTGATAAGTACATCTCAGTCGCCGTGTTTGGATTGAGATCATCCCAGTTACGATAGTACACGTGAATTCTGTGTTGACGAGATGTTTTTCTTAAATTGACTTACTGCACGTTATTTATAATGGACACACATTACTGCTGGTCGGGGACCGACCGTTGTGTCCTGTTCGAGCCATTGTCTGGGGAGCTGGGTGACCAAACAATTGCATTTTTGACTGATTACTGTAGGAAATGGCCGATGTATGCTACAGTTTCTGGAAAATCGTACGGAGAGACTATTGTGCTGTTATTGCGCGTGCATTTAATATAATTTAAAAAGCTTAAGTCACGACCTAGAAATCGTGCGATGCAATGTCTTTACTAATGATTTTTCCTTGGGGTGGGGAATAGGATAAGTGCTTTCGCCTGTTTGTATTGCTATGTAGAGTCTTTTGGAATATTTGAGTACAACAACGGCACTCAGGAGAGAATATCGGGAAATTTCACAACAGAAAATTCTGATTAAAAATATATGGCGAATATCTTTTTAAAGATATATTTAAGAAGATACGTTTAGGAATCTCATAGAATTAAGAACGTAAGTAAAACAATTTTTTATTAAGATCTCATTTATTCTAACGCCTAAATACAAAATTCAAAATATAATTAATTTTATAAAATGTTTGTAATTGTAAATAAATGACATTTTATTTAAAGTATTGGCTTGCAAATGGCAACTAACTGAAGGATCTTTTTAAGAATATGATTAAAAAGATAAGTTAAGGAGTATCATATTGTTAAGAACGTAAGTAAGTAGAAGTTATTATTAGGATCTCTCTTACTAAGACGCATAAATAAAAGATTTAAAAGATAAATACGCAAAATGTTTTTGTAATTGTATTTTATCTGAACCATAAATGACACAAATTGAAAGATCTTTTTAGGAATATAATTAAGAAGATAAGTTAAAGCGATGCGCTTTTTTAAGTATGTAAGTAAGGAGAAGTAATTATTAAGGTCACTCTTACTAAGACGCATAAATACAAACATTAAAAGATAATCGCGCAAAATGTTTTTGTAATTGTAAATAAATCCCATTTTATTTGAACCGTTGGCATTGGCATGTAAATGACAACAAACCGATGCATAAAAGACGATAATAAATTGAATCGCGGGTGTCTCTCGCAGCAGGCCTGCCCCTCGGCCCGCTCGCCCCGGATTCTCAAAAGATTGCTAAAACAACTTTAAAACGCGCTCGTTTGTATAAAACTTGGGCACATTATTTCTTCCCGCGGTGGATTTAATAAGGATTTGTTCACGACAGGTTATTTGTTAGTGCGAGATATGTTTTTAATAACAATTTTCCGACGATTTACTTCTTAGAGTGTTTCTGCTAGGTGCATTAGCGTGAAATATTCAAGTGCTGTTTGAAACACGTGGAATTCTAGAATAAGTTTACTGCGAGACATTTTATTTACAGACAAGTTGTATAGTGTATTTAAAAAAAGTTTCAGTAGCCTTTCTCATGGGATGTATGTATTATTAGAAATTATTTAAAACGTAAAAAATATATTAATGTCATTGAAGTACAAGCTAGTAAAAAATGAAAGCGATACCTGGCTATCATTTTAGGTACTTTCATATTTTTAATTAAATAATAATAAATCATTATTTTGTAAACAATATATTTAACTTAATTAGCAGTTTTTTTATACCCTAATATGACAAACAAGCAAATGATCTAACTGACGGCAAGGAATTACCGTAGCCTATTGACACTTGTAACACTAGAGGTTTCACTTGTACCTTTCCGCCCCTGTAAAGACGTCTTCACGTCTTTTTTGAAGAACCTCATACTGTTCACAGGGGAAAAAACCTGGGCAGGGAGTTCATTCCTCAACTTAAGAGTTATTGGTAGAACACTCAGGATATACAGTAGCTGTCATTGTGGTTCCAGTGTGTGAGGAAGAGTTTCCAGCAGTATAATCACTCTACTGGTATGACACAGTGTCTATACTAATATATAAAGCGGGATTGTTGGTATATATGATTGATTGGTTGTTTGTCCGCGCTAATCTCTGGAACTAGTAGTCAGATTTATAAATTATTTTTGCATTTCATAGCTCAATTCTTACGAAAAGATATAGGCTATTCAACATACGACCCATAGGAACAGAGGAAATAGAAACAAAGTCGCATAAGCGGTTCGCAGGGGATACCGGGATATAAAGTCTGCAGCTAGTTTACCTATAAAATAATTCAACATAACATGTATGAAAGAATAACCAGAATAACATCTCGCAAGGGACTGAGTGCGAAGATATAGAAGATATAGATATAAGGCCGCAGTAACGGCCCGCGTTATGTCCAAAAGTCAAGAAAGTGAGCCAATGAAAATTTTATACGAGACAAGGTTTTGACATCAAATAATAATATTCACCAAACGTATAACTTATTTTATACAACGTCGATAGACATACAGGCATATGGCCTACCTAATGTAAAGTAATTGCTGCGAACATAGCAACTTCTTAAGGGCTTATTGGTAACCTCAGTCGCATGTACATGTAATGCATATAAGAACCCTCCAGGAAATTGTTACTTGGCTATTATTTTCTGTTCTGTTTCTGAGCGCCATAAGAAGGGGTACTTACACACTTCACCCGCTTCGGTAACATTCATAGCTCTTTTCGTGCTATAGCCCTATCCTGACATCGTCTGATAAAACATTTAAAAAAAACCAATTCAAAAATATATCCATCAAGCACAAATCCCATCTTTTTTAAGGTAGATTAAATGGGCTGTTTTGGATTGTGTGCTTTCATCACCAATTAGTTCAAACGAACTAGCGCCAGCCAGCACCCACCCACATGATTGTGAACGTTCATCGTTGACGAACCCACGTAAACAAAGTAAGGTATACTTATACAACGAAACCATGTATGTGTGTATTATATTTATGGATGAACCTATGTGGGGCGTAGTACCAGTGGAGCTAGACGAATGATAGCCGTGCGTAGGTATCTCGTAGCGATGTGCTACGTCGCGCAAATTGATTGTTTCTATTTGTCGGCGCCGCGACGTACACGATATTTTAGTTGGTTTCTGAAAAGCTAAACTGAACGCAGATTCGGTGGTGCAGTAAGCTCGTATGGAGTTGCTGTGTTAGCAGCGGAGGTGTATGCGTATGTATGTATAATGTATTGCAAGGCTACGGTAACTGCTTTTGACGTCGTATAAAAAACGACCTTTTGTTGCGCTTACAAAAGAATTAGTCCAAATAAGTTTAACGACAGTAATCATTATCGTCCTGGTTGATTTTTTTTTGGTATGGAAGGGGTGTCAAACTTGGGTTGATTCATTCGTCATAGGCACGAGGGGCCAAATGTGAAAAGGATAGCATATACCGAATTATGACAACAAATTGAGACTACGTGACATTGTCGGAAACCTTATTTGGCATAGGGGCCGATTTTAGATCAAAATTTGCAACCGCTCGACTAATGAATGTACTTAATGTAAATGAGTCCGATCTATCAGTGAGCGATCCAGCATTTACTGTATCCACTGGCGCTCGGGTGTTCATAAGAGGTACCGCTACATCGTTGGGTTTGTCGCACCGGGTTTTGATCCACAAGGATACTACGATGATAAATGTATAGAAGATACCTGCAATGTATGCTTTGTTGAGTTTAAGTGTGATTTCTTGAAAACCTGATAGAAACACGGACTATTTTCCCTTTTCCCTTATCGCATCCTCTCCCTTCCGTCATAAAACCACACGTGCAGACTTGCGATGTCATCATTCTACTGTTGAGGACATTTATTCTCGTACTAAAAAGTTCGGCAACTCCTATCTCCGTCGAACTAATATAAAGTGGAACGCTTTACCTGCACATGTGTTTCCTCCTTCCTACAACATGGGATCCTTGAAACGAAGCGTCAAGAAGCACCTTGCGGGCCGGCATGGAAGCGTCAACTGACAGGACACTGTAGTCAGTTGCCGCTGCAATTTGGACTCCTCTTTTCGCTTACCAACAGTCGAAGTGGAGCCACTATGCTGCCAAATGCCAGTGTAAGATATATAAAAAGATGTTACTACAAAATACGATTTTAGAATATTTTCCTGTACTAGTGCTATAAAACCTTGCTGCTTCATAAACTGGATGATTCAAAATATTTTTTTGGATGTTATCCTGTATTTCATTGTGGTACGAAACTATTTATTTAAAAATAAATCGTGACAATGGCTCAACTGTAAGCACCATTAGTTTTGGTTTTTGATTTTTAACATACAGACGGATAACAAGGTGATCATGTAATGTGATGATCTATGAATGAATTCAATGAATCCAAAAATCATCTCTTCTTCATCAATAAATATAAATAACCTATATAGCTAATAGCCTATATTAGACACTGAATACGGTCCTGGCTAATTATTGTTTCATATTCATTCATATTCATTTATTTGCTTTTTCATGTTGTAACAAGATGGTGATTATACAAAATAGTTTCAAACATGAACCCTGTACAGGACACAGCATACGGAACTTACTATAATAAATTATAAAATTAAATTACAATGTTAATTACAATTAAAATAAAATAAAAATTAATTACATTAAACATTTTTAAATTCAATTATCTACAACTAAAACGCGCAAATGTCAATTACATCATCAAAGAATTCGTCAAGAATATAATAACATTTTGAAATTAATAGATTTTTAATAAATTTTTAAATTGGATAGGGTTCGGCTATCTTAAGTAATATACGTCCAAGTGGGTTACATGTATGTACTTGTGTGCCTCCCGAAAATTAAAATTATTTATTATATATTTATTCATTTAAAAACATTAGTATTATATTATCACATAAGTAATATTTTATCATGTTTAAATTTCGAATATTATTTTTCATAAGTACAAATTCATTTTCCTTTAAAAAATAGCGGAAATTGTTTTTATTTTTTTCTTACGTTGAAGTTCATCATCATCCTTATGAAAATGTTTTTTTTTTTGAAAATTGATTTCAGTACAATGATATAACGTTTGCTCTGTTCAGCTTAAAAATGCTTTTGTGAAAGAAACATCTCACCTCACCTCGGAGTACCGTGAGATGTTGATACGCGGAATATATGCATGAAGGTGTCTTTTTTAATGACGGTATTTAAAATAAATAAATATTGTCGGACAAATTACACAGCGCCATCTAGCCCCAAAGTAAGCGAAGCTTGTGTTATGGGTACTAGACAACTGATAAACATACGTAAATACATTTTTTTTTTGTAAATACATACTTATTATACATAGAAAATACCCAGAACAAGACACTGGGATCGCCAAGAAATGCGTCTTGTTATATTGTTATACCTCGTAGGTGATATCACTTTTTCTATGAACCGTCATTGAAGAAAACTGACGCATCACCTACGATGTGATTCCAGGACATTTGGGGATAAGCTAAGAAAAAAAAACTGTCAATCGTTGGACTGCACGTCAGAAGTGAAAACTTCTTAGCTTAACAAACTTGAAAACATTATTTTTCGGTTGTTAAGAAAGAGCGTGACGAACACGCGAGTTCACTGCTCTTTCCTCCATCCCAAAAATATCCACGATGCTTAAAGTTCTCACTTCAAAAATTGGATAAACACTTAAAAGTTAGAAATCTTTGATTAGTTTTCTCACAAATTAATTGCAGTACAAATACGGGCTAGATATAGCTAGAGTGAATATTCATACGGATATTACAATGCTGTTTGCAATATATAATATAACATAATATAATATAACAGGAGACGAAACGTGGATTTATTATTTTAAACGAGCGAAAAAACCAGCAGTCTTGTGAATGAGTGATCAAAAAACGAGAACAAACGAACAAAATTAAGGCGGGAGAGAAACGTCGGTGAAAATTTTTTGTTTGTTGTGTTTTTTGTTCTACTGTTCCGTGTGCACAATCCCAATTGAAATTTAATTTGTATTGACGCTGATTGGTATACCATCATTTGTTTATCCAGTCTATCTATGATTACTTCATTTTTCCGAAAGTCAAAGATTCGATGCGAGTTTTGACTTTTACGAAGTTAAAATAAGCCGGTTTTCAAGGAATATGTTAAAAACGTGCTGTCCTAGCTTTTTGAGAATTTCAAATGAAGAGTTGTTTTTTTTAATATAGAGAATATTGTAAATTAATAACAACATTATTTTGCATTTTATTTGTTATGAGTTAAGCACAAGTTTCGTTTCGTTCGTACATCGTTTTCCTCTTATAATGATGAATGTTTTGCACGGCCATTTGTATAGTTTTATTTCTGTCAAAATAAATATGTGTTACCTAAACATACTTATTTCGATGGTGCATATTTTCCAGGTATACTGAGGTGAAACTAAGGAAACGGTTTTAGTATCCATATCGGTGTCAGGACTTCTCATTTACAGCAGAATTTATGTTTGCGGATATTCTGCGGGCAAGAACGGAGCTTGCTAAGCAAGCCCTACTGACACTCGCATGCAGTTAATGACCAATGTCCGAACTGATTTAGATATTGTAAGCTGCGTTTTTATTTTTCATAGGATTTTTTTTTTTTTTTTATATATTTTTTTAACGTAACTTTTAAAATTTACTGGTGTCCCTAACGCTCTACTTGCATATCACGACCTGGGTGTGGGTGCTTTCTATTTATCATAAGTATGTATTTACAAAAAGAAATGTATTTACGTATGGTTATCAGTTGTCTCCATATCACAAGCTTCGCTTTAGTTAGGGCTAGATGGCGCTGTGTTTGGAAAAAAATAGCCGTGTTTTATTACAAGGCGGCGTCAACCACGGAATAGAAAAAGTCAACAGCCGGCAACAGTGCATGAAAAGTGCTATGAATGTTAATGAATCGCAAGAGCTGAGTCATGTGGCGCTCAGTTACCTTTGCCTACCCCGCAAGGTACTTGGCTGGAACGTATGTTTTTTATACAACGTAGGAAGTTAGCCAAGCACACGGTCCACCTGATGTAAAGCGATTGCCGTAGGCTATGAACGTTTGCGATACATTTCGTATAACTCGCGTCATGCCACCTCTGCTGCTAACACAGCAACTCCTTAGGAGCTTGCTAGTGCTCTGATTCACACGCAGGAACACAACAACCCTTCAGAAAGTTGTCTAATGTTAAGTTCCTTTCATCGTATCGAAGCGGAAGTTAAACCTTTTCATTGATTGGTGTCACGCTGTTCCATATGCTGAGGTCGCCTAGAAAACGGCCTCACACATTTCACCAATTATATAAAATTTAATAAACCAGTTGAGAATGCGCAAGCTTGCATTGCTAGAGGAACACCTGGCTCGTCAATTATAGAACAATTCAAAATGTTTTTTTTTTTTAAATTGGTCGGCCATTTTGACCATGTTTCTTAAGAGATAGGAACGGTGTACCTAATCCGAATCTGAAGTCAAACTTCGAATATTCGAAAAAAAGCGACAGACAAACACACAGACAAACGCACTGACACATATAGATTTCATATAGGAACGGTGTTCCTGAAAAAACATTACAATGTCAAAGAGATCATAAAAGTGGAATAAATGTAGCTAATGATAAAAACTCATCCTTAAAAAGTATCAGTGTTAAAATAAGAAAAGGCGCTCCACTTGATATGGGCATGTAGAGAGACTTGAATTGGTAGTGTTTTATCAGAAGGTGGAGAGTGGGGACTTGAAATATTGGCGAGAGTGCACGAAAAGTGGGAGCTGTAAAGTCCTTGACTTGTGATGTTAGGTTCTTCCTGCTTACTCCACAAGCGACTCGACACGCAGATATAGATAATATAATATATAGAGGAGGCATCGCACGAGTGATACTTTATGCGTTGCAAGCGTGTTAGTGATGCAATGTTTTTTGTATTGCTTATTTTTTTTTATGCTACGTCGGGAGACATACAAGCATACGGTCCACCTGGTGTAAAGCGGTTACCGTAGTCTATGACCGCCTGTGATAACTTTAGTGTCACTCGCGCCATACCACCTCTGCTGCTAACACAGCAACGCCTTAGGAGCTTACTGCAGATCTCACTTACACGGAGGAACGCAGCAACTCTCTAGGGAGTTATTTGATTGCGGTTTTCTGTGAGGCGGAGGTACTTCCCCAGAGGGGCTGCTTTGATGCGCCCTACCTCTGTTAAGCGTATAGATATTAACATACAGGTAGGTGAAATTTGCAATTGTTTGTAACATTATGGTGCATTGTTAAACATTGTCTCGCTGCCACACGTAGCACACTGCTCTGACACGGTCTCGAAACACTTCTAAAATATCTCGCAAAATGCTCGTGGCAAATCGGCAAACTTAATTTTGAGCGTTAGGGAATCCTGTGATATTTCTGGATGGTATATTCTTGGGATTGAATTTTGATTTTATGGTTTTGTAGTGTTTGTGAACACTTTATACTTGAAGTAACAAATGTAACTTCAATAAGTATAGAATAAAACTAAAGTTAGTTAGTCGTAATAGACTTGGGTAAGCAGTTACCGTAGCCTTTTTTTTAATGGGACAGGCCTACCACTCATTCCCACCAGTGTGTCTCCTGTGTAGCCAGAATTAACAGCGGCGACCACCAAAAAGGCAATGAACAGTGAAGTCAATTGCTGTCCCGGGGGTTAAACTACAGCTGCCTTGGAACTCACAACGAATTTAATCAGAAGAGATTTGTAAGAGTAGGAAGTTTTGAATTAACTTCCCCACTTGGCAAAGTGAGAGACAGCAATATGACAAATGAGGCATTAAAAAACCTCAAAGAGATGGCTAGTCAAGTGAAGCTCAACTGCCGTGTACCACGGTTTATCAAATATCTACGAGTAACACTATTGGGACCTAAATTGTGAGTTGTTACCTAACACATCGATTCCAATAATATAGATTGCAGAACCGCCTAAACGCCCGGTAATTCTCCCTTGTTGCCACCGTAGCCTATGAACCTATGAACATTTGTTCTCTTGAGTTGCCGTCCTTGTGAAAGTTTCTTCACGCCTTTCTTGAAGAACCCCGTGCTGTAGGCCCTTGGGAAAACCTCGGCTGCGAGTTCATTTCACAACTTGAAAGTTCTTGGAAATTATCTGGAACCGCACAGTCCGCAACCATTGCTGTTTCAGTGTTGAGGGTGAACTCGTCGACGTCGGCGCGCGGTGCGGTTGTAATAAATTATTTTTAAATAAAAAAAATCCGCCATCAAAAATCCATCCAGGATCTAAAAAGCGAAAAATAATTGGTCACAATTTTTTGGAGTCTGTGCCAGTATACTGATATTATCAATTGCTATCCAAAAATCGTAAGTAATTGTGACCAATTATTTTTCGCTTTTTAGTTCCTGGTTGTTTTATGAAGGCGGTTTTTTTTTTATTTACAAATAATTTAATTTTTGCTTTTTAGTGGTGTAAATAAAAAAAATCGGCCAAGTGCGAGTCGGACTCGCACACGAAGGGTTCTGTACCACTATCTATAAAAACGGCAAAAAAATCACGTTTGTTGTATGGGAGCCCCCCTTAACTATTTGTTTTATTTTAATTAAATTATTTATTCTTAAAGTGAATATATAACTAAGTATTCTGTGAATATTTCAAGCGTCTACCTGTTGCCGTTATCAATATCGAGCAAAAAGGAGCAAAAAAAATCGACCAAGTGCGAGTGGGACTCGCGCACGAAGGGTTCCGTACCATTATCTATAAAAATCGGCCAAGTGCGAGTCGGACTCGCGCACGAAGGGTTCCGTACCACTATCTATAAAAACGGCAAAAAAATCACGTTTGTTGTATGGGAGCCCCCTTAAATATTTACTTTATTCTATTTTTTAGTATTTGTTGTTATAGCGGCAACAGAAATACATCATCTGTGAAAATTTCAACTGTCTAACTATCACGGTTCATGAGATACAGCCTGGTGACAGACGGACGGACGGACGGACGGACGGACGGACGGACGGACAGCGGAGCCTCAGTAATAGGGTTCCGTTTTACCCTTTGGGTACGGAACCCTAAAAAAGGCAATAAAATCACGTTTGTTGTATGGGAGCCCCCTTAAATATTTATTTTATTCTATTTTTTAGTATTTGTTGTTATAGCGGCAACAGAAATACATCATCTGTGAAAATTTCAACTGTCTAACTATCACGGTTCATGAGATACAGCCTGGTGACAGACGGACGGACGGACGGACGGACGGACGGACGGACAGCGGAGCCTCAGTAATAGGGTTCCGTTTTACCCTTTGGGTACGGAACCCTAAAAATCACGTTTGTTGTATGGGAGCCCCCTTAAATATTTATGTTATTCTATTTTTTAGTATTTGTTGTTATAGCGGCAACAGAAATACATCATCTGTGAAAATTTCAACTGTCTAACTATCACGGTTCGTGAGATACAGCCTGGTGACAGACGGACGGACGGACGGACGGACAGCGAAGTCTCAGTAATACCCGTACCCAAAGGGTAAAACGGAACCCTAAAAAACAGAAGTTGAAAGTCCTCATCAAAAATTTTACTGA
This sequence comes from Pyralis farinalis, assembly GCA_947507595.1. Lineage (NCBI taxonomy): Eukaryota > Metazoa > Arthropoda > Insecta > Lepidoptera > Pyralidae > Pyralis > Pyralis farinalis. Next base: position 37,011,691 of record OX382264.1, on the reverse strand, counting down.
AGCGAGCACAAACCAAAACATTATCTGTGTATATATTTTTGTTTTTGTTGATTTTCTCAAAAAGCTACATCAATTTCGATAAATTTGATTAGGAAACACGTCTGAAGTATGACCTACCAAACAAAAAATCATTTTTTTCTAAATCAATTTATAATTGGCGAAATAATCGCGTAACAAACATACAAAAAAAAATCGGCCAAGTGCGAGTCGGACTCGCGCACGAAGGGTTCCGTACCACTTTCTATAAAAATGGCAAAAAAAACACGTTTATTGTATGGGAGCCCCCCTTAAATATTTGTTTTTTTTTAATTTAATTATTTATTCTTAAAGTGAATATATAACTAAATATTCTGTGAATATTTCAAGCGTCTACCTGTTGCCGTTATCAATATCGAGCAAAAACGAGCAAAAAAATCACGTTTGTTGTATGGGAGCCCCCTTAAATATTTATGTTATTCTATTTTTTAGTATTTGTTGTTATAGCGGCAACAGAAATACATCATCTGTGAAAATTTCAACTGTCTAACTATCACGGTTCGTGAGATACAGCCTGGTGACAGACGGACGGACGGACGGACGGACGGACGGACAGCGGAGTCTCAGTAATAGGGTTCCGTTTTACCCTTTGGGTACGGAACCCTAAAAAAAGTCGAATTGAGAACCTCTTCCACTTTCGAAGTCGGTTAAAAGAAGGAGATGAAAATTTGCATGGATATATTTTATCCGTGGTCGATTTATTCGAAACTTTGCGTAAAGCCATGTCACCGTCAAAGCGGAAATGTGTAGAGAAGAAATCTATTTACGTATATTTGACGCATCGATACGTGTGAAGCTGGCTGCCAAATGTATGACTCCACCTTTCGCAAGTCGAGCGATCTTTTCACTGAAAAAACATTTCAACTGAATTGACAAGAAAGCAGCTATACGACATAAAAGTAGAGTAGCCAGTCGACAAAGACTCAACTCAGATGGACGACATAAAAGCAAAATGAGCAATACGTCTGGATATGCGCATAGTCCATGTGATTAGACCTTGTTAGCAGGAAGTTAAATTAGTTCGATGACAAAAACACGGAATGAGATAGTAGTGAAAACGTTTGGATAAGTAAATATTTTGAATCGTATGTCAAAAACAGGTATCTGGGATGTAAGGTCAACATAAGAGCTGAAGTCAACTTCAACTGTACGTGATGCACCCTGGCGATAAGTAAACGAGGCTCTAGCGAAAGAGTTAACCGACTGTCAACGTCGTCTGCATTTAGCGGTCATGTCTACTTAGTAACTGAGAGTGGTGATAGCTCAGATGAAGAACCATCTATTAACCAACTGGTCGTGATTGGAATCCTGGTGACCCACATCAGGTTTGAATCCTGGCGTGAGCATGCACCACTAAATTCGTGTTTTTGGATTTATATATATATTTGTAATTGCCCCTTGCTCAGGAAGGAAAACATCGAGAGGAAACCCGTACGTCTAATTTCCCATGTCGTGTGATCTTAAAAAAGTCTGGTTGTCTTTCTGGATTGTAAAGGTCTGACGGCAGTCGCTCTATGATAATAATGAGTATCTTCGCCAAATCCTTAGGCTTAGTTAGCTGACTCCGTCAATCCTAATGGTTACTGGCCAACGCTAAGAAGAATTATACTTAGTAACTATGACATTTTATGATCAAGACATGCTAATCTGATTCAATGCTCATGTCTATTTAGTAACTCGTCATAGTTTTAATATAAAGACGATTTGCTGCTGTCACTATCTATCTATAACTTCACGCCAAATCCCTTGCGGCGTAGGCAGAGAGAACCGAGCGCCACGTGAGTCGGTCCTTACATATCCACTCGCTTCTTTAACATTCATTGCTCTTCTCATGCACGCTCGCCGGTTTCTAGGGTTTTGCTACTCAATACTTATATTTATTTAGTACCCACGGCATATTGATGTCAAGACGAATTAATACTACTTTCAATTACAATTTTTAAGTTGTTTTTTGCGTTCAAAACTAAGCTTTCGTCACCAATAGTCTAGATTTACTTGCATGCAAAATTTTACTTTCTTAAAGTAATAATCTATTAACTATGATGAGCTCGGTGGCTCAGTGGTGGAACGCGTTGTTACGCTACTTTGACACCAACGCTCGTGGGTTCGATTCCCACACAGTACAAATATTTGTGTGCATGAACATGTCTGTTTGTATTGGTCTGGGTATTTTCTATGTATAATAAGTATGTATTTACAAAAAAAAAATGTATTTACGTATGTTTATCAGTTGTCTAGTACCCATAACACAAGCTTCGCTTACTTTGGGGCTAGGTGGCGCTGTGTAATTTGTCCGACAATAATTATTTATCATTTATTTATTTATTTATGATGTTATCAAGATTATACAATATATTATATATTCTGACAGTCTCTCATGAGAACACATTTCTCCGCACATCTCCGCCCCGGTGCAGTCTGGGCGTTAACATTTTACAGTACAAATAATGAAAGACGTATCCAGACTTTCTGAAAATTCTTCCACTATTGAACAAACGAAGAATTTGATTTTAGAATTCTAAGTAGAATGAAACATTCCCATTTCGACAATATTAATTCTTTTATAAATTCTTAGATTTAGGTGGCGGATCCTGCCAATTCTAATGGACTTGGAAACGGCATAAGACTAGAAGATTATTATTTTTAAATTTACACATAAGGTTACACTGCAGTTTTCTCTAAAGTGTATATATATATATATATATATATATATATAGGTAATATAAGTAACTTTCTACATCTTCACACCAAGTCTATTGTGGGGTAGACCACGAGAACCGTGCCCCATAAGACGACTATCACTAACGACTTGTATTCGAGAATTCCGATATCACCCACTTTTGTGGTTCCATACTTAAAGGTTAAACGAAACACATGCTATCAATCCTTTCGTCTGTCAGCACGTGACATGTTTTTAAGTCGTAAACAAAATGAGTGAGATAGAGATGAGAATGAATATACTTGAAATTTGGATATTATTTAGAATATTGGCTCAAAAACTAATACTTATTTACTTAAAATATTCTATTTAATATTTTTTTAAAGTTCTTCGAGTAGAATACAAATACATTATTTTTATCTTCAAAAACTAAAATATTGGGTTCGCATAAGTTGCCACTTTTAGACGTCTATCTCAAAATCTAAACTAGGTGAAATTAGTCATTTCTGTACAAAATACTTCATATATTATATCTAAAGAACAAATACTCAAAATGCCAGGGCTTTATGTAGTTTTTTGTTCTAAACAATTTAAAAAATATGCAGTCTACAATAAATATGCCGTGATACGAAATGTCTCATCAAAGTAGGTGAAGCTTGACTGTCCTCAGCTCCTACTTCCACTTTCGCGTTGTATATCTGTCTCGTAATTTGTATTAGTTATTCTAAATACACAAATTCTTATACGTACGAGATTTGAACATACATCAATGTAACAAAACAAGAAACAGGCTTTTTTACACGATTAGTAACGTATGGCACTCATTTACAGTAGCTCGCTTTGGTTTCGAGACGGTCACTCGGTAATTGAATTTCGTTGTCGATGGTTCGCCAATCCACCGTGGAAATAATTACGGAGCCTAATCGACCTCCCTCCACTTCGACATTGTAATTACCGTTGACAAATACTAACTAATTCATTTCGTGTCACCGTCAACGGCCGGAATATAGTTTTCATTTGGAACACCAAGATGTGTACTTTTATATATTTTCTTATATGATGAAAGGCTTACATAGTTAATAGATTCAGGCGTTATTTTGCGAAAGTCAAATTTACATGCAATTTGATCTAACTTGCTTTGTGTGCTTCCGCCACCAATTAGTTCATGCGGCCCAGCGCCGGCCGGCACTCAGCCACTACCGTTAGTAGATGCAACATGCCGACGCTGCCATGGCTGCTCCGGTAGTCTCTGCTTCGGCTGCTGCGGTCGTCCGCCATCTGGAACAGAAACGCATGCCCCCACGACCGTCGCTGCCACGACGGGCCTGGTCGTCGCTGCGACACGTGTTTCGCCTCTCCACGAGGCATCATCAGGCGTTGTAGACGTTAATCGTAAGAATAACATGCTACAAGTCAATTTCAATATAATGTCAATTTAACAATAGAATTTATAATAGTGTTAAATCGAATTGCTATATGTCACTTAGGTTCGATATATTCCGTGACTGAGTAAAAACATTTTATTTAATAAATAAGACACGTAAACAATTTACATGTGAATTTGTCAGTAAGATAAATTTCAATGATGTCCTTATGTACACTAAACCTTTTTTACGTTCACTAAACAAAAAAGAAAATCGGTTGTTAAATAAAGAAGAAAAAGCTAATGAACTGTGTTGCCTTTCTGTTTTTTTTTTTTCGTTTATTTATATATCTACGTTTATGTACTCGTAGAATGTCGTTACAGGACTTCTGTAATCTGAAAGTAGTGTAATATTTTTGTGCAATTTGTCTGCTTGGTGAAAGGAAATAGGCTTTTATCCTAATAACAAGATCCCCACGCTTACAAAAGAAGCGCGAATCAATTAACTTTGTCCTCCAAATTTCATCCAAAAGGCACTAGTTTTGTTTATTGAAACGCCACGAAAAACTTGCAACGAAAACCTAATCTTCAATGGGCCACCAAGGTCCGTAAAATAACTAATTATCCGGTGTAATTACTGGCTAAACCGGGTCGCAGCACGTGAGGGTAATCGATCAGGGCATACGTTGACACGACACGCCGCTCAATTACCGGTGCCCCGGTTAAAACGCATAAGTAACCCTATTTGTTACGAGTATTTGTACGCATATTAATTATTTGCAACCTGCGGCTTCCCTCACATCTAACTCAATAAATAATTTCGTGTTCCGTTCCAGATCGAGTTCAAGAAGAAACACATATGCAACGCGAACGCCGAAGGTCGTAGATACTGATGAAGGCCAAGAGTATATCTTCTATGACCTAATTTTAAGTAATGTCAATCAACAAACGTTTATTCACTTCTCACACATGTTGTACTGGTTCCACAAAAACCTGCGCCTTCTTAGCATTATCACGTTTTCCATTACGATTGGCGGGGTCCGTTAAGTAAACTTAAGGATTCGGCAAGATACTGATTTTCACATGGAGCGGATCCTGTTGGGTATGGACTATTACATACCCACTACGAATGTTACCAGCGGAGGTAGATCTCGGCCCTGGTTCAATCTTGAATGCGCGGATGCTGACGAAAGGAAACAAGCGGCGTATCACGCTTGAATTAGGGCTCGGGCTTGTCACGACCCTCACGTCGAGACCCTCAAAGCGACTTATAACAACGCCACCATGGAAAGTAAGAGGGTTTACACAAGAGCGGACAACGGGTGCAACGGGTTGCGCGGATTGGTCGGGAATTGGTATTCCATCCTACGGGCAGTCGTGGCTACTGGCGCTTGGCCAGATCTGTGCAATCCAGTTTCTGTCATGCTGCGCTGCCGCCATTACGATATCCGGACGAGTCACTCGCCCACCAGGCGCAGAAAAAGCCAGTCTTCTCGCTGATCTCTCCGCGGCCATTTCGCGTATCGATGCTTGTGGTGCACAACCACAACCCATATTGCTGATTGTGGGACAACGATGCCAGACATACACATTAGGTAACGTGATGTGTTCACGCAGCGCTGCAATCACTCGACGTGCGAAAGGCTAGTGGCCCTGACGGTATCCCCGCCGTGGTACTCAGGAACTGTGCTCCTGAACTTGCTCTTGTGCTCTTGTACTTGTACACACATCGTGGCACGACCCTTTCTAGATGGAGCGACGACCACAAGAGCATTGTAGGGAGTCGACGGATGCCGGCGGCACAGGATCGAGACGAATGACACTCTGGAGAAGAGGCCTTGGCACTGAGAGACAACACAGAAAGATGGACGAAGAAGCAAGTGGTAACTGACATAGCTCAAAGGACATGAAAGCTTAGTGCCAGTGGGATGACCACATTGCTCGTAGAACTGACAATCGCCGGGGAAGGAAGGTTCTAGAATGGCATCCCCGTACTACCCACAGTGTAGGATGATGTTTTTTGCCTACAACACAGACGGAAGAAGATGCAAGTGGTTTATATATTTGGCACCAATCCGCGCGGTGTTCTGTCACATATTGCCACCCAACGATGTTAATCAATTTAATTAGAACATGTTCTTGGTTAACACGACTAATTAACAAGATATTAAGTCGTTGTTACAATGTTGTTACGGCATGTTAACAACGCAAGTAGAAGAACGAGCGTACATGCATCTCATATGTATATAATTACTTGTTGCGCCCCGCGGCTTCGTTCGCGCGGATCCCGGTATCCAGTAAGAACCGCTTTTTCTACTGTCTTTCTTTTTCCTCGGCTTCTAAAAGTCGTATTGTGATGTTCAATAGCCTATATGTACCTTCCTCAAGAATTGGGCTACTAAAGGAAAAAATATTTTTCAAATATAGGTAATTCTAAAGATTAGGGTATACAAACAACCTCTCCGGCTTTATATATTAGTATGGATTATTGTACGCTTGGTTTAGAATTCAACTTCGTTAGCAGAGAATCGCGTCTGTTTTCGTATAGATTTATTTCGCAGTTGTTTTGAAAAATAATCGTACTTGCATTATACTCGTAGCTTTGTGTCAAAAGGCATAATGATCGAGAAATCTATATTGTAACTAGCTTACCCGGCAAACGTTATTTTGCCATATAAATTATTCCTAGGATTATTTTAGTATTATAAAAATAGGGGTTGATGGTAGAAGGGTGAAAATTTAGGGTTGTATGTATTTTTTAATGCCATAAAAAATTTTGTCCAAAACATAAAAAAAATAAATTTGAGGCGGACCATCCTTATCACTTAGGGGTATGAAAAATAGATAGTAACCGATTCTCAGACCTACTGAATATGCATATAAAATTTCATCAAAATCGGTCATGCCGTTTCGGAGGAGTATGGTACACTAACATTGTGACACGAGAATTTTATATATAAGAAGATTTTCACTCGGCGGTGAAGGAAAGCGTCGTGAGGAATCTAGTACATCCGACGATTATATTTCCAAAGACATGTGACTTAAATTGAGAAAGATCTGGTTTCTCTGGGTCGCGGAGGTCTGAGGCAGTCGTTCCATGTCAATATCAGTATCTTCGACAAATTCTTCCGTCCGTCCGTCCGCATACTGTCGCGGATCCGCCGATCTCAATGAATTGGGAAAAGGGATAACGCGAAGCACAATCATCGAGACATATATATATACAAATAGAATCTATGAAAAGTAAACATAGGAAAATACCCTTATTGCAGATTCTGAATTAGACACCCTACTCACTGGACCATTTTCACAGATGTAGTATAAAACTTCTAGCGGCGTTGTGCTGTTCAATATTCTTCTGCATCTAATACACCACATAACTCCGTTGCATTAACATATTTAGAGTTTGCATTACGTAAAGATTATTTCAACATTACATAGTGGAGAGTTCTCCACTGTGTATGTTTTATTCTACATGTCATGAAGGTTACAAAGACATTCAAAACCAAAACCAATATTTTGGATGGTTTTCAAGTTGTACATAAACAACACTGTATTATTTTTCACCTTCGATGTAGCCGATTGCCGCCGTCTTAGTTCGAGCGCCTTTGGCTGTCGCGTAGGGCGCCTATGTGAAGGGCCCAACCCTGGGAAGCGACCTCGCCAAACTAATATATAATATATATAACGGTAGGATCAAGAAAAACAAAAGTGAATGAAGAATAAAATATATTATTTACAGCTCATCCATTAGTGCGGTTCTGTGAACGATTTGGCAATTGTAACTCTTGTGTAACATACATTTCGTCTTTCTAACCTTATGAAAAAGGCTTAGCTTTGTAAGTATTCTACGTCACATATAAGATATGACAATTTAGTATAGGTTCCGATTCGCGGTCTTCCGTATGGGATGGGAATAAAGGATTTATTGAGATTAACACAGGATTCCCAGCACGCGCCATCCAGCCAGTTTCGCGGGATTAATATTCCCGCCGCGCTCGACTATCATAATTCCACGACATGATATCAAGGGGCGCCCACAAATCTCGAGGCGCTATGCAAACCACTGCATTTGCATACTCGCTTTTAGTGCATTGAATTATTACACCCGATACTTCCTCTGACTTGTAGAGATTTACTCTGGTTTTGTATTGATGATAAATTGGCAACGCTTTGCGTTCATCTGCAGTGGTGCTTGGGATACAGAATATGACCTGGTTTTTAAAACAATAATACAGAAGTACGAAGCCATAAGCTTCGAAAACGATTTAATTCCTTCAAATCAAGGTCGATGGAACAAATTATTAGTAGGTATTCCTTATAACTTGAGATCGTAATACTTTGTATTATTTGCGTAATTTACTTATTAAATATTTATAATATTCCATTTCTTTTATGTGTGTGTTACAAATTCTAATTGATTTTTGTATGTGAGTACATAATACTTTCTTCTTTCTTTCTGTTTTAACATTCTTAGTCTTCGTCCTAGCGTTATCTCGTTTCTTAATACGTTAGGATTGACGGGATTCGCTACCTAAGCCTAAGGATTTGGGGAACATTAGTCATCATCGGATTAGACATGGAGTGACTGCCGTCGCGCCTCCACGACCCCGAGGGAAAACTATACCTTTCTCAGGTTAGGTAACGCATCTTTTTGATATAATTTCTTGGACGTCTACGACAGGTAAGTATCGCGGATAAGCCCGACAGACAGACAAGTGCATAACAGAATATAAATATACATAAGAAAAGAAGAACAAATACCAAAACAACAATAAGGAGACGAGGAAGATCAAGGCTCACCTATCACGATCAAACTCGTCTGTCATCGGAAGGTGGTGTTTGGAGCCCTAGGAATCGAGGAAAGGGCAAAGTATAGGTTCGATTTCTGACGAACTCAGTGGCGAAGTGGTTAGTAACAGTACTTTAACACCATACCAAAGATTCGATACCCACATATTACAAATGTCTGCATGATCGTGTCTGTCTGAATGTTTTAAAGGAAGACAGGGCGCTTCAAAGCACATCAAAAACGCAGCCAACTAACAATTCTCTGGAGTATTGTTGTGTTCCTGCGAGTGAGTGAGTTTGACAGTAAACTGTTAATGAGTTGCTGTGTTAGCAGATGGGGTGGAATTGTGCGAGCGATACTTAATGAATTGCAAGAGTTCATGGGTTACAGTAACCATTTTACATCAGGTGGGTATTAAGCTTGGATGCTCCCCGATGTTGTATAAATAAAAATGTCCTATTCTGCACGATATCTATTTTGTTATGTTCTACACTTTCGGTGGCATATACTACTATTGATAACAAACTATTCATTTTATATGTATGATGATGGCACCATACAAATTATCTTTGCTTTGCAGGCCAATCGAATACCATACCATAGGCTGTTCGTAGTATAAGATCAGTGATAGCCCAGTGGGTAAGGGACCGGCCTGTTGACCACCAGGTCCCTGGTTCGTATCCAGGCGGGGGCATCATCATCATCTCAACCTGTATTCGTAACTGCTAAACATAGGCCTCCCGTCTAGAGTGCCATTCGTCTCGATCCTGTGCCACCCGCATCCATCGACTCTCTACAAACCTCTTGAGGTCGTCGCTCCATCTAGTGGGGGGTTGTCCTACACTGCGTGCACCAGGATGGGGGTGCCATTCGAGAACCTTTCTTCCCCAGCGGTTGTAGGTTCTACGAACTATTTGGGCGGCCCAGTGTCACTTCAGTTTGCTTATCCTGTGGGCTATGTCGGATACCTTAGTTCTACTGCGGTTCCTCATTTCTGATTCTATCACGCAGAGAAACTGGCGGGGTCATGTATCACTAAATACGTTTCAGATTCATGTACATATTTATCACTTGCTCGGCGGTGAAGGAAAACATCGTGATGAAACTCACACGTTCAAGAAAATATATTTCGAAAGACGTGTGACCTAACTTAATAAAGATCTGGTGTCCCTCTGAGTTGTGTAGATCTGACGGCAGTCGCTTCATGTAAAAATCAATGTCCTCGCCAAAGCCTTAGGCTTCGGTAGCGGACCCTGCCAATCCTAATAGATTAGGAAACGGGATAACGCAAAGAAGAAGAAGAAAAAGGCTGTTGATAGTATAAAGACCAAATATCATAGAGTAAGTGTTGTATTGAGATTTAGATTTAGATTATAGAATAATTCGCGACACATACTAATAAACAGCTGCAGGCATTAAATTGCGACAGTTAAATTCACAGGTAATTTAATCTTAACTACTTTACGTGCTTCCGCCACCAATTTTTTCACACGAACTAGCGCCGACCGACACCCAGCATTACCGTAATCTTTTTCTTCCTAGCGTTTCCTAGTCCATTACCCCACCCATCTGGGTGGGATTCGCTACATAAACCCAAAGATCAACCTCAACAACCGTAACAACAACAACAAATAGTGGGAAAAGCAGACCTTTCTTAGGTTAGTTCTCACGTTTTTCACAGCAGTGAAGCTGGTGCATGCGGTTCCTGTTCCAGACGGCAGACAATCGTAGACACGGCGGCAGAAGCCATGGCAGAAACACCCGAAGCAACCATGGCAGCGACGGCATGCTAACGTTTGGGCGTGAGTGGCACTAGTTCTCATGAACTAATTAGTGGAAAAGAAGTTTTGGTCAAATTGCCAATTACTAGATAAACAATAAGTTTTATTTACGCATATTTTTTCTATTATCATAAACAGGTCGTATATAATGGAAATTGGGTTTTCATAGTTCTATTCACTATTTAGACTTTAGTGTCGAAAGGATTCAAACCATTAAACTTATTCATAAATGAAAAAACCAGATTGCATGTCCCATGTGAGGGTGAACATAAAAAAATCACAAGCCTAATATAAAAGCCATCGTCCCCTTATTACAATGCAGTGTAATTACAAGCCAACAAAAAAGGGCCAGGCCGTGATTCGGGTGTAATCAGACGTCGGTCACCTCACCCGCGGCTCCTATTGACCTTTGTCCCTTAATGAAGGATCGCTTCCGTGGCCTGAGGCGTCTTTGTCACCATGTTATGTCCTCTGTTATTGATATGGTATAAGTTATGAGCGAAAAGCGATTTGACATTACAAGTTTTCGATGCTTATATTTCGGTGGACTTAAAATTGAATCACTTGAAAATTGTGTGCCTGTGGTCGAAATTCCTAATTTTGTAACAATACTAAATTGTTTCCCTCAAATATTGCATGACCTATGTCAAAAATGTCTAATTTTAAATAATGTAAAAGATTAAAATATATTAATGAATTATTGTCCTTGCAGACTATCGGCTTCCAGCATCTTCTTCAATTCAGCGTTATTCTTCCTTTTTTTCCTATGACTTGAAGAACTTCCACGTGGTTCGTTCTTCAAGTCGAAGTTTCCATTAGAATAAAAAAAAATATTTGAAATTCGAAAATCAATTGTGCACATTTTTTTAAAAGAAATCCCTATAGGAATCTTGTGAAAAAAGTTTCACTCGAAAATCTCACACCATGTAGGTTTAATGTGATAATTCAAAGTATCTATTACTATAAAACGGCAAATTCATATTTTAACCACTATTACTACAAAATGGCGGTACTGATGATAATCACTATCGCGAAGATTGACATAATATTATAGATGGTCTATACTTTTGGACACATATTAAAATATAAATATTTTTTTAGTAATCTCCTGAATCTGTAGACTTGTACCAAACAACAAATATAAGGGTCCTTTTGTGGTGCTAATTACAGCTTATTGTGACAGCGCGTGGTGTGGCGGGGACGTCTAGACGCTTTGATTGCACTTACTCAATCACCACGCATGTTTGTCAAAATTAGTCTTTTTAGGGTTCCGTACCCAAACGGCACCCACGAAACATGCGTTTGTCTATCCTCACATTTAAAATTATTCTATCATATGAATCATTCTACGTAACAGGTGTATATGTTTATAGAAAATGGTTCTGTAGTTTTAGCGCGTCAGAGAAAAATGATGGGAGTGAATTTTACGACACCGACATCTAAAATCGACACCTCGAAGTTAAATGGTAGATGTCTCTCAAGTTTTGTTCGTGACTATATACAAGGTAGATATTCAAATACTTATTTACGAATCTACAACGCATGTTATATATAAATTATTGAAAATTAGAGTATATTTAAATTATTGAAAATTATATTATCGCTTTTACAAACGTAGAGTACTAGCCCGTGGGATGAAATATTTGGAGTTATTTTTGTTTTGTTAATCATATATGCAATTTAAAAAACTCATGCAAATAAACATACGATATGATTACGAGGAACTTTACCTTGTCAATGTATGTAGCATGAAAATGACAGATACATGTTGCATTTAACTTATTACTATATTTTTTAATGTTTTTAAATATATTTGTAAATGCGTGTGTGTTGGTATGTGTGTAGTGTTGAGCCACGATCACGACACCGAACCCTAAAAAAATAGCGAGTACTTGTTCAACTTGTTCATGCACAATATTAAAAAAAGTCTTCACTTTCGGATACTAGTATACAGTTGACGAATTCGGTGGTGCAGTGTAATACTACTTTGACACCAATGCACGTGGGTTCGGGAAATAAAAAGTTAATGGGTCGCGTAACGGTTTTCTTGGTCGGAGACTTTAGGCAGACTCTGACAGTAGTGCCAAAAGGGACCAGAGTTGATGAAGTGAAATCGTGCCTTAAGAAATCTACTTTGTGGCTTCAGATATAAGAATCTTCTGGTGCATTTGCAAATCTTCTACTTCAAATCTGCAACGGTGATTATCCGACATTTGATGGAATGATAACCATCCCGGATAATTTGTGCATGGTTTTAACTACGGTACAGAACTTAATATCAAAAATTTATCGAAATATTGCTCATATTCACGATAAGTCTATGGGATGGTTGTATGAACGTGCCATACTTACTCAAAAAAATCAATGATACACTGTTGATGTCTTTTGAGGGGAAGAAATGGTATACACTTCGGATAGACACTGTGATCAACATAGACGATCCTACTAATATTTCCTGTTGAATTTCTGAATTCGTTGAACCCACCGTCTACCATATTATAGGATTATTCACTCCTATTATGTTGTTGCGAAATTTGAAACCACCAAAACTATACAATGGAACTAGGCTGAAAGTCAAAGCCTTACATCGCAATATAGTTGAAGTACAATTCTAACTGGGTGTCTGTAAGGGGAAACTGTATAACCACGAATCCCTTCAATTCCAAACGATCTTCCGTTCGAATTTAAATGATTGCAGTTTCCCCTCTAAGTCTGCTTTGCAATGACTATAAACAAGTCACAAGGTCAGATTCTCCAATTTGCGGGAATAAATTTGAGAGATAAATGTTTTGCATGGGCAGTGGGGTCTATGTAGCTTGCTCACGCGTAAGTTCGCCCAATGGCTTGGTGGTTCTAGCACCTAACATATTGGCGAAGAATATTGTCTACAAAGAAGTTTTGTGGACATTACTTTTAATAAGTATGCAATTTTATTAAACGTTTATGGCTAAAACTTACAAATTAAATTTAACGCGAGCAAAGCCGCGGGCAACATCTAGTCATATTATAATACTAATAGTCTTTTCGCTTACAGTCGTAGAAATTTCAAAGGAAACTTTACGACACCTATTTCAGAGCTAAAATGTCCTATCATTAACTCGAACTCTACATTACAAAGGTTATGAGCGCTATGATGCTAGTCGAAGTCACGGTTTCAAGAAATGGTAACTGTTATGAACGGAGTTGAGGAGTTCTAATATTACTGTTATAGTTATCTTCAAACCTATATGCTGCAGGTTTGAATTGCTTGCACTGAGTTTATTCCAACGAACAAATGCAGTATATGGGATCATTAAAAAGTCAGTATCCAAACTTTACGGGAAAACAGTGTCTATTATAATAAACAACTTTTTGTACTGAGCAACTTCGAAATCATTAAAAAAAAAATGGCGTCGTATAAAAACTTTTCTTTCATTAGAAAAGCAAATTTTTGTATCGAATTCCAAGTTGCGTCAATAGAAAAAGTTGTTTTTAATGCTGGAGTAGATTGACCTGTACGAATTTAGTTCTGGGGACAGGAGACAAAAATACATGCTTGCTGTTTTTAGTAGAATCATTAGGTTATTTTGTTTCTCTGAAACAGGGAACCCGTCAATATCAGACCTTGAAATATCAGGGGATTGAAATAAGTTTCCACAAAAGTGGCACTATTCCTGGGTATAGGGAATATAACCAATTCTCTGTGATATTGTATTATACCACCTTTGTGATATAAAAGTGAATATGTATAGCACGTTAGCTTCCATCGGTGTGATTAATTGTCGATGTATGCTGCGGAAATAGTATTAAGGTTTATTGTTCATTTTAGAATTAAGTTAGCTAAAAATATAAGAGAGGTAGGCCGCTTATGAGTAGACCGACTAGGAAAGTACTTTTACACACAGAAAGCTGAAGCTAATTTACTGGAGGGTTGTTATGTTCCTGAAAGTGAGCGGGATTTCCAGTAAGCTCAACAAGTTAAAGTGTTAGCAGCGGGGGTGGTGGTGTTACACACTATGATTTGTAAGCGTTCATTGCATACGGTAACCACTTCGCATAAAGCGGAGCCGTATTCTTGTTTGTCTCTCAAACGTATTTCATAGGTTGAAAGTTTTTGAAGATAAAAAAAATGTGATAGTTAAATCATTATTACGTTTTTCCTGTAATATTTAGATAACCCTTTATTTTACACTGATACCTCAGAGGATAAAGGACCAGCGCGTTAACCTGCGGTCGCCGGTTCCAATCCTGGGGCGGACATGTGTCACTAAATTTGTGTTTTCAGATTCGTGATTAAAGTTATTATCCGGGGCAAGTGATAATTGCAATTTGTACTGTAATAATCACTAGCCCGGTGGTAAAGGAAAACATTTTGAGGAAATCGCACGTTCCAGAAATTATTTTTCAAAAGACGTGTGACCTAACCTAGGTCATACGTCCTAAGAAAGGTCTAATTTATTCTTGGTGTTGAGTAGGTTTGGCGGGAGTATCCCCATCTTTAGATATTATCAATTTTATTCACCGCCTCTTATACAAGTATGGTTTTAAAGTGATGGTAGGCAGTTTGGACTTCTTGACCGGAGGGTCTCTGTTCTTGGTAAACTCCATGAAGAAAAACACCTGGTGGCTGTTGTCCACGCTCTTTACCTTGAAGCCCAGCTTCTGGACGTCCTCCGTGAACGAGTCCACTTTGTCGAAACAACTTTCCACTTCCGCTATTAGTAAATGCCCGCCAGTTTTCAATATCCTGTTGGCTTCAACCAAGTACTGCGTTAAGTCGGTGCCCATCAGAGCGAGGCAGTATACCGCCACGTCGACGGACTCGGCCAGTAGCGGCGTGTGGGCCATGTCGCACACCTCCACTGCTGGCGCGGCGGTCACCAGGTCGAACGAGCGCACGGCATGGGGCACACGCTTGGATAACGCTGCTTCACCACACCCCATGTCCGCTATTATGTGGGATTTAGGCATTTTCAAAATCCTCTGGACAATAAGGTCTAGTGGGTTGACGGGCCATTTCTTCAGCTGTTGTTGGTACCCCTGGTGGTATGTCTGGAATGCATCAGGGTCATATCGATACCTTTCAATATCTTTGACAAATCTAGGCTATGGCCGCCCTAGCGGACGCCGCCAATCTTAATGGATTAGCAAACAGGATAACTAGGTGGATGAAGATTTACATAACCCTTAATCAACTCGTCATTATTTTAAATGTTTTACTAACGATGTGAGTATTTTTGATGATATCTAAAAACCTGTGAAATTATATTAAAAAAAGCTCCTTGTTTATAAAGCTTACTATAACATGAAAGATATTTTTAAAGAAAAATAAATAGCTTAGTTCATTGTATGTATATCTTCACGCCAGGTCCCTTGCAGGGTAGGAAGAGAGAACCGAACGCCATAAGACGCGGTCCTTACATACTTCACTCACTTCTCTAACACTCATAGCTCTATTCATGCAATTTTTTGGGGTCGGTACCAGAAGCGTGCATGCCGCGACCCTGCCAGTCCAACACTGTTGATTGCAATTCAGGACTCATACCGCACAGACGCACGGATTAGGATTTCCCCCGGAGGCGACCCGCACTGATCCACCCTCTTCGGTGCGGGATCAAAGGTATGCGGCGGTGGGGGCCGCCACCCACCACGCAACGCCCATCCCGGCGGGTTGAGGAGAGCTGAGTGTCGTATAGGCACATGGAATGTGAGAGGTGGACTTATGTCATTGTTAGATAATATTATTGATGTTCTGTGGATTGACTTGCATCTTAATTTTAGATATTATCTTGATGTTAGTGTAATGAGCTATTCTGACATTGCTTTGAATTATTTGCATTTTGACATACAATTCTTATTTTACATAGAGCATCCTACTAATATTATAAATGCGAAAGTTGGTATGTATGGATGGATGTTTGTTGCTCTTTCACGCTTAAACGGCTAAACGGATTAGAATGAAATTTGGCACGTAGATAGATTATGATCTGGATTAACACATCGGCTACGTTGATTGACTACACGCGGGCGGAGCCGCGGGCAGCACCTAGTTTAAAATAATTTTGAACGATTCGAGTCTTGATGTGTGAATTAATATGATTTAATTGTATAGTATGTTATGTGTAACAGATTGTATTATAGAAATATTCACAAATGCCTAGATAAGGTAGTGTCCGTTATGCCTTTGCTGGTTGTTATTGTTAATGTTGGCTATACGAAGAGACAGCGGCAGGAAGGTGTAGTGGACATATCGCCACAAATCAATATTCCATTAATAGACGCTTTCAAAACCGTAATTAAGCTACCATACAAATGGCATTTCGGAGCAGGCTGCGCAAACGAAACAGGAAACACGCGGAAGTTTGTTTAATTAAATCTTACGACGATTTGAAAGCATCTGGGCGCGGCGACAACTTTCACATTTACATTTCGCCGGGGTTGTATTGTAAACTGACAGTTTTGGGGAAAATTAATAAATGTATTTGTTGCGGTTTGAATTAGTTTTCATAACAAAATTAATGTTTAGCCGCGACTCATTACCTAAAATTGTAAAAGTAGGAAGTTGGCGAAATCGCCACGGAGGTAAGTCGTATCTTATAATGAATGATAGAATAATGTTAAGTATAATAATGTTAAGGTAGTATTTTCTAGTACTACGCTGTATTACTCTGTCATTTTGCATAAACTCTGACATTTATAACATCAGATTTTTTTTACCTTTTTTGACATAAAACGGTGTTATCGGTTATTATTATACCTATAATAAGGGGTAAAGTATGAAGTTACGGATTTGTACTGAAAAATTAAAACTTGTTTTTTTTTAAGATATAACATTTTTAAGATATAACATATCAGTGGTAGTTGGTCATGTCATAGTAAACATTGGCTTCGTGTATTTTTTGTAAATAAAAATAAAGTAATCTTTTGTTACGTCAATAATGGACAAAATCGTATACATAACCTAGTAATATAGAAGTGGAACTGTTTTCTATACATTTTATTTAACAACTATCAAGTAAAATGTGTTTAAAATGTAGTATGTGTGAACTGGTATATACAATAAAAGTGGCAAGTTATAGTAATTTATGACGCTGCAAATCTGTGATAAAAGACCTAATTGTGAAAAATTTGTGCAAATTAAGCTCGTTAATCCCGTGTTATCGTATTATTACTTTATTGTAAGAGTAATAAGATATTGTGAAGGTGTCATGATATAAGTAACAATTTATTGCTACCTCACAATTTATTTATCACATTATCGACTAAAGAAGATGCTTATTTTCGCAACTTGTTACATCGAGCCCGTGGTCTAAACGGTGCAACCATAGCATTGGTTTCGTTTATAACGAGTTCAAACCTCATCTACTTCGAACTTTTTGCAACTTTTTTTTTTTGTGCTTTATTTTACTATTTTGGAGTTAATTCCTGCTTATGTCGATTAATATTTTTACTTAAATAATGAACGTGACAATGTCTTCTGATAATGTTACTAGACGTAAATTGAGGCGCTCAATTTCTACTGGTGACTTATTTAAAAAAAATGACTCCATCATCTAATGTATTTGAATTTATTTCAAAACTTGACAACTGCTTATATACTATTAGCCACAATCAGAAGAAAAGAATTATCATCTGCGGAGATTTTAATATTGATCTATTGAGCGATTCGAATAAAATGATAGTTACAGAGTATAAGAGCACATTAGATAAGTATAATCTGAAGACTTTAATAAATACACCAACACGAATAACAACTACATCCAAAACATGTATTGACCACATTTCAACTAATGCTATGGGTGGTGTAGCACATGTTCACGATTTGGGTCTATCAGATCACACTGCACAATCGTACGTCTTTCCGGTACAACGTAGGCAAGTAAGAAAACATTTCGTCTTTCGTTACAAAAGAGACTTTTCTAAGGACAATAAACGTAAATTCTTAGGTTATCTGAATAGTTTATCTTTCAGTGACGTTTATCTGAAAAGTACTGCATCTGAAGCATTTGGTGCTTTTTATGACTTGTTTATTCTGTTTTATAATCTGTGCTTTCCTATAGTGAGAATTAGAGTATCGAACAAATCTAGTAATGCGTCATGGTTGACCAGAGGCTTAAAGAATTGTTGTAAGCGAAAAAGGGTACTTTATTTAAGCTATCGTGATGCAAATGTGAATAATGAGAGAAAAAAACAAAATTATTTGGATTATTCAAGAATTTTAAAAAAGTGCATAAACATATCTCAAAAAATTACCAATGGTAGATATATTGACAAATCTAGCAACAAATGTAAAGCTGCTTGGTCTATTATAAAACAATATTGTAATAATAATGACATACAAACTAACATAATTACTAATTTGACTATTGATAATGAAGTACATGACGACCCTCAATCTATTGTTGACAATTTTAATAAATATTTCATTGACATTACTAAAGATAGCAAAGCTGCCAGTCATGATAACATTAATAATTTAATTGAATCTGTTGAACCAAGTATCTTCCTGAATCCTGTCGGAAAAGATGAATTACATAAAGTTATTATGTCATTAAAAAACTCTAATGCAGTAGGCTATGATGATTTGTGTACTGCTATAATTAAATTAAGCAGTGAAATTATCACCGACCCTCTTCTATATGTCATCAACCTGTCGTTTCTTACAGGTGAATTCCCTAGACAACTGTTATTATCTATTGTTATCCCACTGTTTAAAAAAGGTAGCAGACAAGTAATGGATAATTATAGACCATTAACATTAATACCTGTTTTTTCTAAGATTTTCGAAAAACTAATGTTTATTAGACTTAATTCTTTTATTAAGGCTAACAACATAATTACAGACGAACAGAACGGATTTCGACGGTCGAGAAGTACCTTTTTGGCAGCTTTTCAACTTATTAAGCAAATTACAGACTGTATTGATTCAAAAATACCTGTCACTGTATTATTCATGGACATGAGCAAAGCATTTGACTTTGTATGCCATGAGCGGCTGTTGAATAAATTATATCGTTACGGTATTCGTGGGCCTGCTCATGATTGGATCAGATCATACCTTTGTAACAGAATGCAATGCACGGAACTTTTAAACTACTGCAAAAAAAGTAATAGCATGGAAAAATATAGATCCATTTTTATCGAAAATAAATATGGCGTACCACAAGGTAGTATCCTTGGGCCGTTGTTATTTTTAATATATATCAATGATTTACCTAACGCACTTTCCCAAAAGTGCATTTTATTTGCAGATGACACAACCATAGTTGTAAAAGGAAGTGAAAAATCTAAATATGCGCAAGATATAAAATGTGCCCTTGACGATGCTATTAATTGGTTAAATAGTAATAATTTAAAAGTAAATATTTCTAAGACTAAACTTATACAATTTTGTACACCCCAAAGTAAAAGTCACAAATTAAATATTTCATATCAAGGCGATCGAATAGATGAAGTTTCGTGCACTAAATTCTTGGGAATAACATTAGATAACTACTGCAAATGGAAGGAACATATTCAAATAACTTGTAATAAAATAAGCTCATTTATTTTTGCATTAAAACGCATCAGAACATTAGTCTCCCTTGAAGCTGCCATTACAACATATTACGGATATGTCTGCAGCGTCTTAAGATATGGTATTATTATATGGGGTCGATCTACTGACTTCGACAAGGTATTTATAATGCAAAAAAAATGTATACGTGCCATATTTAACATTGAACAAACTGACTCTTGTCGACCGTATTTTAGAAAATATAAAATATTGACACTATCTTGCATCTATATACTGGACGTCTGTATATTTGTACGAAAAAATTGTCAGCTTTTTCAACATACTAAAGATGTGGATACTCATATTGTTACTCGCTCACGATATAGGAACCGTCTTATTAGACCACTAACTAGATTGACTATCACATCTAACAATAGCTACATAATGTCAATAAAAATATTTAACAAATTGCCTGATGTATTTAAAGAGTTGCCACTGCCTAAGTTTCGCAAACTATTGACAAACTGGCTTTGCGACAGGTGTTTTTACAGTGTTCCTGAATATTTAGAATATAAATGAATATTATTTTATTTTGATACCTTATAGTTTATTGTTTAATTGACACACAAGAATATTGTTGACATAATAATTATTATTTAACTGTGGTAATTCCATATTGACATCACGTAATTTCATATTTTAATTGTTGCTTATTAGATGATATTGTGTAAATTTTCTAGTTTGCTATTATTCATTAACATTACATAATTAATTGATATTAACTATTATTACATTATTTCCGGAAATTGTTATTTACTAATTATTACTTATATTAAACGAAAAGTAACATTTTGACATTACTATGATTGCTATTAGCTTTTTTATGCATGTAATTTATTGTACGCCTGGAAAGGTATGATTTGGTGAAACAAATCACTTTATTTAAGAACTCATTGTACCCAAATTAATACAATAAAGAATTCTTATCTTATCTTATCTTATCTTATCAAAATATTTATCCTCATTATTACATTTTACTGCCGTCTAATCGGAAAATCACGAAAACAAATGGTACTCAGTTCGAGCAAGGTCTGGCGAGTACGGGGGATGACGTATGGTTTCTAACTGCAGCTCCTGTAGAGTTACAACGGTTTCTCGTGCAGTGTGAGGTCTTGCGTCATCATGTAGCAATAATGGTGAAAATCGATTCACGAGTCGGGGCTGTTTCAGTGAATAACGCCACGGGACAGTGATCCGACGAGCCAAGCGGCGCATCCAGTGAGATGTTATACTCATTCGGACGTGTTGTCAGCAGAAAGTCCTGTAGAGAGCTTGTATGGTCCTCTACATCTGCTATTCTCGTGGGAGAAGGAACCAGTTAGAAGAAACCATAGGCCATAGTAAATTCATGAGCAGATCTCCCCGCGTAGTCAGTGTACCGAGAGCCAAGCCACTCGGCATGGTGGACATCAAAGTCTCCCAAAATCACTAACTCCGCGGAGGAATACTGTTCGACTCATTCTGTCGCCCTTTGTCGAATAAACGAACTTTGCCTATATTGCTGCTATGGGATCTGTAAAGGCTCACGTAAATCCGGGTGTGGTCGCCATGATCCACACGTACCCATAATACTGACAGTCTTCAAGATTGGGTAGTCGGGCGACAACCAATATCCTCCCGAACGACCAAGCATACCCCGGCACGATGCACAAATAAGTGCTCTAGTTTGTACCCTGGGTAATGTAAAGAAGTGTCGGCCGGTGATGATATTTGTGTCTCCGTGAGGAAAATAATATTCGGCCGCGTGGTCTCCAAGTGATTATGGACCGCGTTAATGTTCAATTGTAAATCCCTGTAAATGTAAATGTTGCAAAAGTCCACATACGTTATGAAGGGGGTGGCAGCTGTAAAACTACTTTTCGTTTTCCTTTTTGCCATAACGTGTTGAGATATAAAATGAGAAGTTGATGAACGGACATAGCGAAGGACAAAAGCGCGGTGCCTTTTACCACAGTACAGTGCAGATAGCGCGGTTTGCTGGCGCGGCTGGCTGGAGCGCAGGCGGAAGTTGTTATTTAGCCTTTTGAGCCCCACCGGGCTAATATCAGCCAGCAAAAAAATTAACGTAAAAGCCCAGCTGGCTGATATTAGCCAATTTAACAACACCTAAATGAAGTGAAAGTTTCACTTCAAATACCAGCCAGCTGGGTTTTTATGTTAATTTTTTTGCAGGCTGATATTAGCCCGGTGGGCCTCAAAAGGTTTAGCTGCGTTTTTCTGTAAGGTCCTACCCCAGACGTGTATTAAATTTAGAGCTAGAAGTCATGCTATGCCCCACTATAACAGAAAAAATCTGAGGTCCTACCTCTCTTAATACTGCCTTCAGGCACTTATTATTTGGTTACTTGTTTACTTTGATACGCTATCTATTTTAAAAACACTCGGATCAAGCCAAACAGACATGTTCATGCACACATATATTTGCACAGTGTGGGAATCGAAACCACTAACGTTGGTGTCAACACAGTTTTACTAATCACTGGTCCACCGAACTACTCTAATACATCTTGGATGTTAAAGCTATGCAATAGCTTTACCGCGGCAGTCCCCGAGTGCCACACGTTTTTTTTTTATTTTACAAAAATTGGGCTTGGGCCCCTCAAGTCAATGAGGTTAGTAAAAAAATCCACGCATCGCTGCATTCCCTCAAACGCCTCCAAAATTTTCTTCCGATGGCGACTAAGATTACATTGGCCCGGAGTCTCCTACTCCCCTTACTAAATTATGGTGATGTTGCTAGTCTCGACCTTTCGGAAGAATTACTTGATAAAATGGAGCGTCTTCAAAATGTATGCATTCGATTTATTTTCGGCCTACGAAAATTCGACCATGTCTCAGAGTTCCGAAAACAATTGGGTTGGCACTGTATCAGGATACGTAGAAATATTCATACGATGACGTTTCTTTATAAAGTGCTATTTTCACCTAATTCTCCATCTTACCTCCGTGATAATTTTCAAATACGGGATATCGATAGTCGATTACGTTCTTGTGATATTGTCTTCGGCTGGATATTCCACTCCATTCCTCTAAAACCTACTCTATCTCTTTCACGGTCAAGGCGGCAATGCTTTGGATATCGCTCACCACCCATGTAAAACTGGCTACGTCATTGGATTCTTTCAAGGCTCGTCTTCTCAAATTTGTCAAGGCAGTGGATTGAGCTAGTACTCTTTAGTAGCCAATGTCCATGTGTGTAATATGTGTAGAATTAATAAGTATAGCATTTGTATTTACTGTTAAGTGTGTATATTGCTTATATATGTATGTGTATATATGTATGTATGTAATTAGGTATTTTTGTATGTGGAATTTATATATATATATATAATTTTAGAATTTATATATATATATATATTAATCTATTATTAATTATGTAATGTAGTACTGGTTAATTGTGAGTTTTATATTGTTTGTTTATCATATTAATTATTCATATTTCTCATTGGTTTTTGCCCTCGCCACTCTGCAGTAAAATATCCAATCACTCAAAGGTTGGCTGGTAGAGATCTCTTATAGAGATAAGCCCGCCTTTGTACATTTATAATTCAATTTTTATGTTTATTGTATTGTTATTTACTATGAGTGTACAATAAAGAAATTACAAACAAACAAACAAAATAGATATATTAGTATATTCTACCATTGGTATATTTGTATACCTAGTCCGGCCATAAGCTCTGTTACAAATGAATACGCATTTATTTTTTATGAACTAATGTACTCTTAATAAAACTTATATGTACATATTAAAGGAAGTTTCAGTAAAACATGATTGTATTGAAAATGACCACCTTTGGCTTCGATTGAAACAAAAAATATTCGGGGACTTTAATAATGTCTGGCCTAGAATCTAATACCACGCATCCAATATTGAATAACGCCCTGTTTCCATGGGAAATTTTGCCACTGCTTGCTCCAGAGATTTCTGAAGAGACACAATGTCGGCGTGTCTTTTCGAGCAGGCCATGCCCTCTGTCATTTTGACTGACGAGCTCGGTGGCTCAGTCGTGAATGACGACTTTGACACCAACGCTCGTGAGTTCGATTCCCACATAAGGCAAACATTTGTGTGCATGAACATGTCTGTTTGTCTTCGTCTGGATGTTTTAAGAGAGGTAGGGCGCATTAAAGCAGCCCGTCTGGGGAAGTACCTCCACCTCACAGAAAATCGCAGCCAAATAACAACTCTTTAGCGGGTTGTTGTGTTCCTGCCTGTGAGTGAGGTCACCAGTAAGCTCCCAAGGAGTTGCTGTGTAAGCAGCAGAGGAGGCGTCCCGAGTGATAATTAATATATCGCAAGCGTTAATAGGTTACGATACCCGCTTTATATCAGGTGAGCCGTATGCTTGTATGCCTCCCGACGTAGTATAAAAAAAAAAGAAAATAACTCTTTTTTAATACTTTTATACAACGTCGGGTCGCATACAAGCGGATAACTTTTTTTTTTTTTTTTTTTATATTAGATCAGCATAGTGGCCCCTCGTTGCCTGATAGTAAGCGAAAGAGGAGCCCAAATCGCAACTGCAACTGACAACATATTACATCCCGTATCCTGTCAGTTGACGCTGCCATGCTGACCCGCAAAATGCTTCTTCACGCTTCGTTTGAAGGATCCCATATTGTAGGAAGGAGGGAACACATGTGCAGGCAAGGCGTTCCACTTTTTAATGGTCCGACAAAGATAGAAGTTGCCGAACTTTTTGGTACGCGAAGAGATATTCTCAACAGTGGAACTATGACATCGCAAACCCGCACGTGTGGTTCTATGACGGAAGGGAGAGGGTGGGATAAGGGAAAACAGTTCTTCAGAGCACTCGCCATGGTAAAGGCGGTAAAATACGCTTAGAGAGCCTATGTCCCGACGGAGTTGAAGAGGTTCTAGGTTTTTGGTGACCTCTTCGTCGTCAATTATGCGGATAGCCCGTCGCTGCAACCTATCGAGAGCCTCAAGAAGATACTGTGCGGAGCCGTCCCAGAGATGCGAGCAATACTCCACGCAGGCCCGAACTTGTGTCTTATAAAGCAGACAAAGTTGGTCCGGCGTGAAGAACCGGCGCACCCTGTTCAGGACTCCGAGCTTTCTTGAGGCTGTTGAGATGAGGCTCTCGATGTAATAACGCTGATTAAGGTCGCAATGAATACCCATACCCAGCATATTCAGGCTATCACGCATACTGAAGGAAGCACCCTGAAGACTAGGAGTGGGAAGGAAGGGGGACATCTTTGTTGTAAACGCGCAAATCTGAGTTTTCTCGGCATTAAACTCAACCAGGTTATTGGAACCCCATTTACTCATGAGATCCAAAACCCGATTCAGTTCAACGACAAGACTCTCACGCCTCTCATCGATTTCTGTCCGACCAGCACCAGGCCGACCGAAATATCGCCCATGGACCGTATTGTCATCTGCATAGCAATGAATATTACCAAGTGGCAGCATGTCATTGATATGCAGAAGAAAGAGGGTGGGCGATAGAACGGAGCCCTGAGGGACACCGGCATTCACTGACATGAACCGCGAAGCGCATCCATCTGCAAGGATGCGGATTCTACGCTCATGCAGGAAGCCAGCAATCCAATTACAAAGCTGGAGGGGCAGACCGTATGCCGGAAGTTTGGAGAGAAGTGCTTTGTGCCAGACCCGATCAAACGCCTTGGCGATATGACTGCCATGGATTCGCCATATTTATCGATTGCCTCCCCCCAGAGGTGCGTCACATACGCTAGAAGATCACCCGTTGATCGTTTCGGTCTAAAACCATACTGACGATCATTGATTATGGAGTGATCTTCTAGGTAACGGATCAATTGATTGTTAAGGATCCGTTCCATGACTTTGCACAACACTGACGGCAATGGGGCGGTAATTCGATGGGTCAGAACGGTCTCCCTTTTTTGGGACCGGCTGCACATTGGCCTCTCACCAAGCATCCGGAACAGAACCGATCGAGTACGAGAGGTGGAAGAGGCGCGTCAGCACCGGAGACAACTCCGCTGCACATTTTTTAAGAACAATCGCTGGGATACCGTCAGGACCACTGGTTTTTCGGACATCGAGTGACTGTAGTTCAAAACGTACATCGCGCTGCCTGATGTGGATATCAGGCATAACGGATCCACTGGAGGGTATTATTGGTGGTTGCGTGCTACAGTCATCAATCCGGGAGTTAGCCGCAAAGAGGCTGGCCATAAGATCGGCTTTCTCCTGCGGCTGATGAGCCAGTGAGCCATCAGGGCATCGCAGCGGTGGCAGCGAGGGCTGGCAGAAGTTGGCCTGCACGGCTTTGGCCAGTCGCCAGTAGCTACGCGATCCAGTAGGGTGCGCCACTAGTTCCGTGCCGACTCGTGTAACGCGCTGGGCGTCCGCTCTTATGTATGCTCTCTTGCAGATCTTGGTGGCAGTGTTGTAGGCTGATTTCAGTGAATTAGTATTCGGATCTTTAAGGGCGCGACCCCTGATCCAAGCGCGATACGCCGCCTGTTTGTTACTAACAGCTTCAGCGCATTCGCGATTAAACCAAGGGCGTCTCCGGCTCTTGATGACGACATCGGAGTGGGGAATGTAGTATTCCATGCCAACACCGATCTCATCAACAATGGCCGCAGCACTCGCCGTTAGATTCTTCTCACTGAAACAGCGCTGCCCCCATGGGACGGAAGCAAAGTAGTCGCGCATACCGTCCCAATCTGCTGACGAGTAGTGCCAGACACGACGCCTAACCTCTGTGGGTTGTGGCGGAATCGCGCTTGGCACTGTGCTGGATACTAGGCAGTGGTCAGATGTGCCCAGGGGCGCCCCGACCTCAACCCGGTAGCCAGCAGGGTGGGTGGTCAGCAGTAGATCTAGCAGAGAGGGCTCCTGACCAGCAACATCAGGTATTCTGTTGGGTTGGTGCACCAGTTGCGTCAGGCTGTGCGAAAGAGCGAACGCGTGGGCGGTCCTTCCTGCATGGTTAGTTGTGGGGGATCCCAACCAGGAGTCGTGGTGAGAGTTAAAGTCCCCCAAACATACCATCTCTGCAGTAGGGTACCGCTCCTGCGCTTCATCTGCCGCCCGACTCATGTACTCAAAGAGCCGAGTTGTCTCCGTGTCCCTAGTATGGGGTCGGTATAGGCACATGTAAATACGGCTCTGAAGGCCGAGAATTACATGCACCCAGAGGACAGGAAAGGAGGAATCCTCTAGGCAGCGCAGACGGCGACAACATACATCCGAGCGGACAAACAAACAGACCCCGGCTTTCGCGAGGAAATTCTCCTCAAGCACATAACCGGGATACTGGAGGTAGGACGTGTCCGCTGGACGCTGAATCTGTGTCTCCGTCAGGAAGAGCATGGCGGGCCGTGCCGTCTCTAGGTGTTGGTGGACGGCATTAAGGTTAGAGTGGAGTCCGCGGATGTTAGCGAACTCAACCTTGAACAGGGTGGTGGGGGAGTGCACCGCTGTTAGACCATCTTTTCCTATTTGCGCTGTCATGAGTAATGTAAAGAACGGAAGCGTGAAGCGGGAGAGAATTACCACGACATTGGGGAAGAAACGCGGTGGACTGTTTCTCCATTAGTTTGTCGACAAAGGAGCTGTGCTGATCCGTCGGACGGAAGGGCCCCCGAACCCCCCCGGAAGTAGTCGCTGGGTCCCCACCATCCCGTCACCAATCGGCACGACGATCTACCCCGAGATTATGCGCGGTATGAAAGGGCAGCCTCTCAAGGTGGTTAGTCTTGATTGGGCCCCTGTATTATACCGCGAGCGGCCAGCGCAACAACCGTTTCAACGGGTCTCCCTGGCCGACGGGTCAGCTCAGTCCTTCTGACAATGGATAGACAGAATCCACCACTGTTCCCGTAATATCGCGTCAACAATCCCCCGAGCACTGGTTATACACCTGCTGATCCCGAAACGCGACGTACTCATAGGTACGCCACTTCACGGGTGTTTCGCCGTGTGTACGGTGGTAGCCAACCAGGCGGGTATTTACCACCACCGGCTGAGATGCTGGAACGTCAGGACATCCCATAGTCGCCTCTTACGACACCCAGGGGAAGAGAGGGGGCGGTGATTTTTAATATTCTTTCTCCGTCACCGCACGGATAAAAATAACGTAGTCTATGAATGCTTGTGCTAATACAGCTACTCCTTAGGAGCTTACTGGTGACCGCACTCATACGCAGGGACTCAACTACCTCCAGGGAGACATTATTTCGCTGAGGTTTTCTGTAAGGTGGATGTACTTCCCCATACGGGCTGCTTTGATGCGCCCTGCCTCTCTTAACCCAGACAAGTTCACGCTCACTAACGTTTGTCGCGTGTGATATTCGAACCTATGAGTGATGGTGTGAAAGTAGCGTTATTAACCACTCCGTCACCAAACTCGTCAAAGAAAAAGCTCGTTTTGTATTATATGTTTTTACAACACACCATTTCTCTACATTTTGGAAGAAAATAGCACAGACAAGATACAAAGCGTGGTATCACGTGACAGCTTGTCTATGACTGCAACTAACGTCAAAGGCAGCATAGTCTGCAATTCAAAGTGAACACGCTCGCATTCCAACATCTTCACCTTACTCGAGCCCTACCCGTCAACCGTCTCCACATCACAATAGCAGCACTGCATCGCTGTTTACAAATTCATACGAATCCCGCAGCGAAATGTCAGTACCGCCGCATTACGACTACAATTGCATACAATTCACACATAGCGGCTGCAGCGCTACATTTCCGTCGGTGCAATCAGTTCATTTGGTAACCATATTTGTATAGCCGTGTAACTAAGTTATACTTATACGAAATATAGTTTACGGGAAAACGTACGATGCAAGTTTGTTTTTTGACTTTTATTATGAAATATTACTTTGAAATATGGTATTGTTTACTAGATTTATGATGTTAATTTGTACTTTTGTTGTATCGCTGTTATGTATTTCTTCTACATGCCTATTCATTCATTCTTTATTTGACAAACTTTTCGTCAGAAATAAGATTTCCCTGGATCTTCATCAACTATATTTACAAAGAAAGCTTTGTCACAATCTCAAAAAATATTCCGTGTTCGAACTTAACTCTGTTTCAATTTTATTAGACACCAGTTGTTCAACGCGGCTATACTGGCGTGGATTTCGGATTTAGACTTTTACACAGGAACCCTAAATAATTCCATTCAGTGAAGTTCTTGCTAACAATCATTAAGTGTCAGAACGGTGGAGTGAATATATTGAGAAAATGTATGACTATGGCTTGGTCGTTGACACTGAGAATGTGTATGAAGGTTTAGATGAGATGGAATGGTCGATACGAAGCTTGAAAAATGGATAGTCAGAAGAGCTGATAGCTGAGATATTCAAATTAGGTGGCACTCACGCCCGGGACGTCATCTGGTACTTAAGCAATCTAAGCTGGTAAACTGAAAGGTACCCATTGAACTGGAAATGCGCAGTCATCTAATGCTTGTATGAATACAAGGAGCCACGCATGGACTGCGCCGGCTATAGTTTAAGCAGATTAGCAGCATAAGGGCATGGAAAGATACCTGAAAGAAGAATGAAGGTGAAATCCGATGGAATGCAGTGGGAGGTGCAGGGTGGAAGTCGAAATGAAAGAGGATGTACGGAAGAAAAGACCACAGAGTGTGGGAATTGTATAAAAGTTGCGTTGGAAAACTTTTTGGTAGTAAAATCTTGAGTCAGAAAGCACAGCTTGTTATACACAAAGCAGTACTGGTCCCAACATTTACCTACAGAAGCACAGTAATGTTAGGAACAGAGTTGGTTTGAATGGGAGTGTCGGTGTTACGATAAGAAGTGGCTCCGTTGCAATAATGCGGGAAGAAAGAATTACGAAGCAGATGTACAACGCGAAAGTAAAAGGATGTAGGAGCCGAGGAAGTTCAAGACTTACGTTTCATCAGAAGGTGATATCAGGCGCGCTGGAAACCGGCGAGCGTGCGCGAGAAGAACTATGAATGTTAAAGAAGCGAGTGAGATGTGCGAGTTCCGAGTCATGTAGAACTAGTAAACTAAACGAGACTCTTGCGATAGAAGGGCGGACCTTGCATCCCAGCTGGGGAAGTATCCTCGCCCGGAATTGAACGTACAGAATACCACAGCCATGTAATAAACACCATAGAGGGTTGCTGTCTTCCTGGGAGGACACCAATAATGAGGAGATGCTGTGAACAAGTAATAATAGGGATTAAAAAGATGCTCTTTATACGGCAATTGTACAGAGCTTACGGTAACCAGTTTACATTAGGTTGGTGGTACACTTGTTGTCTCCTAATGTTGTATAGGAAAAAATATATTTCAAAAGATGCTGAAATCGCATTATCTTTTTTTTTATACAACTACATTGCGGCCCGCATCAGACGATAAGCGGTCACCGTAGTCTATTAACGCTCGCAACACCACGGGGATGTTACTCGCGCGCTGTCAATCTTGTGTTCTAAGGATGTTTCATCATAGTACCCAGTAATTTCTCTGCTATATATCACCCTTCAGACCGGAACACAGCTATATAAATATTGATACTTGACGGTAAAATAGGTGAGTCAGAGGTACCGATGCAAACGACTTTTGTACAAAGTGGCACTCTTGTTTTATCTTCGTTGCATTCGTCATATTCCAAGCGACGATAATTCGACGAATTGCATAGCGCGCCGTAGCAACAAGCAAACTTCAATAAAATGCATTCTTGACTGATGCATGCACAACAGATATGGATAAAAAGAAACTTAAAGAGCAAACTAGCATTACGGAACCCTGGAATCCACCTAGAGAGAATCGCGAAAATGACAGGTTCTGTTAGGTTTTAATTTAGAAAATACCTTATTTTTAAAACCCCACGCCGCGTGTGAAACGCTATGGAGAAGCTACCATTCTTCTTTATAGGTTATCCCGTTTCTAGCGCATTAGGACTGGCGGAATCCGCTGCCTAAGAATTTGACGAAGATACTAATTAGACCTCTACAATCCATAGCGTAAAGAAGACCTTTCTTAGTCTAGGTTTTTCGAAATATAATTCTTGGACGTACGAGTTTCGTCACGATGTTTTCCATCGTTTCCTAGCAAGTAACAGTTATAACTATGTACGTTAATTATACGGTTCATTATCACTAGGTTATCGCTACTCATTATATACTTATCTATTACATTGCTTATATTATTTAAAGAATAAAAAAAAAAACAAATAAATGTCCACAACACTTTAAAATTATTAACATAATTTTTGCGGTTCCAACCGCTGGCGTATTTATTTACCTTAATAACAAACAAAATTAGGGACCTGAGAGCGAAATTATTTACCCATCGTTAATTAAGGGACACCTGAGTACTCTAAAACCAAGGTAAATCTAAATTTACCCTGCCCTGGGGGAGCGATCAGCGTAATGAAATCAAGTGGTAAGTAACATTTATTGAATTCACTGGTTTTTAGGAGGTAGGAGATGTATTTTCGGTTTATCATACGTCTATTCTCAGAAACTGTAAAACAAACAAGCTAGTACTTCAGCAGTCGCATACGCCTTTTTTATAGATGGTAAATAATCGCAAAGTGGTTAAACAACTTATTATCCGATTTGTCTCTGGTCTTGGTGTCTTGTGTGGGCATGTTCCACTAAATTAGTGTTCATGTATTTATGTATATGCTGGTAATTATTTCTTACTAAGTGGAAGGTAAAGGTAAACATCGTAAGAAAACCACATTCAAGGAACTATATTTCGAAAGAATAGCGAAGTTGTGATAAGGTTGAAAATCTGGTTTTTGCCCTCAGATCATGGGCCGCCTGTCCTTATGATCATGCTGACTGCAGTCGCTCCATATTCAAAATCAGTTTCTTGTTTTTTTTATGCAACGTCGGAAGGCATACAAGCCTACGGCTCACCTGTTGTAAAGCGATAACCATAGCCTATGAACGCTTGTAATAAATTAAATATGACTCGCGCAATGCCTCCTCTGCGGCTAACATAGCAACCCTTAGGAGCTTACTGGTGACCTCACTCATACGCAGAAACATAACAACCCTATTCAGAGTTGTTATTTGCCTGCGGTTTTTTATAAGGTGGAGGTACTTCCCCAGACGGGCTGCTTTACTGCGCCCTCTTAAAAACAGCCAGACTAAAAGAAAC
Source organism: Pyralis farinalis (assembly GCA_947507595.1). NCBI lineage: Eukaryota > Metazoa > Arthropoda > Insecta > Lepidoptera > Pyralidae > Pyralis > Pyralis farinalis. Next base: position 36,979,399 of record OX382264.1, on the reverse strand, counting down.
CGATGACAGCCAGTTGATTTAACCTATGACATATACAATATATCTTAAAAATGTAATATTTTACCGAATATGCAGGCGGCTTTTCCTCGCTGTATAACCATGCGGATACGTTGTAAAAGTAAGCCGCCAATCCTTCGTTCGCCAGCTAAAAAATTCACGCTTGAACTAGGATGCAATAGGCACAGACACAAGAAAAAATGACTAACAAATTACCTGCACATTGCCTGTTATCTTCCTACCTACCCTGTCTTACAATAAATAATAAAATAATACACGACCAGCCTACTACAGAACTGTCATTCCATCATCACTAACCCCTTCTTAACCCACTGAGTACATTATAAGAGCAGCAGGGGTAGGCCAGCATACAATAGTAGGGAGGTCCTGAAACGTGGAATTCGAAAAATTCAATTTCCTAACTGTGAATTTAGTATAAAATGCAAGGAATAACCGGCTTTCAGTTGGAATGTTCCCTAGAGAGACGGAGAGAATGTAAAACATAGCGACTCGACATTACACGTACCGATTCTGCAATGTATCTATCGTAAGGAAGTCATTTACAACGTACGATCAGATTCTCAATTTGATATTGCTCCGAAAATGTCTTGAAATAACTATTATTTAAGTTTATAGTTACTGTATAAATACAAAATTTAATGCAATTTGATCTAACCTGCTTTGTGTGCTTCCGCCAGCAATTAGTTCATGGGGCCTAGCGCCGGCCGCCACCCACCCACTACCGTTAGTAGATGCAATATGCCGACGCCGCCATGGCTGCTCCGGTAGTGTCTGGCTCGGCAGCTGCGGTCGTCCGCCATCTGGAACAGAAACCGCATGCCCCCACCACCGTCGCTGCCACGACTGGCCTGGTCGTCGCTGCGACACGTGTTTCGCATCTCCACGAGGCATCATCAGGCGCTGTAGACGTTAATCGTACGAATAACTTGCTACAAACCGGTAGCAGGTAGAAACTACCGGAGCAGGATTGGCAGCGTCGGCACGTTGCATCTACTAACGGTAGTGGGTGGGTGCCGGCCGGCGCTAGGCCGCATGAACTAATTGGTGGCAGAAGCACATAAAGCAGGTTAGATCAAATTGCATGTAAATTTGACTTTCGCAAAATAACGCCTGAATCTATTAACTTCAAAATTTAATGGCGACGCTGACTTTTGTCCTTGTCTTTTTTATTAAGAAAGTTGATTAGTCTGTGTCAATATCCTACTGTGTAATGAAGGCATGCACTAATCACAACAGTCTCTACGAACCAGTATGCAGCTGGTATGTGTACGAGTAACCACCACACATACTGCACGCATCTGTTAACATATGTGGGAAGACACTTTTACCTGCCAAAAAAAAATCCCAATCACTTTATTTGGTCATTCAATATAGGCAATAAGCCTATAGGCAGGGAACGAAACTGTTGATTCAGAAGAACTGGCGAACCAACGTGCTTTTGTTAATAATTTCATGTATTTTTTTATACAACTAGATTGACAAACATGTATGCAGCCGGCATCAGATGGTAAGCGATCACCGCAACCCATGACGTTCGCAACACCACGGGGATGTTACTCGCGCGCTGCCAATCTTGTAACCTAAGGATGTTTCGTAACAGTACCCAGTAATTTCTCTGCCATATCTCACCCTTCGAACCGGTATACAGCTATATAAATACAGCTGCTTGGCGGTAGAAATAGGTGAGACCGAGGTACCCATGCAGACGACTTTTGTACGAAGTCTTCCTCAAGTAAAATACGTCGCTATGATTGCTCTGGTAGTATCTGGGATTGCTCACTGCGATACGTGGTTTGCCTCTCCACGAGGTATCGTCAGGCGGTGTACATGTTAGAATAACGTGCTACGAACAACAAGCCCTTCGTACCGTCATTGCTCTTATTGACTGGAAGGGATACATGAAAATATATTTAACTGAGTGAAGTGACTTTCAACATTTCTAATCGTTCACTAATATATCGTTTAACTATTTATCTACTGAATGTAAGTTTTTATATAAGACTAGCCGTGCCAATAATGTAAGCTGCTAGTTTCTCCGTTTTGGTATCTGCACTTGAGGTCTGTCCCAGGTTGGTACGGGCAGTTAACAGTTCTTAAACCAACTCAATACATGGTCTTCGGGCGGATTGAAAACACTGATCAAAATGACATGGTAGGTACGCTCCTTTCAATTCAAAGGATATTTACATTCCAGCAGAGATGAATGACGGCATCGGTTGTTTGCATTCAACTACACAACTACAGATAAATCCGATCAAAGTCGTATCGTAAGGAATAAAATTCATCGATAGGGTGAAAACAGAAGGGTGTCGTATTCAATAGAGGGCAACCGATCAGATGTTCAAAAGATAAAAGCGAAACGTTAGGCCATTTCCATACTCGTAAAAATGGCGAGATATTTTAATAATTGAATTTTTTCGCAATCATTCTTTGAAATTGATGCGACAGGATTTTTCGACGGCGGCGCAAGTTAACAGCTTTGGCTTGACATTTTTCGATGAGAGACGAAACATAATAATATTATGCAGCAAACAGATTCTCATTTTTACACAGTAAATTTGCATTATTTACTCTCTCTCTTTCTCTATTTATATTTATGCCTGTCAGTTTATCATGTTCTGAACCCTTAACAGGTAGACACTTGAAACTTTTCACATAGCGTGGCTGTAGCTGCTATAAATACAAATAATAAAAAAACCAATTGAGAATGCGCAAGCGTGCATTGCCAGAGGAACACCTGGCTCGTCAATTATATAACATTTTTTTTTATTGTCGGCCATTTTGAGCGTGTTCCTTAATAGATAGGAGGTTGGTTTTTCAGACATTCCTATTCTTCTTTTTTATGAATCCGAATCTGAAGAAATGAAATCAAAATTCGAATATTCGAAAAAAATAGACAGACACACAATAAATAAATAAATATTGTCGGACAAATTACACAGCGCCATCTAGCCCCAAAGTAAGCGAAGCTTGTGTTATGGGTACTAGACAACTGATAAACATACGTAAATACATTTTTTTTTTTTTTTGTAAATACATACTTATTATACATAGAAAATACCCAGACCAAGACAAACAGACATGTTCATGCACACAAATGTTTGTACTGTATGGGAATCGAACCCACGAGCGTTGGTGTCAAAGTAGCGTAACAACGCGTTTCACCACTGCGCCACCGAGCTTGTCACACAGAGACAAACATATACATTTCATATAGGAACGGTGTTCCTGAATATAATGTCAAAAATGAAAGAGAACTATATAATATAACAAACATGTAATTTCAGCGTATTTTTACCAGAACACAAGTATACAAAAGTCGTCTGCGTGGGTACCTCTGTCTCACCTATGTCTACCGCCAAGCAACTATATTTATATAGCTTCCGGTCTGAAGGGTGAGATATGGCAGAGAAATTACTGGGTACTGTAACGAAACATCCTTAGGTCACAAGATTGGCAGCGCGCGAGTAACACCCCTGTTATGTTGCGAGCATCAATAGGCTGCGGTGACCGCTTACCATTTAATGCGGGCCGCATGCTTGTTTGCCAATCTAGTTGTATAAAAAAACTATTTAAAACATCATCATCATCGTTAATCCTTTTTTTTTTTTTTGTGACGCGGGGAAAAATGCGTTACGCACACCACCGGTGCCTGGGTGGCCTCCGGTGGTAGTGTGGGACTCCCCGTCGGCTGTCCGACGGTATACCCACTAAACAACCCCGCGAAATGCCATCGGCCGCGTTGGTGTGGTGCCCCGGATCTGTCAGCAACAGGGCACCACTGCGACTGGCCAGCCCCTCAAAAGGGGCCGGACTTCTTCTCTCTAGGGGCCATCCCGGCAAATTGGGACAGCCCCTCCGGCGGCGGGACCATTATGGGGCCAGGTTCCCAGCCTGACCCCTAGTCCCACAGGTTAGGGAGGCGGCAGTAGGTGCGCGTAGCGCCTACGCCGCACTCCCGTCCGCCGTCTCCGGAGCGGGGCAGCCTGAGGATCGTCCTCCCTGTCCCGCTCCGCGGCCTCCTTCTGGGACATGACGGTCTCACAGAAGGAGGCCATCGCCTGCCAGGCACTGTCACTCCCGAGCATGGAGCGGACCACGCTCGGGAGCGAGAGGTCCGCGCTACCTAGCGCGGACACCAGATCGTGGCGCTGCCGAGACCATCTGGGACACTGCTCTAGAGTATGCTGAGCAGTGTCCTCGGCCGCGCCACAATCGTGGCAGCCTGGCCGCTCCTCCCGCCTCGCGACCCGGTGCAGGTACTCACCGAAGCATCCATGTCCGGTGAGCACCTGCACCATGCGGAAAGTGAGGGGTTTGCGCCTACGACGCATCCACGCCTCCAGGACCGGGCGCAGCGCCTCCGCAACGCGGACTCCATATCGCGGCTGCGCCAGGTCCTCCCCCCACCTCCGCATCATCTCCACATGCCCTCGCTGGCGATACCGCCCCACCTCCACCGACGTGGGGCGCTCGCCGAGAATCCTCCTATCCGAGACAAACCCGTATACCTCGGCATCATCGTTAATCCTGGTCGCGTCCTACGCTTTCGTTTCGGAGCCCAGGCTCCACTAAACTATTTAAGATATATGTAGTTTTAAATCAGACCACACATGGAGTATTATAATCACACCTTTGCGAGAGCATCAGCTAGGACCCTGTGATTCAGTTCAGAAACGAGCTGTAAGAATTGTCCACGATCCTGGGCTTACGCACTGTATTGAGTTTAAGGTGAGATTTTGCGGCCTTTTGTGTGTTCTACCGATTGTACAACAGGTTGTGTTCTGTGTACAACCGCAAAGCTCGCTGACGGCGGGGAGTTCACCCTCGCACACTGGAACCGCTGTATAATTTGCGATTCCTGAGAAGTTTTTTTCCAAGAACTCTCAAGTTGTTGAATGAACTCCGGATCGGCAACGCACGAGTGACGCCCCTGGTGTTGCAAATGCTACGGTAACTACTTACCATCAGGCAGGTCCAACGCTTGTTTGTACACTTTACTGGCATAAACAATATTATATAGCGACACGGAACCCTTAGTGTATGCAACTTGCAATTTACATGGGTTTTTATTATACAACTAGGTAACTTTTACATAACTTTTAAACAAGCATGTGGCTCTTTTCACGCCCCTACTGCGCACTACGGGCGTCTTGACTTTGGCTCTATACACATGAACCATTCACCCCCTACAGAATGTTACATACGAGAGAAGTCAATGAAACCCAGTTTATTGATCCACAACTGTATATTGCAGTAGATTGCCAATACTAACTACTAGTTCCCAGTCATTGGATGCAATTTATGACGACATTGTACTCGTACTGTGTGACATGCCTATATCATGTGCTCACTCAATTGAACGGTTTCAAACAAGATTATAGACTAAGCTAATAACATATCAATAACGCTTGAGTAACTCAAACTAACATTCTTTTGAAATTCGCTTTGATGTTAGAGAAAGATAAAGTTTATTTGGTTATTTACTCAAGACTATTAAAGAAAATGTATTCTTTTATAGTGTGTTAGTGACTTTTCACGGCATTATCATATCATTTGTTATTTGTCGGAAGCGTGTTCGCGGTGACCTCTGCGCTGCTCGTGACGTGGGATCGGGGGTTCCCGACGTGCATTAATCCACCCCGTTGGTGCGAAAATCAGTGCATGTGGCGACAGGGGCCGCTACCCAATACGCAGCGCTCAGTCCCGCGATGTGAAATGAGCTTAGTGCCGTAAACAATACAATGAAGTACTAAAGTCGATGTCTTTATTATTAAATTTAGTATTCCAAATGTGATTTCTGCTAATACGGAAGTTCCCATTGATAATGACATATTTGACTTTGATAATAACACTATGTCGTATGATATACTCTTGTGGAGAAAAGTGTTTAACATTGAAACAATTTTTATCCTACAAGCGAGAGCCATTCGTCATATGCGCTCCAGGGAATCACTTAGGGCATTGTTCAAAGAAATAAGTATCCTCATTATTACTTCTCAGTATGACTATGAAAATATACAATCAAACATTTACAGAATTCAATATTTAAAACATAAATAAGTTATATAAGAAAGGATATCGTCTCGCTAGAACTAATCGATTTTATGCCTGAAACAGTTCTGTACTATTCTGACAATATCCTTTAAAGACAGAACAAAAACACTGTTCGTAAAAAGGCTTATTATAGAACCGATAATGAATATTCGCCAATTGTTGTTTTCGAAATGCTGAAATTGAAAAAAAAAATTACGTGACAAGATATATAAATATTTTAGTCAAAAAATGTACAAAGTGCCCAATGGCAAATAAAGATTTTTATCTTTTATTGATTAATGTAAACAATGTGACTAAATGTCTCCTTCAATGAAGTCGATTTCATTATATAACACCCGACGTAAATGAGATGAGATTGTGTTTGTGACATATAGTTCTCAAAGGCATAGACTAGATTAGATTTGGATTTGTTTTTTTTTTATTCATGAGGTAATTTGATTGACAATATTGTAAGCCAGGATTTAAAAAAAAATCTGCCACTGCAATGACGGTAGGTTTGACTGATTTAAAATATGGTAATAAGTTACTTCAATGAAACGGCGCTAAAATAAAGACGATTGGTATGGACTACGACCGTGGCACGAATAAATAACTACCATTTGGTTTTTAGTTTTAGGGCTATTTATGTTTGAAGTTTTTTTTGTTCTTGTAATAATTTCTTGCTTATAAAGGAGATACTTCCTTATGCGGGTTATTTCTTAAACATCTAGTTATATGATACAATAACCAGCTACGATCCATGTTTGTAAGTTGTGGTATCTTTATGTATTTTTATAATTGCTACCTACTGTAAACTGGCACGTGCAGTAAATAAATAAATGTTATATGTACTTCTCTCACTTGAGTCTAATTTATAGTGGCATCGTCACGTTTAGTTGAGGTTGGTTTTAGACGTAAAGAAAATTTGAGACGTTAATATCTCGAAATTTATCTAAATTGACTCATAAATCTAAGTGTTCAGCTTTTGTCTGTCTTTAATATTTTAATTAAAGTGCTGAAAGTTGAAAAGAAGACTAATTTAATTAACTGCGATTCTCTGAGTTGTTCGCACGTGAAGTGCGCTCTACGGCTCTACGCTTTTTTCTTGGAATAGTCAAGAGAATATGATAGTACGCTGTATTGTTTTGTTTATTGCAATTTTTACATTCAACGGTTACACTTCATAAAACGTATTTTTGAGCATTTAATTAAATGAAAGAAGATTTTGCTCACTTTGAGGAGCTGGATTAAATACTGATATCTGCCAATCCGTACTTGAGCAGCATGGCGGAGTATGCTCTTAACCACTTCGGTTGAAGGAAGGCTCGTATCCCTGCACATCCTTGTGGAATGAGTAAGTGTATCTTCCATTCTGAAATCCCTGTGTCTCCCCAGCATTCCGTTGGAGTTCACCTTCATTTTCCTATTTCTCCATATACTTTTGCCACTATGCTGATCACACAGATCTGACTGACTGATGAGACTTCCATACTGTCACTTAGGTGCAAAGATGTGGTATAATGCAACCACATTTTTCTCTTTTTAGGGTTCCGTACCCAAAGGGTAAAACGGAACCCTATTACTGAGGCTCCGCTGTCCGTCCGTCCGTCCGTCCGTCCGTCTGTCACCAGGATGTATCTCTTGAACCGTGATAGTTAGACATGTCCCACCACCAACCCATGGCTCCACCGACCTTACGGTCATTTGAGCCGAATCGCGGGAGATGCAGCACGGCACATGCTGCTCTGAGGCTCTTCGCCGTGCCGTGGGCATTTGCTTGACTCCCTACAAATTATTTGTCTCTGTCCACATGTCTCTGTTTACGCCTTCTCCCCCTTCTGGGGCGGCAACGTACACGTTTACGCCTTCGCTACCGTCCGAAGGCGCTCGTGGGTATTCCTAACTTCTTGCATCGTTGCGCTCTCCCTCCTCCCGCTCTTGTGCCTTCTCGGCCTTTTCTTCGGCGCTCCTGCGCGCAAACCACGCGTGGGCGAACCCGCGGAAGGCCGCGAAGTTCCCCGGCGACGACACAAGGTCCCCAAAGTAAACGGGTCCCTCCTCTTTGCTGCGCTGAATCCCATCCATCATTCTATCACGCAGATCGGCATACTTTGGACAGGACCACAAGACGTGGTTCCTGTCCTCCTCGCTTTCACCACACAAACACATACTGCTCTCACAACATTTCATCTCACTCAAACGTTTCCTGAAGCATCCGTGACCCCCCAGGAGTTGTGAGGTTGGATGATCCGGTTCGACCCAGCGAGACCTGAGTCTTACCGACACGTCGGGGAAAAATTGGTAGAGTTCCCTGCCCTTAGACTCCGAGTCCCAGCGAGTTTGCCACTCGCTGACCGTGGCTTCCCAAATCTCGCGTTTCCGACGGCTCAACTCCTTATCGGGCGCGGTTCTACGCACCCCTTCCATGTGCCCAGCAAGAGCTACCTCCAGGTCGGCTGGGAGGACTCCAGCCAGAACCGGCAGGGCAGCGGTACTGTTGGATCTATACGCTTTGGTCAAGAGAACTAGTGCCCCTCTCTGACTTCTTAGTACGGCACTGCGACAAACATACATACATACTCTATGGCACCAGATTGCGGCGGCATACGTCAGCGTAGCCACATAAGTCCCCTGGTAGAGTATCCTCAGGGCTCGGTACCTATATCCCCACGATGACGCTGATACTCGCGCCATCCTTCCAAAGCACGCAGCGGCACGCTCCCCTATACGGGTCGCATGCTGCAGGAAGTGAAGTGCGGGATCTAGTTCCACCCCGAGGACCGTGGCAGACGTGACGCTCCTGATCGAGGCCTGCCCGAGTTTCAAGATGGGGGGGCGCTGCAGCCTTCCCTTCACCGTCATCGTTGCCGACTTGGTTGGAGAGAAGGACAGCCTGTTGCGGTCCCCCCAAGCGCCGACTAAGCACAGGGCGTCGTTTGTTAACTTTTCAATTGCCGCTCGGGAATTGGCCTCAACCACAATCGTCACATCATCCGCATACGCTACCATATTGACCCCCCCTGGTAGAGGCAGGCGCAGTAGATCATCCATAAGAATGTTCCACAACGTCGGCCCCAGTACAGAACCCTGCGGACATCCCATGGTGGAAGTCTTCCACACCACCCGATCGCCCACGATGAGACCCACACGGCGTCCGGTGAAGTAGTCCAGCAACATCCTATAGATGTTGGGTGGGCAACCCCCCCTTTTCGCCTTGAGTAGCATCATCGGCCACCAAGCGTTGTCAAAGGCCCCCGAGATGTCCAAGAATACCAACTGAACGTACTTGCATACAGAAAGCTTGGCTGTACTCAATATTTCCTGCAGTGCCGTGACTGTTGATTTTCCTGGAGAAAACCCGTGCTGATGCTCAGAGATACTGCCGGTGATCTGCGGGGCGCATCTTAGAATTACGCGCTCAAGTAGCTTCCCGAATATCGGGAGGAGCGTTATCGGTCGGTACGCCTTTGGGTCACTCAACGGCTTCCCATTGCCCTTGGGCAGAACAAGCAATCTTCCGTCTTTCAAAACATTGGGGAACACCCCCTCTGTCACACATGCTGCCAGCACCGAGTGGAATTCCCTTGGTGCGGCAGCCCAGACGTGCCTCCAAACTTTCGCGCTTACTCCATCAATTCCGGCCGCGGTGTTCGGCAGTGCCTTTACCATCGCCTCCACCTCCTCAAGGGTCGGAGAGAACGAGGCAGGGCCCGAGGGCGTGAAGGACGCCAATAAGCGCACCTGCCTGTGGTATGCCGTATCCCTCGACTGGTCGTCGTCAGGGCACAGCCCACTCAGGAGACCGCGCATGGCACCCTCCAGGCACCCCGTATGGCTCTCAGCAAACTTCGTGCCGTTCAGAATGTTGGCGGGAGGTCTGACCCTCCCGCTGGCAACTCTATAAGCCTGGCCCCAGGGGTCCCTGTTGCCAGACTCGGCCACGTTTCGGAAAAATTCCTGCTGAGCTCTCTCCATTCCCTTTCTATACCTTCCACGAGCAGCATGAAACTCATCCTTCGCCAATTCTTCCGATCTGCCACCTTTCTTTCGTCTTCTCTGCCACGCATGTCTCAATCTGTTGTGCTCCTTGCGGAGGCTCTCCATTTCAGCGTTCCACCATTCATACCCCTTTCTTTGTCTTGGAGTTTTTACTCCCAAGCATTCCTCGCACGTTCGCACAACCACATTTAGAAAATCCTCACACATTAATCCCGCTGGTTTACTAACGTTCAGGCTTCCCATTCTACAGTGGATCAACGCTTCAAAGCGAGGCCAGTCGACCCCGTGATCCCTGTATCGCGGCGGGTCCCCGATTGGCTGTGGCCGCTCAGGTCCGCCCACTATTCTGCTCCCCGTCACAGTATAAGTGATCAGCCGATGGTCTGAGCTGCTGGCGCACGGATGGACGCGCCAGTCCAGTATCTTCACATTCCCCGCTGTGAGAGTAAGGTCAATGTTACTCTCGCCATTGGGACCGCTGAAAGTATGGGGTTGGCCCTCCGTGTTGCTCAGTCTCAATCGCCTAGACTGGATGAAGCCCTCCATCTGCTGTCTACGGTGTTCGGGGACTGGGCCTCTGCCTCTGAAGTGCCTTGTGTCGCTGAACCACAGCGGGGAATGCGCGTTGGAGTCAACACCAATGACGACGGCCTCACCTCGTAGGGCGTCCAGTGCGTTCTCCAGCGTGTGCAGGTGGCTCTCTATGTCGTCGGAGTATTGGAAGTATGCCGACACTAAGTACATATCTTCCCTAACACATGCCACGATGCAGTGTGTGGATCCGATGTTATCCAGTACTGTGACGGGGATCCTCCTGTTGGCAACAAAGATACCTGCTTTTGCATTCGGGCCTTTGGTAACAATTTCGCAGTCTCCAGGATCCTCGTAAAATTCTTGGACCAGGACCAAATCCAGGCCCAACTCCTCAGCCACAGTCCGCAGTTCCGCCGTCGCCAACGCTGCGCCCCCAAGGTTTATTTGTCCAACCCTGAGGGCTCTGCCATCCTGATGGCTCCGTCTCTCAGCCATAATTGACTGTGGCTAGGTAGCGTGCCTCTGCGTGTTTCCGGGCCGGGCAGTCCAATGACGCAGTCTTGTGGTCAGCCGGGCGGTTGAACCTCTTGCAGGTACCGCAGGCAAGCGTTTCCGACTTGCAGTCCGCTTCCCCGTGTCCACCACCGCCGCATCTACCGCAGGTCCTGGTCTCTGCTCTACAAAGCTTCTCAGGGTGACCGTACATCTGGCACTTGTGGCAGCAGGTTACCCTCAGATAATCCGATACCACGATGACGTCCCAGCCGAAGTAAATTTTTCCCTTATTTATAAGCGCATCGCGAAGAGCCGGGGTGCACTCGAGGACAACCGTGGTTTTTGGACTCCCACGGCGAGATCTCTTGAATGCTACTCTACCGTCCTTTTTAAGTTGCTCCAGAGTCCAATATTCGGAGTCCGAGAAATTCTGTTCGTGCAGGGCCGCCATTATATTCTCCACCGCTGGGTCTCCATCCACGTTGTTTAGTGCCACAAGTGGTCTCCGCTGTTGTGGTACGGCCACCCGGAGAGTTGACGGAAGCGCCTTCCTCAGTCTTTCTGCGGCTGCTTGTGAGGTAGTCTGTATAACAACTCCTGCATTGCCTACCTTGCGCATCTTGTTGACCTGCAGGCCGTGGATCGCTGGATTTACTGCCTTCTTTATCTCGGCCTTTGTTGCCTCCGCATTCTTAATTCCCGTAGTTTCATCCACCGGATACACCGCTACGACCGGTCCAGACGCAGGCTTTGGGCGCTCATCATTCTTCCCCGTTCTGAGGCAGTCGGAGTACGACATCATCCTCACTGCTGCCAGGCTCCCAGTTGCTTCCGCTGTTCCGCCAGCCTCTACTTGCATCATCAGAGTCTGTGCCTTGGCCCTGGCCTCCGTGCAACTGATCTCCGCTCTGCATGCCCGCAGCTCCTGCTCCGCCAGTCGGATACTCAACGATGTTATTATCGCCAGCATGTGGCGACCCAGGGTGCCTATTCTAGCAACCTCCGACTTGTTGAGCTTGTTGGACCTCGACTCTGCTGTTACAATGACCATTATATCCTCTAAAGCCGCATTAGCTTCGTCCTGCAGGTCCTCTCGGGCCCTACCAGCGAGTCCTCCAGGCATGGTACTGCCCTGCGCCTCATCCACTGGCGGCGCATCGGGCCGATGGCTACCAGGTACTGGTTCCTCCGTTGCAGTCGCGTCAATCCTTAGGCGCCTCGCCTCCTGCGGGTCCTCCGGTGACGGAAGCTGGCGCTTCGCATTCGGTCCCTTCGTCTGGGGTGTCTCTGCCGGCTCAACAGCGCTAGGCTTCGGGGGGGGAGGCGATCTCGTCAGTCTCGAGGTCGGGGTAAAAGCCCTAGACCTGTCTTCCTCTTTATCCATATTACCTGCTTCTCGTGCACTCAAGTCAACAAGAAAACAGGATGTTCGCACACAGCTAGGTTTGGATTAGCTATGTACGCGTACTTCAAACTGATACAAAAATATAAAATATAATAATAAAAATAAAAAGTACAAAATACATGCACCTGCACGGGCAACACCATGCAGGCGTCAAGTGACACAGGGGTCTCGGTGACAGATGTCACCGACGCCGCCCGAACGCCACTCGGCCGATAGGCGTCAATGTCAAGGTGCACGCTATAGGTTCCGACTTGTCTATGTACACGTACTTAAAAACAATACAAAATAAAAATAAAAATAAAAATAAAAAGTAAATCAGTAAGCCCCACAGTGGCAACACCATACGACTCACTCGTCACCCGACGTCACGTACTACGATTTGTCTATGTACACGTACTTCAAAAATGTACAAAAAGAAGCGCCCACACTGGTAACACCAGGCGGGCGCGTGTATGCACCTGTCAACTGTCAATGACAGTGACAGCGCGTATAATATAAAAACAAAAACAAATGTACAAATCAGGCGTGCCCACAGTGGCAACACCAACTGTGAAAAACGTCACCTGTCACCCGTCGCTCCGACAGATGTCAAACGACACTCACCGAAATGATGTCGATAAAACAGAGTCAAAAGCACCACAGTAAATAGGAGGAAGTTCCAAAAGTATCCGCAAACCACAGAGGAGCAGGCGCCTCGTTCGCACTTTATACCACGCGGCCGTTAGGCGCACGCAGCAAATGGCGGACAAGATGGCGGACCACGCCAAAGGAATGCAGACAAAGGAAAAACCTTAAACTAGAACCAGTCACTGTCTGTATGCACTAAAACTATACGTTATAGAGCACTTATATATATCGTTAACAAATCAAACTATTGTATTTGCACGAGAACTGTATTTCACTCACTTAAGGTTGGAGTAAGGCGGCGAGATCCAGCCGACCGGCTAGACCGTCAAACACGCCTTAATCTTCCTGATTTGTGCCCGCAGGATACCTCCGAGGAGTCACCAGCAGGAACAGTCAGGGTTCAGCGCACCAGGACCACAAAACAACCACACTGAATCTACCGAGGGGTTGGGGGGGGGAATTCCAATAAAATTGAAATTCACCGAGCGCGGGCTCCGCACACAACCGATCGCTGCGGCAGACGGCAGCGAAGTCTCCTGATAGTTAGACAGTTGAAATTTTCACAGATGATGTATTTCTGTTGCCGCTATAACAACAAATACTAAAAAATAGATTAAAATAAATATTTAAGGGCTCCCATACAACAGTCGTGATTTTTTTTGCTGTTTTTATAGATAGTGGTACGGAACCCTTCGTGCGCGAGTCCGACTCGCACTTGGCCGATTTTTTACTATGAAGGATTCAACTTACATGTCCCACCAGGCGTGCTGCATTTTTAGCGCTATATACCGTACCCTGTTTCAGGAGCTTCCAGCATTCATTCACATCTAAGCTAGAAAATCTTGCGTTCTTTCACTGAATAGTACATATATATCCTTACGCTTTAATCTTTCAATTTTAATCCTCTCTTGGTCCTCAAAATTGCCAGTGCCTCCAGTTTTTGAATATACTTTGAACACGTAGTAAATCCACAAAGATAAGCAAAAATTCAAAATTTCAAAATTACTTTATTTTCTTCGCACGAATTATAAATTATTTTCTATAACTATCTGTTCTATATGTGAAGATTTACGCTTGAAATAGTTTGTAACCTGTGCTGCAAGACACCAGGTCTTCTCCCCCTGACTGTGACATTAATTACTGTAATGCATACTATTTATCAAGCAATATCTGGTGTACGGTGAATGAGTCATCAATTATTGGCAGAGCTGAGATAGCCAGCGGAGCCACATTACCCTCAAAATTGTCGTTTGGGGTAGACTGATGTCATCCAGCTAGCGTTTAGACGGTAATAGTGAGAAACTCCAAAATCGACACACTAATAGCTAACATATTGTAGTTTTGTATCCTTTAATTTGAAATTTAAATGTTCGTTGGTGAGGAAGAACGGTCCAAAATCGTTCCAATTAGAAAAAAAAACATATGGGAAAACGTATGGCCGGCCACTCTGCAGTGCAGAGTCTGCACTGCACTCCCATCAACAGAAAAAGTAACAGCACTCATCGCTAGATGTCGTACAGGGTTCCATATATTTTAAAAAAATTAAAAAATTCATAATAAAATATTTAAATATTTTTTAAATTTAAAAAATATCAGCTCTGCCTACACAGCTTGCTGTTATTTACTAGTATTAAAACTAGCTATCCGCCCCGGCTTCGCACGATATGATCGCTACCAAACTTCACAGGATCACCTGCTGGGCTAACCTGAAGACTCACTGAAAATTTCATTAAAATCTGCCCAGCCGTTTTTGTGTCCATAGAGGACGTACATACAAACATTCATTTTTATATATAGATATACGTTTTACTACAAGGCGTTTAAAAAATCTCGGAAATCTCTGTGCTCGATATCGATGCTCATCGCTTGTTTTTTTTGTATGTAAGTATATTAAATCTCGTTTCCCGCCGCGTGCCCCGGTAATCGCCGACAACGCCGGTGCCCGAAGCCAATAATGCAACCTGTAAATAATTACACCGCCTCTATAATATAACAGGATACTTTAATTATTATCGTGTAGTTTATTCTCCAAGTTCCCTGGAAAATAATTGAGTTCCCGTTTAAAAGGCAATTATGATGCTTAATTGAAAATGTGAAATTTCATGTAACATTTTGCTTGCTTTGTATTTAATTTCACGAGTAATAATTAGTTGTTATGTACATATATTGTTACTTAGCTTATGTTTTACTAGTACATAATAAGTCAGTGCGCTGGGTGTTGTTTTTAATTTGGATGTTTTAGGTTAGAATTTGCATTGAACGAGCTCGGTGGTTCGGTCGTGACGCGACTTTGACACCAACGCTCGTGGGTTCGATTCCCACACGAGGCAAACATTTGTGTGCATGAATATGTCTGTTTGTCTCGGTCTAGATGTTTTAAGAGAGGTAGGGCGCATCAAAGCAGCCCGTCTGGTGAAGTGCCTCCACCTCACAGAAAACCGCAGTCTAATAACAACTCCCCAGAGGGTTGTTGTGTTCCTGCGTGTGAGTGAGGTCACCAGTGAGCTCCTAAGGAGTTGCTTTGTAAGCAGCAGAGGAGTAATTGCGCGAGTGATACTTAATATATTACAAGCGTTAATAGGTAATAATAACTGCTTTACATCAGGTGGGCCGTATGCTTGTATGCCTCCCGACGTTGTATAAAAAAGCAAAAAATCACACCGCATTTAATTATCACATAAAGTCCATAGAGCGAAAACTAAAATAATAAGGGCTAAAGCTAGGAATAAATAATATATTTATTCGTAGGGTTATAGTATGAAATTGCCGTTTTATAGTAATAGATACTTTGAATTGATATTAAACCTTCATGGTGTGAGATTTTGGAGTGAAACTTTTTTCACATGATACCTATGAGGTTTTTCTTTTAAAAAATGTGCATAATGTGATTTTCGAATTTCAATTGTTTTTTTTATTCAGCTTAGACGGGTAAGATGGATACTTCGAAAATCCAAGTAATTTTTAAATACGAGTTCTGACGCGGAACTAATGCAGTAGAAACGGCTCGCAATATGAATGCTGCATCTGCGAATGAACACACCGTGTGTTTTTGGTTTAAACACTTTCGTAATGGAAACTTCGACTTGAAGATCGAACTACGTGGAAGACCACCCAAATACGTGAATAACGCTGAATTGAAGGAGATGGTGGAAGCCAATCCGAGTCAAACTACCCAGGAATTAGCGGCAAGATTTAACGTTACCTTACCTACAATATTGACTTATTTGCATCAAATCAATAGGATAAAAAAATGCTTCATGATTTGACTGATCTACAGAAAGAACTGCCCGTCTGCTTGTCTGTCAAGACCCTTTTTCTCAGGGACGGGTGATCAAATACTCAGGTCTGTAGTAGGACTTCACGGCTTTTTTTATTTATACAACATCTAAAGGTATACATAAGCATGCCGCTCAAAAGATATATATGAGTTACTGTAGCCCATGGACACTATTTACCCCACATACCCCGTTTATTAGACTAAAACAAATTAGCACATTTATATGTGACTAACTGTATATGTAGAAACAGAAACTACTCAAAAAGACTAATACCTATATCACAACTACGCAATCATATAAATGAACACCAAACTTACCCTCATGTAAATAATCCCACTAATCCCTATAAATTCATACGGAGCCCTCGCAAAGTGACGTAAGTGGCACCCCAGTGCCCTCGGTAAACATGCACAAAATGTGGAATACAAAATACTAATTAGGCAACTCTTATCTCGTAACACCAATGCGTTTAAATCATAACATTTTTTAGTGATGGGACGTTGCAATAGAATCTGTATCGATAACGATTCTTTTACGATGGTACGAGAGATGGAAAGATAACGCCACGTTCTATGCGAATACCAGAGAACTGCGCGGCATTTTACTCGGTCGTTTAACACCTCACTCGCTTTTTGCAGTGATAACTTCTTATGGGAGGGTAAACCGCTTCATTACGTAACGCGTTACGGCGCCAGTCTGTCTGGCTTCCCTTTCGCTCACGCATACGGCAGCTATAATTATATGTAGATTAGTCTAAGTTATCACTTCTGTCGGGCGTCCCGAGACGCACATGTTTTTTAATTTTCACAGCTCATTTAATACACAGTTACCGATTTTAGTGATCTTATATAAGTGATAAAGCATCCTCAGTTTGATTGTGGCAGATAAGTCTTGGCTCATACATCCACTTGGACAATGTACATCTAATTCGTTATTAAGAGATACTACTACTATAACTTCACGCCAAATCCCTTGCGGGGTAGGCAGAGAGAACCGAGCGCCACGTGACTCGATCCTTACATATCTCTCTCGCTTCTATAACATTCATTGCTCTTCTCATGCACGCTTGCCGGTTTCTAGGGCTCCTGACACCACCTTCTGATAGAACACGACCAATTTGGTCATGGTAGGTAAGTCTTGACCTTCCTCGGTTCCTACATCCTTCCACTTTTGCATTGGATCATTTACCCCGCAACTCCGGGTTTAGAACCGTTTTTTCTAACTTTCTCTCTTTTTTCTCGGCTTCTAAGGCTTCTAACCATCATGATGTTAAAGAGCCTATAATCTTTCTTAAAACCCGACCTATCAAATCTAAAAAAGAAGTCCAAATCCGTATAGTAGTTCCAGATATTAGTGCGCATTCAAACAAACTCTTCCGCATTTTATATTAGTGTAGATTTGTTATCGATAAAATTGAAACTCCACAACGAACAGCACTACGTGTAAGCCTAAGTCACACTCGCACATAATTACCGCATCGTATGCAAATGGGCTGATCTCAGGAGCGCCGTACCTACATTAATATTGTGATGGAGATAAAGGGTGATGCGGATTTATGAATATTTTCGAGGATTAATCGCACCCTATACACAGCCCCTTTTTATGGTTTAATAGGCATAAGCAAGTTAATTCGTCGGTTATCCGGTCATTTGCCCATGCCTATCAAAATATAGAATGGATTTTGACTTTTGACATTTCACTGTTTTGATGGCAGATGGCAAACAAATACTTGTACGCTCGCCTAATGTGAAGTAGTTACACAATGAAACTCGTCCGAACGTGGCTACTCTTGGTGATTATTTATACAGTGCCGGGAGACATGCAGGGACACGTCCTATATGATGTTAAGTGATTATTGTAGCCTATGCACGCTTACAATAAGTACAAGAACTGACTATAATAACACGCGTTGCCCCCGTTACCAATACAGCCCCAATAGCATACTTTCAGCCTCACTCGAAACACATTAATCTTCCAGGGAGTTGTTATTTGGGGGCGGTTTTCTCCGAAGTGGAAATACTTCCCCAAGTTGGGCTGCTTAGATGCGCATTTCTTTTCTTGCTCGATTCAAGCAAAGGTTAAAAAAAACGATTGGTCTCTTGCTAGTCAGAAAGATCTTTTCTTCTCTCATATAGAACACAATCATTTTAAATGTTCGTTCTTTTTCTGATAGAAGCACTTTCTAATTGGCACACTCCTAATTTAATATAGCTCATGCTTCGGAGGATACGTTTTCAGCTCGAGCTCTCGATTTCAGTTGTAGTCGATCGATGATAGTCAGTGAAGTGAAGTGAAGTGAAGTGAAGCTTAGTCAGTGGCCTTTGGATGGCTTGAAACCACTGGCTTCCGTCAAATGGTGATGAAATTTGCTCTAAACCCCTTCGGTTGAAGGGAGATTTATATCCCTGCAGTGGGATGAGTTAGGGTAGACCTCCATTCTTGTAAGAAATACTAATTTCTGGTGTAATATGTAGTTTTTTTTTATAGAACGTAGGAACGCATACAGCATACGGCCCACCTAGCATAAAATGGTCAATGTAGCCTATAAATATTTGCAATAGGAAGTATCTCTCGTTGCCGCTTCTGCTGCTGGATCAACAATTTAAGAGCTTATTGGTTACCGCCCTCACTCGCAGGAAAGAAACAACTCTCCGTGGTCGAGTTACTTTGAAGACTCTTTTTAATACACTCAATCATTTTTAGGGTTCTGTACCCAAAGGGTAAAACGGAACCCTATTACTGAGGCTCCGCTGTCCGTCCGTCCGTCCGTCCGTCCGTCCGTCCGTCTGTCACCAGGCTGTATCTCATGAACCGTTATAGTTAGACAGTTGAAATTTTCACAGATGATGTATTTCTGTTGCCGCTATAACAACAAATACTAAAAAATGGAATAAAATAAATATTTAAGGGGGCTCCCATACAACAAACGTGATTTTTTTTGCTTATTTTTGCTCGATATTGATAACGGCAACAGGTAGGCGCTTGAAATATTGACAAAATATTTAGTTATATATTCACTTTAAGAATAAATAATTAAATTAAAATAAAACAAATATTTAAGGGGGGCTCCCATACAACAAACGTGATTTTTTTTTGCCGTTTTTATAGATAATGGTACGGAACCCTTAGTGCGCGAGTCCGACTCGCACTTGGCCGATTTTTTTTATACAACGTCGTACAAACCTGATGTAAAGTGGTTACTGTAGCCTCATAGTTATCACGTCTGCTACTAACACACCAACTCCTTGGGAGGTTACTGGTGTCCTCATTCACACGCAGGAACACAACAGCCTTCCAGAGAGTTGTTGTTGGCTACGGTTTTCTGTGAGGTGGAGGTACTTTCCCAGTCGGGCTGTTGTGATATGCCCAACCTCTCTTAAAACAAGCAGCCATGTTGACGCACATACCTAATTGTCTGTTATATTTGGAATCGAACCCACGAGTCTTGGTCTTAAAAGTTCAATGGTGATATGCTGTAAGAATTGATCCCATGCATAATTTTAGTTTTTTCTGCAAAACGAAAGTCCTCGACCAGTGGGTGTAGTCAGAGGTGACTTATGGCACGGAGACGGAGTCCTTTACTATGGGCCTCATACGGAAACTCAAGGTTAAACAGCGTGCGATGGAGAAAGCCATGGTTCAGGAACGATTCGCTTTCCCCATCTTTCTCCATGACGTAGATTCAGCAATGAGTCCCTCAGTGATAAAACTAGAGCTAGGACACGTGGCTATGGGTCATAAGCTGAAGAGGCAGTGGAAGAACCTATAGCCGTTGGAGCGTAAAGGCTCTCGTATTGGAAAACGCACTATTGGACCCCACGCGATGGACCAACGATCTGGTGAATCAATTTATTTATTTATCAAGCCGACAGATAAATAAATAAATAAATAAATATTGTCGGACAAATTACACAGCGCCATCTAGCTCCAAAGTAAGCAAAGCTTGTGTTATGGGTATTATAGACAACTGATAAACATACGTAAATACTTTTTTTTTGTAAATACATACTTATTATACATAGAAAATACCCAGATCAAGACAAACAGACATGTACATGCACACAAATGTTTGTACTGTGTGGGAATCGAACCCACGAGCGTTGGTATCTGTTATAGTAGGGTATTTCTGTATTTATTTTAATATTAGTATGTGCGGTACTTGGTCGTCATACAGATCCAACGGCTGCTGCGCCAGTCGAATAAACTAGCTTGAACGCACTTGTTGTGTCATTTCGACCCCCAGTTATAACAGTATCAAAGTAGCGTAACAGCGCGTTTCACCACTACGCCACCGAGCTCGTCAAAATGCTAGACAGATGCTAGCAGCTGTCGGCTTCTTGTGAACACGACCGATCTGTCGATGTATACGCCTATGTTTCAGATATCTCAGTCTCTTTCAGACCAACTCTCTTTCTTACGTCATCATTCCAAAGTCGGTCAGCAAGCGTTATGCCGCAAATTTTGGGCAGTGCTCGCATCTCGATCGCATTTATTCTACTTTCATGCTCTCTCTGCCATAATTAGTACACAAAAAGCATATAAAAATATGCTAAAATATTATCAATTAAACATTTTGGTGTTCATAGTGAATTTCCCTTACTGGGCAAGTTGTGAACACATTATTTATGTATCGCAAAGCTGTAGTATTCTCTTGCCTATTTTTATTTGTGATATTTTTCATCGTAATGCTGCCATTAGCAAAACATTTAGAAATAAATCGTTCGTAGTGCTTGCTTACCTATCGCAATGCCACAGCCGCTATGAAAATTGTGATTAGCCTTGCATATGCCAAGCTCTCTTGCTTCTCGGTTGCTAGCGGTAGTTGACTTCTCGGCTAGATCGTAATACTGTGGTACGATTCACAGGAACACCGTTGGGGTTCAAATATTGAGCCTGCCAATCATCCAGCTCGCCATTGACAGCGAGCCTCTGCACCTTGAACCTGTGCCGCAGCAGCTGTCTCCGTTTCTGTGGATCTTCCGTGGCCAGACAAAGGAGAGTGCGCTAGTTCTCAACAATAGTGTACAGACTCGATCACTAAATTAAAATGAACCCGCGACCTGTCCTGTGTAACCATCGCTTAGCCAAAATCATTTAATAAACATCTTATTTTGAAGTTCACGTTTGTTTAATTAACCCTCTATGCTAGGGTACCTTGTAACAACGTGACAATGTTTATCCTGTGCGGGAATCGAAGCCCCGAGCGTCGGTGTCAAAGTCGCATTATTAACAAACTGTGATACCTAGTTCGTCGAAACGTATAATGCGTTTGAAATAAGTTGATAACTGTCATAATGACATTTTAATACGTGTCGATAACTTCATTGTGTAACGTAAGGTCATACGTTACACAATGAAGTTATCGACACGTATCAAAATGTCATTATGACAGTTATCAACTTATTTGAAACGCATTATAACTGTCGTAAGACAGGTGAGACTGAAAAAGCGGATATTTTTCAGTAACGTACGGATGAACTCTCATTCCTACATCAACATGTAAATCGGAACCAAATCAGCATTAATATACGCCAGTTCATTTCGGAACACGGAAGAGGGAATACTTAAAATCACGCAAGTGCACACCTACCGTTTAATAAAACACGTCTTACAAAAGCCATATGTTTGGGGCCTAATATTGAAAGCCATGTTTACGTAGGGGAATACGTAATGAACCCACGCACCGCGTGCGTTCGTCACGCTCTCAGCGCCCGGCATTACACTATCATGTACGCAAAATACACGGAATAGATATTAGGTATATGCGCACTGAATAACTAAGACTTGTATTGCTTGTATTCAGTTGATTGTGACAGTAGATAGTTTTAAAATAAGAATGTTCTAGTATGATTTCAACGCTCTATCGAATATAAAATGGGTAGAAGTTGGTGAATTTAATGATGAATTGGTTAACAATGCTACTAGCTCGATTAATGCACAGGCTTCGATTCCCACACAGAACAAACATTTGTGTGCATGAACATGTCTGTTTACTTGATCTGAGTGCTTTGAAGCAGTAACAAACAGCCCGACTGAAGACGTGTTAATACCCCTTTTAGAGATTTTTTCTTTCGTACTTCTTTTCCTTCTTCCTTTTTCATACTTCGGAATCATTGGCTACGGTAACCACTTCATATCATTTGGATCATTTGTCTGTATATTTCTCGATGTCGTAGAGAATAAAACCAAAAACCTCAAAAATTTTACTTAACTTTGGTATAATGTAAGCAAAAACACGACATGGATGTTGAGTGTATGTGTACTGAATAACTAAGATCCATTATGCTTATAGTACACATGTGATAATCTTATGAATGCAAAAAATGCTAAATGTATGTATGAATGTATATTTTCACGGTAGGCAAAGAGAACGGAGCGCCATGAGATATACTTCACTCGCTTCTCTAACATTCATAGCTCTTTTTATGCACGCTCGCCGGTTGCCAGGGTCCTGACATTCCCTTCTGATAAAACACGACCAATTTAGTCATGATAGCTTAGTCTTGATCTTCCTCGGCTACGTCCTACTTTCGCATTGTATATCTGTTTCGTCAGTTTTTCATTCTTTTTACATGCTCGACCCAACGGAGCATGCTCTTTCTCATCTTAACACTTAGGTCAGCAAGCGTTATACCACAGCAGCCTAGTACAGCGAGCTGTACTAGGCTGCCTAGAAGTTTACCCAACGCTCCATTCACTTCAGTGGTGTATCTTCCATCGCTGCTAAAAGCACTTCCAAGATATACAATCTCATCCACTTGCTCCAACACTACATCATCAACCGTAATCCTAGTGTTCGTTCAGGTTGTCTCTCTTTCAAATACCATTACATTGGTTTTCTTCGCATTTTTTTATTTATTTTTCTATTTTCCTTCATTACATAGGTACTTAATTTTATAATATTTACATTATTAAGTGCCATGACTTTGTAGACCCATGTAGTGAGTGGCTGGTGCCTGAAGTAGGTTCGTAGAAAACCTGAATTACAGGTCACCAGGCCCTCCCCGTATAGGACACACTGGTGCTAGGCATCTGACTTAAGTACTATATTAATGTGAAAAGGCAACTATTACTAGGTAATTTTGTGTTAATGTGTGTGATTTGATTAACAGCAAAAAGAAAACAAATAAAGTTGTAACAATATTATAAGCGATCGAACGAAATAGAGGACAGGTGTTTGGAGTGTGGGCCGAGTGGAATATTGTAGTTGAAGATGTCTTTTATGTATTGTGCGTGTGTGTTTGAATGACCACGAGTATTATACGTGAGCTTATGTATGAGGGATATAGAAGTAGAAATGATGTTGTTGTGTCTGAAACTAGTACACTATGTTAACTTGCATGGGACAGTAAACTAGTCGGGTCAGAAGGGAAATATATGTAAGTCTTAATATTAAGGATGAAATGTTGTTGATAAGTGTGTAATTGTGGGTGTTAGTGTTGCGGATAATTAGCTGTAGCTCTGTTGGTAAGGTTGATTTAGGCCGATTACTTTATTTCTGTGGACTTAATGTATCTTCCGTTTGTTGATAATCTAATGACTTGAGATAACCAGTTATTATAGATTTGCTGTGAAATTTGGTAAAAGAATAAAAATTTAGCAGTTTATTTAATTTGTTGTAAAGGAAACTACCCAAAAAGCAGAAAAAGTTGTGGGCGGTAGCTGTATTTAAAGGGACGTTCTTGGTGACACACTGTACCTTTTCTCCGTTTGTCTTTGACTAAGCTCGGGTTGTACAATAGCTGGGTGTGTTTTTTGAGGACAGTGTGTATATGAAAGTCTGTCGTACTGTGAGGATATTCCACTTTGCATACAGCTCTGCCGTGGGAAAATTTATTCATTTTTTTCATTCAATTGTAAGTCTTTCTTCATACTATCATCTTTCGTTGTTGTAACTAGTGTTTGCAGTTCGGATGGTGATTCTGTTATTAATACCGCGTCGTCTGCATAAAGCAGGCAGTTGACCACTGAGTCACCCATTCGTATTCTTTGAAGACAACTACTATAGTAAGTAACTTAAAGACACTTTCTACCCAAAAAGGAGGACCGCTCTAATCTTACGATTCCACTTCTAATGCATTTCATTTTCTATGCAAACGTTCAAAGCAAAGTTGAACCAAATAAATATAAGATAGGAAATACGTCTTTATCTTCTGTGTACTATTATTGTTGTAACTTAATTATTTCACTTAGCTTACTTTATAAACAGTTCGCTAATAGTTAAAACTCTACGGGATGCTAGTAAAAGCACCATACTAAAATCAGAGTGTGACTTAATAGCTGGTTCAGTATATAGCACGATATTTTATGCTCTTCATTATACATTCTAAAGTAAGAAAAATAATTAAAAAATGCAAATGAAACACATTAAGTGCCATAACGTAGATTACGAGCGGCGATTTTGATTATTCAATTTCATTATTTTCTTCTATTAAAGCGTGTCACATCTTAAAATGAAAGTCCTACACGTTTTCTAAATTTGTTTTATTAATGTAGAGTTTACGATATATTTAAAAATTACTTTTTATTTTATTATATAAAATATACAGCAGCTCGGCCATCCTCGCTGTCAATATTATAAATATATATATATATATATATAAAGTAGAAATATGCAAGAAACATCTTCTATGCTGTGTTAAAATGAAATAAAACTTTTTATTATTGTCTATTTTTTAATGAAGTGCATATGAAATTATCCTGTTGTTTTGGTTTAGATAATAGAAATAACAAAATATTGTTATTTATTGCCGTTTTTCCTTTTAAGGTACGGAACCATAAAATCAATCTTGGCGATGTCAACATATTGCGCGCAACTATGTCTAATTTAAAATAGGTTTAGCTAAAACTTTTCGAGTGTACCTGTGACAGACAGACGTGGGAGCATCTCACGGTCCCCATTTGTTTCTTCTAGGTATGGAACTCTAAAGAATGTTAGAATAGTAATGGCCACATGGTAGGAATTGGGCTTAAAATATAAATGGAACTTAAATGATTACAACAATGAAAAAATCTGGTGCATTATAGCACAGCAATGTTAGCCATGCACAATAGCATAATGTATAATAAGCTTATCTAGTCGTGCAGTAACTCGACTGTCAAACCGATGACTAAACCCTGTCACTAATCTCATCCCTACCACAGAATAACTGATGCAGTACAATCACTGCTATCCCATTCTATTCAATCTATTCACGCGAAGATAAGTATGTAGAGTGAACCAAGCGCTACATGACTTAGTCCTTACATACTTCACTCGCTTCTTTCACTTTCCTAGCTTAATACTAGCGCTGTGGCTTTTAGTTGCAGCATATACTGAGTTGAGGCCAAGTACGGTAGCCAAATGCAACTTTTAAAATGTCTACTTATCTATCTTCTATATCTATAATATAAAAATGAATCCCTAAATGTGTTGTTAAGCGCAAATCTCGAGAGCAGCTGAACCGATTTCGCTAATTCTTTTTTAGAATATTCCTTGAAGTACGAGGATGGTTCTTACGAAGAGAAAAATTTAAAAAATTGCCTAAAACCTTCTAAAAAGAACACTTTTCTATATTCTCATACAAAAGATTCGTAATATTTTTTTTTTTCTTACTAGCTGACACCAGGTCAGCTAGTAGTTTATAATTTCTATTATCTTGTAATAAGAGAAGTAATATAACTTTAATTTAAGATGTATGCATGGCTTAACTTAAGCTGAATATTGCAGTCGTGCTAAATAATTATATTATTTCTTTATTTTTTATACAACGTAGGGAGGCATTCAAGCATACGGCCTACCTGATATAAATAGGTTATCATAGCCTTATGAATGCTTGAAATACATTAAGTATCACTCCCGCGATGTCACTTCTGCTGCTGACACAGCAATTCCTTAGGAGCTTACTGGTGATCTCACACGCACGCATACAACAACCCTCTAGGAAGTTGTTATTTGGCTGCAGTTTCCGTCAGGTGGTGGTCTTCCCCAGATGGGCTGCTTTGATGCGCCCTTCTTCTCTTAAAACATCCGGACCACGACAAACAGAACCCACCACCTCCCATGGCTACACCGACCTCGCGGTCATTTAAGAAGTATCGAGGGAGATGCGCACGGTACATGCTGCTCTAAGGCTCTCTTCGTGCCGCGGGCAATTCTTCACTCCCTAAAAATTATTTATTCTGCTTTGTTGTGTCCAGTTCCGCCTTCTCCCCATTACACATGCACGCTTACGCCTTCGTTGCCGTCTATGAGCATACTATTATCTATTTTAGCGACCCATGTCAGCCTTTTCAACCCGTTCTTCAGCACTTCTTCTCCCATTCCAAGCATGGGCGAACCTGCGAAAAGCCGGGAAGTTCGTCGCCAACGATACAAGACCGGTGTGGTATACCGGGCCCAATTCTGCCCCGTGGCGCACAATCCCATCCATAATCACACAACGCCGATCATCGTACCTGGTACAGGACCACAATATGTGGTCTCTGTCCTCCTCATTTTCCCCGCATTCACACATACTCGATACATGTCTACCCAGTTCATGCAGTCACTTATGAAATATACCATGTCCCAGGAGCATCTGTGAAACTTGTTAATCAGGCACAACCAAGGTAGCCCTGAGCTAACTTCGTCAGCCTAGCGATCCTGCCACTCACGAATCGCAGCGGCCCAAATACCGCGTCTCCGTCGGCTCAACTCCTCACCAACCGCGGTCTTACGCGCCCCGTCAAGGTGACTAGCACGGACTACCTCCAGATCTGCAGACCAAGACAAATAGACATGTTCATGCACACGAATGTTTGTCCTGTGTGGGAATCGAACCCACGAGCGTTGGTGTCAAAGTCGCGTCCTTCACGACTGCGCCACCGAGTTCGTCGTTTTTTTCTTCTTTCTTTTCAATATAATACAATTAATTTTATTAGAAATGATTTATTATTATCATTTATAACTTCTGTGCCTACATGAACGTTCATCAACTACGATCAAAAGTATAATATCACTTATCTAGTGAAGTTCTATTCTAGTTCCTTTACAAGTGAACTGTAGTAGTTCTGTAGTGGACCTAGTCAGTAGTGTAACGACCCTGGAATTATCTGTAATTCAGTGGTATCTATCGCCCTTTTTGGACACCAGGTGTACATTGGCAGTCTTCCATGAAGTCAGGACTTGCCCAGTGGAGTAGGAAAGTACGAAAAGGCGCGATAGTACAGACCACAACTCAGGAGCGCACAGCTTCAGTACCACTGCCGGTATACCATCCGGCCCACTCGATTTATAAATGTCGAGAGAGAATAATGCCCGCCGGACATCTCGCTGGGTAATTGAGATTTCCGGCATTGAGCTACCGCACCACGGGATGGTAGGTGATACAGCTCCCCCGGCATTCATATTCGAGTTAGAAGCAAAGAGATTACCGAGTAAATCGGCTTTCTCCTTGGCGCTATGGGCCAAACTGCCATTCGGTTTTTCAGTGGTGGCATGGACGGTTGACAGAAATTTCCCTCAGCAGCTTTAGTGAGCGATCAGAAAGCACGGCTCCAATAGGGAAAGCTCGCAAGCTGCTCGCCAACTCTGCCGACGAAATCGAATTTTGCTCTAGCAACCACCCTTTTACTGGGCTGGCTATTTATGTGAATGCCTAATTTAGATTCACCAAGGTAAAATAACTGCATGATACACGACGTAAGTATTATAACTGAAATTAAGCTTATCCTAAGTAAAAAAAAAACAATTTACTAGAAACAACTGCATATAATGATACACCCAGTCATCACTAAAAACACGTCAACGTCATGATTGCCAAATCAGTTCGGTAACGCCTGATTTTTTATGTAGCTATATTTATATATTCAGATTTGCTTTCTTAAGCACATCGCTTACAAGTGTGGGCTTTTTTGTATTATCTTGTTTATTATCGTGTTAAGTACGGTGAGTAAGGTACTTCAAATTACATTTTCTAAGAACTTATCTGCGTGTGTTAATTCCAAATAGAAATTAGGTAAAAGTAATAGATTTAGTCTTTCGAGGATGTTCGTCTCTGATACTATAGAGTCTATATTTATAAACAAATAAGACTAAGAATGTTGGCGCACTGCGTTTATAAACAAATATCATTAAATAATGTTAGTGCACAACATTCTAAGATCAGTGATAGCCCAGTGGACAAAGAAGCGGCCTAGTGACCAACAGATTCTCGGTTAGAATCCTGGCATGTACCACAAAAATTGCGTTTTCGAAATTATGTACACTATTGTAATTATCACGTGCACGGCGGTGAAGGAAAAACATAGTGAGGAAACCGGCACGGCCAAGAAATACTATTTCGAAAGATGTGTGACCTTACCTAAGAATGATCTGGCTTGCGGCCTCTGGGTTGTGGTGGTCTGACGGCAGTCGCTGCATGTAAAAGTCAGTATCTCCGCCAAATCCTCGCGTTTAGGCAGCGGACCCCTCCACTCCTAATGGATTGGGAAACGGGATAACGCTAAGAAGACGGAAGTGCACAACATTCTTATAGTCTGGTTTTTCCTCTGGGTTTTGTAGGTCTGACGGCAGTTGCATAATGTAAAAATCATTGTCTTCGACAAATCAAAAAAAAAAGATGTAGTAATATTCAAAAATTTGGATGCAATACGCGTTCGTAGGGTTTCAGTTTTCCCCATGTACACACGGCGACAGATAATCAAATGTTGCCTTTTCTGTTGCGATATGAAATGCTCGGTATGTAGCTTGATCTGTCGTGATCTGTACGGAATCATAAGACTGGTGAAATGGATTATTTTGTTTTACAACGTCGGGAGGCATACAAGCATACGGCACACCTGATGTAAAGCGGTTACCGTAGCCTATAAACGATTGCAATACATTAAGTATGACTCGCGCGATGCCACCTCTAACGTTAACACAGCAACTCCATAGGAGCTTACTGGTGACCTCAGTGACGCAGGAACACAACAATCCTCTAGGGAGTTGATATTTGGCTGCGGTTTCCTGTGAGGTGGAGGTACTTCCCCAATCGGGCTGCTTTGATGCGCCCTACCTCTCTTAGAAATACACAGACATGTTCATGCACACAATTGTTTGCCCCGTGTGAGAATCGAACCCACGAGCGTCGGTGTCAAAGTAACGTAAGAGCGCGTTTCGCGACTGCGCCACCGAACTTGTAGATGGTTTCGTTGTTATTTATCGTACTGCATTAGTTACACTGTGTCCGGGCTAACCACGTCTCTGTATTTGAATAGGATCGTGTATAATGCCTTGTCAAAACAATGGAGTTAAAACCGCAGACTTGCTCGTTAGATACTGTTGTGTTGCCATTGCCTACTTTATCGAGCTGATTAAATTCCAAAGCTAAATGACGCCATCATCAACGTTTATTTGAATCTGGAATATATGTCTTTTTTACGCCGTGTCACAACATGCACATGAAGTCAAGCAAGACATTCGCAGTAATACTCTCTGGATTGGATAAATGTTATTTATAGCCCCACCTTTTTGAAGTTATACTTTTTTAGGCGCGTTTTAAAAAAAATATGAGAGTAAAATTTTAAGATGCGCGCGCATCACTGCAACGCAAAAGTAACAGGTTGAAGCTGCTATATAGATAGATAGATAATTAGTTTTATTTGTTATCAAATAGAAACACACCCAAATACAGAAACACAAGAAAAAGAAAAATCGCATATAGGTAACAATGACAACAGTAATGACAGCAAACATTTAAATCCTACTAATATTATAAATGCGAAAGTTTGTATGTATGGATGTTTGTTGCTCTTTCACGCTTAAATGGCTGAACGGATTTGAATGAAATTTGACACGTAGATATATTATGATCTGGATTAACACATAGGCTACGTTATTTGACTCCACGCGGGCGGAGCCGCGGGCAGCAGCTAGTATAAAATAAATTGTACAGTAGGCCCGAACGGTAGCAACTTGTGCGTCCCGTGTGTGTCGACAACAAAAAGGCCCTGACTCAGCAAAAAGCTGCGGAGTAACCACAGCGCGGATATTATGTCAGCACCTTTATCGCAACAGCATAACTACGAGTACATATGTTGCATAGCTACTCTCTCACGCTTTCATCTCTTATTTGTTAATTTTGTCCCAAACATGCACATACCGCAATAAAAACAATAGAAAAAACCGGCCAAGTGCGAGTCGGACTCGCGCACAAAGGGTTCCGTACCATTATCTATAAAAACGGCAAAAAAAATATGTTTGTTGTATAAGAAATATTTGTTTTATTTTAATTTAATTGTTTATTTTAAAAGTGAATATATTACTAAATATTCTGTGAATATATCAAGCGTCTGCCTGTTGCCGTTATCAATATCGAGCAAAAACGAGCAAAAAAATCATGTTTGTTGTATGGGAGCCCCCTTAAATATTTATTTTATTCTGTATTTCAGTATTTGTTGTTATAGCCGCAACATAAATACATCATCTGTGAAAATTTAAACTCTAACTATCACGGTTCTTGAGATACAGCCTGGTGACGGACGGACGGACGGACAGCGGAGTCTCAGTAATAGGGTGCCGTTTTACCCTTTGGGTACGGAACCCTAAAAAAAGAAAAGAAACCTATAGCATTGACCACGCACGAGAAAACAGTGGTTCTCTTGGTTCCACACAATCCCGACAATCGCTATCACCGCACCGCTCATCCAGACATGAGACGGCAAAGTACAGCCACCAAGTTACGCCGTTCTTTGTTCTTCCAATAGAAAGGCTTTCTAACATTTTTTGAAACTGAATTTCGACTAAATGTTTCACGGTATTACTGGTAGATGACGCTTTAGTTAAAAATGTATAACATTTGTGCTTGACATTTGACTTGTATGTAATACATTCCATAAACATCGCCGCTATTGCTTGAAAGACGTTTTCTAATTTTACTCCAATAACCCTTCTTATAAATGAAAATATTATTATTTAATATAATTAATACCAAATATTATTAAATTATTAATGTTAAATATTTATTTAATGATGCCAAAGTAAAGTATAACTTCTCACGCGCGTACATAAAGTACATGCACCCATTTTTTTCTGTTTTTTAGAAGTGATACTTGTTTAGGCACGTTGGGCACTTTTGGGATTGGGAAAACGCTGACTGTAATGCACTGTCTTGATAATCTAAATATAGTGTATACAAATTCGTGAAGCTAGTTTTCACTTCTGACGTGCACTTCTACGACTGACCAAATTTTTTTATGCATCGCCGGGAGACGTACAATCACAAGGCCCGTCTGATGAAAATCGGTTACCGTAGCCTATGAACGCTATACATCAGGTGGACCATATGTTTGTACGCCTTCCGACGTTGTATAAAAAAAGACGTTTAACTAACTTAACAAAAGGTCTGAGTCTCTCTCTGGAAGTCTGACGGCGGTCACTCTATGTAGAATTCATTATCTTCGGCAAATTCTTAAGACCATTAGACCAATAGCCGGCACAGCGGTAATCACAGATCTGGTTCTCATTGACGCTTTCCATCAGGCGTAATGAAGATATTTTGGCAGATCACATTAAAAAAAAACTTAGGTGGTCTTTCGAAATATTATTTCCCGAACGTGCGTGTTTCCTCACGATGTTTGCCTTCAATGCCGAAGAAGTGATATTTACATATATGTACATAAAACACAAATTTTGTGATACATGCCGACGCTAGGATTCGAACCAGGTTCTTTATCCACTGGGCTATCACGCTCAGTTAAAGTGTGATAGCACATTCTAAGTGAGCTATCTGTCTATAACTTCACGACAAATCCCTTACGAGGTAGGCAGAGACAACCGAGCGCCGTGACTCGAACCTTACATACCTCATTCGTTTCTTTAACATTCATAGCTCTTTTCATGCACGCTCGCCGGTTTGCAGGGCTCCTGACATCGCCTTCTGATAGAACACGACCAATTTGATCTTGGTAGGTAAGTCTTGGCCTTCCTCCGCTCCCACACCCTTCCTCTTTTGCAGTGTATATCTGTATGTATGTATAGGGTCCGTCACTCGAAGTGTTACCAACTTCATGCTGCTTCTATTTTCAAAATAATAATGATAGCGCGCCCAATATTGGTGAAACGTCAGTTTGTTTCATTGTTTTAAAGTGGGCAAAAATAGCGGGAACTAAGTTGAATTTTAAAATAAATTTTCGCAATGGATATTAAACGTAGCTATGTGATCGCTTTGCACTTGGCTGGAAAATCACAACCAGCTATTGTTAGAGAGCTCCGACAACTACGTGTGAACAAAATGTTTGTGTATCGGACCATTAAGCGTTATAACGAAACTGGGAGCATTGCTAAACGACATGGAGGTGGTCATCCGAAAACCGCAACATCACGTAATATGATTCGAAAGGTGAAGGCTCGAATTCAAAGAAATCCTCGTCAGAGTGCAGGTGAATTGGCGAAAAGTCTGAAAGTATCCGACTCAAGCATTCGCCGTATACTAAAAAAAGAACTCCAACTGAAGCCCTACAAGATCCAAAAAGTACAACATCTTACTTCAACTCAGAAGATAGCCCGGCTACAAAGAGCTCGAGCACTGAAAGCCTTACACGAACGTGGCGAGCTGGAAAACATTGTTTTTTCTGATGAAAAAATTTTCACCGTCCAGCAGTACGTCAACAAGCAAAATGATCGTGTTTGGCTACAGGGCAAGTCAAACGATAATTTGGATGACAGAATTGCCGTTCGTAAGCAAGCGCCTGCTTCGGTTATGGTCTGGGCCGCAGTGACCTCAAATGGTCGGTCGCCACTCGTGTTTATCGAGAAGGGCGTCAAAGTCAACCAGCAAGTGTACCAGCAAAAAGTGCTAAATGATGCTCTCATACCGTGGACACGTAAGCAATTCGGTACAAACAGCTGGACATTTCAACAAGACTCAGCACCGTCCCACAAAGCTCGCATGACACAAATTTTTTTAGAGAACCACGTTCCTCGGTTCATTTCCTCACAACAGTGGCCTCCTTACTCGCCAGACTTGAATCCAATGGACTTCTCGGTGTGGTCTATTTTGGAGGCTGCTGTGTCAACAAAAAGGTATGAAAGTGTGGACACGCTCAAGGCAGCGCTTCGTCGGGAATGGAAAAGAATACCGCAAACCCATCTTCGTGCGGCCTGCGATGCATTCGTTGGAAGACTCGAGGCCGTAATCCGTGCCAAAGGAGGTCATATCGAACAATAATGATGATTTTCATAAAATTTAATGTTTTTTTTACAATTTTCTTTCAATTTTTAATAAATCTTACTTTGAATAACTAAATAACATCATTTAAAATTGGTAACACTTCGAGTGACGGACCCTGTATGTATATCTTCACGCCAAGTCCCTTGCGGGGTAGGCAGAGAGAACCGAGCACCATAAGACGCGGTCCTTACATACTTCACTCGCTTCTGTGACATTCATAGCTCTTTTCATGCACGCTCGCCGGTTCCTGGGGCTCCTGACATCACCTTCTGATAAAACACGACCAATTTGGTCATGGTAGGTTAGTCTCGGTCTTCCTCGGCTCCTACATCCTTCCACTTTTGCATTGTATATCTGTTTCGTCATTCTTTCGTCCCGCATTCTTTCTACATATCCGAACCAGCGGAGCATGCCCTTTCTTATCTTAACACCGACACTCTCTTTGGGATCAACTCTTTCTCTCACGTCTTCAGCAAGCGTTATGCCACAAATTTTGCGCAATGCTCTCATCTCGACAGCATTTATTCTACTTTCATGCTCCCTCTGCCATACCCAGCTCTCACTTCCATAAGTTAGCGTTGGGATTAGCATTTGCATGCAGTGTATATCTGCTTCGTCATTCTTTCATCCTGCATTCTTTCTACATATCCGAACCAACGGAGCATGCCTCTTCTTATTTTAACATCGACGCTCTCTTTCAGACCAACTCTGCTTCTAACCTCGATTGCGAATATGGTATTCTAAGTGATTAGGATTTAAATGGAATACCGCTCCGAAGAAGAAGAGATAAACACAACATACACTCTCAGTAAAATCATCTAGTTATATACCAATATGCTAAAAGTATAATCGAAATAATTAAGTAGAATCAAAATATTAAGTTTGCAGGACTTTAGTAAGTCATGAACTTATTAACTTAGAGAAGACTGTAGACATAGACAAAAGCCGTCAACTGCGACTCCGACTCGCATACCGTGGGTTCCGTAAAAAAAAATTTTCGCAAATTATTTTTGCATATAATTTTTTTTTTTTGTGAGTACATAACTAAAAATTTACAGTTTTCTTCTTTATTGCTTCTTACCAGATTTAATTCTAGATCAACGGAAAGTATACTATTGGTTTTGTTTCCCTTACGAGTGTCAAAATATGCGCATAAACGAGGCATAAACAGCCGTATCTTTTGATTGCGTTGACTTAGAAATTTGATTTTTCGCTACTCGAAGAAATGCAGACCTGAGTATTTGATATTAATTTCAGCTTGATAACTCAACCCGTCCTAGAGAAAAATGGTTTTGACAGACAGATGGACAACACACTGATCCTATATGGGTTCCGTTTTTCCTTTTTTAGGTACCGAACCCTAAAAAGCGTTGAAGAGTCGTTACTTAAGTAAATGTTATTCTAACTTGGATGAATTTTATAATGAAACTAATTGAATGTAATAATTTAATTTGATCTGTGCTATTTAATTTGGGATCTAACATTGTTATTTCAATGGAAGTAAATTGTAATTGTAAAAATAATAAGAAAAATATATATTTTGGAGTCCTCTCTGCGCAACCCACAAGGGACTTGATGTTAGGGTATGGTGACACTTCGCAGTGACATTTCTTCACGTTAGAATTAAAAAAAGCCGTTAAGTGCGAGACCGGCTCGCGGACCGAGGGTTCCGTAAAAAAAATATTCGTAAATAATGTTAGCAAACATTTTTTTTTTTTGATGACAGGTTATTACGAAGGATAAGCATGCTCCGTTGGTTCGGATATGTATCGGAAAGAATTACGAAACAGGACGCGAAAGTAAAAGGATGTAGAAGCCGAGGAAGGCTGAGACTTACCTACCATGACCAAATTGGACATGTATTATCAGAAGGTGATGTCAGGAGCCTTAGGAACCGGCGATACGAGAAGAGCTATGAATGTTTAAGAAACGAGTGATGTGTGTAAACACCGGGTCTAGCGAAACTGCAAGGAATTTGACGTGGCGTTATGGATATATAAATAGTTATTGCCCTTTCCTCTATCTACTCCATAAGGGAACGGGTCTTAAGACATAGTTTCTTTTTATACAAGGTCGAGAGGTATACAAGCACACGGCCTACCTGATGTAATCACCGGATGTGGTTACCGTAGCCAATGAACTCTAGCAATACATTAAGTATCGCGATGCCACCTCTGCTGCTAACAGTAACTCTTTAGGAATTTACTCGTAACTTCAATCACTCCCTGGAACATAACAACCCATCAGGGAATTATTATTTGGCTATGGTTTTCTGTGAGGCGGACATACTTTACTTCTCCAGCCAGACAGCTGTGATGCCTGTGCCCTGTTGCTGACAGATCCGGGGCACCACACCAACGCGGCCGATGGCATTTCGCGGGGTTGTTTAGTGGGTATACCGTCGGACAGCCGACGGGGAGTCCCACACTACCACCGGAGGCCACCCAGGCACCGGTGGTGTGCGTAACGCATTTTTCCCCGCGTCAAAAAAAAAAAAAAAAAAGGCAGCTGTGATTCCTGTCTTAAAAACACCAAGACCAACAGATATGTTCATACACAAATGTTTGTCTTCTATGGAAATTAAACCCACAAGCCCTGGTGTCAAATCAGCGTTATTAGTCACTGCGCCACTGAGCCGTTCATATACCTTAATCCGTCCAAATGTTGGCACCCACCCAATTATTGGTATCCTTACATATATACTCAAATAATAATATGACAATACTTAAGACTTCGACGAGCTCGGTGGCGCAATGGTGAAACGCTTGTTCGCTACTTTCACACCAACGCTCGTGGGTTCGATTCCCACACAGGACAAACATTTGTGTGCATGAACATGTCTGTTTGTATTGGTCTGGGTATTTTCCATTTATAATAAGTATGTATTTACAAAAAAAAAATGTATTTACGTATGTATATCAGTTGTCTAGTACCCATAACACAAGCTTCGTTTACTTTGGGGTAGGTGGCGCTGTGTAATTTGTCCGACAATATTTATTTATTTATTATTACTTATTCATCTTCTACCGATACGGAGAAAGACAGAGATATTATACATAGTCTGAGTATCTGTTTGTTATCAAAACATCCAATATATTCCGTGTGCAAATATCAATAGAATATTCATCCCTTCTCCCCGACGTAACAAGGCAAACCTAAATAAATGCTAATAACCGGGCAATCATGCTAATACAATATGGCTAGTTTGTGGTTCAAGTCATTTGAACTGAGCGGTTTGATATTTGATGAGCATTTGGACATTTACGTATGTAGTTTTTAGCGATTCCTGTTTCTAAAGTTTGTGTGTTCCTTTTAGGAGCAGCTTTTATCCGTCTACCTATTTCGTGCCTAACAAACATATTTCAAAATATTACAAATCAATACCGAATATGATTGCAAGCAGACTGGACTGTCGATATGTAAACCATTGCTGCGCTATATCAAAAGAAGCGGTGCAGGAATGGCCAATGTGAATGTAGTATGATTTTAAATCTAATTCCTAATAACATAGTGCTTAAGATTATACCCACATCTTAGTTAATTGCAATAAAATTTCATTCATTTATTCATTCAATATCTATTTAGTATTCATAGTTTAGAAAAAAAATTTTTTTTTAGTTTAGAAAAATATTTTTTGTTTAGTAACGCTACTTTGATACAAATGTTCAATTCACACACACGACAAACATTTCTGTGCATGAAAAAGTATGTATGTCTTGGTATATGTGTTCGGTAAATCCTTTTACAATTTGGTACCGGAACAAGCTGTTGGTTAACTTGAAAAACATTCCACTCCTATGCAAAGTAACAGCTGTGTAAAACGTACAAATTTGCTAGTACATAAATAGTTATAAATAATATGTTTATTTTACAAATAAATTATTTAATTCATAACAAAAATTGCAAAATAATAGATGATAATATTGAAAACCTTACAATTTTAAGTATCAACATGTAGAATATTGAAAAAACGGTACCGCCATATGTTGTATAAAATACCTTGATAATGCCGTAAAGGCGAAACAGGTCGGTAAAAATAATTATTAAATAAAATTGTGAAGTGGAATCTGTACAAGTGCAAGTATTACCATTAACGAGATGTCTTCAAAATTCCACCAAGCGCCTACAATCAACAGTATCAACATAAATTGTAAAAAAAAAATTATTTTTTTTTTAAATTTAGAAAGAAAGAAAGAAAATTATTTATTCGGTGACTTAAATACACACATCAAAAGTGTCTAGGGATCAACATATATTTTTGCAATAACTTTTCTCCTGATTGATATTAATTAAAATTTTCTTTAAGGATTCATCAAATAAAGTGTTTTCGTTTGTCTACAGTAACGATAAACCAAGTCACCTTTGCATTAATAAAGAAATTTGCCATTTTCATAATAAAGGGATTTTTGACATTTGAACCACTAACATTAAAGTTCGAAAAAAAGACTGAAATAACAGTTTTCTTTAAAATTTTATTGGGTAACTTAAACAATTAATAATCCGTGTTTCTACCGCGAACACTAACAACACAAGAACATCGGTTTGGCATACTCAAAATGAGTTCATCCAAATCACGCTGTGGAATGGCCGCCCATGTTCGTTGCAACAACAAAAAAACGGTCTTCTTGCGACTGGATACCCTCCATATTCGGCAGAGCTCTTCTCTGTAGCATATCCCATGCATGCTCAATCGGGTTCAAGTCTGGCGACTGAGCAGGCCAGGGCATGACATTGATGTTAGCTGCGGCGAGAGTCTGTCTTACAACTCTTGCGGTGTGCGGTCGTGCATTATCATGCATTAACTGAAATAAGGGACCGATTTGCACTTGTAGAGGAACGATCCACTCAGCATATGTCGCCACGTCCTCGTGAGACGGTACGACGCTGGTCTTTTTTATTTTATTTAAATTTATCACTGAAGCAGATTTAGAAAGAAAGAAAAATGTTCATTGTCGGAAATTGACGCGTATCTGTTAGATACTTGTTTGTAATTTTATTTGATTTTCATTTGTTGCAGCGTATTCAAGCCGCACATATGCATAGATTATGCAATTTTTCGTTAGAATACAATTTAATTCCCAAGTTAATCTTTCACGTTTTTGTTAACTAAGTGATTTGATAACACGAGAATTCCAGTAGATAATAATAATTTGAAGCGCCAGATATTTCTGAATTCATGCATTGTAGAAAGTTTACGTTTTATAATTATCGGTATTCTCTTCACTATTTATTTTATATGAGAAAATGGTATATGATACTGTAAATGACTGTGTGACATATTAAAACCTCAATTCCGATTAAAAACGCTCGCTATCATGATAAACTTTGTATGTGACAGTATCATCAAACTTTAATGAAATGTTAGGCTTACATACATAATTCGATATTTATTTAGAAGTCCGTTTTTAACTTACACCACAGGCAAAGTAATGACGATGTGCACGTGTGGCGAGGGATCTAGAAATTAGTATTCATCGGTGGGTCCATAATATCTAAAGCAAGTGCAACCCAACTATACCGCTATAAACAGGATTTATATCAGACTGTTTTAAACTTCGTCATTATACATTATTATTTTATTTCTGAAGGATTGTATTACGGCAGGTTTTTTAAACCGCATCATTGCAAGGACTTATAATAAGCCATTCATTCATTCATCAATAAGTCATTCATTATGTAAGATTGATTTACAGCGCCTTTTTTCAACTTCTCTATTGCAAGTCATTTTATGTCAACAGGATTGTTTTACGCCAAGCTTTTCAAACTACTTCATAGCAAGAATTTTATCATTTTATTCCTGTAGAATTATTATACGGCAGGTTTTTATAATAATAATAATAATAAATCTTTATTTCAGGCAATACAGTCCATATTTTGTTAGTGACTTAGTAACAATTTTTGCCTAGAATTAAGTTAGTACTGCTAGTATTCACAATTGAAATAAATTAAAATTAAATCAATACCTACTTAGGCCCAGCGCAACCTCAACCCAATGTCTTTGGATGGAGCAGTCTGGTCTACAAGCAATCATTTTCAGGATGCTATTGTCGCTGTTACGTAGACGTTGTAGCAGAGATGACACTTTTTTACGCATGATGGCATGAAAGCCATCAGTACGGCTATCAGAAAACATTTTAGATGCGCTACAACGCTTCGGCAGCCCCAACAGCATCCTGAAAGCGTTGTTATATTGGACTCGTAGGGCGCTGTAGGCTCGACGTGTGTAGGTCACCCACAGGCCACTCGTGTAAAATGACTGACAGAATGCCTTGAAGAGAGTCACCTTGACATCCCCAGTACATCGAGCAAACCTGCGAGCAAGCATATTGCTCCTCACCGCCAACGCCCTACGCTCCCTCTCTATGTCACAGTCATCCCTTAGATCACTTGTTACAATGTGTCCGAGGTAACAAAATCTCTCTACTTCCTCTATTGCCACATTGTTGATAAACATAGGAGGCACACGGCGAGGTGACTGCTTAGGTGCCTTAAAAAAAAGTAACTTACTTTTTGCAGAATTGTATTTTAGACCATGTGCCTCCGCATATGCCTCACATGTTCGTAACATCTCTCTTAGCCCTGCAATCGTAGGACTGAGCAGCACCATATCATCCGCATAACATAAATTATTCATACAAGTTCCATCAATGTAACAGCCAACATGCATGCTGCTCAGCCTCTCGACAAGGAGATTTATATAAAGGTTAAAAAGCAGGGGTGAACTTAATCCTCCCTGTCTCACACCACATTCCAACCTATACTGATCCGACAGTGTATCACCCCATCTCACCTGGTTCTTCTGGTTAGAGTACCAGTACCTGAGAAGAGACACAAATTCCATAGGCACACCCGTCGATTTCATCTTATCCCATAGTACGTCATAGGCGACGAGGTCAAATGCTCTAGACAGATCCAGGAAGCATGCATATAATGACGTCCCCCTGGTAGTGTAATACCTGACAGTATGTTTCACGCTAAAGATGGCACTCTCAGTTGACACTCCTGCTTTAAGTCCAAATTGAGCATCGTGTATGTGAATATAATTGGTGAGACAACCATTTAACACACTGTCAAATACCTTTGCTACAATGGTGGCAAGTGAGATGGGCCGATAGTTGTTCAGGTCAGATGTGTCACTCGTCTTATTCTTAACTATAGGGACAACGATAGTCCGCATTATAGTCTCCGGTAGATATGAGTGACCCAAGCAGAGGCTGAAAAATAGTGCGAGTACTCTTGGAAGATGAACCCCAGCGCATTTGAGATGTTCAATGCTGAGACCATCATGACCCGGCGACTTCCCATGTTGCATTTTATTAATTATTGCAGCTACATCTCTAGCAGATATAATAGAACTCCGCCGTGCCCCAATGATCCCACCATCAGTCCCACATGGTGAACCTAAGGGTGACCTTACAGTGAAATGCTTTTTAAAGGCATTGGCAATGTCCCCATGATCAGATACTCCACCGACACTCACAGGTAGACTTGGCCGCACATTCATTTTATAAGTGTTTTTCCAAAAGCTTTTAAAATTTTTCAAAGAGTGATCAGAAGCAAGACGATCCATCTTAAATTGTTCCTGTCTGTTTTGACACCACTTTAATTTAGATTTAAAATGTCTTCTCGCCTCTGACATCTCCTCAAAAATACGACCACTTGATGGTCGCCCAGCTAAAATTCACAAATTAAACTTAAAACGAGCTTCTTTATGTGGGCCCGCTACATGCTTATTCCATCCTAGGACACCGCCCCTACCCCTTTTACAATTTTACACATGTGATTGGATCGCTGCATGAGTCATTGCATTTATAATAGTATTATATAAATTATCCAGTACTAGATGATGTTCTTGATTGTTGCAAAACCTATCACAACACTCTGATAATTCACGAGGAAAGTCTATCAATCTTAATTCCTTATTACAGAGCTCATGATAAAGATGAATTTGTTGTGACTGTCTTTCACCCCAAAAAACACGATTCACTAGATGATTATTTGCCTTTGGTGCAGTAAATTTAGGCTTAAGTTTATTTAAGTTACATTCAACTACCAGTGGGTAGTGGTCTGACCAGTACATATCATGTTGAACTACTATGTT
This sequence comes from Pyralis farinalis, assembly GCA_947507595.1. NCBI lineage: Eukaryota > Metazoa > Arthropoda > Insecta > Lepidoptera > Pyralidae > Pyralis > Pyralis farinalis. Next base: position 36,937,732 of record OX382264.1, on the reverse strand, counting down.
AATAACCGTATCATACGCCGACTTGGTAACTATGCAATGATCCAGCCATCTTTTACATCCGTGAGCCTCACTCAGGAAGGTATGAGTATTTTATCACACATATTTACATCAGCACATAGCCAACTCTGTTCAGTACAAAAATCCAACAGCTCACTATAAAACAATTCATTGGGATGTGCGTTGAAGTCACCCAGCATATAAAATGCCTCTACGCCATTGTTTTCTTCCACTTCTACAATAGATCTAATTTTACCAAGACACTCGCTAAACTCTATCAAATTATCACGTGAGTTAGTCGGCATGTAAATACTAAAAATAACTACAGTTCGATTACTTACAGTTATCTTGATAGCACACATCCGCACATTGTTACACTCAATAACAGAGACCGTTTCAAAAGCACTTTTGCGATACAATAATGCTACTCCACCATGAGGCCTTCCAGAGATCAGACCTGCTGCTGTGTCAACCGCAGAGGTGCCAGTGAATCCAAAATCATCATTTATTGTAGCAAGTAGTGGCAGATCATGTAACAACAACCAGATTTCTTGCAAGGCCACCACATCGGCCGATTTGCACAGTGTTCTTACATCCTCTATTGACCTTTTGATCGACTTGCAATTGAAACTGATAATTTTACTATACTTATCCATTTGTATTTTTTGAGTTCCTCATATTCACGTCTCCTCGCTTTTCGTGAAAATCTATAAAACGCCTGAACGATATGCCTGAAGGCCACAGCTTATCATCTAAGAATGAATCTATTTTGTACTTAGTTACAAAAAGCTTGAAGGCGTTGTAGTCTCGTTGTTGTCTCATCTTGATTTTCACCAAGGAAACTTTTTCACGAGTTTTCTCATAAATGTAATTGACAATATCGTCCTCGGACACATCTCTGTGCACATTAGATATAAATAACGGTATAAAAATAATAATAATTTTACTTGTGGAAGGATTGATAATTTCTATAGAATTGTTTCACAGCTGATTTTTTAAACTTAGCTACTGTAAGAACTTTATAGTTACGTTCCTATATTATTATTATCTTTAATGTTCAAAGTCAAATTTGGTTATCTTTTTGACTCTGCTGACAAGAAGACTCCCCAATATATTAGTGTATCTATTTTCTCATTTTATATTTTTTCAATTAAGTGTTACAATATTAAAATATTTGTCTGTGTTATTATGGCTCTCACACAGCATAGCAAATTTCAGTAATATACACACACACATCATACACATCTCCCATCAACTATTACAATTAACAAGGCAGGACCTGCACCTTGTAACAGGGGGGAACACCGGACATAACTTTTTAACAAACACCTTTCTACTATAGGTGTGACCGCTGTGCAGGCCATACCTGACGGATGATAAAACGGCCGCCCATGCCTTGCTGTATTGCTGAGGTGGCAACTCAACGGACTGCCATCCTTGGGAACCCAAGTAATTTGCCAGAGGCTTGCAGCAACATCAAGAAGCTGCGGGATTTTCTGCAGGAACTCAACTGGCAGTAGAAGCAGCGGATTAAAGAACACATTAGCACGCAAAAAGGGCTCGGAATCAAGCAACAAGTAATGCTGATTATGTGTACAGATTTGAATCGTTAGGTTTGGATCAAGCTACGACGCTATGCCTGGTCCATATGCAGATAAGAGAGTGAATGTAATCCAATTTTATACGTATGCACGAAATGAATGCATATTGTGGCTAACACTTTATCCCATCATAATGACGTTCATACGTGTAAGTGGAGACAGATTGAATAAAAAAGTATGATCGATTTAATTTTGAAAGATGACCGACTCCAATATAACATTAGGGATATAATAGTGTATACCACTTTTGGAGACTATGAAAGGACAAAGAATGAAAAATAGAAAGATGAAAAGGTTATGAGTGTAGTTCTACGTCTAGTTACTGAGAGATAAACGCGAGTCTTACTTGCAAATCCCACTGTAATGTGGATGAATGCTATGAGGTTGTTGAATAGCCTCTATACCTCAGTGCCGGAAGACTGTTTCATTACAAGGTGAAGGTGAAAAAGTGTTAGAACGGTGGAGTGAATACTTTGGAGACGTGTATGATAATGTCCAGAATGCTGACACCATGAGTGAGCGAGCATATGATTAACTCTGTGGTGTCTACGCCTGACGACGGTACGGTTAGGGATATGGATGAAGTTGAGTTGTTGATACGAAGCCTGTCAAATGGAGAGTCAACAGGAATAGTTATAGTTGCAGCTGAGATGGTCAAGCTTGGTGACACTAGAATGATTTCTTTATGCAGACGATACTGTGCTAATAGGAGACACACGATTTGAACTGCAAACACCAGTCACAATGATGAAAGACAATTGTATGGAGAACGATTTACAAATGAATTTGAAGAAAACAAAGACAATAGTATTTGAAAGAGAAGAACATGTTACATATTATCTTAAACTATATCCAATGCCAAATTGTATGATGATACAACTATTAAGTCTGAATCAAGCTTCTGTGGATTCCAATACATGAACAGGCCGACCAAATGAAATCATATTAATATTAGTTAGTAATTATCAAGGTATAGTGAAAGTATGAATATTGAAATGCCGAAGGATAGGTATCATCTATATTCATTTGTAGATAGCATAAACTGCATAACATATGCATAACACTACATTAATCATTTCAATCTTAAAACATTGTAGAGTGATTCTACTCAAAGCTAAAAGTCATAATATCAAAGTTAGGTTATATCTGCAACATGACTAAATGTTCAACTCCGATGCCTCTTAAACTAAATACACTTCTCGTGTGAAGCAAATTTCATGCATAAAATTATTGAAAGCGCCTGCACGAGACACACAGCTACCTGACAAATTGACTCTACTTAAAGTTATAAGCGATAGCGATTCATGTTAACTATTCAAGTTTATAAAACAAATGAATTGTATGTTGGTAAAAAGATACAAACGCGCAAGTTTCGTCAGGAAAGTTCTGAAATAGTTATGCCAGATAAGAAAACGCAATGTACTCGTTATGCTACATCACATTATTCGGAGACACGTCATAGACAAACTGAATTCAATAGGCGTATATATTCTATATGATTTATCAGGTACTGTGAGGAATCAACGGATTTACGCGGCAGAAAACCAATTGTTACATAAGCAGACATGTCTACGGTACAAAGTACGCATGCGGTACGGCGGCGCGGCGTCTTTTTTTATGTTGTACCTACGATCAGCGGTGAATGTCAGTGCGCTGACATACAAGGATATGACATTCAGATGATTCATACCATCCGAATGAATTCACTGAAACAATAATGAACCATAGATACTACTACTACTACTACTAATCTCCATTAAAAAAATATCATTCGGACTTTGAAAGCACTTCCACGTATATTCCACATTGTTATTATTTTTCTTTGTTTACATTTTTGTTTTCATATTGCATATATATAAATATTCTTTGCCTGAAAAGGAGTAACGAAAGACAAGTCGCTAATATGGGTATATTTAATTGACGCTTTAACTTTAAAACTTGCACCACCGGCTAGAAATCGACGGCTCAACAGCGGCCCCGCCGTTTGACTTTGCTGTTGATATTGAAATGAAGCTGAAATTAATATGTACTCAGTGACGCGACACGATACAATCGAGTACGGGCACAAAGTTTCATCATATGCATGCGTGCATGCGTGCATATGGCGAGGCACTAACATCCTACTAATATTATAAATGCGAAAGTTTGTATGTATGGATGTTTGTTGCTCTTTCACGCTTAAACGGCTGAACGGATTTGAATGAAATTTGGCACGTAGATAGTTTATGATCTAGATTAACACATAGGCTACGTTATTTGACTCCACGCGAGCGGAGCCGCGGGCAGCAGCTAGTTATTAATAACTATATAACGGAAAATATGCATATAGGCACTCAAAAATGTACGGACGGTGCATTTGCGTTTTAATCACTGCCATTCTAGAAGTTTTGATTTAAATTATGAACTTCGTGAGAAGCTGGAGAAGAAAGTAGGTGACGAAGAATTGCAAGTCATAGCAGAAGAAGATTCTTCTCAAACTAAATATAACATCAGTCTTTAATGTAGGTAATAAAAGGATACTTGACGAGCTCGGTGGCTCAGTCGTGAATGACGCGACTTTAACACCAATGTTCGTGGGTTCGATTCCCACACAAGGCAAACATTTGTGTGAACAAGTCTTTTTGTCTTGGTCTGGATGTTTTAAGAGAGGTAGGGTGCATCGAAGCAGCCCGTCTGGGGAAGTACCTCCACCTCACAGAAAACCGCAGCCAAATAAGAACTCTCTAGAGGGTTGTTGTGTTCCTGCGCGTGAGTGAAGTCACCAGCAAGCTCCCAAGGAGTTGCTGTGTAAACAGCAGAGAAGGTATCGCGCGAGTGATACTTAATATATTACAAGCGTTAATAGGCTACGGTACCCGCTTTATATCAGGTGGGCCGTATGCATGTATGCCTTCCGACATAGTATAAAAACAAAATACTAATTAATTTACTTCAAAATACGTTTCAGAAGCTAAACTAATTCAGCTATTTTTTTTTCAGTAACAAGTCACTGTATTAATAAAATATTCTTAGTATCTGTTCTTAGTAAGCCTTTGTTACATTTATTTAATCTATCATTGGCTCAGTCAACATATCCCAATGTACGGAAGCTATCCAGAGTTGCTCCCGTTCCAAATGGAGATGGCAATATGAATGTTTCTTCCTTTAGACCGATTGCAGTCCTTTCCGTTTTCGCTAAAATCTTTGAGATAATTCTAAACGTATTAATAACCAAATTAATCACCAGTTGCACAATAGTCAGCATGGGTTTCGCGGTGCTCGTTCCACCACTACTAATTTGATCGCGCATATGGACTATGTCTATTCTGAAATGGATAATCGTAGGCAGGTCGACACGGCCTACTTTGATTTTAAAAAGGCCTTCGATCTAGTCGACAATGATAATATTGCTGCAAAAATTAGCAATAATCGGATTTACTCCAAAGCTTCTACATTTTTTCTCATGGTACTTATAATCATCGTCAGTATGTACGTTTGAATGGTTATGTCAAAGTCAAAGTTATGACTCTGAAGATTACTTTACGAGATCGGGGGTGAGTCAGGGTAGTACCTTAGGTCCATTACTTTTCTTGATATTTATCAATGACCTACCTGGAGTGGTTTTAACATCCAAGTGTCTTCTGTTTGCGGATGACCTAAAATTGAGTTCAAGAATCGAAACTGAGGCTGATGTGGAGGCTTTCCAGAGGGATATTGATGCTCACTGAGTCAGGATAATCGTCTTCCTCTCAATAGCCATAAATGTAAAGTGATAACGTTTACGCGCAAACTAAAATCCATAATCACAAACTATGTATTATCGGAGGCTCCTATGGAAAGAGTAAATGACATTCGAGACTTGGGCTTAGAATTAGATTGTAAATTAGACTTCCATGCACACATAATCAAAATCTGTAAGTCAGCACATAGAACTCTAGGTTTTGTCATAAGGACAGCATCGCAGTTTGACAGTACACAGGTTGCAATAGTAATATACAACGCATACGTACGCAGTAAGCTCGAGTTTGGCACTGTGATCTGGGATCCGTATGAGGAGAAATATGTCCTCATGGTTGAAAAAATACGGAGGAAATTTGCTCGTTGGTTATATAACAAACAGTACGGGTACTATCCGTACCTATATCCGTCTCTATTCGTATCGGGCATGGTGGACTTGGAAACACTCAAATTCAGAAGGGCTATGCTTCGGGTTACGCATTATCTGTCTATAATTCGTAATAAAATAGACCGTCCCGCAATATTAGAGAAGGTCACCTTTTGGTCCCTAAGAATATACCGTGGGACTCTGAGGGACAAGCAGCACCGCGCCGCAGACCGCGTCTGCTCGCGCAACCCGCTGCGCGTGCTGAACGCGGTAGGCACGCGCCTACACATCGGGCACTGCGTACGATCGGGGACATACTTGCTCAGCACCACGAAATTGACTTATTTACAGATGGATTAGGACATTTATATAAAAAATTTAGGGAAATTTTATATGACATGTGAGCTTAACACTGCAACCGTAATTTATTTTATAATTTTATGTTTTTCTCAAACCTTATACTATTTTGAAATGATATTTTAATATTTTAGCTTAGCATAATAAATAGTTATAAGTAGACAATTATCTTGTAAGTGTTTTGGGTAGCACAGCACCTGTTAGCTTGTAAGGCAAGTATGTATTCAATAAATAAATAAATAAATAAAGAGTGGTAGGGCACATCAAAGCAGCCCGGCTGGGGGAGTACCTTCACCTCACAGAAAACCGCAGCCAAATAACAAATTCCCTAGAGGGTTGTTGTATTCCTGGGTGAGAGTGACGTCACCAGTAAGCTGTTAAGGAGTCGCTGTGTTAGCAGCAGAGGTGAATCGCTCGAGTGATACTCAATGTGTTACAAGCTTTCATAGGCTACGGTAACCGTTTCACACCACTGTATACGCGTATGCTCGGGAGGCATACGAGTACGTTGTATAAAAAAATCACTACCCCGTGGGTTGTACACCGACGCAAGTGGTATAAAGTCGATTATCTCGAACTCGCCAGCTTTCCATCATGTTCAACTTATTTTGACAGCTGTCTATAAAAAAGGCTACACATCTTGACCTACACTTTGTAAGATTTATCTTACTTACCTACTTACTTACTTTTCAAACCTAAGTGATCCATCAATCTCTTGGACATAACCTTAACCGAAACGAAAAACATTTTTCGCACCCTCCTATCCCTTGATCGACCACAGTAATAAGCTATGAACTCATGTTGAACTTTTATTGTCTTATGTACAGATATCTACAGATAAATAAAATTGGAATGTCTGTTTGTAATATTAAAATAACCGCTTTTTACTAAATGCATATGGATGTATACACGGTACATATACCAAAATGAATATTTATACAATTTTTGTCTGTCTGCCTGTCTGTTTGTTCCGGCTAATCTCTGAAACGGCTGGACCAATTTTGACGGGACTTTCACTGGCAGATAGCTGATGTAATAAGGAGTAACTTAGGCTACTTATATTTTGGGCATTTTATTTATTTTTAATAATATAAATAAGTAATATTCCACGCGGACGACGGGCGCAGCTAGTGTAATATACGATAAGACGAGAACCTTTGACACCTACGCTTATTATGAATCCGATTCCTACACAGGACATGTTTATCTGCATGGGCATGCATATTTTAGAGGCTGGACGTATCAAAGTAGCCCGAGATAGTACTTCCACCGCCCAGATAACCGCAACCAAATTACAAATTCAGTTGGAGAGACCGTCCCATTTGGTTGGACTTGTGTGAACAGAGAAAAATCGAAGTATGATTTGAATACAATTTACAGCAATAGATCTATCAGTCTTGCCAAGTCCCTATTTGATAATGAGCTTATTGGCCATGTGCACAAGGTTAGCGTTAGCTCTAAAAAAATACAGCCGCTTAAGTAAGCTCTAAAATACTTTTCATCTATGTAATTTTACTCTATGCTCTTAGCACTAGTAGGAAATGCTAACCAATTTCTACTTTAAAATCAGGCCTCGTGTGTTCAAATTCAAGTTCTTTACTTCGGTTTCGTGATGTACAAAGTAGTAAATGAATAGGATACAGACCACATGACATGGTCCTCGGTTCGGATCCTGGCGTGTACCACTTTCTATACGTACCACTAAATAAATAAATAAATAAATATTGTCGGACAAATTACACAGCGCCATCTAGCCCCAAAGTAAGCGAAGCTTGTGTTATGGGTACTAGACAACTGATAAACATACGTAAATTTTTTTTTTTTTTTTGTAAATACATACTTATTATACATAGAAAATACCCAGACCAATACAAACAGACATGTTCATGCACACAAATGTTTGTACTGTGTGGGAATCGAACCCACGAGCGTTGGTGTCAAAGTAGCGTTACAACGCGTTTCACCACTGCGCCACCGAGCTCGTCATATACGAGCAAATACGAGTCAAATACGAGCTCGGTGGCGCAGTGGTGAAACGCGCTGTTACGCTACTTTGACACCAACGCTCGTGGGTTCGATTCCCACACAGTACAAACATTTGTGTGCATGAACATGTCTGTTTGTATTGGTCTGGGTATTTTCTATGTATAATAAGTATGTATTTACAAAAAAAAAAAAAAAAAATATTTACGTATGTTTATCAGTTGTCTAGTACCCATAACACAAGCTTCGCTTACTTTGGGGCTAGATGGCGCTGTGTAATTTGTCCCACAATATTTATTTAAAAAAAAAAATGTATTTTCAGATTTATGTACATATTTGTAATCATCACTTGCTCGGCGGTGAAGGAAATCATCGTGAGGAAATCCGCACATCCGAGAAATTATATAGACGTATGACCTTACCTAAGAGAGGACTGGTTTCGCCAAATCATTAGGCTTTGGTAGCGGACCCCCACAATCTTGAAGGATTGGGAAACGGGATAATGCTAAGAAAAAGAAATTGTTCATAGTAGTTCCAATCAGTATGTACTATCTAACATGAACCCTGACAGGGCACACCGAACTTGTATCTAAATTTATTTATGTTATATTAAATTATAGTAATATTCATTCATTAGCATTCAATTATATTGTAATAGGTACATAGATCGTAATTTCTTTAAGATATTGTAGAAATTATTATCAAAATCTATTAAATAATTCATGTCAGTAATGAATATCTAATAAGTAATCTATTCTAGCCCTAATCGAGAAATTCTTTTGAGATAAAAATTTCTTTTCAATTTTCTTACAAATGAGTATATTTTATTCTCATTTTTAATATCGCGTTGGATTTTATTGTACCTAAACTTTATTTAATGAAACCTCGAGAGACATGCAAGCGTATGGCCCACCTGAAGAAAAACGCTAGCACTCATGTGGAGTGAAAGTGGAACAAATGTAGACGAAATTCTGCAAGCAAAGCTCTAAATTTGTAGCGTAACGCTTGCTAACCGCGTTCGCAATGATAATGTAAGAAAGTGAGTTGATCTGAAAGAGAGTGTCAGTGTTAAGATAGTATGCTCCATCGGTTCAGACATGTAACAAAAAGATAGGATAAAATAATGACGAAATAGATATGCAATGTGAAAGTGGAAGGACGGAGGAACCGAGGAAGACCACACTCACTTAACACGACCAAATTGGTCGTATTTCATCAGAAGGTGATATCACGAGCCCTAGTAACCGACAAGCATTCATGAAAAGAGCTATGACTGGTAAAGAAGCGTCTCTACCTACCCCGCAAGGGGACCTGTGGGCCAATTCTGCTAAATAACTGCAACTGCACGTTTACGCCTGTCACTTGAGTCGTGCAGGAATAGTGCAGTGCCGATAGGTGTATTCTACTAAAATTTCCTGCACTGCAACGGCGCTGGAACTACGCGTATGCTGCACTGCAACGGCACTGCAACTACGCTGCAACTGTGCGTATCCTGCAAGTAAACTACTTAAAACCTGAAATGTTACCATATTTCAATCTAATAAAACTGAATTTTTATTTAATGTTGACTCCTATAGTTTCACTATTGACCTTGGTTGCCGGAGTGGAGGTATTTCTAACCGAAAAGAAGCTTTACTTAATTATATTTATCCACAAACATCTCCCAAAACAAAGCAAATATAATTCACCGCCTCAGAATATTAATTTGACTTCGCAAAAGTTGCTCAAGAGTAACCTTAATAAAACTGCAAGTAAACTCCTTCAAAACATCTGTCACCGGTATACAAATGTCAAAACAATTTATCAGAATACGATTATATTGCAGGAAACGTGCAGTTGCAGTGCAGGTTTTTTAACAGAATAGCGATTCATTTACTGCAACATTCCTGCAACGTCGCTGCTGTCAGATCGTTTAACAGAATACCGAAACGTCAAAATGTACGCATTTTGACACACGCCGCGCTGCAGTGCAGTTGCAGTTTTTAGTAGAATCGGCCCACTGGCGTGATGATATACATAGTTCAACACTGCTTTTCTATTATACAATCAAATGAAAGCCAAGAAGAAGTTTCAGCCTCCCCCCTCTCTCCTCCATTGGCGTTGCATAATCTCGTACAATTCAATAACTTTAACATAAGATGTTTAACATAAGTGTCTTCTATCATTCGTTCAGCATCAATAATAATAAGGAATCTCAAACTTCATTCGCGGCAACATTTCCCGCCAATTTCCCATTTCATTACATGTATCAACAAACTTAAAAGCTAATATTTGATTTTCAGCTCGGAACACTGTCACTCCTCAATATCCGGCTATGAATTGAATCCTGGGCTCTGAGTTTGGACTGAGCGTGTATCTTCTATTGCGTTTTGCAACATTTCTTGATTGAAATCTTGTTTTCTGACAGATTTTTTATTACGTCTATCTATCTATCCATTCATGCGACGTCATTTACCGGTAGGCAGAGAGAACCGAACGCTACATAATTTGGTCCTTAAACATTTCACTCGCTTCTTTGACATTTATGTTTCTATTTTTGCACGCTGGTCGGTTCCTCGGCCCCTAGGTCCTTCTACTTTCGTGTTGTATATCTGTGTCGTCGAGTTTTGGGTATAAATTGAATCACCGGTTCTGAGCTTGAATTGACACTGTATCTTCTGATACGTTTTACTAGAACAGCCGTCTTGACTGAAATTCTGTTTTGTGACAGTTTGTTTTTATACAACGTCGGGAGGCGTACAAGCATACGGTCGCCTGATGTAAAACAGCTAACTTTTTATGTATAAATAGTGTCACACTTACGAGAGGTGAGAACTGGTGATCTGAGATACAGGCTCCGCCTAGTTTAGACACCAGTCTCACAAATTCCTATTTTTTAATTTCTTTGCGACTAAAATGTGTTCCATAGAATTAAGTTTATTATCACATAGGATTTTGTGAAATTAATAAACGTTTTTATTATTATTTATTATTAGTTGTCGTAGCCTATTAACTCAGTAATAGGGTTCCGTTTTACCCTTTGGGTACGGAACCCTAAAAATCACGTTTGTTGTATGGGAGCCCCCTAAATATTTATGTTATTCTATTTTTTAGTATTTGTTGTTATAGCGGCTACAGAAATACATCATCTGTGAAAATTTCAACTGTCTGACTATCACGGTTCGTGAGATACAGCCTGGTGACAGACGGATGGACGGACGGACGGGCGGACGGACAGCGAAGTCTCAGTAATACGGATACGGAACCCTAAAAAATAAAAAGAAAACTCTGAGGTAAGTGGTTTTCAATGTTCTGAAAACATTAATGCACTGTCAAACCTTCACATCACGCGTGTTATTTATGCAAAATTTGGTCCCAATGGTGGATGTATCACCATTACCTTAACGGAATGTGCAGACGCGTTATCGTAGTGAAAGAGATTACTTCTTCGACGATGTGTTGCGCGAACTTTTTCTGAGACCATAGGGAAGCAAGTGTTGAAGTTTCAATCTGTAGTCACTGCACATTGGTCTTCAAGCAACACTGTTGTGTAACGTCTAAATTAGCTGAAAAGAGAAGCAACTCTTTTTTTCTACCTTTAAAACCTTAAAGTCCGTACCTCATGTGAAATAATGAGTGTAAGTCCGAAAACATACTTTGCTTGCATGAGGAACTTCATCTATTCAATTTTATCATAATGGTAGAACTTTTCATTCTTTATTTTTAGGGTAGGTGGCTTAACACAAAAAGGAAAAATGGGCACCCTATACTATCACTTGGTTATCCGTCAATATGTCTTAGAAATTAGCAGCAGGAAAGAACAATCGCGAAATTTTAGGTCAAACAGTTTTGAGCGTCCATAATTTTCAAAATAATGAATGCAAATCAAATATTTTAAAACGAATTTTCAAATTAAATCTGGTATTTGCAAGAAGACACAAATACAGAAGAAAATCCATACAAAAATTACTCCGTGTTCCTGTTCACAAATAATAAACACGCTGTATCATTTTCTTAGTAACCTGTTGTGTTTTTGTAACATAAAGTTCGCAGACGAGAAGCTCAAAGAAGAAGTTCGGTCTCCATTTTCACCAACTGAGCTTCGCGTTCATATGACAGATATCTACTCACACACTAGTGCTGAACATCTCACCCTTTTTATAATCATGCACTTGATTTTAATATTGTCTATTTTTGCGAATTTTACCGACGAATGTACAGTATACGGAAAACTTTGAACATTTATGATGTGTAAATAACACTGTTAGGTTTATGATAAATAAATAAGAATAATGTGAACTACACACATCAAAAGTGTCTAGGGATCAAGCATTTTTATGCGGATTTCTTGAGATTGAGATGTGGCTTTGTAATAAAAAAATATATAAAATATATAAACGTATACGACACTGGAGAACCCCTGGACGCCAACAGCGATTAAAATCCTGCCAGGAAGTCCATCCTTATAGTGGTGGAACCATCATGGTATGGGCGGGTATTTGGATCGGCGGAAGAACTGAGTTGATTTGGATCAGAGGCAACCTCAACGCTCAAATTTATGCTGAGACGATTGTATCAGACGTCATCGTTCCTCTACAAGTGCAAATCGGTCCCTTATCTCAGTTAATGCATGATAATGCACGACCGCACACCGCAAGAGTTGTAAGACAGACTCTCGCCGCAGCTAACATCAATGTCATGCCCTGGCCTGCTCAGTCGCCAGACTTGAACCCGATTGAGCATGCATGGGATATGCTACAGAGAAGAGCTCTGCCGAATATGGAGGGTATCCAGTCGCAAGAAGACCTTTTTTTGTTGTTGCAACGAACATGGGCGGCCATTCCACAGCGTGATTTGGATGAACTCATTTTGAGTATGCCAAACCGATGTTCTTGTGTTGTTAGTGTTCGCGGTAGAAACACGGATTATTAATTGTTTAAGTTACCCAATAAAATTTTAAAGAAAACTGTTATTTCAGTCTTTTTTTCGAACTTTAATGTTAGTGGTTCAAATGTCAAAAATCCCTTTATTATGAAAATGGCAAATTTCTTTATTAAAGCAAAGCAAAGGTGACTTGGTTTATCGTTACTGTAGACAAACGAAAATACTTTATTTGATGAATCCTTAAAGAAAAATTTAATTAATATCAATCAGGAGAAAAGTTATTGCAAAAATATATGTTGATCCCTAGACACTTTTGATGTGTGTATATATACCTCCAGCTGGTACCCTACCACTAGCGTTTGCATGCTGTCGGCACTGTGACTTCACTGGTCGACTCTTTTTTTGACGAACTCGGTGGCTCAGACTCAGACTTTGTCACCAACGCTTGTGGGATCGATCCTCACACAAGGCAAACATTTGTGTGCATGAACATGTCTGTTGGTATTAGTCTGGATGTTTTAAGAGAGGTAGGGCACATCAAAGCAGCCCGTCTGAGAAAGCACCACCGAAAAAAACACAATAACAACTTCCTAGAGGGTTGAGTGAGGTCACCAGTAAGCTCCTAAGGAGTTGCTGTGTAAGCAGCAGAGGTGCCATCACGCATGTGATACTTAATATAATACAAGCGTTAATAGATTACAGTAAACGCTTTACATCAGGTGGGCAGTATGCGAGTTTTTTTTATACAACTTCGGGAGGCATACCTCCATAAGTTGTATAAAAAAAAACTTTACTTCAGTTGCAGTCGGTCGTCTTTGCGATAGCTTGTTGTTATGTCACATTTGTGTTTCGTCGTTTCTTCCAACCATAAAAAATAGAACCACTTTTGTCAATGTCAAGAAACATGCAGACTACCTTACTCACTCTCGGGAACATAACAACCCTCCAGTGAGTTGTTATTTGACTGCAAGTTCTGTGATGTGGAGGCACCTCCCCACACGAGACGCCTCGATGCGCATACGACCCAGACCAAGACATACAAACATACACATTCATGCACACAAATATTTGTCCGGTGTGAGAAACGAACTAACAAGGCAAGGACTTAAAGTAATTCTTGAGACCTCGATCGTAGGAGCAACGCCAACCGCAGCCTGTCTATAGATGGGTTTATCTATCTCGAGTTTCCCCGTGCTCGGAGGGCACGTTACGCCGTCGATCCTGCCTATTGTCGATAAATGACAGTCGTAAAGCTAAGACAGTGGCCCTTGGGTTGAAAACCACTGGCCTCCGCCAATCCCCAGTTGAGCAGCGTGGTGAAATATACTCTAAACCCCTTCTGCGTTGAGTTAGGGTTGATGTTGTGGATGTTACATGTCACCAAAATTATGTATATTTATATAACGTACCTGTGACATGCTTTATGTGATCTTCATATGCATATATATATGAATGAATAAACTTGAAACTCACTACTTTGAATAAATTAAAACATTTTCAAAGTAAAGCTGCCCTCCAACCAACTGAAATCCTACAACTTGATTCAACAATTATTTCTTAATTAATTCCTTTCGCAACGTTACGAACTTCCAACTGCTATGAAATTTAATTTAATTTCTGCAGTTTACAGACACGGTGGAACACAAGAACTTCACGTTAATTGTAGTGCGCGCCATTTCGTATAACTACAAAAGATCTATTTTTAAAGACAATAAGGTTTAATTGAGATAATTTTCATTTTACCTAAACATACATTCCAATTTTCTAATAAAATAATATTCAATTTCAATATATACGATGTAAAAACAATTTAGTGATCATTTATTTAATATTAGGGGTTCAAGTATGAAATTGCCGATTTGTACTGAAATATTAAAACTAGTTTTTAAGGTTTCGTACCCAAAGGGTAAAACGGACGTATTACTGAGACTCCGCTGTCTGTCCGTCTGTCACCAGGCTGTATCTCATGAATCGTGATAGTTAGACAGTTGAAGTTGCTTCGTGCGCGAGTCCAACTCGCACTTGGCCGGTTTTTTTAAAGAAAAGTTGCGTTTTGTTGATTTACATTTATAAGTTTTAGCTTCATGTCTATGAATCATCCAATAATAGAACTATCGCTCTGTTTTGAATTTTGTGATAAAGGCCTATCGACGATCTCGTTCTTTGTAGGTGTTCGTATGGGTAATGCAGGGCATGTGGAACTGGCTTTGTTATGGACGAAACATTAGGATAAACGATTTAAGATTTAACGGTTTTTAATATTAAATTCTATCATATTGCTCAAACAAATTTAAAAATCATTATTTGGTATACCTATGTTGTTCCCACCACAACATTTGGTATATCTAATACCAAATGGCAATGATTTTGATTTGATTCAAAAAGTTATCTAATGTGTTCAATCAAATTCATTAATAAAGTCATTTGTTAACAAAAAATTACGAAGACTTGACTTAGTGCTACTGTCCTCGGACTCAAATTTCAAGGTGTAATTAAATAACAGACTACAACACAACATATCTCGAAACAACAAGCTCTTGAAACTTTCATAATCTCATATCGAGCAGCTCCGAAGAACTCCAAGCTACATAAATTGCAGTTTTCAAAGTTACTACTAATTAATCCTATCAAAAATTTAAACATCTGAGTTTGTGGGAAACCTAATATGTTTTCTGATTAAATTGTAAACGTGTCAGAATTTAATTTAAAGGGTATGCTGAGATGCACAAGGCAAAATTGAATGGTGATGAAGGGCCAAATCAAAAGTACCCAAAACCGAAGAGCATGCATGAAGAGGTTGATAAGTGTGGAAGAAGCGAGGGGGGGGGGGGGGGGCACCTGGCATTCTATAGTCTCTGCCTACCCCAATGGGCAATGAATTTATTGACAAATTGCATCGGCGCTCTTAAGCAAAAGTGTGTACTATAAAACTGATAAGAAGGTTCTATTGATTGGTATCAATTTGTCATAGCTTTTATAAAGAATGCAATGCACGCGTATATATAAGCTATTTTTTTTTTCAGATAACGTTTTGCAACAGTCATGAATTATATTCCTATCGATATCAAAACTGAGTGGCTTTAGATCATACTCCGCCACGCTGGTTTCTTGTGGATTTGTATATTTAAAATTTATTAACCACAAAATCAGGGCCCAAGAGGAGAGAGAAATGTTAAAGCATTCTCTATCCCTTAGAGACAATCAGACATGCACAAATGCTGTTTACACATACTAGCACCGGAATTAAGCACTTTTTTTGGTATTCAACTTCGGAAGTCATACAAGCATACGGCCGACCTGATGTAAAGCGGTGTAGAGGATTCATAGGTATATCGGTATAGTGCATATGTTACTATGTGATTTATAATGTATGAAACTCAGTGGTCGATGCGCAGCGATGCATAGCGGTCGTGTGCACAAATAGAAGTACATCTCTATTTTATTTTACCAACCACTCCCGTTAAGGTGAAGTACAACCACTACCACCTTTACAGCAATTACCATGAACCTATGAACGCTTGTAATACATTTAGTATCACTCGCGCTATGCCTCCTCCACTGCTAAAACAGGAACACACAACAACACAACATACAATATGATATATTTTATATGTTGTGTTGTTTACTTTTTCTATATATACATATTTATATACATAGAGAAAGTAAATACGATGATTGCTGCTTTGACAAATTATTCAGTAAACGAGCTTGAGCATTTGGAATTAATCTGTTGGAAATCAAATGAAGACAGGTAACGCATTCCAGAGTCGTGAAGTTTATTGGCAAAGGGATAGGGCATAAAGCCTAAATGGCATAAATATTACAGGAGAATTGTTGGAATGAATCGAAATAGCCGCGATGTTAGGGGTTAGAGAGAATTTAACTTACATGTCATGCATTTAATTAATTTAATGTAGTTTGGTTTAATGACTGTCAAATTGTTAACAGCCAAGGACTAACGCCTTATTATCTCATCGAAAGCATTAACACGTTCACTGCATTATGAGGTCTAACAAGCCACATGCGTGACTTCTCGCTGGTGCGGCAGTCAAAATCGCGTTCTTTCACTCTGTGCGGGGGGCGACTATATTAACATTTCTATGAGTATGACAGAGACTAATATATAATATTGCTTCTCTTATGAAGTCTAGACTAACGGCGTAGTTAATAATATGTGAGGTTCAATAGCTCTCATACGCACTAAATAGAAATTAATCCCGTACAGTACGTAGGGAGGTCTAATCTGCCTCAAAAATTGTAGCCCTCATAGCCGCACGGAGTGAAGCGCGGTCGGCGTGGGCGCCGCATATTCTACGTTAGTGATGTGACAAGTTTCGACACGAAGAACGCTGCCGGCTCGAATTTTTACTATTTATACGAGTAAGTGTACCTAAAGTAGTTGGTTTTCGTATTATGGGTCGATTTAAAGGGGCTCCCATACAACAAACGTGATTTTCTTGCTCATTTTTGCTCGATATTGATAACGGCAACAGGTAGACGCTTGAAATATTCACAGAATATTTAGTTATATATTTACTTTAAGAATAAATAATTAAAATAAAATAAAACAAATGTTTAAGGGGGGCTCCCATACAACAAACGTGTTTTTTTTTGCCGTTTTATAGATAATGGTACGGAACCCTTCGTGCGCGAGTCCGACTCGCACTTGACCGATTTTTTAGAAACACCATTTTGTGAGGCCGAAAAGGACTCATACGCACTGCAAAGAAGTTCAACCTTGCCTCGAAAAGACCTCATACGCACTAGCTGAAAGTCCATGAAAAATGGTTCCGCAGCCAGCGTGTTAATTAATAAGTATGGAATCGAAATAAAATAGTCTATATGTGCTATCACATACAATGTTATCTATACAGATAAATAAAATTGCAGTGTCTGTTTGTAATATTAAAATAACCGCTTTTTATTAAATGCATATGGATGTACACATGGTACATATACCAAAATATTTTTTTTACAATTTTTGTCTGTCTATCTGTTTGTTCCGGCTAATCTCTGAAACGGCTGGACCGATTTTGACGGGACTTTCATTGGCAGATAGCTGATGTAATAAGAAGTAAACTAGGCTACTTTTATTTTAGATTTTTTTATTAGTATAAATAAATAATAAAGAAATAACTATTCCGCGTGACCGAAGTCGTGGCCACAGCTAGTAAAAAATAAATATGAACATTCCTTTTTCACGACAAACGCCATTTCAATTCGAGAAATATCTAATTTAAAGTGGAGAGTGAGAGTGACTTATTTTAATAAAAATAAATAAATAATAAAAAAAACTATACCGCGCGGACAAAGTCGCGGGCACAGCTAGTAATAAACATATTTTTGTACAAATTTGCAAAAAAAACCGACGTTATAATTTGATAACTAAAACTACAAACACTACAATAACTTAGACTTTTTTTTATATACAACGACGGGAGGCATACAAGCATACGGCCAACCTGATGTAAAGCGGTTACCTTAGCATATTAACGCTTGGAATATATTAAGTATCACTCCGCGCGATGTCTCCTCTACTGCTTACAGAGCAACTCCTTAGGAGTTTCAAGGGGAATGTAAAGAGGCACTTTCAAGGCCGGCATAGTAGACGCGACGAGATAACATGAAGTGCATGGTATTTCGTGGCTTCTATTGCTGGACACCAGTGTCCTGGGGCCCACCAAGTAGGCCCTGGTTTTCACATGCCGTGTCCCCAATAAAAAATAAAAAAAAGCTTACTGGTGACCTCACTCACACGCAGGAACACAACAACCCTCTAGGGAGTTATTATTTGACTGCGGTTTTCTGTGAGGTGGAGGCACTTCCCCAGGCGGACTGCTTTGATGCTTTATGCACTCTACCTCTTTTAAAACACCCAAACAGACATGTTCATGCACACAAATGTTTTCTTCTTGAAAGGGAGTAGTCTTGAGTGCGAATCGAACCCACGAGCGTCGGTGTCAAAGACGCGTCGTTCATGTCTGAGCCACCGCGGACGTCAAATCACAATATTTCACAAAAAAAACGTATCACTTCCAAAAACCGTGAGGAAACAACACATAAATGAAAATTGCGAAGCTGTCGTGCCCTGAACCGCAACGCAACCGAACATTATACTTAAAAAACAAAGAACTATCAACCGTATTACTTGGAAATAGGGTGAAAGCATCAGTAAGTTCCACTATTTACCGTGGAGGGTTGTTTTCAAGTTGCAAATTGATTGAACCGCCACCTACTGATAATTGCTAATAGTTTTCTTGTTAGGTCGAAGTGCAAAGTTGGCCGACAGCCTGATTTCTTTTCAAGTTTCTTGTCTTTGAGGAATTAAGTGGTTGTTTGCCATTATTTCCTCTTTCCGGGCGCAATCATGTAGTTTCAGATGGGCTGCGATAAGAAATGAGTTTCCGGTTGTGTTCAATTTGAGGATGTATCATTGAGGGGAATCGTGATAAGGATCAAAAAGATATCTCCAATATTTTTGTATCGCTAAATTCAAAAATTTCGTATGAACGCTCCTGACTTGTGGATTCTAATGACTAAGACTATGGATGTTTGTTTTTGTACGCAATTTCAGATTGATAATCTTAGTCCCAGTAGTGTAGTGTTTGTGTTGATAACCAATGTTTTTATTATGTCATATTTTATAGGTGCATTAAAGCTAATATTACGCTGCTGACAATGGTTACAGAGATCCTAATTTAACCATACGTACTCAGTCCACCTGTTAATTCGTCTAGTCTGTCTTAAACCAACAGTATCCATTGAACCTTTATTTATTTAAACTTTATTTACTACATATATAGGGTATAAAGGCGGACTTAATGCTAGTAGCATTCTCAACCAGACAGCCTTATGGAATAGTACATACACAGGAAATCAGTACACAAAGTAAGAAACCAAATTATTTAAATTTTCTTAATTAAAATTACTACACACAGTAAATATACATACATAAAAATTACATATATAATAACTGTATAATACATACGGTAGTATACATAGACATACATACATATACATAGACATAATATCAATCTGACGATGATTATTGGATCATGGTTTTGGCAAATTGTCCAATAGGAAGGCATGAATTTTCTTCTTGAAATCAAATTTGTTAGAGATACCTCTAAGAGAATCAGGCCTTGCTGGTAAAACCCTTCTGTGGTAAGTTGAATTAAAACCGCTTCTGATTTTATTAGATACCAGCATTATACCAAGTATACTTTGAAAGCACCATCTGTATCAACAGCAACGACAAGAAAGTCCCACGGGCTTTATGCCCCAAAATTTATATGATTTAGGAACCACCTTCCAGCAGCGGGGTGAGCATAGGTTGATTTGCACTGCAAGATTCACAGATAAATTTAACGCTGCGCAGCGAGTATACGTTCATGGAGGATATTTATGAAAAAATAATATGAAATGTCAGTATAAGAGCAATACAAGCGAACACAATTGCATTTCAAATTTTTGTTTGTCTGTTTGCCTACCACGCATCAGGCTACTGTAAGAGATTAAATGCATTTTTCACATTTAAATCGCTAAAGAACTAAATTAAAATTTGGTGCATATTTTATCATATACATTTATATATATACTTCATTCGCTTCTCTAACATTAATAGCTCTTCTCATGCACGCTCGCCCGTTTCTAGGACTACTGGCATCACCTTCTGATAAAACACGACCAATTTGGTCATGGTAGGTTAATCTCGGTCTTCCTCGGCTCCTACATCCTTCCACTTTTGCATTGTATATCTGTTTGGACATTAATTTCATCATAATCAACTTTACAAATAATATAATTGTAACTAACTGATGTCATTATATAAGAGATATAAAGAAAAAGAAACAAGAGCAATAGAAACCAAAACATGTATCTATATATATATTTAGATTTATATGTTCGTACACGCCTAGCGCGAAAACTACACGAAATTGAAAGTGGTTTTAAAATTTCTGTTAAATTTCAGAAAATTATCACTAGCACTAAACCTTAAGCCAGTGCGGGCGGAGTCGCGAGCAGTAGCTAGTCTATACATCTATACATATAAATAAAATTGGAGTGTCTGTTTGTAATATTAAAATAACCGCTTTTTACTAAATGCATATGGATGTATACACGGTACATATACCAAAATGAATATTTTTACAATTTTTGTCTGTCTGTCAGTTTGTTCCGTCTAATCTATGAAACGGCTGGACCGATTTTGACGGGACTTTCACTGGCAGATAGCTGATGTAATAAGGAGTAAACTAGGCTACTTTTATTTTAGAATTTTTTATTAGTATAAATAAATAATAAAGAAATAACTATTCCGCGTGACCGAAGTCGTGGCCACAGCTAGTAAAAAATAAATATGAACATTCCTTTTTCACGACAAACGCCATTTCAATTCGAGAAATATCTAATTTAAAGTGGAGAGTGAAGTCTTTACTCTTTCATTCGGCCTCAATCTCGAGTGGCTGAAATAAAACAACACAAAACACCCGGCGGAGAATTTAAGTGACTTCAAATTAACTCGGGCCAGTCGACGTCTCCTTTTAATATCTGTAGCTACTGTAAATTATATTTGTAGATAAGAATATACTCGCAAGAGTTGTTGTACTAGTGCCAAGTAGTAACGCCAAGTATTTTATCTATTTATAGGCAATTCGATCCAAACTACTTTGTGTGCTTCCGCTCCCGATTAGTTCATGCGAACTACTGCCGGCCGGCACCCACCCACTACCGTTAGTAGATGCATGCCGCCGCTGCCATGGCTGCTCCGGTCGTCTCTGCGAGTGTTCGCCATCTGAAATGTGAACCGCATGCACGCGCTGTAGGTGTTAGTCGTTAGAATAACATGCTACTACATGATTCGTAGCATGTTATTCTAACGACTAACATCTACAGCGCCTGAGGATGCCTCGTGGAGAGGCGAAACACGTGTCGCGGAGACGACCGGAGCAGCCAGGGCAACAACGGTGGCGGGTGCATGAGGTTCACATTTCAGATAGCGAACACTCGCAGAGACGACCGGAGCAGCCATGGCAGCGGCGGCATGCATCTACTAACGGTAGTGGGTGGGTGCCGGCCGGCAGTAATTCGCATGAACTAATCGGGAGCGGAAGCACACAAAGTAGTTTGGATCGAATTGCCTGTAAATTTGACTTTCGCAAAGTAACGCCTGAATCTATTAACTATTATCTATTTATCTATAACTTCACGACAAATCCCTTGCGAGGTAGGCAGAGAATACTGAGCGCCACGTGAGCACACAGCCTTACGAATCTCACCCGCATCTTTAAGTCTTGGCCTTCCTCGGTTCCTACATCCTCTTACTTTCGGGTTGTATATCTATTTCGTATTATTTGTTCCTGCATTTTTTTTTAAATTTTTACAATTCATTTATTCATAAACAATGTACAATTGTGTCTGAAATTGATAATAATAATATATATATATTCCTAAAATATCTAATTAATACGTCATTACATTAGATTATAATCACGAAGCATGTCAGGTAATCTAGTCAAGTTTTATATAAATTTAAATACAAGATGACAAGAAATTTATGACGATACATGCAAGAACTATGAGGCAAAACAGAAAAAGTTCTCAAATTTGTACAAATTCTTTTCCAACAATAACCTTTTTAATTTATTTTTGAATGGTATGAAGCCAATATTTTCTCTAAATTTCACTGGCAGTAAGTTGAAACATTTTACTGCCTGGTATTGAGGACAGTGCTTGACGACATTTAAGCTGGGTAGCAGATTGGATTTAAAACATTTCCTTCTGATTTTTTCACGCTCAATCCTTTGATTTTCAGTTTCAAGAAAAGGAAGCTGTTTCTTAAAGTCAGTTAAAAGCACTAACAAATAATTGTTTCTGCATGTCAACATTCTACATTCAACAACGGAGCATGTCTCTTCTTACTAACACCGCCGCTCCCTTTCAGACCAGCTCTGTTTCTAACATCATCATTACGAATATAGTCTACAAGCGTTACGCCACAAATATTTTGATGAGCTCGGTGGCTCAGTCGTGAATGACACAACTTTGACACCAACGCTCGTGGGTTCGATCCCACCACATGGCAAACATTTGTGTGCATGAACATGTCTGGTTGTCTTAGTCTGGGTGTTTTAAGAGATGTAGGACGCATCAAAGCAGCCGGTCTGGGGAAGTACCTCCACCTCACAGAATACCGCACACAAATAACAACTCCCTAGAGGGTTGTTGTGTTCCTGCGTGTGAGTGAGGTCCCCAGTAAGCTCCCAAGGAGTTGCTGTGTAAGCAGCGGAGGAGGCATCGCGCGAGTGATAATTTATACATCGGAAGCGTTCATAGGCTACGGCATCCGCTTTACATCAGGTGGACCGTAAGCTTCTATGCCTCCCGACGTTGTAAAAAAAAAATGCGCGACGCTCGCATTTCGACCATTACCATACCATTCAGTATTAAAGCCAAGTATTCATGTCAAATAGTATATTATTTTTCTTCGTCTTAGCGTTACCTCGTTTCCTAATCCATTAGGATTGGCGGGATACCTAAACCTAAGGATATAGCGAAGATACTGATTTCTATATGAAGTGACTGCCGTCTAACCTACAGATCACAGAGGGAAAAGAAGACCATTGTTAGATTAGGTCACACGTGTTTCAAAATATAATTTCTTGGACACGCGAGTTTCCTCACGATCATAATCATAATCGTTCTTTATTGTGGTACATAGGTATAAATAAAGGTGACTTACAATGGGATCAGCTATGTCCTGCCACATGGCTTACAATATTTCATAAATTTACACGACTACAAAAAAAAAATAATGTCACATGAGGCCATAATGAAAAAGGAATTAGTCAAATTACTTCACTTGAATTAAAATCTGTCATTAAAATGTCTATAATAATTGAGTTAAATAATAACACCATGTCACAAATCTCTATCATTTAAAAAATCATCGACACGGTAGTAAATTTTGTCTGCCAACAATGCTTTAAGTCGATTTTTGAAAATTGGTAATGGTAGCTCCTTTATATAGTTTGGTATATGGTTGTAAATAAATACCGACATTTGGAAAACGCTCTTATTAAGAAGAAAATTTTATAAGAAGTTGTGTGTGATGGACCTAGACATAACTTGTCCGGATTTCTCAAGCTGCGCATTTGCACTTGTGACGATAATGTATATAAATGTATATTCTTTTTTGTAAACACCGCTATCTCATATATATACACACAGGAAAGAGTTAGTATTTTCAAAGACTTAAAGTAAGATTTACAAGAATCAATTTGTCTTAATCCACAGCTCTTACGCATCTCTTCTGCGCTTTGAACACCATATCGGTGTTTGTAGACATACCCCAGAAAATAATTCCGTAACGCAGAATAGATGCGATGTAACCATTATATGCGATAAGCGCTGTGTCTACACTGGATATTTTAGGTAGGGTTTTGAGCACATATATATATTGGTTTATTTTATTACATAGTGCAACAGTATGTGGTTTCCAATTTAGTGAGCTGTCTAGCGTAATTCCTAGGAATTTAGTTTCATTTGCCTGTGCAATTTCTGTGTTCATGTAATTGGCTTTATTGACGATGTTTCCCTACACCGCCGAATAAGTAATAATTGCAAATATATACATAAATCCCAAAATACGGATTTAGTTATACATCTCAGGATTCGAACCAGGACTTGTTGGTCCATAGGCCGTACTTTATTCACTGGACTGTCATTGCTCATAATGGTAAGTATTAATGGCTGAACGGTCATCGGTTTCTAAAACTCCTTTTATACAATGTCGTGAGGCATTCAAGCACACGGCCCACCTGATGTAAAACGGTTACCGTAACCTATGAACGCTTAGAATACATTAAGTATCACTAGCACGATGCCAACCCCTGCTGCTGGAAGTACTTCCCCAGGCGGGCTTTTATATGCACTACCCCTCTTAAAAACACCCAGACTAAGACAACCAAATTTTTTTTTATACCACTAAGGTGGCAAACAAGCGTACGGCCTGCCTGATGGTAAGCAGCTACCGTAGCCTATGGGCATTTGCAACACCAGGGGTGTCACTCTTGCGTTGTATGTTCATGTTCACAAATGTTTGCCCTATATGGGAATCGAACCTACGAGTGTTGGTGTCAATGTAAGATAACAGCGCGTTTCACCCTCTGATAAAATACAACCAAGATGGTCTTGATATAGTCTTGGCCTTCCACGGCTCCTACATCCTCCTACTATCGCGTTGTAAGTCTGTTTCGTAATTCTTTCGTCCTGCATTATTTCTAGTTGTCCCAACCATGAAGCCATGGACCGACCATGGATGGACCAAGAGTCTCTTTTTATTTTAACACTGTCTTGCCAGATGGACCAAAAGACTCTTTTTATTTTAACACTGTCTTGCCAGATGGACCAAGAGTCTCTTTTTATTTTAACACTGTCTTGCCAGATGGACCAAGAGTCTCTTTTTATTTTAACACTGTCTTGCCAGATGGACCAAGAGTCTCTTTTTATTTTAATTCTTTGCAAATAACGCTTGCATTTCCATTGGTGTTACGACCATCGCTATGTTGTTATAGTAACCTGTACCTTCTAGCTCCAGGTTTTACTGTCAAGAAGTTTTTCCAATGCTCCGTTTACACTATTATCAGCAGTCACTCGTATTTCCACATCAGCGGTATACTTTCGATCTTCAATATCATCCACTTGTTTCAACACTAAATCATCAACCATAATCCGATGGTTCTGGTTTCTTATCTTTCAATAACTTTATCTTTAATTCTAATTTTCTTCTATCTATCTATATCTCTCTAATTATTGAGATACAGAATGAACAGCAAAGCAGACAGCCAGAATGAACAGCAAAGCAGACGTCAAACCAGGGTGACATACTGTCATCTATCCATGGTCATGTTTCATCTAAATGTGATCTCAAGAGGGGGAGAGAGGGGAAGGAAACAAGTTTTGAACTTCAGAAAGCGATTACGGTGTGTATCATGTATTAGAACTCTGTTACTCCGTGCATTACAAACATTCTCAAGCTACGATAACCATTTACAGGAGGTGGGCTGTAAGATTCTATCCGTTTCAAAGTCGTATATAAAAAAGTAAGGCACTAACGAGGACTACAAATGGAAAACTTATGCTTAGTAGCTACGTGTGTGCTTAACAATTGCATGTCTGTAACGCGAAACACGTAAGATTTTCCTGTGCTAAAATCGCACAACGAAACTAAAGATGTATTCACTTAGAAAATTGCACCACTCTCTTCTCTCCCTATACAGCAGTCCACTTGGCGTGAAGACATAACTTAAGTGAAATTAGCTAAATTAAAGCATTCCAATGCGAACTTGGAAGAGCCGAAACAGTTGTTCTTTGTAATCGATGTCCGTAAACAAATTAACGAATTCCTGTATTTAATGAATTTTGACATTGACCTCAAATACTAGCGGCATACTTGTGCTTTCTCGTTTAATTCCGTTGAAGCTAGCTTCTTTGCGGTTTAATTCAAATTTTCTTCGCCATAGTTATTTATTTGTCAGCTGAAAGCGTAGACTATGTTGATAGCAGACATTTTTTTTTTGTTAGAAAATGTGAAGCTGTAGTTGAAGGATACCGTTTTCTTTCTAAATCAATTCGTGGAAAAAATAATATATTAGATATTTTTTTTATTTATTTGTTATTGAGCCCTGAGACAAGTCTTTTAAAACAAAAACTTTGTGTATCATCTTTCTTTCCATTTTATTTAGTTTTAATTTACCAGCATAATGCTGGTATAATAAAACTAAATAAAACTAAACTAAATAAATGCTGGCAGCATTTGTAAAATGACTAATGGCGAAGAACAATTGCTTGAAATAACTTGCCAATGTGGGTCTTTCTTCCATTGACATTACGATAAATTTGTGTCAGATATAGCAGTACAATAATAACGATGTAAAGTGATAAAATTAAAGGAATATTAATGCATCACTTCCAGACATCTTTGTCAGTCAGACATTTATCAATTCTAAGCCTTTAATGACATTACATTGTAATATTTCATCGTCGATTTTTCACCATAAGTGACCAATTTCCTACCGTTGGTCAGTCATTTTATATCGCCGTAACAATCTAAAACAAATTTGTTTTGGAGACAACTCGATACTTCACTTCGCTCGGTCACAAAGTTCCGTTAAGCACATTTGTCGATGGATCGGACCGCGGCGGAAATGAGATATACTAGCGGAGTCAGTGAACGATTCGCGGTATACACTTGCACTCGCAACTTACATAAATTTCCTCTCAGTTTGAACGTATTTTCCGAGCGAAATCTCATAATTTTATGCATAAATAACAAATGAACTGGTTTCGCGGCCGAATTCTTTTAGTATTTGAATTGAATTTTGGGAAAATGTACATATATCGAAGGAAAATCCAGTTAGTCTCTGAATGAAATAATATATGGGGTACAATTTAAATATCATCATCATAAAATTTAAGGGATATGCTCGTGACGGTGGAGTTCTTTCCATTTTTCTCTCGTCCGCCAGTTTCCTTATATCTTATTACGACATTACTTTCACTTATCTGCTTCACTGAAGCCCTTTTTGAAATCATCTAAATTCTCTAACATCGATTGACAACTTCATTAAATGCACTTTGGAGTTTTATTTGAATATACAATTATGCGAGCAAACTTAGACCTGAGCGTCCCGTCCCACCAGATATGTGTTAGATGTGTTGATCTGCCCTATTTTCTATAACCCGTCCATAGCAAGGCCGATGTCGTAAGTAAAATTCTGAAAATTTATTCTAATAAAAATGAAAAAGCTAACTATGGCTTGGTTAGCGGTTTGTCCAGGTCAAAGAAATTAATTACTCACTGTCACTTGGCAATATATTTATGAAAACATAATTTACGTCCATTAAAACTTCAAACTTCAGTGAAAAACGTAAAAGTAGAATAAGTTAACGCTTGCTAGGACTAGGACTAGGACTAGGTAAGTAGATCTTTTCTTGTAAACTATATTCGATTATATAAAAAAATGCAGTGGCTAAATTTCCCATGGTCACAGTGCGTAAATCCATAGATTCATGGCCAGACAGATTAAAGGCACGTATCAAAGCCAAAGGTGGCCACTTCGACTTGATTTTTTTTGCTAAGACTTCCATAAATAGGTACATATATGTTTTATTAAGATTACCTTACTTCATAAATAAATAAATGCATACGAGTATTCATTTGTAACAGAACTTATGGCCGGACAGGTAATATCTAATTGACAATTTGAAAGGAGAACAAGTTTCTTTCGGTGTTTCTTCTTCGCCAATGGTCATTTCCGAAATGCCAGCAGATTAAAAAAAAATTATAACGTAAGAAAATTCAATAAGATACTGTCTCCCATTGGGGTAGGGAGAGACTATGGAACGCCAGGTGCACCGATCCAAATACTCTCCCTTCTTTCACACTCATCAACCTGCGCATGCATGCTCTTCGGTTTTGAGTGCTTTTGGCCCTTTTCCTACCTATCTTGAATGGAGATAGGTCTCTTCTTTCGTAACTCTTTTGTCATTAATTCTTTCAGAATGACCAAACCATCTCAGAATACCCTTTTAGATTTTTATCCCTACATCATCTTTGATTCCGCATAGTTCTTATGTCGTGCTATTTATTACTCATTAATTATTCTCAGAGAGAGAATGATAGATATATTCTGTATGCAAATGTTTGTTTGTTCATCACCCCACGTAGAATTAAAACTGTGCTAAACAATTTACGTAGTATGATTTTTTGTAGATTTTCATTTATTAGCATATTATAATCGATTTAGCATCGAGGTAGAAATATTAGGGAAATATTTATTTATTTTACGTCGGGAGACGTACAAGCATACCGCTCACCTTATGTAAACACAACATTATATGCTTGCTTGTAGTTTGGAGCAGCAAGAAGGAAGTTACAAGTATTTCTGAAAATTTTTGGAAAGAAATTATTTTAATTTAACTTGTATATATGTATGTATATTTTCACGCCAGGTCCCTTGCGGGGTAGGCAGAGGGAGCCGAACGCGTATTCTACTTTCATGCTATCTCTGCAATACCCAGCTCTCACTTCCATAAGTTAGCGTTGGGATTAGCACCGCGTTGTGTACAGCGAGCTGTGCCTTATTTATTTCAGTTCTCTAAAAGCCTATTAGGTGGATACTTCCTCAACTTCTTTTTAATAGCTGTATGCCATCCTTTGATCATAGCCTCAATTTTTCACATGCAAAGAGCAATTAACACCTCACACCTGACTTGCATATAATACGCTGAGGATGCTACTCGTATTAGGGTAGGTCTTACCGTAAAGGCAGCTTAACCTGCTTAATTGTACGTAACTCTCAACCCTGTTCACAAGTAATCCCAGTCCACTTGTATGCTAATTTAATTCACTATACATTGACCATTGCATTGACGAATTATTAAGCTGTTTCTACACGGTACATTGTATTATTTCGGTAGATCTCAGACGGCTTAGTCACAGATCTTCACTACAGGGGACGAAACTCAACCCCATCGGCAACACAATGATCGATGCTTAGCACTGTATACAAAGGTAATACCACTGCAATGGACGTAATAATTTGACTATTTGCTTATTTTGGATGCATGCCTGCAATGTATAAAATTTGTAATCATATTATGTCGAGCTCGGTGCTGGAATGGCTAGCGATGGCAACTATAGCGCCAAAGCTAGTGCGTTCGATTCCCACACAATACAAATATTTGCTTGCATGAACATGTGTGTTTATCTTGGTCTGGATGTTTTCTATATAAGTATGTAATTACGTTTATATATATTTATCAGTTGTCTAATGACCACAGCACAAGCTTTTCTTGATTTACGGCTAGATGGCGCTGTGTAATTTGTCCGAAGATATTTGTTTCTAACATATCAATATCTGTGGTGTAAAGCTTGTAGACCGAGTAAGCAATGAAGATATAAGAAAGAAAGTTTGTCTTCAGGAGAGTATCGGTGTAGATGATAAGAAGAAGCATGCTCAGTTGATTAAGACCTGTAAAAATAATGCACGAGGAAAGAGCGTCGATATAAAACTACAACACGGAAGTACAAGGATGTAGGGACCGAGAACGGCCAAGACTCACCTACCATGACCATCGGTCGTCTTTAATCAGAAGGTGATGTCATGACCCAATGGCGAGCGTGTATAAAAAGAGAATATAAGTAGTATGTTAATGAAGCGAGTAAGGTTTATAAGAACCGAATCACATGGCGTTTAGTTCTCTCTGCATAGGCTCTCTCTTAGCATGAATACAGTATGTTATATAATATCTACATTATAGATAGATGGACTAGGTAGACTATGTGAATAAATTACTATCAAGATTTACTCAATTCAACCAAATACCAACCAAAGGCTACAAGAAACTTAGAAAAGAACTATAAAAGAATTAGTAAACTTTGATAGTTTTAGTAAATTTCAAATTTAACATAACATACTACAAAATATACCAATACAAAAAATTTAAAAACTGCTAAAATTAATAAAACTGTTAAAGTTTAATACTTTTGTACGTTTAATATAACAAACACACCGAAGTACTCGTACCACTAAAGCGAGACGGCAAGACATATAGACATAAATGTGAACGAGATGGAAGCAAAAACTGGATTGAATTTCCATGCTGACTGCAAATTCGGCAATTCATGTCAGCGGCAATTGGTAATACCTACAGAAAATATGGACCAATTAAAAGCAATATTACCGAAACAATTGCAGCAATTTTTAGGAATTGATCCAGATGGCCCCATTATTTGGTTCAGATAGCTCCCTCTTCCTCCGGTAACTGGCAGACAGTTATTGCTTAAAAATATTGTTAAAAAAATTGTACAAAGTTTTAAAAGACTTTAAAACAGATGTGGTTCACTTTGGCCTTTTAAAAGTTAGAATTATACATTTTTTTGACAACATTTTTAAGCATGAGGAGTTTGGATCGATGCACCTGACGTTTCGTAGTCTCTGCCTACCCCAATGGGAGATAGGCGTGATGATATGAAAGTACGTATTTTTAAGCAATAACCATATGCCTGTTAACCTAAGAAGCCGAAGGAGGAAGAGGAAGAAGTATAACCTAAATAATTAAAGAGTAAATCTAAATTCAAATCAGTCCAGTCATTTTGCAGTTCCTGCTTTAGATCATAAACTTAACCTTTGAATAAACAAATAACTTACCTTAAACTCATTACCTTAAACATATATCCCCATTCCATCATATAAAAGAACGACATACGATATGTATATACAGCAATCCTTTAACCTATACCTGATATACCTACATCTAAAAGCGTCTTATGTGCTTGCAGTGAAGGTAAGTTTTCAATTATTTTGTATAGCTTGATCTGTCGCTGTGTATATGTTGCAGCCTAATTAGCCTTTCAATTAAAAGCCTAGACTTTTTATTAAACTTGCGCCGTTTATCCAGTGCACCAATTAATGATCTGGTAGGCTGATTCTTAGGCTGTTTAAGAACAGAGTAAAGATATTTTTTTATTTGTAAATTATTTCAAAACATAACATAATACTTAAACAATTTACTTCAATATTATTTGCAGTCATTAAAAGCTTGCAATAATATTTTTTTTAAGTAATTAGTTATTTATTATTTGCTAGCCAAATAGCGTGTCTTAACCTCCATGAATATATTTCAAAAAAAAAAAAATTGCTACGTCGTATCAAAAGAAAATTTAAAGGTTCTAAATATAGTCATCAGGTATAGTTTGCCCTACGCTTGGGAATACTGCGACAGAATAGAATACCTGCATAAAAAGAATACCTAAGGCGACGTTTAAGTCAATTATGTACATACATCTTACCACTAATGTTCATGGAGAACGTAACTTACACCTTTTACTCACCGATATACTCAATTGCCTACCTAACGAAGCTCTGAATAAAACATTGCAATGCGCATAAAATCAAAATTATATCAAAAAACCATTAGTTATCTTAAAATATGCTTGCATTGTATTATTCTGCCGAAAAAAAAAAGAAATTTTGATACATATAAAGGTAAGTTTAGATATCTGCAACTCATTGCAGGCGCCTAAATTTATTACGTAGTTAAATCACACAGATGACTTCTTCCGATGCATATATGTTATGTGTAATTTTTGTCTTATTAATATGCGTTGAAAGAATAAATAAAAAATAACAAAGTACGTATGTAATTAAAATATTATTTATTAACTCAAGTTCCATGGCACTTGGATTTGCAAAGGACTTTGTTATTAAAATAAGTACATCTATTGTTTGTGACACTGGCTTACAACTACATTTTTGAAATCCCTGGCCACCGAGACTGCCATGCTGTGGCATGTTACAGGCCTCTCAAGAAATTGAAATTTCTGTGAGAAACACCAGAAATATTGTCTGTTGTCATCAATGCATTGACAGTGTGGGTTTCAGTGCCAGGTGGCAGAAAATAGAACTAAATTTAAATGTCGGGGTTCTGGACAAGAAGTTAAGCGTTATTGATTCAAGAAATTTACCTAGCAGATTAATTGAATGGTTGAATGTTATTCAGGTCCCTGATTAAACGATTTAGTAAATGTTATTATCATCTTAAAATTTAGGCTGGACAGTCAGTTGAAAGGCTAATTAAGCCTGCGATATATACATGTAACACAGAGTAATCTATATTAATAAAAAATCGGCCAAGTGCGAGTCGGACTCGCGCACGAAGGGTTCCGTACCATTATCTATAAAATGGCAAAATAAAAAAACGCGTTTGTTGTATGGGAGTCCCCCTTAAATATTCGTTTTATTTTAATTTAATTATTTATTCTTAAAGTGAATATATAACTAAATATTCTGTGAAAATTTCAAGCGTCTACCTGTTGTCGTTATCAATATCGAGCAAAAATGAGCAAAAAAAATCACGTTTGTTGTATGGGAGCCCCCTTAAATATTTATTTTATTCTATTTTTTAGTATTTATTGTTATAGCGGCAATAGAAATACATCATCTGTGAAAATTTCAACTGTCTAACTATCACGGTTCATGAGATACAGCCTGGTGACAGACGGACGGACGGACGGACGGACAGCGGAGCCTCAGTAATAGGGTTCCGTTTTACCCTTTGGGTACGGAACCCTAAAAATGGAGCTCCTAACTAATCACTGACTGACTCATCAACGCCGAGGCCAAACCCTTGAACCCAGATAGCTCAAATTTTGCATAGAGGATAAGAAAGGATTTTTTGAAATTCAACCCCTAAAGGGGTGAAAAGGGGATTGCCAGTTTGTATGGAGCACAAATATTTTTTCAAGTTAGTTACTTGAAACTTTGTACAGATACTCTCTATAATAACCCAAAAAAAAATTCTGCTTTATCAAAAATTCCACCCCTTCAAGGGTGTAATGGGGGTCAAAAGTATTTCTTGAACTAAAAGTTGAATCATCGATAGGGGGTTGACAGTTGGTATTGAGTAGAAATATTTTTTGAAGTTAGTGACATGAAACTTTTTACAGATACTCTCCATTAGAATAAAAAAAGTGATTTTAGCGTTTTCAATAATTACACCCCTTAAAGATTATAATATAGGTCAAAAATAATTTTGAATTAAAAGTTGAACTGTTAACAAATTGATTTTTTTAAAGTGAGCTATTAGACTTTGTAAACATAATCTCAATCAAGACGTCCAAAAAGTAATTTCAGCGTTTTTCAAAATTCCACCCTTAGGTGTAAGCAGCAGAGGAGGCATTGCACGAGTGATACTTAATATATTGCAAGCGTTAATAGGCTACCCGGTACCCGCTTTACATCAGGTGGGCCGTATGCTTGTATACCTACCGACGTAGTATAAAAAAACACGTATTTCGTGGTACATGCTAGGATTCTAATATGGGACCTGTTGATTAAGGAGTCTATTCTTAATCCACTAGGCCATCACTGCTCTGCATGGTTTATATTAAGCTAATACATATACAGATAGTATGGAGTTGATGATCGCATAGCTTTAGTTCCAAGAATTAATCCCCAAGGACCGTATATCACTTAGAGGCCGACACAGGTTAAGCGAGCTCAAGCTACTAGCGCCTGTTTGTATTCCCAATTTACTAGTGTTCTAATTTTGTAGGAACATTACTATATTCAGCGACGTATCAAAAGGTAGACACGTTATGCACCTACATTATTGTATTTTTAAACTGGCGCAAGTAGTACTAGGTATATCTACGTACAGTTATTTATTATGACACTTTGCTCTAACAAAGTGACAAATGATAGGTCATTCATGTCGTTAGAAAGAGATGAATATATATCTTAAGAGATTTATGCTTTGTGGCGAAGTACGTACAGCCGCGACGCGAGAACGTGGCCAACTAAATGCGAGTCGGGCAATTACCTTGCTTTCGTATTGCCATTCTAGAGCGTGTACGACGTATCTATAACTATAAAAACGTCTTACTATATCAGTGTTTTGTGAAACTTATTTAGTACACACGGGTAGTAGAACATGTTATGCTCCCAAAGTCCCACGCCTCATTTGTCGGGTCCATAATTTAAATTACATGACGTAAAGGATTATCATAATGTGCATGAAATGCTTAAGGTAACTAACGTATTTAAGTTGATAAGGATTAATACGGTATATCCGTATAATATCCAATGAAAACTCCCAGCGGTTTGATACTTTCCGACATTTTCAACAGTTATCGTCATATTTCAACCGATTTACACAAAGCCTAAACAAAATATACACCTAATCCTTCCTCAAGAATCACTCTGTCTACTGGTGAAAACCGCATGAAAATCTGTTCAGTAGTTTTTGAGTATATCGCGAACAGACAGAGAGACTGACGACGCGGCGTGTTTGTTTTATAATATGTAGTAATAATTGTGTACAAACTTTTAATTTATTCATTGCGTGTTTAAAAATTCCTTCACATAAACCTTCATAAAGGATGGAGTTTTAAATATTCCCTTTTCAAATGACGTTTTTGCAGTTATTTTAAAAACAACATCCCTCGTGGTATGAAGCGGCTGTGCCTTACCCATGAAGGAAATAACCTATAGACAACCAATGAGACCGATTTTGAATAGTAATTCAATTCACCGCTACGGATCGGGAGATAAAGCAGACTATGTAGCTCTTATTGGCTAGTTCAAGGATCAATATCGCGGCAGTTATCGGCTCATTGGTTACAATATCCTCCTATTGGTCAGTAGAAATATTTTGATGCTAAAACAAAACGTTATTGTACGCGCGTGGTGCCTTCATGCGCAGTCAAGTGGTTATTTGGTTTGTCGCCGTATAATCCATAATAATACTAGAGGTATGAATTGCTCGCACGTTACTGCCTAAATAAATACTAAAATGCGCTACCACAGTCATTAATCCTTAACTTAGCTAGCACAGTCCTTAATTACACAGACTATCTTCTATCTGAATACTCAATGTGAACGTTTGTGTACCGAGGAAGAGAAAGTTCCTGACTGCCTTTTTTCAGGATATAATGCTCATGTTGCTTATTACCAAGGTGACATGTCAGATGTTACACATCATACGCGACTACTGCAAGGCTCGCACGTTTTTATTTACTTGCCACTAGTCTACATAGCTGTACACTCAGAACAATAATTTCATTAAAATATTCTTCTACGCCTATGTAAGAAAAAGAACATACTATAGAGTTTGCCAAAACATATGCAGCTAATGTAACAGTATTGTGTTCCCGTCCCATCGTCGCGTAGATTACCATGATTCAGGCAACGTTTCAAATTAAGCACAATATACCGCTCTGAGTTGAAGAGGCTTCGGTCTGTACAATACGTATATTAATAGAGTCGCTTAATCCCACGGTATTATGTTACGGTGCAAGTTACAAGACAGTTCTCATGTTTACTAGAAAATCAATAGTACCCTGTATGTTAATCTCTCATTACCCGCGGACCGCTTTTCCGCCAAGAAATGTATGGGAAAACGTATATAACGGGGTCTGACAGGTGGGATGTAGAACGACGAAGGTTTTACTGTTTGTATTTTTTTATAGAACTAATTTGGCAAGTAAGCATGCGGCCCGCATTAGATGGTAAGCGGTCACCGCAGCCTACTGACGCATATCACGGGGATGTAACTCGCGCGCTGCCTATCTTGTGACCTAAAGCTGTTTCG
This sequence comes from Pyralis farinalis, assembly GCA_947507595.1. Taxonomy (NCBI): domain Eukaryota; kingdom Metazoa; phylum Arthropoda; class Insecta; order Lepidoptera; family Pyralidae; genus Pyralis; species Pyralis farinalis. The sequence continues at coordinate 36,901,690 of OX382264.1, read as the reverse complement.
TCACAGTACCCAGTAATTTCTCTGCTATATCCCACCCTTCAAACCGGAACACAGCTGTATAAATATAGCTGCTTGGCGGTAGAAATAGGTGGGACAGAGGTACCCACGTGGACGACTTTTGTACAAAGTATCTCTCAATCTCTATCTGGCAATTCCTGTATAGCCCGCGTTACTTATAATTTTCATCACATTTGCGAGGGAATAAATAAAAATATGAAACTACATACGTATGCTCTATAAACTCACCAAATCTTAATTAAGTTAATGGTGGCACCAAAGTTAACTTCCAAGAAAATATGAGTTCCAAAGCAACAATAAATATATATTTTGTTCTTATCCATTGATGCAAATTAGTTATTTATCAAAAAGATTTTATTATAGGAAGGGCATCCATCTGTGTATCATATGTTATGTTGTATCCACTTCATCACTCATTAGTAGGTATAGTCAGCCCACTGACGCCTCAACTTGTTTTGTAGGTTCTCTCGACAACTTCAGTTCTTCGTCTAATTTCTCTCTCTCCGTTCTATATAGCGTGAAAAAAATACTGTTACGGCCACGAACTTTCCATACTAGTATTACATACTAGTCCCATCAGCACCCTTAAAGCATTTACTACACGCAACGCCACACATTTTACTATGTACCAACAGTCCCTGTTTACAATAGTTGTGCGAAAAGACAATGTTTCAGCCAGTCTGTCTATAGCGACAATAAAATAAACAAGGAACTTTATATTTATTCTATATTTTTATACTCCTGAAAAAAACTGTAATTAAGTGGTTAAAAACTAAGTCTCATGATGAAATAGAGAAGTTGTTGTGTATAAGTGTGTTTATATATTTAACAGTATCCTTATGTATTTTGTAATATCTACTAGTATATATTAGCACACTTTACTGGAGTACAAAAGAACATTCACATTTAGTAATACGGCTTCGTCCACTTTGGTAACTAAACTTACGTAACCAGTTACAAGGGAAGATTTTTCTTTCGCTGTTTGATAAATAGTTGTGAGAGAAGAATTATTTTTCCACTTTTGTAACTTCTTGATAGTTATGAACGTGGATGTTCAGAACGTGAACAGACAATGTTCGGTTCTGGCGCTTCTCCGGCCGCTGCCGCGGCACGCTCGCTTCGCTCGCTTGGCTCGCGCGCTGTATTGTCGCAGTTCTACCTAACACTCCTCCTCGCTTGGCTCGTCGTCGTACCTATTATTAAATGGCATGAGAAATAATTTCGGACTTCCGATAATAGTACCTACTTAAAAGTTACGTAAAAAACACTATTATGTCGATGTAATTTTCTTTTTATAAAAACTAATATCTCGGGTTACAAAAATGGAAATAATTTGATCTACGAAAGTGGAAAAACAATTCTTCTCTCACAACTAGTTACCAAACAGCGAAAGAAAAATCTTGTCTTGTAACTGGTTACGTAAATTTAGTTACCAAAGTGGACGAAACGAGTAATACACACACTATATGCATACACACAACACTCACACACGCAAGCACACACAAGTGACACACACACACCAAACACACATATCATTTGTATATTATAATGTATTATTAAATTTGAGAAGGAGCGGAGACTACTAACACGTGTATTATTGTATACTTAAAAGGAGCCTCCAACAATCTGTTTGCTAATGCAGAAGGATACTGAATAGAAACGTGTTATATTTTGTTTTTTGTAATGCCCTGTTGACCCGACGTGTAGAGTTGACTCAGAGGCTACATATTGTATATAATACTTTGACAGTGCACTTGTGTGTAACAGTGTTACTTTAACGTCAACTGTACACTGAGTAAAACCTGTACACCAGCTTGTTACACCGAACCGCCAACGCTCATACCTTCAGTAACCATGCGGCCCAAGTATTCAATATGAGCGATTACTGCTGTTAAGAGCGATGATTATGTCAGTGCAATGAGGTATCTCTCCGAATGTCTTGCTTCGCTCGCATTTTTTAACGTTATGACAATACTTTAAAGTCCACACAGAGAAGCAACAGCTGTCTTGAAGCACTGACCGACGACTCAAAAATACACAGTATTTTATACAACGTCAGGTATACAAGCACATGGTTCACCTCACATGTAAAGCGGTTATCATTACCTATGAACGCTTGCAACACATTAAGAATCACTCGCGCGATACCAAGTCTGCTGCTAACACTACTCCTTAAGGCTTCACTCACTCGAAGGAACACATAAGCTTACTTAACTGCGGTTTTATGTGAGGTGGAAGTACTTCACCAGACCGGCTGCTTTGATGCGACCTACTTCTGTTAAAAACACCCACACCATGACAAACAGACATGTTCATGTATACAAGTGTTTATTTTATGCATGGTTATCGAATCCACGAGCGTTAATGTCATAGTAGCGTTACTACCCGCTACGCCACTGCATACAAGTAGGTTAGATCAAATTGCATATGCAGTAAAAATATAGAACTGAGCAGTGATAACCTAGTGGATAAAGAACCGACCTTGTGACCGACAGGTCCCCGGTTCGAATCCCAGCGTGTACCACTAAATTCGTGTTTTGGGATTTATGTACATATTTGTTGTCAGGAACACTGTTCCTATGTGAATTCTATAAGTTTGTCTGTGCGTTCGTCCGTGCGTTTGTATGTGCGTTTGTCTTTTTTTCGAATATTCGAATTTTGACTTCAGATTCGGATTCAGCATAAAAAAGTAGAATAGGAATGTTCAGGAACACCGTTACTATCTCTTAAGGAACATGGTCAAAATGGCCGACAAATAAAAATAAAAAAATTGAATTGTTATATACTTGACGAGCCAGGTGTTCCTCTGGCAATGCAAGCTTGCGCATTCTCAACTGGTTTTTTATTATCAATTGGTCGACGGTGAAGGAAAACATCATGAGGAAACCCGCACATCAAAGTATATTTCGAAAGACGTATGGACCTTACCAAAGAATTATCTGGTTTCCCCTCAGTGATGTGGAGTTCTGACAGCAGTCGCTTCATATAAAAATCATTATCTCCGCCAAATCCTTAGTCTTAGGTAGCGGACCCCGCCAATCCTAATGGATTACTAAACGGGATAACGCTAAGAAAAAGAAGATAGTACTTAACTATGCGCTGAAGTGCCAATATAACCCTTTCCGTTCGACAAAGAGAGTATCTTCAGCATCACATAAACTCTGAAATGACGTTGAAGTACTCTGTCTGATAAATACTGGCAGCTACGGTGACCAGCGAGCTACCGAAATAAGGAACGGAGTAAATCCCGCCCGCCTGTGACACGGCCCACACAGTCAGGAGTAACGCGTATTAATTTCGCAGGATGCCGCTAAGAGGATGATCTGTGGTAATTAGCGATGCACATTGAGAACAGACAGTGTCAAGAAACTACGCCACTGCGGCTGGCGTGATGTTTCTGCTACATAATGTATGACCTCGCTTTGAGGGTTATGGAACACGATAACTTTCGCATGAAAATGATTGTGCACCTCGTTTTGTTCTTCGAAGTTCGGGTCCTGTGGACCATCACCTTTTTTTTGAAGTGATAACTTCTTAAAGGAGGGTAAGCCGCTTCGTTACGTAACGCGTTACGGCGCCAGTCTATCTGGCTTCCCTTTCTCTCACGCATACGGTAGCTTTAATTATATGTAGATTAGTTTAAGTTATCACTTCTGTCGGACGTCCCGAGACGCACACATTTTTTTTTATATACAACGTCGGGAGGCATACAAGCATACGGCCTACCTGATGTAAAGCAGTTACCGTAGCCTATAAATGCTTGTAATATATTAAGTATCACTCGCACGATGCCTCCTCTGCTGCTTACACAGCAACTCCTTAGGAGCTTACTGGTGACCTCACTCACACACAGGAACACAACAACCCTCTAGGGAGTTGTTATTTGGCTACGGTTTTCTGTGAGGTGCAGGTCCTTCCCCAGACGAGCTGCTTTGATGCGTCATACCTCACTTAAAACATCCATATCAAGAGAAACAGACTTTGTTCATGCACACAAATGTTTGTCTTGTGTGGGAATCGAACGAAGCGTTGGTGTCAAAGTCGTGTCATTCATAACTGAGCCACCGAGGTCGTCAAAATTAAAATCTATACTACTACTATATTATTAACCCCCGACGCAAAAAAGAGGGCGGTTATAAGTTTAACCACTATGTGTGTATGTCTGTCTGTGATACCGTAGCTCTTACACGGGTGAAACGATTTGAATGCGGTTTTTTTGAAATCAGGTTTTCTAGCGGTGGTTCTTCGACATGTTTTATCAACTATCATGATCAAATTGGTCGTTTTCTATCAGACGGTGATGTCAGTAGCCCTAGAAACCGGCGAACGTACATGAAAAGAGCAATTAATGTTAAAGAAGCGAGTGAAGTATGTAAGGATCGAGTCACGTGGCGCTCGGTTCTCTCTGCCTACCTCGTAAGGGATTTGGCGTGAAGTTATAGATAGATAGATAAACACGAACAATATGGTCATGGAAGCTGAGCTGAGCCTAAGCTTTCCTCAGCTCCTACTTGTACATCCTCCCACTCTCGCCTTGTATATCTGTTTCGTGATTCTTTCCTCGTGCATTCTTTCTACCGGATCCTCATTGTCCGAACAACTGGTGCATGCCTTTTATTATTTTAGCATCGTCTACATTCTATTTCACTCAATTACTGTTCAAATATGCAGTTATTGCGTGTTCACATGTGGTCATTTTTCAGGAATCCTGAACATTTTGGGCTGAAAAATATAACCTAAATGTTGAAAAGGGATGTAACTTATCAACGTGTTAAAAAGGAATTCTTCCCGTTGAGGTCCGCGTGGCTGAATTCCGCCATGCATGTTACGGCGCCAAGTATATAACGGGCCTCAAGGCGTCAATAGCTTTATGTGATAGTCACATTTATAGGTCAGGAATAATAATAATAATAAATATTGTCGGACAAATTACACAGCGCCATCTAGCCCCAAAGTAAGCGAAGCTTGTGTTATGGGTACTAGACAACTGATAAACATACGTAAATACAGTTTTTTTTTGTAAATACATACTTATTATACATAGAAAATACCCAGACCAAGACAAACAGACATGTTTATGCACACAAATGTTTGTACTGTGTGGGAATCGAACCCACGAGCGTTGGTGTCAAAGTAGCGTAACAACGCGTTTCACCACTGCGCCACCGAGCTCGTCGAAGAAAAAAGGGAAGAAAGAATAATGAAAAAAAAAAAATTTTATATGAAAACTTGTCCGCGCCAAGATTTTATTAAACAAGCACATCATAGGTGATTACTTGTATCAATGGCAATTAATTGATCTAAACTACTTTGTGTTGTGTTGCTTCCACATGTTATGTTATGCTAAGCATGTTATTCCAACGACTAACATCTACAACGCCTGAGGATGCCTCGTGGAGAGGCTTGTTGCAGAGACTACCGGATCAGCCAGGGCAGCAACGGTGGCGGGTGCATGCGGTTCACATTTCATATGGCGAACACTCGCAGAGACGACCGCAGCAGCCGAGGCAGACACGACCGGAGCAGCCATGGCAGCGGCGGCATGCATCTACTAACGGCAGTGGGTGGGTGTCGGCCGGCTGTAGTTCGCACGAACTAATCGGTAGCAGAAGCACACGAAGTAGTTTAAATCAAATTGCCTGTAAATTTGACTTACGCAAAGTAATGCCTGAATCTATTAATTATTTAAATATATCATAGCAGCGCAACTGTGGAAAGTATAAGTAAGTACGTAAGTAAAGATGCTGTCATTAAAATTACCAGTACGCTCCTGAGGAATTGCTGTGATCACAGCGCAGGAGCTTACGTGAACATTATTTTTAATTATCGCGAGCATGCATACATACAGGAGGATATTATATAAAAACTACTTACATATACACGGATTTTGATGTAAAAGACTTATATCCGGAGTCAATGCTGTTATAACATATTTCACATATATTTTATATATATTACTAATAAATATAATATACTTTTTAATTCGGAATTTTTAGGGTTATATGTACGCATGTATGTCTTCACGTCAGTTTCCTTGCGGGGTAGAAAGAGACGATCAAGCGCCATAAGACGCGTCGTTACACTCCTCACTCGCTTCTTTAACATTCATATGTCTTTTCATGCACGCTCGCCGGTTCCTAGGCCTCTCGACACCGCCTTCTGAGAAAACTCGACCAATCTGGTCGTGGTAGGTGAGACTTGATCTTCCTGAGCTCCTACATCCTTCCAGTTCCACATTGTATATCTGTGTCATCATTCTTTCATCTTGGGTTCTTTCTGCATGTCCGAACAAACGGAGCATCCCTTTCCTTATCTTAACACCGACTCTCTTTCAGACCAATACTCTTTCTTACGCTCTCATTGCTAATGCGGTCAGTAAGCGTTACGCCATAAACATTGCGCATTGCTCGCATCTCGACCGCGAATTCGGCAGAGTCAATACACGAGGAGTACACCGCTTCACATCAGCATACTTACAAAGTCCTTATATCTGTATACCAGAAATCGCTCAAAATGCATCTTCTCCCATTGTGCCCACAGGTGCACGATAAATCCTAGACCTAGGGCAGTGGTACACCTCACCAAGTGGTTTATAAACCCAATAGATCCTCGGTTATCGCCGACGGTGAGCACACGCCTTATTTATCGTCCCCCGCAGACAATTCATTTAGTAAGACACTCCGAACACAGTTCAAACAATTGACAGTAAGTACCTATGATTGCAAGAGAGGTAGGGCGCATCAAAGCAGTCCGTCTGGGGAAGTACCTCCACCTCACAGAAAAACTGCCTAAAGGGTTGTTGTGTTGCTGCGTGTGAGTGAGGTCACCAGTGAGCTCCTAAGGAGTTGCTGTGTTAGCAGCAGAGGTGGCATCGCGCGAATGATACATAAAGTATTGCAAGCGTTTATAGACTACGGTACCCGCTTTACATCAGGTGGGTCGTATGCTTGTATGCTTCCCGATGTAGTGCAAAATAAAAGATAAGCTAATTTAAAACTTTTAATTCTAAACAAAGCTGATTTCACTTTTACTCCTCACAGAATATTGCAGCCAAATAACAGTTTCTGGAGCTGATACAGCAACTCCTTAGAAGCTTGCGGGTAATCTCACTCACTCGGAGAAATACGACAACTTTCCAGGGAGTAGTTATTTGGCTACAGTTTTATGTTTGGGGGAGGTGTTATAGCAGCAGACTACTGCTTTCATGCGTCTCTCTTAAAAACCCTCAGACCAAGAAGAATAGATATGTTCATGCACACAAATGTTTGTCTTGTCGTGTGGGAATCGAACCCACAATGTGAAATAAGCCATTGCTAATTACTTTACCACTGGACCATCAAAATCAATGCTTTGGTTGTTAGTTTTTATGAATCATAAAGAAAATGAATTGAACGTGTGATAGTCTAGTAGATAAAGATCCCATTATTAGCCACACGTTCCTAGTTCGATCCTGGCGTAGATAATACCACTAAATTCCTTTTTTATATACGACGTCGGAAGCATACGGCCAACCTAATGTAGAACGGTCACTGTAGCCAATGAAGGCTTTAAACAAATTGTCATTCGCGCAATGCCACCTCTGCTGCTACCACAGAACACATTAACTGCTTACGAGCTCAGTGATGACTTCAAAAATGGTTTCACATTTATGTACATATTCTTAATTATCACAAGCTTGGTGGTGAAAGAACCATCATGAGCAAACCCGTACATCCAAGAAATTATATTTCGAAAGACGCGTGACCTAACCTATTAAAAGTCTGATTGCACCTCTGGGTTATGGAGGTCTTACGGCAGTGGCTCCATGTTCCATGTTAAAATCAGTACCTGCGCCAAATCCTTAGGTTTAGATCAACTACCAAGTCCTCTTCAATCCTTATAGATTAGGATACGGGATAATGCTGGAAAAAGAATAAGTAACTTGCATCGTAAAGTGTTGCATTTTATAGTTGTTATCAACTTAGACAAGACCAATCGAGCATTTATTTTAAGTTCAAATACCGTATTTTTATTCATTATATTAAATCGCTATAAGTTATGAAGTTGATTGCTTTGTGACCTATTTTATAGCCCTATTTCATGGGTTTAACAACTCCAAAATAAAGAAATGGCTTCATGTAGTACATTTGTAAGTTTGTTTATTCCACTATAAATACTAAACGCCTTAAGCGACTCAGATGATATATATAGCTAGAGATGACGTAAAAAACAGAGTAGGTAAAAAAAAGAGTATCGATGTTAAAGTAATAATAATAGGCATTCTCCGTAAAATTAGAAAGCCACCTCTGCTGCTAATACAGCAACTCCTTAGGAGCTTACTGGTGACCTCACTCACTCGTAGGAGCAAGACAAACGTCCATGGAGTTGTTATTTGGTTACGATTTTCTGTGAGATGGATTTAGACAAGTAGTACGTGAGCCGGAAGACTTTTTAAAAATACTATTCATTTGATTTTTAAAACCAAAATAACTTAATTCGATTTATTATTAAATGATTGATATAGCAAAGCTATGCGCTATGAAGGGCTTATCAGCTCTACTTGATAACCCTATATATATATATATATATATATATATATATATATATATATATATATATATATATATATATATATATATATATAGCTATATAATAATATATATAGCTATATAATAATATATTTATTTTCTGTCTTCACAAACTTACTTATTTGGTAGGTATACAAGCTATAATATCGGGCGCTCGGGGTTTTGAAGTCGCCATGCATAACTTGGTACTTTCCCTATCAAGCTGTTTTGATGAGCCCTAACTCTTAAAAACGCCTGGACTAGAACATACAGATATGTTCATGCACAGAAATGTTTGTCCTGCATGGAAATCGACCCCACAAGCGTTGGCATTGAGAGCTCGATGGCGTCGTTGCGCGTGTCATCCTAACCTAACACGCAGATAAGCAACCTCGATCGCAGCCTGTCTATGGATGAGTTTATCTATTACGAGTTTCTCCGTGCTTCGGAGGGTACGTTAAGCCGCCAGTCCCGGCTGTTGTCGATAACAGTTGTTAAGCTAAGTCAGTGGCCCTCGGGCGGCTTAAAAACACTGGCCTCCGCCAATCCAATCCGCATTTGAGCAGCGTGGCGGAATATGCTCTAAACCCCTTCGGTTGAAGGGAGACCCGTATCCCTGCAGTGGGATGAGTATGGGTTTATATTACTAACCACTTCGCAAGATTTTTGACGTAAAGATATTTTTTTTTTATATACCACTAAGGTGACAATCAAGCATACGGCCTGCCTGATGTTAAACAGTCACCGTAGCCTATGGACATTTGCAACACCAGGGGCGTCACTCATGCGTTGCCGACCCTCTAAAAACCTCTTCACGCATTTCTTGAAGAACTCCATGCTGTAGTTCCTTGGAAAAACCTCGGCTGGGAGCTCATTTCACAGCTTGAGTGTTCTCGGAAGAAAACTTCTCTGGAACCGCACCGTACGCGACCATAGCGGTTCAAGCGTGTGAGGGTGAACTCCCCGCCGCCGTCGGCATCATTTCGAACAACTCTTCAGAACACAGATATAAATACATAGAACTAATCGCAGCGCTGATATTGTTAGAGTGTACACGCCAGTTACAGTTTTGACGAGCTTGGTGGCACAGTGGTTAATGACGCTACTTAAACACGATGAAATGCATGTGTTGTGCGATTGATCTTGATATCGTGGCACTGATCAGCAAGGCCCCAATGTGCCGTTACAACACTTTTATTTCTTCCGAGGTAAGTAGGCCGATTCTACTAAAAAACTGCAACTGCACTGCAGCGCGGCGAGTGTCAGCGATCTGACAGCAGCCGCAAGAACACTGTCGTCAGAACATTTATCTCGCTTGTATGTTTCGTATGGCAATTATGGATGGTTTATTGACGAAGCTATTTTTTATAATATTTAAGAATTTATGACACGTCAGCATTAGATGTATTTTTTTTATACTACGTCGGGAAGCATACAAGAATACGGCCCACCTGATGTAAAGCGCTCTCCATCTATTAACGCTTGTGATATATTAATTATCACTGGCGCGATGCCTTCTCTGCTGCTTACACAGCAACTCTTTGGGAGTTTACTGGTGACCTCACTCACACGCAAGGGACGACGAAGTTCAGACGAAGGATTTTTGATTTATTAATTAGGAAAGCGTACTACAGCGTTGACGAATATCTACAAGACATTTTTTAATAGTGAATATAATTGTGATATGACATGTAAATCTGACATATTTATTTGAATTAATGACTATTTTAAAAGTTGTGTTCTTAGAAATTGTATTTTTAGCTTCACTTTTTTAATAATGACAATTTATAATCTTGCATGCCGGCTCGATTGGCAAAATGTAGTAGTGGTAATCCGTTCATGTTTCAAAGATCTTTTGTACCTACATTTGCATGAATAAACGTACACATACAAATACAAACTACATACACATACAAACGTAAACATAATAAGCTCAACAAGGCAGTAAGACCGTCATCATTATTTATATATTTCTATTATTTTAATATAAGTTGTAAAAATTATGTATGTCTAATACGTTTGTATGTATCGTATAATTTATATGTATGTATGTATATGTATTGTAAGTATATATCTATATATATATATATTTATATATATATATATATATATATATATATATATATATATATATGTCAGAACGTGGATGTAATGGTCGTCAGATGGCTCGTTGTTCATAGCGAATAAAGCGAAATACCAGCGTAGTTAATCTTCTCAATATTTAATCAGCCCATTACAATAATAATCGTAACAAAAGTTATACTCAGATCGCAGATTACAACGGATTCAAAATGCGGTGGACGCGACACGTGCGATTGGCTCCATTGCTCGATTCGTAATCCCGTTTCCAATGACGCTTCCAATCATCTTGACGTTTTTGACAACTGACAACAATCGACATTTCGAGCAAACCATAACTAACACAACTGGACATTTTGATCCGTTATTATTAAAACTAGCATCACGGGGATTGATTTCTTCCGGGCTTCTCAATATGGTGTTGCTACCTCTGCGACACGGCCATTCTAAATCATCACACGTCCTCGTGTGCGTAATCTGTAACCAAAATCTAAGCAGAAACAGATCTTACTCTAGCTCGGCCAACCCTGACTAAGACTGGCTTTAGTCAACATTCATTTTTTTTCAATTAACCAGTAACATAGTAAAATTTGCACATAGCTTTAAGTTATAATTCACAATAGAGACAATTGTGCAATTATCTGCCAACATTTAGTTTAAAGTTAATTCAACATTTTTACTCGGTTCTGCTTTCATGAAATCATCGCCTCCATCCGGCGGATACTCTCTAAATCATCGCCTCCATCCGACGGATACTCTCAAAATCATCGCCTCCATCCGGCGGATACTCTCAAAAAAGCCATCGCCTCCATCCGGCGGATACTTTCAAAAAAACCATCGCCTCCATCCGGCGGATACTCTCAAAAAAGCCATCGCCTCCATCCGGCGGATACTTTCAAAAAAGCCATCGCCTCCATCCGGCGGATACTTTCAAAAAAACCATCGCCTCCATCCGGCGGATACTTTCAAAAAAACCATCGCCTCCATCCGGCGGATACTCTCAAAAAAGCCATCGCCTCCATCCGGCGGATACTCTTAAGAAAGCCATCGCCTCCATCCAGCGGATACTCTCACAATTTGCATGAAAACAGAACTCTTAAAATTCAAAACAACATTATTGCTCAATAGTCTTCGATCGATTATCATCCTCATCTAATTGAGGGCAATCATTAGGCATTTTTCACAAGCGATTATGAGCATGATTTTAGGTACGGTCACCACTCAAAGCCTTTAAACGTAACGGTCTCCTTCAAGCACCTCAATGACGCTATAGGGGCCTGTGTACTTAGGACCGAGTTTCGTTTGGTTTCGCTATTCATTTTTCAATAATACAAAGTCTCCAACTTTAAAGTTAACAAATTTAGCTTTTGTACTGTCAAAACGTGTTTTGTCATAGTCAGCATTTTTGTCAATATTAGAGCATTTGAAACATCACATGCGCAAACAACAGTCGTCCTAGTAAACTGTAACTTATGAGGAGTCATATGACGAACAGCTAGACATTATTTTAATAGTTAGCGGCCTACTAAAATGTCATATCGTAAGTAACAGTCGGGCAGTACGTGAAAGAGGATTTCTAACTGAACGTCATCTATTTCAACAGTAGTCAAAATTTGAATAGTGCTATTAACTGACGTCTGTCCAATAGCAGTCAAAGTTACACTGTCATTACATCTCCTTTACAAGCGAGCATTCGGCTCCAGAATCATAATAGAATAGGTACTGCTCACCAGAGTGTCGCATTATCCCAGCAGGGGCGCTGATTCTGCACATATCCACTCGTTTCTCCGCCGTAGCTCGGGTGCCGTACCGCTGGCTCCACCCTGGTCACGTCGATTGGGGCCACTGGATGCATAGAGGCCTGTTCCCCAGCAGTGGAAGCAGGTAACTGCTGGATTCACAGGAGCGCTTCTATGTTGACTTGATATGAAAAGGTCCTTGAAGTCACTCCAACACATGCCATGGAAATATACTTGAGATAGCTAAGCAGCAGCTTGTCCCTTCAGCGCACGGCTCGAAGCAAACATCAGCGGAACACCACTCAGTTGCTGATCCGGTATACACATGTCCGCGGTATTGATCCATGCACGCGCGTCCACATTTCCTTTGTCAAGATCGAATTCGGATAGCTGAATGTCAATGCTAGTCGATGGTCCTTTCATCGCTTGAACCAATGCTAAAAGATTCTGGTTTTGCTGCTCCAGTAAAAGACGCCATTTTTCTTCATCACTATTTCCATTTTTCCTTATCGGGGCGGTTGGGTTACATTCCACGTCTGATGTCAGAACGTGAATGTAATGGTCGTCAGGTGGCTCGTTGTTCATGGCGAATAAAGCGAAATACCAGCGTAGTAATCTTCTCAATATTTAATCAGCCCATTACAATAATAATCGTAACAAAAGTTATACTCAGATCGCAGATTACAACGGATTCAAAATGCGGTGGACGCGACACGTGCGATTGGCTCCATTGCTCGATTCGTAATCCCGTTTCCAATGACGCTTCCAATCATCTTGACGTTTTTGACAACTGACAACAATCGACATTTCGAGCAAACCATAACAAACACAACCGGTGTTGCCCATCCAACAATGTCGATTCCACCCAAGCGCCGACTTGACATTTTGATCCGTTATTATTAAAACTAGCATCACGGGGATTGATTTCTTCCGGGCTTCTCAATATGGTGTTGCTACCTCTGCGACATATATATATATATATATATATATATATATATATATTATTATTATATATATAATGTTAAGCCGCAATCGTGAATCTCTGCACTCCCAAAGGTCGACTGATAGAAAATGCAACTAGCATTAAGTCCACCTATTGTACCAGAATGTAGTGGTCAATAAAGTTTTAAATAAATAAATAAAAATAAATAAAGTTTGAGTTTGAGGGAGTTGTTATTTATCTGCTGTTTTCTGTGAGGTGAAGGTACTTCCCCAGACGGGCTGCTTTAATGCACTCTACCTCTCTTACAACGTCCAGACCAAGACAAACAGTCATGTTCATGCACACAAATGTTGGCCTTGTGTGGGAATCGAACCCACAAGCGATGGTGTCAAAGTCGTGTCAATCACTGAGCCACCGAGCTCGTCGTAATTATTTTATTAATTATCAAAATCAGCATACATATCTATTCCATATTACAAATCTAGTTTTTAATTCAAGAATTTCATATATAATATTCACACTCGCGGGCACAGCTCGTGTGAAAGTTCTTAGAGTCATAATGGCTTCCCAAGAGAGAACACCTAACAAAAACCGATGGCACAAAACCGCTGTTTTCCTCATCGTAGCTAATTCTGGATTTCATATTTAATTCACGGACATAATATCTGCGGATTTGAGGGCGTATTCCGGTCGCTTTACAGCACCCTGTTGCGTCGTTCAGCCGGACTTCGTGTAAGCCCTGTTTCATTTATGTCTAATTTGAACCGGTGCCGCATTAAGTATTGATGTTGCACTGGAGGCATTATAGGATATGGTTCCAATGTACTATTATAGAAAGGTATCGTTTATTGTATAAACAATATTAATTATACATACATATCATTACGCCTGTCTCCCATTGGGGTAGGCAGAGACTATAGAACGCCAGGTGCACCGATACAAACATACCGCTCTCGCTTCTTCCACATTCATCAACCTCTTCATGCACGCTCTTCGGTTTTGGGTACTTTTGATTTGCCCCTTTTTCAACACATCGCCAATTTGATCTATATGTGTGCGTCTAGGGCGGCCGCACCCAACATCGCCATTCACTCTTGCTTGATACACTTCTTTCGTAACTCTTTTGTCATTCATTCTTTCTAAATGACCAAACCATCTCAGCATACCTTTTTCAATTTTTGTCACTACATCAATTTTCATTCCACAAAGTTCTCGTATCGTGCTATTTTTTATTCTATCAACCTTTCTAACACCACACATACTCCTCAGCGCTCTCATTTCTACGTCGTTCACCCTGCTTTCAAGCTTCTTCTGTCATACCCATGTTTCACTACCGTACATCAATGTTGGTGTTAATACACCCTGAATAACAGCAAGCCGAGCTTTGTTCGATATGTTATCTCTTGTTACCACGGAATACAACGCACCATTGACACGGTTTCCTGCTTTCACTCTTCTCTCAATATCGCTCTCAAATTTTCCATCTCTCATAAACATAGAACCTAAGTACACAAATTCATTCACTTGTTCCACTTTTTCATCTTCGATCATTATCTGACAATCTGTAACACTTTTATTCTTTTCAAACACCATCGCTTTCGTCTTCATTACATTTATTTTCATACCTTTCCTTTTAAAGATCTCATTCATTACAGTAACCATTTGTTGTAGTTCTTTCGCCGAAGATACAAGGAGAACTTGATCATCGGCGTCCAACAGGGTTTTAAATATTGACTCATTCATTTTTATTCCACAGTCATACTCTTTCAAGTCTATCAAACAACTGTCCATAAATAAGTTGAACAGCCAAGGGGATGCTACACAGCCCTGCCTAACACTACATTCGATGCTGAACCAGTCTGTACAGACCCGATTTACCCTGACACAGGCACTCAAATTCTTATACGAGGACTCGAGTGCCCGTATCAAAATACTATCCACCTCATACACGGAGAGCGTAGTCCAAAGTTCGTCCCTCGCCACTCTGTCATAAGCCTTTTCCAAGTCAATGAACGTGCAGAAAACCTTTTTGTGTTTTGCTAAGGCTTTCTCCGTTATTCACCTTAAGGAAAAGATCCACACATCCTATCCCCTTTCGAAGCCCCGCTTGCACATCCCAAATTTTCGATTCCGTTACAGACATCTCTCTTTCATTCAGTACCTTTGCATACAATTTGCCTACTACACTCAGGAGGCTTATACCACGATAATCCTTGCATTCCTGCTGTGAACCTTTACCTTTGTACAGCGGCACAATCACGGCCTTGACCCAGTCGACCGGTACACGGCCGGAACGCCAGCATAGGTTGAATAAAAGGTACAGCAGGCCTGCTATGATTCCTCCACCCGCTTTGAGCATTTCGACAGATATCCTATCAAATCCTCCAGTTTTACCCATTCTCTTTATTGCATTAATTATCTCTTCCATGCTAATTTCATTTTCACAGTTTAAATTCCCTTTTTTATTTGTATTAATTATACAAGTATTACAAGTTCAAAGTTTGTGAGGATATACGGTTATTTGTTATTTCTTCTTCTAATTAATCGTTTTAATTTTCTTGACAGACAGATAGACGGCCAATGAAGCGAGTCCGTTGGTTCAGGAACCAGCCTACTGACCAACAGGCCGCCGGTTCGAACCCGGCGGGTGCATGTACCACTAATTTCGTGTTTTCGGATTTATTGTACTTACATATTTATCACTTGCTCGGCGGTGAAAAAAAACATCGTGAGGAAACCGACATGTCCAAGAAATTATATTTCGAAAGACCAGGTACCTAACCTAAGAATGATCTGGTTTTCCCTCTGGGTTGTGGAGGTCTAACGGCAGTCGCTCCATGTAAAAATCTGTGTCTTCGCCAAATCCTTACGCTCAGGGAGCGGACCCCGCAAATCTCTATGGAAAAGGGATTACAACGCCGGGAGGCATACAACCATACGCGCACCTGATTTAAAGCGGTTACCGTAGCCTATAAACGTTTGCAAAACATTAAGTATTACTCGCGCGGCGCCACCTCTGCTGCTAACACAGCAACTCCTTAGGAGCTAACTCACATGCAGGAATACAACAACCCTCCAGAGATTTGTTACTTGGCTGTGCTTTTCTGGGAGGTGGAGGTTCCCCAGACAGGCTGCTTTGATGTGCCCTACCTCTCTTAAAAATATCCAGGCCAAGACGAACAGACGTGTCCATGCACACAAATAGTTGTGCTGTGTGGGAATCAAACCCACGAGCGTTGGAGACAAAGTCGCGTTATTAACCGCAGCGCTACCGAGCTCAGAGCCCCCTGACGTTGCACAAAAAAAAAAATGTCGCAGTTAGCACATATGTATCTCACATATTTTTCAAATCACATTCAGATTCATATTCAGATTTTTTATTTTGTCAAACATGAGTGATTACAATGGATGCTGGTGTTACATAAATAAATTAGTTCTTCATGTTTGGTCACTGAGGCATACAAAAGTCATACAAGTGAGGCATACAAGTCGGTTAAATAAATTTGACTCGTGAAAATCTTAATCGATTAGCTGCAAAGTGTTCACTTCAAATTCTACATTAATTTCCGAATGAAACGTCAGCCAGCGACGCGTGGCAAAAATTTAATTCCATTTAATGGAATACTTCAAAGCCCACCCCCCACCCTATCGACTGAAAAGGCACACAGTTTTTCCATTATTAATCAATACGCCGTTTAATTAAAAAGTTTGATTAATTTTTAATTAATTGATTTCGACGTCACACTTTCGACGCTCGACGAGAGTTCAATTGCTATTATAATTCGTTCGTTCTGTGAAATAATAAATTGTTTATAAATTTACTTTTTTATTATGCGTTGGAAGGCATACAAGCATACGGCCCACCTGAATATAAAGCGGGTACCGTAGTATATAAACGCTAGCGATATATTAAGTATCACTCGCGCGATGCCTCCTCTACTGCTTACACAGCAACTCCTTGGGAGCTTACTGGTGACCTCACTCACACGCAGGAACACAACAACCCTCTAGGGGGTTGTTATTTGGCTGCGGTTTTCTGTGAGGTGGAGACTTTAGTTATAGAGTGAGAATTGTATTTGTTGCAGCGATAGCCTAGTGGATAAGGGACCGGTCTATTGTTCAACTGGTCCCCGGTTCATCGTGGCATGTACATGTACTCGTACATATTTATAATTATCACATGATGGAAAATATCGGAGGAATCCCGCGCGTACAAGAAATTATATTTCTAAAAACTTGTGACCTAACCTAAGAAAGATCTAGTTTTCCCTGTGGGTTCTGGAGATCCAACGGTAATCGCTCCATGTAATCATCAGTATCTTCGCTAAATCCTTAGACTTTGGTAGCGGACCCCGGCAAGCTTTATGAAGAGGCAAGCATTAGCAAACGGAATATCGCTAAGAAGAAGACTGTCGACACATGTATTTTTTGTACCATTAATGTGCAAGCAAGCATGCGGCTAGCCCGATGGTAAGCCCGATGGTAAGCTACTGTAGCCTATTTATACTTATATGAGAGAGTTCACTCGTGCGTTGGCGACCCTGTAAAACATAGAAAACCTTGACTAAAACTAAATAAACTAGACTAAATTAAAAATCTTGATAAAAACTAGCACCACGTAATACTAAATCTGTTTTATTAAATTCAACATTTCTAATAAATAACAGTGTTGTTTGTTTGTTAAAGTAATGGCCTTTGTGAATACCTATCTCAGACATTGAGCATACTCCTTGTGTGTAATATTAGTTATATATACGTCCAATTACAGACCTCAATTAAGGGCAGATCCTATTTTCTCTAAGTGCAAGGTGAAACTTTATTTTCATACATTTACATATTTTTATCTATAACTTCACGCCAAATCCCTTGAGGGGTAGGCAGAGAGAACCGAGCGCCACGTGACTCGATCCTTACATATCTCACTCGCTTCTTTAACATTCATTGCTCTTCTCATGCACGCTCGCCGGTTTCTAGGGCTCCTGACATCACCTTCTGATAAAACACGACCAATTTGTTCATCATGTCTTGGCCTTCCCCGGCTCCTACATCCTTCCACTTTTGCATTGTATATCTGCTTCGTCTTTCTTTCATCTTGTATTCTTTCTACATGTCCGAACCATCGGAGCATGCCTCTTCTTATTTTAACACCGACGCTCTTTGTATTTTTATGTTCCACCGATTGTCAATGGGTTGCATTCTAAGGATTTGTTCGATATCATGCCAACAGCCTCGTTTTACAATCGCACAGCTCGCCGACGGCTGGGAGCTCATCCTCACACACTGGAACCGCAATGGTCGCGTACTGTGCGGTTCCTGAGAAGTTTTCTACCGAGAACTATTAAGTTGTGGAATGAGCCGAGGTTTTCCCAAAGGCCTACAGTATGGGGTTCTTCAAGAAAGGCGCGAAGAGGTTCTTACAGGGTCGGCAACATAAGAGTGAAACCCCTAGTATTGGAAATGTCCATAGGCTACGTTAACTGTTTAGAATCAGGCACGCCGTACGCTTGTTTTCCGCCTTAGTGGTATAAAAAAATATACAATTTTTAACGGAAGTATCGCGTATTTTATTTATTTTCGTTCGAAACGTTCGAAACGTCAGGTTCAACAAAATAAATAAAATACGCTTAATTCAATGTGTAACAATCGCGAAAACCTAAGACAATACTATAAAAAATATATTTTGAAACAACTATATCACTGCAGTGATAAACTACTTACTGTTATTACAGTAACTGATTAGATTAATCCAATCTAGTCACGGCTAAATTATGTGTAGAGACATTCATTAAATACTGACCTTGACTGAATACAAAATGTATGTATACATACAAACTTTAGGAGTATGTATACACACAAACTTACTCACACATACTATCTAAAGTCAACCTGTATAATAACTTTTGATAAAAAGTGAGGTCAATAGAATTAAGCCGAGTCTTTAATAATAATTCTACTAAAATAATTATTCTAAAACAATTACCTAGCAATTAATTTCAGAGTTAGTTCAAAGAATTCAAAATTAGCACAAAGGTTTTTGGTGGCTACGTGTTTCTAGCAATTTTCCTGTAACTGAAAAATATAATGTTTATTTGTATTATTATTTCTTTGAGAAAAGTAGAGATAATGCCCGGTAGTAATTTTATGTGCTATTCTTTTGAGCAAAATTAACTTTTTTTCAATTAAGATGGCGCAGCAGTCTACGAAGACGTAAGCCACGTCCGCTTGTGTTTGTCTTTATAATGTTATATAGACCAATTTAAAAAATGATATGTATTGCGCGGAGGCGTATACATGTGTGGAGAATCATTATATGATTGGAAGAGAACAAGTGGCACGATGTGAGAATAATTAGGAATGAAATATGATGTAGTGACAAAAATTGAAAAGGGACTGAGACAGTCTGGACATTTGAAAAGAATGATTGACAAAAGAGTTACGAAAGAAGTATATCGAGCAAGAGTGAGAGGAGACATTGACAAGGGCCGCCCTAGACGTACAGATATAGATCAAATAGCTGATGTGCTGAAAAAGGGCCTAACCAAAAGCAGCCGAAAATGCGTGAACAGGTTGACGAGTGTGAAAGGCGAGAGAGGCATGTTTGGATCGGTGGATTTAGCGTTTTATAATCTCGCACAATGGGAGACAGGCATGACGATATGTCACAGCTACACAGTTTCTTATGAATTACAAACAGCTGCAAGCATACATTTAACCAGAGCAGTGATATATCAGTGAATAAAGAAGCGGTCTAGTGAACAACAGGTCCCCGGTTCTTAGCAGGTACTTACTACCTTCACGTTTTCGGACTTATGTATGTGTACCTACGAGTAGTTCGGCCATAAGTTCTGTTACAAATGAATATGCATGTATTTTTTACGAAGTTATGTAATCATAATAAAACTTATTGGTATATATTTATTGAAATCTAAATAAAAAATAAGAACATTTTTTTAACGGAAATATCGCGTATTTTATTTATTTCGTTGAACCTGACGTTTCCGAAAATACGCGATATTTCCGTTAAAAAATTGTTTAATTCAATGTATAACAATCGCGAAAACCTAAGACAATACTAAAAAATAAGAAATGATTCTATTAAAAATGGCCACCTTTGGCTTTGATAAATGCCTTTAATCTGTCTGGCCACGAATCTACGGACTTACGCACTGTTTCCATGAGAAATTTAGCCACTGCTTGCTACTTCTTAAGAGACATAATGTCGGCGGGTAGTTTTGAGTAGGCCATTCTCTAAAACTGTCGACGAGGGCTAGTACAAGTATTCAGCACTTATAAAGTCCGGAACGTTGGTTTTAAGCAAGGCTTGGGTATTTCGTGCCTTCTGATCAGATGCAGAGTCCTGCTGGAAAGGCCATGGTACATTTTTAAAAAGTGTATTGTTGAGAGGTTTTACAATCCGATCCAAGACAGTCTCTTGACACACTTTGTCTGAAGTCTCCTTCATTTCTGTAAAAAAGGAGTCTTTTTTACAGAAATGAAGCTTTATGACTCCTTGATATGACACCTCCCATCAAACCACTACAGACGCAGGATGATGACCACGTTGTACATTTCCGACCGCTTGGATGGCTTCTTTAGAACTGTGTGCGTACACTTTGTCATTTTGCTTGTTGTAATCTTCTCTGAAATTTGCTCATCAATCGTGAAATTTTTTTCGTCAGTAAAAGGATATTTCAGTGCAGTTTAACAGTATTAACAGCCTTTGTAGTTCTAACAGCACGCGGTCGCGCCGATCTTTTATGGTTTTCAACAGAGGAACTGTTGATATATCTGTCGATAGTACGATATACGAACATACGGCTGATACTAAGCTTTGGTCATATTGAAGTGTCTTCAATATGACCGACGGCTTCATACCCACCCTGTGCAAGGCAATCACTGCAATCCTATGTTCTATAACGCCCTATTCCATTATGTAATTTGAGAATAAATATAAAAAAGATATATGTAAAACGGCGGGAAATCGAAAGAAATTTTTAACACGCGTTCCTTATTAAAAATAATTAAAGTGTTGAAAAAAGAAAAGTTTCTATATAACAGTATTTATGGCCTTACATATTTGTAATTGTACTTGTTCGGCGGCGAAGGAAACCTGCAAGTCCAAGAAATTATGTTTCAAAAGACGTTTAACTGTACCTAAGAATAACCTGGTTTTCTCTCTGGTTTGTGGAGGTATAACGGTAGACGCATCATGTAAAAATCAGTATCTTTGCCAAATCCTTGGGCTTTAGTAGCGGTCCCCATCAATCCTAGTGGATTAGAAAACGGGATAACGCTAAGAAAAGACATACATACAAATAATACTAATAAAAGTGGACTTAGTATTGGTCCCGCACTGCACCACCGAACATTACGACAGTAAAAGTTTCTTCTTCTTCTTCGCGTTATTCCAGGATTGGCGGGGTCCCCAAGGGTTTCGCGAAGATTTTACTGAACTGAACTGATTTCAGGGTATGGAGCAACTAACATCAGACCTCGACAACACAGAGGAATAATTAGACCTTTCTTAGGAAAGGTCACAATCATGTCTTTCGAAATATAATTTCTCGGACGTGTGGGTTTCCTTGATGTTTTCCTTCATCACTGAGCAAGTGACAAATCTTATATATAAATGTATGGTAACT
Organism: Pyralis farinalis; assembly: GCA_947507595.1. NCBI lineage: Eukaryota > Metazoa > Arthropoda > Insecta > Lepidoptera > Pyralidae > Pyralis > Pyralis farinalis. Next base: position 36,879,723 of record OX382264.1, on the reverse strand, counting down.
AACATTGTGACACGAGTCACAATGTTAGTTACCATACTCCTCCGAAACGGCTTGAGCGATTTCGATGAAATTTTATACGCATATTCAGGTCTGAGAATCGGCTTCTATCTATTTTTCATACCCCTAAGTGATAAGGGTGGTCCACCCCCAATTAATTTTTTTTTTTTTGGACAAATTTTTTATTATTATTTTTTATGATGTGGCATTAAAAAATACATACAACCCTAAATTTTCACCCTTTTACCATCAACCCCTTTTTTTATAATACTAAAATAATCCTAGGAATAATTTATATGGCAAAACAACGTTTGCCGGGTCAGCTAGTATGTATGTAAATCTGAAAACATTAATTTAGTGGTACATGCCGAAAGATTCAAACCGGGGACCAAGTGGTTAATAAGCCGATACCTTATCTACGGGGCTATCACTGCTCCACAAATTGCGAGGATAAAAGTACAATTTATGAACAACATGACAAGCCCGTTGGTGAAATGACTACATTAGCACCAAAACTAATGGATTCAATTCCCACACAAGGCAAATATTTATATACATGAACATATCTGTTTGTCATAGTCTGGATATTTTCTATGTAATATAAGCATTAGTTTAAACAAAAGTTTATTAGTAATCTTGAAACCATAGCACCAGCTTTGCTTTGTTTTGCATTAGATGGCGCTGCGCAATTTGATATATACATATATAGGACAAATTTGGCCGCAGCGCCATCTATATATAATATGTAAACATATATATGTATACATATGTGTGTGTGTGTGTCTAATGGCCCGAGAATGTTTATTATTATTGTCACGGCCTAACCATCGCGGATTAGTGCGAAGATTATATTGCATCAAAGTTGTTCGAGATTGCAGAATCACCAACTGAATAATCATGGTATTATAAAATCTTATAAGGTTTCATCTTGTCTACAATTAGATATCCTCTATTATGCCATCGATATCCACAAGTTCAGGGTTGGACAAAATACAGAACATTTTTTTTCCCTACACCTGTTTTCATTTTCTTTTATTTTTTGTACACCGTCGGAAGGCATACAAGTATACGGCTCACCTCATGTAAAACGGTTACCGTAGCCTATGAACGCTTGCAATATATCAAGTATCACTCGCAAGATGCCATCTCTGCTGCTAACACAGCAATTCCTTAGAAGCTTACTGATGACCTCATTCACACGGAGGGACACAATAGTCCTCTAGAATATTGTTAATTGTCGGTGGTTTTCGGTGGAGGTACTTCCTCAAGCGGGCTGATTTAATGTGCCCTATCTTTCTTAAAAACACCCAGACCTAGATACACAGACATGTTCATGCACACAAATGTTTGTCCTGTGTGGGAATCGAACCCGAGATCGTTGGTGTCAAAGTAAACTTAGGTTTCACCACTGCGCTACCAAGCCCGGCCTTTTGTTTGCAAGGCGTTAAAATATTATGTCTCGTAACGAGTGGCAGGAGAGAAAACGGTATTCTATAAAATTCTGATTGTAAAGAACAGGCAACGAGGTAGAAGAATTAAAAAGAAGTTGCGTTTATGGGAAAATATACCACCTTTCCTTCCCTATTATGCCCTTCCCTAGTATCCCGGTCATCTAGTGAGGATACTAGAAAACTATTGAGCAGGATTAGTGGTTTACCTTGCGTGTAGCTAAGCTCAAGCGATGCCTCAATAAAGATTATAGTAACCGCTTTACATCAGAGTGACCGTATATATACCCCATATAGAATTGAAAACGTGCATGTTTATCGTTCATCCTGTTTTATAATTGGTGTAAAACAGAATTATTTATCAAACTAACAGTCGACCGCACACCGCAACCGGTTAAAATAACCAAATGTTATAGTTTTACAGTATTTCAGTTTATTTTGTGTTAAGCGTGCTCGTGTTTACAATACCGTGTGTAATTGTTCGCAGAAACAAACGAATTTTAACGAAAAGGCTAGTGGACGTATAAAACTGCTCATTGCTTTTGTATGCCGAATGAAATTTGAATGTTAAAATACAAAAAAAAAATCTGTAGAATAGCTAGAGGTAAAATAAATCACCCGGTATAAATAAACATAGCTAGATGCAATTGACAAGTCTCAGTGCTGGTTTATTTGAAAATATTTTACATATTTATCGCTTGCTTACCTGTGATGGAAAACATCGTGAGGTAACCCGTACGTCCATGAAATTATATTTGGAAAGACGTGTAACCTGATACAAGAAAGATCTGGTTTTGTGTCTGCGGAGGCCTCTCAGCCTCAGCAGTCGCTCTATGTTAAAATTGGTCTTCTCCATAACTTCTTCCTTGTACCGAAACAAAAGACAGGAAGGCCTATATCAGAATATAATGCGAAACTCTAACAGGAACAATATTCTAATAGTATCTCTATTTTTGGGAACCGTTTATTGGCTTTCTATTGTCTATTGTGTCTTGTACTTTATTTTTGTAAGCTGTTGGTTTTCCTTGAATATAAATAAATAAACAAAAAAATAGTATATTCTAATTTCTATTTTGCGTATTTGTCGGTACGATTACCTGTGTATGTTTATCTGTCTATATTTTAATTCAGTATCCCTTTGTAATAATTCAGTATTCGTTTGTTCCAAAACTTATTAATTTAATGCAGTGATAAAGTGAGGATCGTGGTGTCGACACTCTTCACTTCATATCGTAATGTTCCTTATTGTAACCTAAAGTCCTGTTGTACTGAAAGTTTCATTGTGTGTGTTTTTGTGAAATTAATAAAGTGTTATCCATCTATCTAACAATGTTTCAGTTATTTGTACTACTTCAAAAATTTCTGTGTATATTCTTCATTCGATATTCGGCTATCGCAGATATATGGAAGATGGCTGAACCGATTCGGGAATTTAAAATATCTTCTACTAAGTTATATTCTAATCAGGAACACCTGCCTATATGAATTCTATATGTTTGTCTGTGCGTATGTCCGTGCGTTTGTCTGTGCATTTGTCTGTCGTTTTTTTTCGAATATTCGAATTTTGACTTCAGATTCGGATTCAGCATAAAAAAGTAGGATAGGAACGTTCAGGAACACCGTTCCTATCTCTTAAGGAACATGGTCAAAATGGCCGACAAATTAAAAAAAAAATTGAATTGTTATATAATTGACGAGCCAGGTGTTCCTTTGGCAATGCAAGCTTGCGCATTCTCAACTGGTTTCTATTTTCATTCTAGTCTCATGTATATTGTTTCGCCCACCTGAGTATAAAATCTGAGATCAGGTGGGTTTTGTTTGCGGTCTGAGCACCTGATGTAAAGTGATTACCGTAGCTTATGAGCACTTGCAATACAATGAGTATCTCCCGCGCATTCTCCCTCTATAACAGCAAAAAAATCTTGGTAGTTTTTAAGAGAGGTAGGGCTCATCATAGCAGCTCATCTGGGAAAGTAACTCTACCTCACAGAAAACCGTAGCCAAATAACTACTCCCAAGAAGGTTGTTGTGTTCCTGCATGTCAGGTCACTAGTAAGCTCCTAAGGAGTTGCTGTCGTAGCAGCAGAGGTGGCATCGTGCAAGTGATACTTAATGTATTGCTTCATGGTGGTACAACGACCCCCAGGGAGTTCTTATTTCGCTGTAATCTGTGATGTAGATTTCCCTACCTCTTTGGCTAAACCCTCGTATGTTATTTACTAGGGTGCATCACGTGCAGGTGAGATTGGTTTTGACTATAAAGTTGATAATGAACCATTTACATAGGAAGCTTAGTGTCAACCTCACTCACTCGCAGGAACACAGACAGATATCGGCTCTACAGACAATTGTTTGATCATAATATTCTGTTAGGTGAAAGTACTTCTTCAATCAGATACCATCATGACATTTCAGCGTCTTACGATTACTTGCGATATTTTACTGAAGTATTTTACGCATACCGAAGGGAACTTGTTGGTAACAAGATTTTGCGTAAAAGAACCTTTTTTTTTTGTTCCAATGTCTGGAGACTTACGAGCATACAGTCTACCTGATGTACCGTATCCTGATGTTTCCGTAGCCTATAAACGCTAGCAATACATTAAGTATTACCCGCGCGATGCCACCTCTGCTGCTGCAACTCCTTAGGAGCTTACTGGAGACCTCATTCACACGCAGTAACGCAACAACCCACAGGTAGTTGTTATTTGGCTACGGTATTCTGTGTAATGGAGGTACATCCACAGACGGCCTGCTTTGATGTGCCCTACCTCTATTACGAGTATAAAAAAAATAAAATAATTGAAATAATAGATTAACTTTTAAAGCTTTAATAAATTCATTAATATTCAGTAAGAATATTAAAATAGAAAAAAGATTAGATTAAATAAAACACTCATATGTTGAGGGCAACTTTATTTTATAATTTCAACTTCGTTCAATCATTTCTGTACTTAACTAATGGTAACTAATTAATATTTTAAATATAAAAAATGGCGTTTTTAAATTGAATTATTTTTATCAACAGCAGTATTGGTTTAAAATAATTTGATACAAAAAATATGTGAAAAATGTGATATACTGGATAACATAAAGGTAAAAAAGAGGATAGTAAATATATATTTTTCCTGAAATAAATTTTAGAAAATGATATAACCTCTTTTGATTTTAAATCGAATAATTTAATTAAATAACCTGAAATATGAATATTATACAATGAAGTGCTTCTTATAATTTCTTGTAATAAATTCCGTAGGGAGCGTGGAGATCGTCAGATGCGAGGTGACCGATCGACACGTGCTGGCCATGAGCAATGTGACCTTGATGACCGAGGTGACCTTGAGCACCGAGGTGACCTTGAGCACCGTGATGACCTTGAGCAGCGCGGTGAGCTTGAGCAGCGTGGTGAGCTTGAGGTCCAAAATATGGTTCTGGTTCTTGTTTTGGTTTCGGTACATAGGGGTTTTTGAGGGGATCTGCATTCAACCTGAAGCAAAACGTATTAATTTATCATGGTTACTGGTTAGTTAGCTGGAGATAAAACTATAATCAAATTAGGGTTTTCTTATGTTTGCTCCTGATAATACACTATATGTATGTCTACTCGTATATATCTTCACGCTAGGGCCTTTGCAGGGTAGGCAGAGACAACGTACTGCGTTAGCAAAAACGGATATTGTGGTCCTCTGTTTCCTTGCAGAAGTCAAATTGACAAGTTAGCTGATGCATACCAGCGTCAGACTACTACCCAACTGGCACACACGGTGCATAAATAATCTGTCTGAGTTTAATAGCTCTACAAGAGCTGTTGTACAGTCTAAGGATAACAATACAGCAGTTGAACAGCTACAGTAGATCTATTGACCAGTATATAATGGAAATTTGCAGCATGTATATTAGTTGGGTACCGTTACTAGATTCATCGCAGGAAAAATCGCAGCAAGTGTGGACAGAACCGACCACACCAGATTTGATCAATGGGAGAATATTTTAACCAATAAACTTATATGTATTTTGATCCGCAAATAAGCCGAATAGTACTACGACGTAATATCGGTCTCATTGGCCTCCATAGGTTACGGCAACCGCTTTACATGTAAAGCGGGTACCGTAGCCTATTATATATAATATATAATAATATTATTATTATATATTAATTATCACTCGCGCGATGCCTCCTCTGTTGCTTACACAGCAACTCCTTGGGAACTTACTGGTGACCTCACTCACACGCAGGAACACAACAACCCTCTAGGGAGTTGTTAGTTGGCTGCGATTTTCTGTGAGGTGGAGGTACTCCCCCAGACGGGCTGCTTTGATGCGCCCTACCTCTCTTAAAACATCCAGACCAAGACAAACAGACATGTTCATGCACACAAATGTTTGCCTTATGTGGGCCGGGAATCAGTCCCGGCCCACGTGCTCTCAGAAGGACAAAGAAAGCTCAAGGTAGACGAAACCATCGATAGAGAGGCTGCGGTGAACGATCTTTAACCTGCGTGTTCAATCAGAGTAATACGTGCGACGATGCCACCAAGTCCTCTGCAGATGGTGTGCTCTACCTCTACAGAAATTTGTAACTCCAAAAATGTTGTCAGGTTAAGTGAGACAGTCAACTTGTCAAGTAATTAAAAGTTGCTCATAGAAGACGGTCCTCTTAAGCAAACAAAGTTACAAGTTACTGTACTTTCTATAATTAAAATCGTGACTTATGAAGTTACACGCCGCAATACTACGGTGCTATCTAATTAAACTTATCTATTTTGCAATGCTTACAAAGCGTACAAGGACAAGCATTTTTTATTTAAGTCGAGTAGCAAACAAGCTTATGGTTTAGCTTATCTGAAAGACTGACGAACACGGTGGCGGAATAGTTAGCAATGCTACTTTAACACAGCCACTCGATTTGGGTTCGATTCTCACACATGCCAAACATTTTTGTGCATGAGCATGTCTATTTGTTTCTATCCGGAGTTTTCAACAGATCAAAGCGCATCAAAGCAGCTCATCTGGGGAAGTGCCTGCACCTAACAAAAAACTGAAACCACAATAACAACTCATTGCAACGTTGTTGTGTTCCTGCAAGTGAGTGAGGCCATCAGTAATCTGATAAGGAGTAGCTGTGTTAGCAGCAGAGGTGCCATCGCGCGAGCGATACCCAATGTATTGCAAGATTTCTTCATCACTCGGGCAGACCGGTTAACTACGCAGTTCTCAGGAGTTTAATAGTAAGTCATCGACATGAAGCTATTCTATGTGCGGAGTATGCGTCCGTTAAAAGCTGGCTGCCTAAGAAACTTGTGCTGAAATATCTCGAAACAAAACTTTTGTTGCCCAAGTCTCAATTCAGACCGCATATGGAGTACTGTAGTCAACTATGGATAAGAGTACCTGGATACCGATTAGGAACATGTGATTCAGTGCAAAGACGAGCTTTGAAAAGTATCGATGATCCTAAGCTAAAGCTAACGGTATTGAGCCTTTGAGGTTAAGGACAGATTTAGCCTCCCTTTTTGGGTTCTACCAATTGTACAATTCCGATGAATTGTTCGACATGATGACTACAGCCTCCTTTTACAATCTCGGCGCTCCCCAACGGCTGAGAATTTTCCCTCACACACTGGAACCATTGTCAGGTACTATTTTGTTCTTTTTATGAGACTGAAAAAATAGACTGGCAAACAAGCATGCGGTCCGCATTGGATGGTAAGCGGTATGGTTCTACTATACGGTTGCAGAGAAGTTTTCTGCCGATAACTCTAAAATTACGGCTTAAACTCCCTGCCGATGTCTTGCAACGTAAGAGGCTAGGTAACTAGCTAGGTAGTTTGCCATCATGCAGACCGTATGCTTTTTGGATACTTCCTTAATCCACCATTCTTCTTTTGACCCATTCTCGACTGACTTGATTCAAAGGAGGTAATAAGTCATTCACTCCTACGTAAGTTATAAGCAGTTACATCTGCATACACTTAAGTCTACATACACTTAAAACACTATGGGTATCACTCGTGCATCGCTGACCTTGTAAGAACCTCTCATTTTTTAAAACCTCACGTTGTTTCCTCTAGAAGTATAATGAGACTTACTTGTAATGAGCAATTGCCTGTGAACAGTCGACATTGTACCACCAATCGCAGGCGAACTTCTCCTGGCTGAAGAGGGTCCCGTTGGTGCAGAGGAAGGATGCTCCTTGGTGGCCTTCACGACCATCATGGCAAACATGGTAGGCCTGAAAAAATGATAAGTATGTTTAATAGGTCGCGAGCCCGGTGATCTAGTAGATAACAATGACTACTTCAACACCAATGGTCATAGTTCATATGGACAAATTCCAGTGCGGGAAGTTTATGTGCAAAATATATGTTTGTCTTGGTTTATTTTTTATGAATTATTATAGTTTTTCAATTGACCAATATCTATGGATACTATGCCTAATTTGAGAGTAGATTGCGTTGTATAATACGCCTAGAAATATTTATTTAATTTATAAAGTCACACGTCATTCAAAATATAATATCTTGGACGCGCGGGTTTCCTCGCGATGATTTCCTTCACCGCCGAGCAGGTGATAATTACAAATTACATATTTGTAAATCCTAAAACACGAATTTAGTGGTACATGCCAGTATTGGAACCGGCGACCTGGTGGTCGCAAGGTCGGTTCATATCCACTAAGCTATCATGCTATTTCCTATATATTAATGGGATCTTTAGTAGGTACTAAGTGGATTTATGTACCAATATGAAACTACTCGTAATATTCTTGGTTTGACACATATAGTTAGACCTTCTGTTATGCTAGTGTAACGCATAATTGAAAATGTTAAATATTGGCAGCTAGTTTCTTAATTATTTTATGTAAGATTGCCATAAACCATATTAAGACGAAGGAACGTTGTGTTTTATGTATTTTTACCACCAGTGAGATATTTCTATAGACCATAAAAATCGTAATTGCACTTCTGGTTAAAACATTTTTCTACTTTTTACAAGTAAATATTGTAAATAAAAAAATGCTTTACACTGTTGAACATCACAATTATTCTGTAGTATTCCTGAGAAAAGACTCGTAAAACCACCACCATACCAATGATTTAGAAAGTATGGGGGGGAGCATCGAGTCCGAATGAATAAGTTACCATGACGTCTCCGAGGGTGTCAACCAGGAGTGTGATAGAAATACTATACAACATTTTTGTATGGTAATAAATCATTGACAAGATAAAATTCTAGTCAATGCCATTAGAACAGCATTAGAACCCTCAGTAATGAAAAGCTGGAAACTGTATAAACCGTTGGGGAGTCCATAGGATAGCAATTTTGAAGACTTTTGGAGTCCCGATAGGACATCTTCGCTTGATCTAGGCTGACAGTCTGCCCAACGATGTGTAAGATAAGTTCCAGAACAGTTGAAATGAGAATAAGAGTAAGTATTTTGCAAAAGCAGTAGTGATCACTTCGATTAAGTCGTACTTACAGTTAAAAAAAAATCAGAGACGCACACTAATGGTTCTGTACCACCGTACATTTTTAATTTTGGCAGCTTCGTACTCATTTTGTTTTAGAATGGCATTCATAACCTTATTTTTGCAAAAAAAGCTAATTATAACACTTTGTTGTATTTTAAGAGTGGTAGCGTATCAAAGCACGTACCCTCTGGCGAAGTACCTCCACCTGACAGAAAACCGCAACCAAGTAACAACTCCCTAGCTAGAGGGTTGTTGCATTCCTGCGTGTGAGTGAGGCTACCAGTAAGCTACTAAGGAGTTGTTGTGTTACCAGCAGAGATGGCATCGCGCGAGTGATACTTGATGTATTGCAAGCGTTTATAGACTAGTAGCCGCTTTACATCAGGCGGGCCGTAATCTTGTATGTCTCCTGATATTGATATTAAAAAAAAATGAGAACCCGCATTAATTATCAACATTACTCGCTCTATGAAAATTTTAAGTATCTACGGCGTATAAATAATAAATATTGGCGGACAAATTACACAGCGCCATCTAGCCCCAAAGTAAGCGAAGCTTGTGTTATGGGTACTAGACAACTGATAAACATACGTAATTTTTTTTTTTAATACATATTTATTATACATAGAAAATACCCAGACCAAGACAAACAGACATGTTCATGCACACAAATGTTTGTACTGTGTGGGAATCGAACCCACAAGCGTTAGTGTCAAAGTAGCGTAACAACGCGTTTCACCACTGCGCCACCGAGCTCGTCAAACGACCGTATGACCGACGGATGCACAGACGGACGAACAGACAGCAGATGCTTAGTAATATCCTTAGTAATATAGTCCCGTTGGCAACTTTTAGGTACCGGTCCTAAAAAGTATCTACTGGAAAGTTTTACTGATAACATGCAATCCAGGTTAAGGGTGAAGTCTTGACCTCGACCCAAAAATTCACTAACGATGCTGTCTAGTACGTTGTAGTCCGGATAACGTATTGAACTGGTTGAACAATATCGAGTACTTGACAAGTACAAGCGGTCTCGCTAGTTCAAGCGGTCTCGTTACTATCTTGAAGTTTGATCGAACACATTTGTAGTGTAGTACTTCTGCACATGCTTTTTCTAATTCATTTTGACTACAAAAAAAGCAAATGGCCTTAACACCAACTCTCACTCATCCCACTGCAGGGATAGGAGTCTCCATTTAACAGAAGGGGTTTAGAGCATACTCCTCCACGCTGCTAAAATGGGATTTACGTTAACGACAGTCATCTATCGACAACAGCCGGGACCGACGGCTTAACGTGCCCTCCGAAGCACGGAGAAACTCGAGATAGGAAAACCCATCCATAGACAGGCTGCGATCGACATTGCTTAACCTGCGTGTTAGGTTAGAATGACGCAACGACGCCATCGTGCTCTCAGAGTTATATCTGCGTATAGTATTACAAGTCTGGTGGACTTACTTCACGAAATCATCGGCTATTCGTCAATAGCTATCAATGTAAAGAAATTGAATCTACTGCTACATTGGCACCGATGATCCTTTCCTTTTCCATTAGGATTGGCTGGGTCCTCCACCTATGCTTAAGGATTCAGCCGTCAGATGTCCACAAGCCAGAGGGAAATCCTTCGTAGTAAGGTCACACGTTTTTTGGAATATAACTTCTGGGATGTGTGAGTTTCCTCACGATGGTTTCCTTCATCGCCGAGCAAGAGATAATTATAAATATATATATATATATATATAAAACCAAAAACACAAATTTTATTGGTACACGCCAGGATTCGCTTTGGCAACAATGATATAAGTATGGTCTCAATGATAGTCAAGTGTCACAAGATAAGATAATGCATGCTCCGTTAGTTTGGGCATGAAGAATAACGAAACAGATGTACAACGGGAAAGTGGGAGGAAATAATAGCGGGGAAAGTCTAAGAATCGCTTATCACGGCCAAATTGGTCGTACTCGTACCTCGTCAGGTGACATCAAGAGAAAAAAGGTATGAATGTTGAAGAAACGGGAGAGGTGTGAAGGACCACATCCCGTAGCGCTCGGTTCTCCCCGTCTATCTATCCAGCATGAGACCTGGCGCAGATAGCAAAGGAAAAAAAGTAACATCTTTCAAATTTGAACACGCTTTTCTTAAATTTTTATTTATTACTGGGGTCGACACTACAAATATTTTCAGTTTGCAATGAAAAGTATGCTATTTCAATTTAAACCAGTTGAGATTGCGCGAGCTTGCATTGCCAGAGGAACACCTGGCTCGTCAATTATAAAACAATTCAATTTTTTTTTTATTAATTTGTCGGCCATTTTGGCCATGTTCCTTAAGAGATAGGAACGGTGTTCCTGAACATTCCTATTCTACTTTTTTATGTTGAATCCGAATCTGAAGTCAAAATTCGACTATTCGAAAAAAACGCACGCACAGACAAACATATAGATTACATATAGGAATTTAGCCATTTTGGTGCAATTTAATAACAATAAGAGTCTTAATTTCCATTACGGACTTAGTATTTCGAAATACTTTCGTAAAATACTTTCTTAGTTGTCGTGAAAATACGAGTAGTTTGAAACACCTAAGAGTATTTACGTTTCATACACACCCTGCCCATGGGATATGTGCTCATTCTATTGTACGCTATGCACCCTAGGGCTTACAATGTATTATGTAACAATTGCTCTGTTCAACAAAGGGTTCGTACGAGAAACCGCCGCCGCAGTGGGTGGTTAGACCATGTTACAAACATCGCCTTGATTTTCAGTTTGTTATAAAGTTAATATATAGCATATATATAACATTGTGCTTGTTTCATGGATTTTAATCGAATCGGGTTGAATTAATATGTTATAGTTTGACGGAAAATGAATATATACTCGTCGGGTTACTTAGAAATTTCGGCTTGAATCATTGCGTGTAGATAACAATATAAGATGATTGTCAGTTTATTATAATACGAGTATATTTGTATATGCGTTATAGTTACATTTTTTTATACTACGTTTGGAGATATACAAGCATACGGCCCAGCTGATGTAAAACGGGTACCGTAGCCTATTAACGATTGCGATATATTAAGTATCACTCGCGCGATGCCTCCTCTGCTGCTTACACAGCAACTCCTTGAGCTTACTCGTGACCTCACTCACACGCAGGAACACAACCCTCTAGGGAGTTGTTATTTGGCTGCGGTTTCGAATTCGAATCGCTCTGAAGGTGTTATTTCATTGAACTCTTTATTCAAGTGAAATGTCTTTACGTGCATTGATTCTAAACAAACTCACGAACAAATTCCTATGTAACATTTGTGTATACATGTACAAAATAACGTATTAATTATTTTAAATTTACACTTGTTTGTAACAAATCTTCAAACTAAACATGTTACCTCTAACAACCTTTTGATGAGGGCAAAACTGATCCATTGAAATTAATTAAAACATTTAATAACAAGAAAATGTCTATAAAGTTCAACCACAATCAGAATTGATAATAAAATTGTTTGTTTTAATAAATAAAACATCTCGAAGGCTTTAAGTGTCATAGCTATCACTGGCTTCTTAAGTTTAACACAGGAACCCTATTCTTATATTTTCGGGATAAAAAGCAGAATAATTCGGAATATACTCTATTTCTATCTATCTATAACTTCACACCAAATCCCTTCCGGGGTAGGCAGAGAGAACCGAGCGCCACGTGACTCAATCCTTACATCCCTCACTCGCTTCTTTAACATTCATTGCTCTTTTCATGCACGCTCGCCGGTTTCTAGGGCTCCTGACATCACCTTCTGATTGAACACGACCAATTTCATCATGGTAGGTAAGTCTTGGTCTTCCTCGGCTCCTACATCCTTCCACTATTGCATTGTATATCTGCTTCGTCATTCTTTCATCCTGCATTCTTTCTACGTGTCCGAACCAACGGAGCATGCCTCTTCTTATTTTAACACCGACGCTCTCTTTCAGACCAACTCTGCTTCTAACCTCATAATTGCGAATACGGTTTACAAGCGTTACGCCACAATTTTTGCGCTACGCTCGCATTTCAACCGCGTTTATCCTACTTTCATGCTCTCTCTGCCATACCCAGCTCTCGCTTCCATAAGTAAGCGTTGGGACCAGCACTGCATTGTGTATAGCCAGCTGTGCTTTCTGGCTCAGGTTTTTAATGCCAAGAAATTTTCCCAACGCTCTATTCACACTATTCCCAAGACTCACTCGCCTTTCCACGTCTGCGGTGTACCTTCCATCCCGGCAATCTCATCCACTTGTCCCAACACTTCATCATCTACCGTAATCCTTACATTGGTTCTGGTTTCTTCTCTTTCAAATACCATTGTTTTCTTCGCATTCAATAGTAAGCCTTCCTTCATACATTCGTCTTTCATCATTGTGACCAGTGTTTGCAGTTCAGACAGTGTTTCTGCTAATAGGACGGCATTTATGACTGACTTCAAAAAACAAATTATTTCTTAGTTTGACACGTACGAACCCGACATAATCGTGATGGCTTAATCAATTTCGTTTAAGCAATTAATTAATCGCGGCAACCGGTGGTTGCCACAGAGGCACCTTTCTCGCCCAAAGGTTTTACTTAGCAATCCAACGCGGGAACGCTGACTGCATTATGGACACCTCACCGAAAGGGCTAAATTTTATAACTATTTTTTAGTAGTTTCAATTAGGTGATTTTAGTTTCTAGTTATATTTTTAAATAGCATTATGTTATTCCATCATGTTAATAAAGACAGGTTCACTTTTTATTCTTTTTGTAAATTAAAAAAATCGGCCAAGTGCGAGTCGGACTCGCGCACGAAGGGTTCCGTACCATTATCTATAAAAACGGCAAAAAAAACACGTTTGTTGTATGGGAGCCCCTTAAATATTTATTTTATTCTATTTTTTAGTATTTGTTGTTATAGCGGCAACAGAAATGCATCATCTGTGAAAATTTCAACTGTCTAACTATCACGGTTCATGAGATACAGCCTGGTGACAGACGGACGGACGGACGGACGGACAGCGGAGCCTCAGTAATAGGGTTCCGTTTTACCCTTTGGGTACGGAACCCTAAAAAGACGTCTTTGTAGAAATTGACGAGGTCGGTGGTGCAATGGTGAAACGCGCAGGTACGCTACTTTGACACCACCGCTCGCAGTTCGATTGCCACACAGGACAAATACTTGTGTGCATGAACATGTCTGTTCGTCTTGTTCTGGGCGTTTTTAAGAGAGGTACTCGTAGGGCGCATCAAAACAGTCGGTCTAAGGAAGTACCTCCACCTCACAGAAAACCGCAGCCAAATAACAACTCTCTAGAGGGTTGCTGTGTTCCTGCATGTGAGTGAGGTCACCAGTAGGCTCCTAAGGAATTGCTGTGTTAGCACCAGAGGTGGCATCGCGCGAGTGATACATAATGTATTGCAGGGTTCATAGGCTACGGTCATACATCAGGTGGGCCGTATGCTTGTATGCTTCCCAACGCAATATAAAAAATAAATAAAGAAACTTTCCAATCAGTTGTCCTGAATTTAAATCACGGTACGGCGCGCTGCCAATAAAATTATAATATTTAACAACCAATGTTCTTATATTTTCTTTGAGAATCCTTGGTCTTGGTGGTATAGACATGTTAACTAGTAATAGATAGTGCTCAAACTTCAAAACAAGATCTCAAACGGTCAAGCCTTACAACTTTAATAGATCAGTGTGCCGATCCAGGTGCCCCGTATGCTCAATAATTATGTTCGGATGAAATTCCATAGGAGATTGTTTTGGTCGGCCAATTCCGACAAATTGAATAAGTTTCAGACAATGTCGAGGCGGCGCGTGACTAACCTCAAAGGAACTTAATCCGTAGTTATTATTTCAATCACGTTATATTTCCGTGATATTAATATAACTTCGGAATGTTAGTTTGTTGATAACGTAAAGCATTCTGTTATTTTGGGAATTGGTTATTTCTCTATATCAAATAATGGTAGCATATGTGCCCCAAACGTGCATCCTTTTATTTTGTGATAATAGATTGCAGGAATACCTCTATTGGCTACAGGCTTTCTGAAGATATAGCGCCTCTTTGGGAGTACTATGACAATTAAGTTTTTAGGTAATTAATGCCTAAAACTAATAAAACAATACATGTTATTGCACCCAATGAAATATTTTTACATAAACAAAAGTTAATAACAAAATTATTTATGTTCTTCATTTTTGTTTATGTGAAAATATTTATTATTAAATATTATTCCAAATCGATCTCTTCCATTGGTTGCGGCATGCAGAAAGAATGTAAGATGAAATAATGACAAAACAAATAAACAATGCAAATGTAGACGGATGTAGGAGCTCCGGAAGCCTAGGGCTCATCTACCACATCGAGCTTTATCAGGAGACTTAGAAACTGGCGATTACTGACCGCGTTCGTAATGATAATGTAAGAAAGAGAGTGGTTCTGAAAGAGAGTATCAGTGTTAAGATAAAAAAAGGTATGCTCCGTTGGAACGGACATGTAGAAAGAAAGCAAGATGAAAAATTACTAAACAGATATACGAATGCAATGCTAAAATGGACGGATATAGGAGCCGAGGAAGATCAAGACTAACATACCGCGACTAAATTGGTCGTTTTTTATTAGAAGGTGATGTCAGGAGTCCAAGGAACCAGCGACCGTACATGAAAAGAGCTACAAATGTTAAATAAGCAAGCGTAGTGTGCAAGGACTGCTTCTTGTGGCGCTTGGTTCTCTCTGCCTACCCGGCGTGAGACCTGACGTAAAGAAATACATAGATAGATCTCTTCCAGACAAACATCATGATTAAAATAAGGTGATTCCTTAGCAACAGAAACAATAAGTGTCTCATAAAGAATGTATGTAAATGTAAATAAATGTAGATTATTTTTTTAGGTTCAGTTTAGTAGTCACTTGTAATCCAAAGCCAAGTTGACTTCCAAGAAGGTTGTTATACTGATCAAATAGTGTATGGTATATGGAATTCTATTACTAGCATCGCATGCAACTAACTAAAGGTTATAATAAAGGATAAAATCCTGTTTAATGTGCAATACTGTTCGTATCTCTGGTCTAGTGCCCTTAATGTATGCTTACAACATTTGACCGCATACAATGTAGAACAATGTATACTTGATTATTGATGACTATATCATATTAACATTCCAGTCACTTCCGTTATACTTTTCAAAGCATTTCGCGGCATCAATACAAACGACGGCGTTTTTGATCAGTGAACTTGTGAGTAATCTGTGTAGTACAAAGCTTTCTGACCCCTAAATGTTCGTATGGGAGTTTTTGTACTTAGTTCATACCAATGCCGAAACTTACCCTAATCTGTTGATAGCGACATATCAACAGATTAGGGTAAGTTTCGGCTTTTATCAGATTCTACCATTAGCCGTACAACACTCACGGTATCTTTAGTGATCGTCGTAGAAGGATATCCTTCGCGCAAATCAGCAGTGAGTTTGCTCCAAATACGTTTGAACTCATTAAACCAGTTATGAATAGTGGCACGGGATAGGTTTCTATTATGAATATCAATCGAACTATATCATGATATATATGTTGAGACACAACCAATGTAGTAATAAAAGATAGAGTGAAAAATTTCTCAGTGGAATTAATTTCGAATACACGACAGGCACTTTGTAAATTGTCATCAATTTGTACTGCTACACATGCAACTTTCCAAAGAATTACTTATTCAAACTTTAAATATTATTTCTTTCAAAAGCATCAGTGTGGTCCCGGTTATTTCGTTTTTGTTTTACTTGTATGTATATACTTATATATCGTCACGACGCATCCCCTGTTAGGTAGGCAGAGAGAACCGAGCATCATGGCAGGGTGTCCTTACACATATCACTCGATTCTTTAACATTCATAGCTATGAATACACGCTCACGTGTTCCCGGAGCTCCTGACATGACTTTCTGATAAAACTTGTTTATTTGTACTAAACTAATTAGAATATTTATTTACAAATATTCTAATTAAGAGCGAATGCCGCGTTACCTCAAACGTACGTGCTGTAATGGACTTTAAAGTTAGTTGAAATGTACTCTCTGAAGCACTGAAGTTTCGAGCGCACCTGTAGGGAACACCTTTGAGTGTGGAGTAGGTGTTCTGTTCAACTGTAGGATTCTGTTGACTACGTCGGCATAGCGAAGTCTGGCCAATGTAATATCTTTAATGTAAAATTTCATACAATGATTAGTTTTTGCTATGTCCTCCATATCTTTAATTTGACGAATTCGGTGGCGCAGTGGTTAGAAACGCTACTTTGACACCAACGCTCGCGGTTCGATTCCCACACAGAACAAACATTTGTGAGCATGAACATATCTTGGTCTGGTTCTATGTAGCATGAGTAGGTATTTACAAAAAAAAATGTATCTACGTATGTTTATCAGTTGTCTAATACATACCACAAGCTTCGCTTACTTTGGGGTTGGATAGCGATGGTGCTTGTCAGAGATTATTTTTTTTAATTATTATTTATTCGGATTGCTATTCCGCTATATTAGTATTTAATCTACAAACTAAGACTTCTTTTCAAGTATTACGCAAGAATTGTAAATATATATATTCAGAATGCGCCTTTCATTCTGAATATATTTACGATTGATTTTAAGATTGACATTGGTAGGCAGAGAGAACCGAGCGCCATAAGGCGCGGTCCTTACATACTTCACTCGCTTCTGTGACATTCATAGCTCTTTTCATGCACGCTCGCCGGTTCCTGGGGCTCCTGACAACACCTTCTGATAAAACACGACCAATTTGGTCATGGTAGGTTAGTAAATAATTAATAACAAAAATAGTAATGATATTTATATAATAATATAGTCCAGCGTATACTTTTAGAGAGGTAGGGCGAAAGCAGCGACTGGGGAAGTAACAGAAGTTCCCAGCTAAACAGTAACTGGTTGGAGGGTACTTTTATACACCGTCAGGAGGCATACAAGCATACGGCCCACCTGATATAAAATCGCTACCGTAACCTGTGAACGCTTGCAATAAAGGAATACTGCTGCTAACACAGTAACTACTTAGGAGCTTACTCGTAACCGTACTCACTCGCAGAAATACAACAGCCATCCAGATAGTCGTTATTAGGCAGCGATTTTCGCTAGAAGTACCAGTCAGAGTGCTTTGACCCTACTTCTCTCAACCAAGGAACTCTTAAGGTTTGTTGTGTTCCAGCGAATGAAGTGATAACCACTTTACATCAGGTACTGTACTTATCTACCTCCAAACTTGTACAAAAAGATAAGATTCGGCGATCAGCAGTATGCGTGCGTCCTATACATAACGCACATGTGTGGGTAAACCTTTAATAGCTACATAGCTGAAACAATTGGTGAGAATATCTATAAGTCCCGCGACCTTAGATACTAAGGACTCTTTTCTTCTTCTTCCTAGCGCTATCTCTTTTCCTAATCCATTAGCATTGGCGGGGTCCGCTACCTAAGCCTAATGATTTGGCGAAGATACTGATTTTGAGATGGAGCGACTACCGTCAGACCTCCACGACCTGGAGGGAAAACTATAACTTTACGGTCGCACGTCTTTTTTTTTATATATTAGTTCAGCATAGTGGCTCCTCTTTGCCTGATGGTAAGCGAAAGAGGAGCCCAAATCGCAACTGCAACTGACAAAATACTACACCGTATCCTGTCAGTTGACACTGCCATGCTGACCCGCAAGATGCCAACTATAATTAACTAGGGGAGCTGGGCCTGCGGCGCATTGGCAGAGCTGCTTTGGCACAATAAGTAAATAACAGCAAGCTGCGTAAGCAGAACTGCTAACCCTAACCCTAACCCTAACCGGCGATAGTGATCGTGTTGTTGTTTTTCAGTATCAGCCATACGCGCTCCAATTGACTTTGTATTGGAAAGGTTTTTGGGACGATAACATCACTCATCTATATCCTCTATTGAGCTAATCGAAATTTAATCTATTTTAGGGGAATCTACAATACTTAAGGTACATTCACGTCGAACAATCAGCTCTCTAGCTTCAAAACTGAAGGAGTACTACGTGTAACAGTCGAAAACCGCAAAACTGCAAAAAAGATAATTTTCTCGGTTATATAGCTTCGCTGGCTAACGCAGCTCTGCAAATATATAAATGGAATATAAATTATTGGACGTTCGGGTTTTCTCACGATGTTTTCCGTCACCGACGAGTAAGTGATAATTACAAATATGTACATAAATCCGAAAGCACGAATTTAATGGTGCATGTCAGGATTCGAACCGTGGGCCCGCTGTTCAGTAGGCCGGTTCCTTATCCACGGGGCTATAACGCTCGACCTTAGATACTATGGAAGTTGGATAAATTTTAAATATTGATACATATTAATGAATACTATTGATTTCGACCGAAATTCATTAGTACCGATGAAGCGGCTGCATTACAAGTCGACCACAATGTGAGCTAAATTGGCACTAAATAATTTATTCCCAGCATGGGAGTAATTCAATTGGAAACGGGCAACACCGTTGCGAGGTCGCGTACGAGCGCGAGTTAAATTAGGTTCTGTTTATAATGTAAATGTTATGATGAAGTTATTTGTTTGCTGAAGATGTGTTCTGAGCAGTCTTACGTCTTAAATCCCAGTTTAGCGAGCGATCTAGTCGATATTGATACTGTAATAGACTACTTCTATTTTTATACCGTCAATATACATTCTTCTTCTTCCTAGCGTACCTAAATACCTTCACCAAATCCTTAAGGCTTAGGTGGCGGACCCGCAAATCCTAATAAATCAGGAAACGGGATAACTGTAGGAGGAAGAAGAAGTGTAGTACTTGTAATAGTTTCTCGAATCTAGTGTAAAAATAGCAATGAATCACTACCACCTCACAGAAAACCGCAGCCAAATAACAACTCCCTAGAGGGTTGTTGTGTTCCTGCGTGTGAGTGAGGTTACCAGTAAGTTCCTAAGGAGTTGCAAGCAGCAGAGGAGGCATCGCGCGAGTGATAATATATCGCAAGCGTTAATAGGCTACGGTATCCGCTTTACATCAGGTAGGCCGTATACTTGTATGCCTCACAATGTAGTATAAAAAATATATACATTCTTCTTCTTCCTTGCGTTATCTTGTAATGGCTGCAATTAATAATTAATTATAGGAGAATTATAGGAGAAAAGATATTTATAGGAATGACTGCCGTCAGACCTCTACAATTAAGATATTTCTATAAATAATACATTACAATTTAAATTTGTTTGAGTTGGAATAAATAAGCATTATCATCAGTACATGAAAACATATTCTTTTTTAGCTTTATCTGTCTATAATATACAATATGTCTATGTTCACATGTACTGATTATAATGCTCATTTTTTTTTATATTGTATATCTGAGAGCCTGTTTTGAAACCATAAAGTGTCTCATACTAATAATCGCATTTATCTTCCCAAGCATAGAAAACACGGAACTTTTTGTTAAAATCTTTAAATAGACCACATACAGAAAAAGTAATTGTAAAATAATAACAAAAATGTATTCCTTGTTGCTGCATTTGACTATCCTATAAATATGACAATGGGGATATGCGGTCAGAATTATAAAAATACTTCGGTTGTAAGAAAACGATTCATTTTAAAAGTATTAACATAAACATTTTTAGTCAAAACGATTTCGGGACATTGCATTTTCAACAAATTTAACATGTACTCATTATTTCTACACCAATAAAGTTTGCTTTGAGGCAAGTTGTGGCAATAACAAAAATCCTTTTAAAAACCTTTAAATCCTCCACAGTGAGATTAAAGTTCAAATCATTATGATATATAATACATTACATCAATCTTTTCGAAGGGGCCGCGCTACGCGTTGGATAACATGGTGGGTTAACACCGTGATTAAAGAAAATTTAATAATAAATGTATTCAACGACTTCTTATTTCATGTATAAATATCTACTTGCTTTAATAATATGTATTCGATCAGGATAACAAACATATACGTAATAATATTACGAAAATTAAAATTTTGACAATAAAATGATACAAAATGAATATGATTTCTAATAATATGATTAGAAATATTAGTACAATTAAAATTATGATTTTAATTTGAATATTATGATTAACAAGTATTATGTGTGTGACCTTTTATGATTACTATGAAGTAAAATTTTATGGGGAACATTCTATATATGTATGTATATCTTCACGCCAAGTCCCTTGCGGGGTAGGCAGAGAAAACCGAGCGCCATAAGACGCGGTCCTTACATACTTCACTCCCTTTAAATTTATGACTTATAAAAATAGGTTTTTCAATTTTATATGAACAATTGCGCCACCTTATTGTTTAGTTATAGTACAATAAAGATTATACAAACAAACAAATACCTTTACCAAATCCTTAGGCTTAGGTGGCGGACCCGCAAATCCTAATGAATCAGGAAATGGGATAACTCTAAGAAGAAGAAGAAGAAAGTGTTGTTAGAACGATATCGGTACGAAAATCTCTCACCTATGTCTATCCATTTACTCCTCTACAGACCACAAACCGAAATAGCAAAACTTCTGCCAAATATTTTGTCGCGGACATACGCATTATACGGCTAAGACAGATCGCACTCGACAATTGCCGTACGATTATAACTCTTATTACGTACAGCATTAGAATAGTACAAAAGTCAACGTGTAAAGCTCGTCGTGCACATACATGTACGTGTGTTAATGGAATTTTCCGCGTGGCTACAGAATGCTCGACTGCCGCAAAACTTTTTACCCAACAAACATACCCTCATAATTTCCCATAACCGTTACGCTCAAAGCAAAAAGGTCTAATACAGACCTATTATACAGCTACTCGTAGGCCTATATTGCACTGGGCTCCCGCATATGTTCATCATCATCTTAGTCCGTATTCATCCACTGCTGAACATACTCGTAGGCCTCCCCCCTAGAGTGCCATTCGTCTCGACCCTGTGCCACCTGCATTCATCGATCGAGATTATGTTTAAGGAGAGATTTTGCCTCCCTTTGTGTGTTCTACCGATTGTACAACGGGGTGTGTTCTGAAGAATTGTTCGAAATGATGCCGACAGCTACTTTTTAGGGTTCCGTACCCAAAGGGTAAAACGGAACCCTATTACTGAGGCTCCGCTGTCCGTCCGTCCGTCCGTCCGTCCGTCTGTCACCAGGCTGTATCTCATGAACCGTGATAGTTAGACAGTTGAAATTTTCACAGATGATGTATTTCTGTTGCCGCTATAACAACAAATACTAAAAAATAGAATAAAATAAATATTTAAGGGGGCTCCCATACAACAAACGTGATTTTTTTGCTCATTTTTGCTCGATATTGATAACGGCAACAGGTAGACGCTTGAAATATTCACATAATATTTAGTTATATATTTACTTTAAGAATAAATAATTAAATTAAAATAAAACAAATATTTAAGGGGGGCTCCCATACAACAAACGTGATTTTTTTGCCGTTTTTATAGATAATGGTACGGAACCCTTCGTGCGCGAGTCCGACTCGCACTTGGCCGATTTTCATAACCGCACCGCTCGCCGACGGCGGGGAGTTCACCCTCACACGCTGGAACCGCCATGATGTCGTACTGTGCGGTTCCAGAGAAGCTTTCTTCCGAGAACTCACAAGCTGTGGAATGAGCTCCCAGTCGAGATTTTTCCAAGGGACTACAGTATGAATTTTTTAAAGAAATGCGTGAAGAGGTTTTTAGAGGGTCGACAATGCATGAGTGACAACCCTGGTGTTGTAAATGTCCATAGACTGCAGTGACTGTTTACCATCAGGCAGGCCGTGATTGCCACCTTAGCGGTATAAAAATCGACTCCCTATAAACATCTTGAGGTCGTCGCTCCATGTAGTGGGGGGGTGGTCCCACACTGCGTGTGCGGACACTATTGGAGAACCTATCTTCCCCAGCTGTCAATATGTTCAACGCTGTATATATATATATATATATAAGAGTTATATTCTTCACCAACCGAACAGCTTTGACGCAACCTTCTTCCTAGCTTAGCTAATCCCACCAATCACAACTATAGAATAAAAGATGGATAAATAAAAAAACTATATCGAGTCTCTGTACAACATGGCACCGTAACCGGTATACTTTAACTTACCTGACGTTCAAGAATACATTATTATAGTATTAAAACTGCCCCAGATTAAGCACGTGTGAACCAACCCTGGCACATTTCCAGATTCCTGACCATACGCCCGCATCTTTTTTTGACGAGCTCGGTGGCGCAGTGGTGAAATGCGTTGTTACGCTACTTTGACACCGACGCTCGTGGGTTCGATTCCCACACAGTACAAACATTTGTGTGCATGAACATGTCTGTTTGTCTTGGTCTGGGTATTTTCTTATCTATACATATAAATAAAATTGAAGTGTCTGTCTGTGATTTCAAAATAAAGCCTTTATCTTAAGCTCATATTACTAGTAAATAACAGCAAGCTGTGTAGGCAGAGCTGATATTTTTTAAATTTAAAAAATATTTAAATATTTTATTTTTAATTTTTTAAAAATATATGGAACCCTGTACGACATCTAGCGACGAGTGCTGTTACTTTTTCTGTTGATGGGAGTGCAGTGCAGACTCTGCACTGCAGAGTGGCCGGCCATACGTTTTCCCATATGTTTTTTTTTCTAATTGGAACGATTTTAGACCGTTCTTCCTCACCAACGAACATTTAAATTTCAAATTAAAGGATACAAAACTACAATATGTTAGCTATTAGTGTGTCGATTTTGGAGTTTCTCACTATTACCGTCTAAACGCTAGCTGGATGACATCAGTCTACCCCAAACGGCAATTTTGAGGGTAATGTGGCTCCGCTGGCTATCGCAGCTCTGCCAATTATTTTCACGTTACCAAAGCCTAATTACGCATTTTTAACTTTTTTGTCTGTCTGTCTATCTGTCTGTCTGTTTGTTTGTCCGGGCTAATCTTCGAAATGGCTGAACCGATTTTGACGGGACTTTTACTGGTAGGTAGAGAACTGTTCAGAGAAGAATATAGGGTACTTTTTATCCCGTAAATATTTAGGCTTCCTGCGTAAAAAATGAAAAACTGTTAAAATTAGGGGGAAATGTCTTCCCCTTCGCGGGACTTTGCAATTTTATTTTATTATTTACACGATTTTTTTTGTGACATAAAATAACTACGCATTTTTTATGTATGTAATAAAAATAAAATAATTATACGTTGTATCCCGTAAAGGTCAATAGATGGCGCTGTATAAAAATTGAATCGCTCTATGATTGCATCTATGACCCTGAACTTTGATTTTTTTTTAAACAGAAAGAATTTGAGGTCTGTGGAGAAATAAAGGCTACTAAAAGCCCAAATCTCATGCGTGCGAAGCCGCGGGCTTCAGCTAGTGTATAATAAGTATGTATTTACAAAAAAAAAATGTATTTACGTATGTTTATCAGTTGTCTAGTACCCATAACACAAGCTTCGCTTACTTTGGGGCTAGATGGCGCTGTGTAGTTTGTCAGACAATATTTATTATTTATTTATCTTTAAATTGCCATTACAAATACACGCAATTTTAATATTTTCTTTTTTTTATTTCTATCTATCCATAACGTCACGCCAAACCCCTTGCGGAGTAGGCAGTACGAGCTGCACGCCACATGACTCGGCCCTTACACACCTCACTCGCGTTTTTAACATTCATAGCTCTTCTCATACACGCTCGCCAGTTTCCATGGCTCCTACATCGCCCTCTAGTTAAAAACACGATCAATTTGGTAATGGTAAATAGTCTTGGTTTTCCTCGTCTTGATAATCGTTCTCTCTACACGTCCGAACCAATGCAGCACGCCTTTTCTTATTTTTCAGCTTTTTCCTTCAGTATATTTTTATATACCCAAGTTTCCTAAGGTTTTCTACCCAAAGTATAAAACCTGTAGTATCCCGTTACATTCGTTATCCGTCAGTATGTCACATCTCCGTTGTTCGTGTATGAAATTAGTAATATATAGAATAATATAGAAAATCTGTATTTGTCATTTAGCCCTCGCGGACACTTAACACGTCTTACATTTTTTTTAAATAAAATATTATTTTAATTCCTGTTGCTTATATGCCTCCCTATATATATATACTATACGCATACGTCGTATATATTAAAAACCCATTATGTTTTCAACAGAAATTCGGATCTCTTCTATTACTTTAAGCGTGCAACACACTTAGCTATAATATATCTTAAGATAACGTGTTGTCTCCTTCTAAATAAATGAAATACGATAAATTTATAAATCTCCTGTTTCAATACATATTTATAGAAGTCTCAGCAAAATATAAAAAAAATGTTCTATTAGAAATAGCCACCTTTGGCTTTTATAAAGGTCTTTAATCTGTCTGGCCACGAATCTAAGGGTTTATGCACTGATTCCATGGGAAAGTTAGACACTGCTTGCTCCAGAGATTTCCTAAGAGACACAATGTAGGCGTGTCGTTTTAAGCAGGCCATTTCCTCTAAAAGTGACCATAAGGGATCTGAGCTAGATGAGCACCAATCTTTAGCTCTTATAAAGGCCGGAACGTTGGTTTTGAGACCGGCTTGGATAGTTCGTGCCTTGTGAAGTTGTGACCAGGTGCAGAGCCCTGCTGGAAAGTCTACGGTACATTTTTAAAAAGTGTGTTGCTGAGAGATTGCACAACACGGTCGGGACAGAAGGAGTTTTGATTGATCTACTCTTATCGACTGTAGGGATTGATTTAGACCATGTCCTGTATATCGACAGTAAGCGCCGAGCTTCAAGTCTTCTTTTATTGTACGCTACAGAGTCCTAGCAAAAATCTTATCGCGAGAAATGAATAATCCCTTCATTCTTGATTTTTTCTTTCGGCGAAATCTGGCTTTAACAGCATAAATACTATTTGTAGTACTAACGGCACGCGGTCGCGTCGACCTTTTATGGTCTTCAACAGAGGAAGTATTGGTATATCTGTCAATTGTACGCTACACGAACATTCGGCTGATACCAAGCTTTTGAAGTGTCTTGAATATGACCGACGGTTCCATACACACTTTGTGCAAGGCAATATCTGCAATCTTATTTTCTTTAACACCCCCATTCCTTGTTTTAATTTGATAATAAACACTAAAAACATATGTAAAACGGCGGAAAATCGAAAGTAGTTTTTAACATAACAAACGCGTTCCAAATTCAAAATAATTAAACAGTTGAAAACAAAAAGTTTATATGTATCAGTAATTATGGCCACTAGTTAAATACATCGCTTCATAACCACGCAATGCAATATACAGTCAGCAAATCATCAAAAAATCAGTAGGTAGTAAGTGTATAGTTAAAGGCTTCATTCAGGTCTGCATGTGCCATGAATATTATGATGTCAGTACATATTATGATGTCAGTACATATTATATGTCAGTATATATTTCGCGTATCTTGGAAATGTATCCAATTACTTCAACCTAATTAAATAATAAAAATTCTATTTAGTTAAGAGTTTCCTTTTTTATTTTATCATTAGCTATCCGCCCCGGCTTCGCACGGGTGATATGATCCCTACCAAACTTCACAGGATCACCTGCTGGGCTAATCTGAAGATTCACTGAAAATTTCATCAAAATCTGCCCAGCCGTTTTTGAGTCCATAGAGGATATACAGACAAACATTCATTTATATATATATATATATCTTCACGCCAGGTCCCTTGCGGGGTAGGCAGAGAGGACCGAGCGCCATAAGACGCGGTCCTTACACACTTCACTCGCTTCTTTCACATTCATAGCTCTTTTCATGCACGCTCGCCGGTTCCTAAGGCTCCTGACATCACCTTCTGATAAAACACGACCAATTTAGTCATGGTAGTTTGATTATGTATATATAGATAATATAAAATTTACAAAAAAAAATAAGCTGTGGAAAACTCGGTCAATACAATTATTTATACAACGACGAGAAGCTACACTGGTTACCATAGCTTATGATTAGTTGCAATATAAGTTGTAACACTCGCGGTTTGCCATCCACGTTGTTAACACACCAAGTGCTAAGTTCCACACTGACCTTTTTATATTACTTGTCCTTTGTGGAAATCGAACCCACGAGCCTTGGTGTCAAAGTAGTGTTACTAACTACTCCGTCACCAAGCTCGTCAGTTTCAGCCAGTTTCAGTACCTCGTGATACCTGAAAATCATCAAACTTATTATGGTTTACCTGGCATCCAGTCTCGACATTGGCGTACATCCCAGGGTGAACAGGCACATGAGCACAGGTGAAGCTGGTCTCTGGAACCTCGTGGTAGATAGGGTAGTCCACGCCCGGCACTCCCGGTACGTTCTTCAAGTCCTGAGGCTTCTCGTGTTCTCTCAGTGGTTTACGGTACACTGCTTGTTGATACTGAACTTCGTATGGCTCATATTGCTGGAAAGAACGAAATGGATAAGTTAATACAAGAAAGCGTAAGTACCATTTTTGTAACCCATTTCAGATTACCAGGGAGCGTAATATGTTTATTAAGGCTAATGAACCTGAAGTCGACGCGCTGATTTTTGAAGTAAAACTTCATTACGCACGCTTGACTTGGGGAGTAAGCTGGTGAATGCGTGTCGAGAGCGTTACGAAAAGTGTGATCGGGCGAGGCGAACGGAAGTTTAGAGGGAGATATAAGTTAGTGAAGATAGAAAGAGAGAGAGTTACATTTCGTATATTACTGTAGGGGCAAGAGAGAGAGGTGCGAGCACACATTTTCTTTCTCTCATAGCGAGTTAAGTTTCGTATATCTAAGACACAGTGCAGGCCTATTGTCTGTATCACAGCTAAAGAAGTTTTACTTCAGTGGTGTGGTCTAAAGCACACTCGTTTTTTGAAGCGAAAACTTCTTTAGCGGCGTTGTGCACTTTTTGGGATGAGTAAAAAATGTTAAACTTGCGTCAGGACACGTGACCCTGATGTAAGATTTTGGTGAGAATTAGAACTTAAGTTCGCTGCAGCGCTAAAACATTAGTTACCTCTAATTAATCAATTTAAACATGAAGCGCTAGATCGTTCATAGGGCATTATTTTCTCGCGACCAAAACGTTGTAAGCGCCATGAAATTCTTGGCGCTTACGCGTTTCGTTCAACGTAGTTTATCAACATCGGTGTTTGGTCCGCATGTTCAAGTTTTCACTTCTGCCGGCACTCCCGGAGTGCAACCCGTTTTTTTTATTACTGAACTCTAATTGAACCTTGCGATGTCAACAATCTCTATTGATAGGGTACAATGTTTTTTGTTCGACATGATGCCAGCCTTGATCCACTCATCGGGTATGTAAGAATCAGGGTCTTTGCCAAATCCTTAGGTTTAGGTAGCGGATCCCACCAATCCTATTGAACTGGGAACCGGCCTAACGCTAAGAAGAAGAAGACACACAGACAAACATATAAATTTCATATAGAACACCGTTCCTATATGAAATCTATATGTTTGTCTGTGTGTGCGTTTTTTTCGAATAATCTAATTTTGACTTCAGGTTCGGATTCAGCATAAAAAAGTAGAATAGGAATGTTCAGGAACACCGTTCCTATATCTTAAGGAACATGGTCAAAATGGCCTACAAATAAAAAACAAAATTGAATTGTTATATAATTGACGAGCCAGGTGTTCCTCTGGCAATGCAAGCTTGCGCATTCTCAACTGGTTTTTCAAAAGACGTCGGGAGGGATTTATTCTACTTTCATACTCTCTCCGCCTCCATAAGTAAGAGTTGGCACTGCATTGTGTATAGCGAGTTGTGCCTTCTGGCTCAAGCTTTTACTGCCAAGAAGTTTTCCCAACGCTCCATTCACACTATTCCCAGCACTCACTCGTCTTTCCACATCAGCGGTGTACCTTCCATCTCTGCTGAAGCGCATCTGTACTGATAATTATACTATATATCCGTAAACACGAATTCAGTAGTGTTTGTTTGTTTTGTTTATTTGTAATATCTTTATTGTACATAAAATAACAATGAAAAATGTAAATTAAAATGCAACACATTAATAAATGTACAAAGGCGGACTTATTCCTATAAGGAATCTCTTGCAGTCAACCTTTGAGTGTCTAATTGGAATTTAGTAGGCGAGTGGCGCGGTAGTAAGACTAAAGACGTATGTATGTAGCTATATGTATGTATATATATATTTGTATATATGTATGTGGTTGTATGTCGTATGTATGTATGTATATTTTTTTTTTTATTGTGAGTATCTGTTTTTATTTTGCTAGTTGGCACATATATTTGTTATAGCCCTTGTACAATTTCGTTCCACATTCATTAGGGTTGGCTGGAAGAAATCTCTTGAAGAGATAAGCTCACCTTTGTACACTGTATTAGTCAATGATTATTATGTACTATTTGTTTGTGCAATAAATAAATAAGTACAATATAAACGAAACAGATCATTATAATAATAAACAAATAGAAAAGTAATAAATGCCAAAATGATTAATAAAATAGTGCATGCTCGTATTAGGATTCGAAGCAGAACGGCCAATAGTCAGGTTTTTTACCCACTTGGCAATCAGTGCCACCGTACAAACTTATCATTCCCTAACTATTCGTGTACATATGTAAACTTTATACTCCAGTTATCCAGCCAGGTCGCTACTCGACGACCCTAACTATTGGTTAAAGTTTCGATGCGAATTCAATATGTAACTTGTTATAACTTAACTGTACATGACGAGTTACAGTTCGATCTTCGCTCACCCAGTTAGGTACCTTTCAGTTCGCAGTTCAGTTAACAGGATGTTGAAGGAAAACAGCTTCTACCTAAATGTTTGAATATCTATGGATGTGGGGTGCTCAATTATGTTTTCACGCGGGAGAAAACGCATGTCAAGCAAGGTCCACCGCAGTCTTTTTAGGGTTCCGTACCCAAAGGGTAAAACGGAACCCTATTACTGAGGCTCCGCTGTCCGTCCGTCCGTCTGTCACCAGGCTGTATCTCATGAACCGTGATAGTTAGACAGTTGAAATTTTCACAGATGATGTATTTCTGTTGCCGCTATAACAACAAATACTAATAAATAGAATAACATAAATATTTAAGGGGGCTCCCATACAACAAACGTGATTTTTTTGCTCGATATTGATAATGGCAACAGATAGACGCTTGAAATATTCACAGAATATTTAGTTATATATTCACTTTAAGAATAAATAAATAAATTAAAATAAAACAAATATTTAAGGGGGGCTCCCATACAACAAACGGGATTTTTTTGCCGTTTTTTATATATAGTGATACGGAACGCTTCGTGCGCGAGTCCGACTCGCACTTGGCCGATTTTTTTTTACACTACGACGGATAGGAAACATGCATACGGTCTGCCTGATGTCAAGCGGTAACCTCTTGTACCGTAGCTTATGAATGCTAGCAACTAAAGAATGTCTGTTGAACTCGCTCACTCGCAGGAACCCATCAACCCTCCAGGGAGTTGTTATTTGGCTGCCGTCTTTTGTGAGGTAGAGAAACTTCCCCAGTGGCCTAGCGTCGTGCCCTACCTCTCTTTCGCCAGAGTATCGTCTGTTGATAAGCAGGGCGCATCACGTGCAGGTGAGATTGGCTTTGTTTCCAAAGGTGGTATTGAGCCACTTACTGACCAAAAGTCTGTTTATACATAGGTTTATCCACCACGAGCTCTTGGATTCAAAAGGTACCTTAAGCTGTTGCGGTTGTTATTGACAGATGGCAGTAGTTCAGTCAGTAATCTTAGGTCAACTTATTAATAGTATCCTCTACCAATGCGCAGTGGAGGAAGATCTAAATTTTCATATTTTGAACCTGTATTCCAGCGGCGGTCATAGCATGGGTTGATTTTTTTTTATGCAACTTCGGGAGGTATACGTACCTACCACCTGATGTAAAGTGGTTACCGTTATTAACGCTTTTAATATATTATCTATATCCATCGCGCGACGCCTTCTCTGCTGCTTACACAACAACTCCTTAGGAGCTTACTGATGACTTCACTCACACGCAGGAACACAACAACCCTCTAGGGCGTTATCGTTGTCGATTTGTCTGCGGTTTTCTATGAGGTGGAGGCACTTCCCCAGACGGGCTGCTTTGATGCGCCCCTACCGCTCTTAAAACATCCAGACCAAGACAAACAGACATGTTCATGCACACAAATGTTTGTTTTGCGTGGGAATCGAACCCATGAGCGCATCATTCACTACTGAGCCACCGAGCTCGTCAAATCTTGCGCCGCCCCTGTATACGGGTTGGTAACTCATAACGAATGGAAATGGAGAAGAATCTCAGTGGTTAGTAACGCAACATTTGTGTGCATGAACATCTCTGCCTGTCTTGATCTGACTGTTAAGAGAAGTAGGGCGCATCAAAGCAAGTCGCCTGGGGAAGTAAATAAATAAATATAAATATTGCCGGACAAATTACACAGCGCCATCTAGCCCCAAAGTAAGCGAAGCTTGTGTTATGAGTACTAGACAACTGATAAACATACGTTACTAGTAAATAACAGCAAGCTGTGTAGGCAGAGCTGATATTTTTTAAATTTAAAAAATATTTAAATATTTTATTTTTAATTTTTAATTTTTTTAAAATATATGGAACCCTGTACGACATCTAGCGACGAGTGCTGTTACTTTTTCTGTTGATTGGAGTGCAGTGCAGACTCTGCACTGCAGAGTGGCCGGCCATACGTTTTCCCATATGTTTTTTTTTCTAATTGGAACGATTTTGGACCGTTCTTCCTCACCAACGGACATTTAAATTTCAAATTAAAGGATACAAAACTACAATATGTTAGCTATTAGTGTGTCGATTTTGGAGTTTCTCACTATTACCGTCTAAACGCTAGCTGGATGACATCAGTCTACCCCAAACGGCAATTTTGAGGGTAATGAGGCTCCGCTGGCTATCGCAGCTCTGCCAAATATTTTTTTTTTTGTAAATACATACTTATTATACATAGAACATACCCAGACCAATACAAACAGACATGTTCATGCACACAAATGTTTGTAGTTTTGGGGAATCGAACCCACGAGCGTTAGTGTCAAAGTAGCGTAACAGCGCGTTTCACCACTGCGCCACCGAGCTCGTCAAGTACCTCCACTTCATAGAAAATGGCAGTTAATTACAACTTATGGTCGTAGTATTCCTGCGTGTTAGAGAGGTCACTAGCTCCTAAGGAGTAGCTGTGTTAGCAGCAGAGGTGGCATCGCGCCTGTGATACATAATGTATTGCAAGCGTACATAGGCTACGGTGACCGCTTTATATTACATGGACCGTATGCTTGTTTGTCTCTCGACGTTGTATAAAAAAAAATTAGATAAAATGAATGAATTGAGATGTGCATATAGGAAGTAGGGATGAGTTGCAGTGTGTGAAAACCCTAGTTAAACAATGCAATACAATTGGGTAGTACCAAAATATTCGAGAAGATACCCATGTTCCTTTGACGGGCACGGTGGTGCAGTGGTAAAACGCGCTGCTACATTACTTTAACACCAACGCTCGTGGGTTCGATTCCTACGCACGACAATCATTTGTGTGCATAAACATGTACGTTTGTCTTGGTCTGTGTGTTTTTAATATTGGTAGGGCGCATTAAAGAGGCCAGTCTGGGGAAATACCTCCACCTCACAGAAAACCGCAGCCAAATAACAAGTCCCAAGACGGTTATTGTGTTTCTGCAACTGAGTGAGGTCATCAGTAAGCTCCTCAGGAGTTGCTGTGTTTGCAGCAGAGATGGCATCACGCGCGTGAGTGATTGACTGAAGCGTTTATAGGCTACGGTAACCGCTTAACATAAGGTGAGCCGTGCGCTTGTATGCCTCCCGACAGTTATATAGAAAAAAACACTGCTAATACTTGTACATAAGAACCAAGAGACCTTGTTTATTCTGTATCTATATGCAAACAGATTTATACAACTTTCTCTTTGCGAAATTAAGAAAACCGGTACAAATGAGCATATTACGCTATTGCGTAACCGTTCGAACTTGAGCCAGATTTTGTGTTGCGTAACGCTGCAGGTGTGCGCGCGCCTTTATGTAACGTTAATTGTTATAGTTGTGCCAATGAACGTTAAAAATAACGAGGTGCTCATGCTGAACACTCGTACTGATATTGCACTTTGTATAAAAGGTATTGTGATTTTGCTGAAATTGTGTTGTTGAGAATGTTGTGTATTACGGTTACCGTAGGTAAGTCTGGAGGCATACAAACAAAAAAAAAATACGGCCCACCTGATGTAAAGATCACATTTCTCGCGCGATGCCTACTCTGCTGCTAACACAGTTAAATTTCTAAGGAGCTTACTCACATTTACCTAGATGACCTCACACGCAGGAACACAACAGCCCACCTGGGAGTTGTTATTTCGCTGCGGTTTCTGTGAGGTGCAGGTACTTCCCCAGTCTTGTTTGTCTTTGATGCGCTTTGCTTCTCTTAAAAGCAAGACCAAGGCAAACATACTTTTTCATACGCACAAAATGTTTGTCTTGTGTGGAAATTGAACCCACAAGCGTTAGTGTCGAAGTGGTGTTATTAACCACTGTGCCACCGAGCTCAAATGCCTAATTGTCAAAGTAAAGTGATCTGATTCAGGCGAAATACGAGTATTCTGAAACTACATTAACAACGTCAATGTACCAATATTCGAAGAAAATATTTTTTCTTTCTTTCTTCTTGATATCAACTCTCTACGACATCGTCAAAAAAACGCACACACGTAGTATGCATGATTGTCACCCGAGTGTTATATAATAATCATGTTTATTGTAATTACTTATATTAAAGACCGAGACTAACCTACGATGACTCAATTGGCTGTATTTTATCAGGAAATGATGTCAGGAGCCCCAGGAACCGGCGAGCGTTCATGAAAAGAGCTATGAATGTTATGGCGCTCGGTTCTCTCTGCCTACCCCGTAAGGGACCTGACGTGAAGCGATACATACATACTTATTATATGATTATAAATATTACAACCACGTTTTTTTTATAGAACTAGATTGGCCAACAAGCTTGCGGCTCGCATCAGATGGTAAGCGGTCACCGCGGCCTATTGACACTCGCAACATCATGGGGATGTTACTCGCACGCTGCCAATCTTGTGACCTAAGGATGTTTCGTCACAGTACCCAGTAATTTCTCTGCCATATCTCACCCTTCAAATCGGAACACAGCTATATAAATATAACTGCTTGGCGGTAGAAATAGGTGAGACAGACGTACCCACACAGACGACTATTGTACAAAATCTTCCTCTGGTAAAATCGTATATTCTGGTAGTCCATGTATAGTATATTATATAGCAATGTTAAGATATACACGTATATACGCATAATGATCAAATTTGCGATGAGCTGAAAAAGGGTGAAATCAAAAGTACTCAAAACTGCGAGCATGTATGTAGAGGTTGATGAGTGCAGAAGAAACGAGAGAGATATGTTTAAATCGTTGCACCTGGCGTACCATAGTCTCTGCTAACCCCATTGGGAGAAAGGAGTGTATGTATAACAGTAGGCATGCAAAGAATGTACGAGGTGTTTAAGTGCTCGCGAGGCCTCAGATCTCGCAGGCAATTTAAATATTCAGGAACACCGTTCCTATATGAAATCTATATGTTTGTCTGTGCGTTTGTCTGTGTGTGCGTTTTTTTCGAATATTCGAATTTTGACTTCAGATTCGGATTCAGCATAAAAAAGTAGAATATGAATGTTCAGGAACACCGTTCCTATCTCTTAAGCAACATGGTCAAAATGGCCGACAAATTAAAAAGAAATTGAATTGTTATATAATTGACGAGCCAGGTGTTCCTCTTGCAATGCAAGCTTGCGCATTTTCAACTGTTTTTAGGGTTTACCCAAAGGGTAAAACGAAACCCTATTACTGAGACTTCGCTGTCCGTCCGTCCGTCCGTCTGTCACCAGGCTGTATCTCACGAACCGTGATAGTTAAACATTTGAAATTTTCACAGATGATGTATTTCTGTTGCCGCTATAACAACAAATACTAAAATATAGAATAACATAAATATTTAAGGGGGCTCCCATACAACAAACGTGATTTTTAGGGTTCCGTACCCAAAGGGTAAAACGGAACCCTATTACTGAGGCTCCGCTGTCCGTCCGTCCGTCCGTCCGTCTGTCACCAGGCTGTATCTCATGAACCGTGATAGTTAGACAGTTGAAATTTTCACAGATGATGTATTTCTGTTGCCGCTATAACAACAAATACTAAAAAATAGAATAAAATAAATATTTAAGTGGGGCCCCCATACATTAAACGTGATTTTTTTGCCGTTTTTATAAATAATGGTACGGAACCCTTAGTGCGCGAGTCCGACTCGCACTTGGCCGATTTTTTTGCTCGTTTTTGCTTGATATTGATAACGGCAACAGATAGACGCTTGAAATATTCACAGAATATTTAGTTATATATTCACTTTAAGAATAAATAATTAAATTAAAATAAAACAAATATTTATTTCCCATACAACAAACGTGATTTTTTTGCCGTTTTTATAGATAGTGGTACGGAACCCTTCGTGCGCGAGTCCGACTCGCACTTGGCCGTTTTTTTTTGTATTTATGAGCTATTTCTGCTGTGTAAAAGTGACGCTGGCCCATCCAAGGACTGCGGCGCCCAGTGTTGCTTAACTAAGTTGCCATAGCCGGTCACATGTGGACCGTTCGTGATCGGAACTAAACTGTCCGGCCTGCGCAACGCCGGGCGGCCGTGGCAAAGGGCAATGCCCCCTCTCACCACGTCTACGGCGTTTCGTAACATTAGATCCATACTCTGGCTTGTACACTACACATCGATATGTGTAGGTACCCATGTCTCCCTATAACGTCACGCCAAATCCCTTGCAGAGTAGACAGGGAGAGCTGAACGCTATAGGACTCGGTCCTTATACATCTGACGAGCTCGGTGGCGCAGTGGTGAAACGCGTTGTTACGCTACTTTGACACCAACGCTCGTGGGTTCGATTCCCACACAATACAAACATTTGTGTGCATGAACATGTCTGTTTGTCTTACTCTGGGTATTTTCTATGTATAATAAGTATGTATTTACAAAAAAAAATGTATTTACGTATGTTTAACAGTTGTCTAGTACTCATAACACAAGCTTCGCTTACTTTGGGGTTAAGTGGCGCTGTGTAATTTGTCCGACAATATTTAAATTTAATTTATTTATATTTATTTAATTTTAATTTATTTAAAAAAATGTTTAAATCTTACTCGCTTCTTTAACATTCGTAGCTCTTCTCAGTCTCGCTCGCCAGTTTCTAGGGCACAAAAACGACGAAACGACGAAAACATACCCTTTTTAGAACCGATGTGACCGATTTTACCTAGTATCTCAATTTAATTCAATATGTAATAGAACGCACAGTCCTTATTGACTAGTTCACGGTTCAACATCATGGCATTTGTCGGTTCATTGACGTAGGTGCAAAAAAAAACGGGTTGCACTCCGGGAGTGCCGGCAGAAGTGAAAACTTGAACATGCGGACCAAACAGCGATGTTGATAAACTACGTTGAACGAAACGCGTAAACGCCAATAATTTCATGGCGCTTACAACGTCTTGGTCGCGAGGAAATAATGCCCAATGAACGATCTAGCGCTTCATGTTTTAATTGTTTATTTAGAGGTAACTAATGTTTTAGCGCTGCAGCGAACTTAAGTGCTAATTCTCACCAAAATCTTACGGTCAGGGTCACGTGTCCTGACGCGAGTTTATCATTCTTTACTAATCCCAAAAAGTGCACAACGCCGCTAAAGAAGTTTTCACTTCAAAAAAGTTTTTGTAACGAACGGATGCTTTAGGCGCTGTCAAGAGATTTATTGGTTAATGACCTCAATAGAGAATGTCAGCCACACTCCAAAGTTTAATGAAATATTTAATTATTTAAATTTTATATTCAACCAATTTATTCTTATCGAATTATACTCGAGCAAGAGAATAGTTTTTAAAAATCCCAGTTTTATATAAAAGTTACAAACGTTTAATATAAAAGTTACAAACTTGAAACTTTCTGCAGAATTGTATAACTTAGTTAGACACTAAAATAAATTAACATTTTATGTAACCTAATATTGGTACTGTGAATAAAAAAGTTCAATTCAAAATTTCTAAACTCTAAAAAGAGTTTGATGATGGCGGATAAGTTATTATTTGTGCACTCCCATAATATGGGTATAAAAATGAAAGTGTTTGCTGAGAAGAATACAAAATAAAATTACTTCACTCTAAATCCAATATGGCGGTCCGCCAAAGATGGCGGTCTAGGTATTTTTAAGCACTCCCATAATGTAAATATCAAATAAAAGGTTTGCTGAGAAGAAGAAAAAAAATATAAACGGACTCCACTCTAAATCCAATATCCGCCCAAGATGGCGGAATAGTTATTTTACGCACTCCTGTAATATGGGTGTCAAATTGAAGAGTTTGCCGAGAAGAATACGAATTAACTGACGTTTGCGTTCAACATAGATAGTACTCGAAAAAATGACAACATGAATTTCAGTAATATAATACCATCCGATATAGACAAGACAGAAGTTAGAAATATTCATTGGGGCCAAGATGACGTTGAGTTATAATCTAGATGTGTCCAAAGGTCTGGTGAATGACACTATTGGATATATTACAGAAACCATACGGCCCTGCTTCCGGAGAGCACATATGTATGATACAGACATACCATCCGAAAGCACGGACTTCAATAAAGATGGTCTTCACCTTATTCAACCCAAGTTTGTACTATTCCAACAAAATATAGACACGGTACTGCTGAACGAAGGAGGTTGCCAATTATATTATGCTAGACTTGCATTGTACACAGAATGCAAGGTAGTACTGTCAACCACGCCTTGTCTATTTAGGTTCAAAGCTCTTCGCTGCTGGTCAAGAGTACGTGCGTTAAATATATTCAAATCACTAGAATGTGTCCTTATTGAAGAACTAAATTACTGTAGTGTACTAAATGACGGGCCAACGACCATTCAACAATGATGCTTTAATTTAAATGAACAGGTTGAGCAACATTTAGATGTAACACAACGACTACCAAAAAAATAAAAAATAAATATAACTTTGTTATAAAAAGCAACTTTTATGCAAATTCTCTAAAAAGAAGAAAATAAACTTGAAATTGAATCAAAGTCATCAATTTATTGCATTACACAATTTATATAATACAAAAGCTTGTCACGAGATTTACTTGTGTAAACAAGAATGTTATAATTACGTAACTTGATCTTGACATAAATAAATTAAAAAAAACATCTACAATCGCATGTTATTCTGGTTGGATGTCAAAATTGGTGTCCAGCAAGGTAGCATGCTATCTGCTAGACTGTTTATCCTGTATCTCCATAGTTGTCTGCAGAAACTAAGGTCAACGAATGTAGGATTACGCATAGGTGACCTAGTGGTGAACAGTCTGTTGTATGCAGATGATGCCGTCCTATTAGCAGAAACACCATCGGAACTGCAAACACTGATCACAATGATGAAAGACGATTGTATGGAGGAAAGCTTAAAATTGAATGCGAAGAAAACAAAGATTAAAAACAAAGTATCGATCGATCTATCTATCTATCATATCTTGGATGCGTTTTCAGCAGGGATGTAAGGTACACCGCTGATGTGGAAAGACGAGTGAGTGCTGGGAATTGTGTGAATGGAGAGTTGGGAAAACTTCTAGGCAGTAAAAACTTGAGTCAGAAGTTACAGCTTGCTGTACACAATGCAGTGCTGGACCCAACATAAGGTGGGTATAGCAGAGAGAATATGAAAGTAGTATAAACACGGTCGAAATGCGAGCGTTGCGCAAAATTTGTGGCGTAACGCTTGTGTTTGAACCAGAGTTGGTCTGAAAAAAAGCGTTGGTGTAAAAATAAGAAGAGGCATGCTCCGTAGGTTCGGACATTTAGAAAGAATCCAGGATGAAATATATAACGCAAAAGTGGAAGGATATAGGAGCCAAGGAAGGCCGAGACTTACCTACCGTGACCAAATTAGCCGTGTTCCAACAGAAGGTGATATCAGGACCCTTAGGAACCGGTGAGCGTGCATGAGAAAAGCAATGAATAAATGGAATGAATCCCACAAGGGATTTGGCGTGAAGGTATAGATAAATAGATAGATACATCTACAAAAGTTCTCGTGACAAGCTTTTATATCATACAAATTATGTAATGTAATAAATTGATGGGTTTGATACAATTCAAAGTTTATTTTCTTCCTTTTGAAGCATTTAAATAAAAGCTTGTTTTTAAAACAAATTTTTTATTATGTTTTATTTTTTTTATCTCGATGCGAGCTAGTATACATTCTACCTTATCTATGTGTCTCTTTTGAGCTAGCTGTATAAATCGCAAACAGTGGAGACCTACAGGTGTAAACACAATGCCTCGCAAAGCCATAGTCGAAACTGATTCGAAATATTTTCACTAAAATTTCTTACATTTTGAGTAAAATATTTTGGAATCCGATTCGAATATGCAGTTACGAAGCAACGTAAATAGTTAATAGATTAAGGCGTTCATAGGCTACAGTAACCACTTTATGTCAAGTAGACCGTATGCTTGTACGCCCCCGTTGTATAAAAAAACATATTATTATTTATCAACTAACACTAGGATTACGGTTGATGATGTAGTGTTGGAGCAAGTGAATGACATTGCATATCTTAGAAGTGCGTTTAGCAGCAATGGATGGTACACCGCTGAAAAAAAGGCATGTTCCGTTGGTTCGGACATGTAGAAAGAATGCGGGGCGAAAGAATGACAGATGTACAGATATAGGAGCCGAGGAAGACCGAGACAAACCTACCATGACCTAATTGGTCGTGTTTTATCAGAAGGTGATGTCAGGAGCCCCAAGAACCGGCGAGCGTGCATAAAAAGAGCTATGAATGTCACAGAAGCGAGTGAAGTATGTATGGACCGCGTCTTATGGCGCTCGGTTCTCTCTGCCTACTAGTAGGCGTGAAAATACACATACATACATTATTTATGGTTATCAGTTACTGTAACTTTATAGATTGTAACACTTAATTCTCTCATTCTCATACGGAATGAAATAATAACGTAACTCTTCCAAAAGGGATTGGATTTGGCGACGATGCCGATTTTAATATGGAGCAACTGCCGTCTGACCTCCACAAGTCAGTAAAACCAGATCTTTCTTAGGTTAGGTCACACGACTTTCGAAATACAATTTGTTGGACGTGTGGGTTTCCCCAAGATGTTTTATTTTGGCTCCAAGCGACTAATAATTATAAATTTGTAGATACATTCGTATATACTGTAACCCTACTCTGGAAACCAATTCCGATAACTCGGTATTGGAATTAAGTTCTTGAATCACAACAAGAACCCCAGATTAGTTTAATCTTCATCCCCGATTGTTCCTTTAGGCTCTAATAATAAGATGCAATCGCATGTTGATCAAATTTTAGTCGGAATTATGAAATATTACCGAAAACTTTGACACTGGAATTAGTGTCAAGAGTAACCCTACTGTTCTGTTCTATTACTTCTCAATATATTTATGAAAACATAATGTATGCCCGTAAAAATTTAAAGTCGTTTTCAAACTTCAGTGAAAAACATAGAAGTAGAAATAAGTTGTGTATCATCATTGTACATCGGCTTGCTAGGACTGGTAGATCTTTTCTTGTAAATTGTATTCGATTTTATAATAAGTTGCCTGAAACAGTTCTGTCCTTTCCTGACAATGTATTCAAAAAGCATATTAAAAATACTCTCTGCAGAAGGGCTTATTATAGAATTGATGAATATGTAACTGACAAAGATGTCTGTAAATAATTCAGCACAGACTACCTGTCCTTAATCATTTTTATTTTTACCATTTGATATCATTATTGTACCAATATGCTTATGTATTTTTTGTTTTTGTAATATATAAATGACAATTTTAAAAGAAACCTATATTGGCAAGTTTCTTTCGGCATTTCTTCTTAGCCTATGGTCATTTCCGAAATGCTAGTACGTAGTAAAAACGGAAAAAGTAAAAAGAAAATTATATAAGATACAATAAGATTATATTTCAAAAACTATAAGACGTGTCCAAGTGCCCGCGAGGGCCCAATGTCAAATAAAGATTTTTTATTTCATCTTATCTTTTATATATACATAACCGGTTAATAAATAATAATAATCTACCGATAATTAATAAGAAAAGCAACTATTAGGTCTTTATAATAAGGCAGTGGAATGAACTTTTCCGATGAGACTAATAAATAAATAAATAAATATTGTCGGACAAATTACACAGCGCCACCTAGCCCCAAAGTAAGCGAAGCTTGTGTTATGGGTACTAGACAACTGATAAACATACGTAAATACATTTTTTTTTGTAAATACATACTTATTATACATAGAAAATACCCAGACCAATACAAACAGACATGTTCATGCACACAAATGTTTGTACTGTGTGGGAATCGAACCCACGAGCGTTGGTGTCAAAGTAGGGTAACAGCGCGTTTCACCACTGCGCCACCGAGCTCATCACTAAAACTTGAAATTCTACAATAAAGGCATTAATAAGTGTTTACAGAATCGGCAACGCACGAGTGTTATAAGTGTTCATATACTACGGTAACTGCTTGCCACCAGGAAAGCAATATGTAACTAAGTGATAAAAGTAGAATAATTCTTTTAAAACATTAATTGACGATTTGTGTTCCCGTTGCTGTTCAATTTATTTATTATCATTGTTATTCGAACCACAGCAAAAATAAAATGATACGTTATTTTACTAGTTTCGTCATGGTACCAACATAGCCTTGGTGGTACGCAATATCAACGACGTACATTTTTAGACACATACAAGGGATACAGCCAAACCGTGTCCGAAACGATTTTTTTTTTACTTTTGTCAATATCGTATATCGACCTGTGTTAAAACCTGATACAACCAATGTTGCGGATTTATACTCTTAAAAATTGCAAATGATAACAAACAAGGTGGCTGTTAAACAATTTTGATATTAATCGTTCTATCCTTCACGGCTACGCTCGTCCACATACCGTGTAAACAGCCTTTTCAAAAATTCAAACCATAAGCGACTCTCAGTTTGAATTTCAGTCAAATATTATTATACTTGATATTGATTGACGAAAGCAACTTTAGCAAGGCGAATCTGTCTCTTTCTTTATGCATTTAAAATCATTGAACCCGTTTGTAGAGTCACCTACCGTGTCTAAGTGTAAACCAATCCACTAAAACACACCCAATAATTTCTTTATGTATATATAAAATACATACATTCAAACAGTATATGCAAAAAACAATTTCTTTATGTATATATTTATATACTAGGGGGACCAGACAGACATGTCCTGCCACAAAACAAAAATGAATCCTAGAACTCGATTGTAACGCCACCTATCAGGTCCAATTGTGAATGTAAACTATTCTTGAATCCAATTAAAAACACAATTATTTTTGTATATAAAAATACATATATACAAAGAAAGACATACCAACTGTCCACAAGATGATCGAAGCTGGAACGTTTCAATAATGACATATTTATTTGAAATGCAATACTCGAATCTTCCTTCAAAATACAAAAGTGTGACGCACGTATTTAAATTGTTCAACGTCAGAAATTGATACAATTTAGCTAATAAAACCGTTTTAGACCCTTTAAAAGTTAAGCCGCTAGGATAAACTAATATCTTTATATTTCTCAGGAGGAAAGCACCCTAGGGCAATATTTGCCTCACAAATGTAGAGGCGAGTACTCAAAAAAGCTGGCACTCAGCAAGGTGTGAATTTGTGAAATTACTACTGAATACCAATTTGGTGCCAGGGCCAAGTTTCAAACAATTTCCACTTTGAGGATCTTGATCAAAGAAATAAAACTAAAAAACAGGCCTCCCCGACGAAAATGAGAGTAAATTTAACCAACAGTAATTCTCCTTTGAGGGCTCAAGGGAAACTCTCGAGAAAGGAAAATTGCAAAAGTTAGTGTTCCCTTATGAGGGGGCGAGTTATAGCTACTAGATATTGTAAGGCCGGGCCCTTTTATTGCAATAATTCTAGTTTAAACACCAATTACATCAGAACTTTACCGTTTCAGAATTATGAATTGCCATCGGGTAGTCCAAAAAGTATGGACCGGTTATTTGGCAAATTTCCCTGTTTGGCCGTCGGCGCCATATTGAAATATTTGTCACCGCGTTTGAAGTTTGCTCAACATGGATGTTGGCTTTTATTTGTGAAATTTTACACGTACCGTACTAATAATTGATTTTTATGCATCCGTGCACTTTTTGTGCCAATATTTGTACTTTGAATAATTCATTCAAAATTAATACATTCGGACATTTTCAGTTAGCACATGGCACATAGACACATGAAATTGATAATGTGGAGTTGGCACCTATTGTAATTTTTTTATATTAAAAGGCGCAGAAAGAAGTCATACAGATATCAGATATATAATAGACCTTGACGTCGCCGAAATATCGAAGAAATATAAAAACAAAGCGACAGTACTATAAATGACAATGAACATTTAATACGATATGGGTGCCTTCAAGAAAGGAACCTATGTTTCTTTAAAAGGCTGGCAGCGAATCAATGACTGTTGCTGATGTCTATGGGTGACCACTTACCATCAGGTAACCCATAAGATCGTTTACCCCCCTCTAATATGTAAAAAAACCTTTATACATATGACTCTATTATTTTATTATTTTCATCTTTTCTCTCGATTTTCTGCAATGTTTAGGAATGAATTCGTGAAAAGGGATGGAAGCATGTAACAGGAAGCCGGGAAAGCCCGCGCTATTTGATTTGACCAATGAGCGCGCTCGATGACAGAGTTGGCGTCAGATGGTACCAATTGATGGATGGTACCAATGGATGATGTACAATTTTCAATCAAAATAATTATTCTTTCTTGCGAAAAAATATTTTAAATAATAATATGTTAATGTTGCTTATAACCACGGTGAGATGTTAC
The DNA here is from genome assembly GCA_947507595.1 of Pyralis farinalis. Taxonomy (NCBI): domain Eukaryota; kingdom Metazoa; phylum Arthropoda; class Insecta; order Lepidoptera; family Pyralidae; genus Pyralis; species Pyralis farinalis. The sequence goes on along the minus strand of OX382264.1, from coordinate 36,835,754 downwards.
GCATCATAACAATATGCGACTACTGTTGGTGATCCCACGCCGAAGTTTATAACTGTTCCAAACAGTTTTGTTGTGTTTTGTGCAAAAATGTTACATAAAGTTTTATTGATAAAAGTTTACAAATGTTTTGTAACAATTTGTAACTGTGTGCAATATATCACCATTTGTACCTTGAATGTTAATGATTTTTTCTGTATAGTTGTAGAATACAGTCCAAGCGCGGTGTGCACATTCAGTTGTCAGACAGTTAATGTATTTGCAAACTTTCAAGAAACAATAAAAGTAGTTCACAGTAATGCTTCGAAGCTAGAAAGAAGTTAGTAGTATTTTTTTTTTTAGTTCAAACTACTTGAGTACTTCGGATAGCTGTAATTTTTGCTCTATTACCACGGTTTCATTCTTAAAGAACAAGCAACTAAACTCAAGTTTGTAAAAGTAAGACATTTGTCTGTTTGTGGTATATTTAATGTACATTACTAAATATATAATAATAAAAAGTAAAATAAGAAGAGGCGTGCTCCGTTGGTTCGGACATGTAGAGTGCAGGATGAAAGAACGACGAAGCAGATATACAATGCAAAAGTGGAAGGATGTAGGAGCAGAGGAAAGCCAAGACTTACCTACGATGACCAAATTGGACGTATTCTATCAGAAGGTGATGTCAGGAGACCTAGAAACCGGCGAGCGTGCATGAGAAGAGCAATGAATGGTAAAGAAGCGAGTGAGGTATGTAAGGATCGCTCAGTTCTCTCTGCCTACACCGCAAGGGATTTGGCGTGAACTTATAGATAGATAGTAAAAAGTACAGTACAGGTACTTTGGGGTTGAATCCTCTTTGGTTGGCGCGTGTCATTCTAACCAAACACGAAGGTTAACAAACGTCGACCGCAGCCTGTCTATGGATGGGGATATCTCGAGTTTCCCCGTGCTTCGGAGGGCACGTTAAATCGTCGGTCCCGGCTGTTGGCGATAGATAACAGTCTTTAAGCCAAGTAAGTGGCCCTCGGGCGGCTTGAAAACACTGGCCTCCGCCAATCCGCATTTGAGCAGCGTGGTGGAGTATGCTCTAAACCCCTTTGGTCGTATGCAAGTGTAACCTTGGTATTGCAAGTGTACGTCGGGTGAAGTCATTGTTTCCTATAACAAACCACTTGACTGCGCATGAACCACCCCACGCTCACAACAACACTGTGTTTTAGCGCCTAAATATCTCAGCGTGCCTACTGACAAATATGAATATAACCAATCAGCGGATAAGCGGTGCCGCGATATTGATAAGTGAACTAGCCAATAAGAGCTGCGCGTTCTACTTTACCCCCCGACCCGTAGCGATGAATTGAATTACTACGCATAATTGGTCTCCATAGGTTCGATGGCGTCAATCTAACCATACAGGTTAAGCAACGTCGACCGTAGCCTGTCTATGGATGGGTTTATCTATCTCGAGTTTCTCCGTGCTTCGGAGCGCACGTTAAGCCGTCGGTCCCGGCTGTTGTCGGTACATGATAGTCGTTAAGTGGCACACGGGCTGCTTGAAAACACTGGCCTCCGCCAATGCGCATTTGAGCAGCGTGGTGGGGTATGCTCTAAATATTTAGGCGCTAATAGACAACGTTTTTGTGAGCGCGGGGTGCCTTCAATGACTTCACCCGACGTACCCTTGCACCACCCAGGTTACACTTGCATATCTACCTGAAACAACCAGAACCTTCAGGTGCTCTAGTAAACACGGAGGAACTTGACACGACCAAACCCATCTACAGACAGGCTACGGTCGAGACCGCTTAACTTGTGTATTCGAGTAGACTGATACATGCGTGATTTAACTATACAAAATATTAGCTCCATATCAGAGTGCGGACACGGGCAAACAAATATCATGGTAAACAATCTAGGGTCAATAAAGCATTGTTCGCTGGACCCACCGGGCTGTTGACCCACTGGGTGTTTGTCGAGGGAGGGTTTTGTGTTATTTTACGGTCGAATCTGGGCTTAATTCCACTGTCTTGTATTCATTATAGCTTTATTCGTCATCCGGTGACAATCGTGCATATGGTGATGTGGAATGTTTATCGTAGCTTTATTAGGGTTCCGTATGCATTTTTTTTTTGATACGTCATCGGGAGTATATGGCTTTACCTAATGTAAAGCGGTTATCGTAGCGTATGAAACACTTGCAATGCTCTGCTGATAATACAACAGCTCCTTATAAGCTTACTGGTTTGCTATGAGGTGGAGGTTTTTTTTTTATACAACGTCGGAAGTCTTACATACATACGGCCCACCTGATGTAAAGCGGTTACCGTAGCCTATGAATGCTTGCAACACGTTAAGTATCACTCACGCGATGCCTACTCTGTTGCTGACACAGTAGCTCCTTAGGAGCTTACTGATGATCTCATTCACATGCTGGAACTCACTCTAGGGAGTAGTTATTTGGCTACGGACAGACATGCACACAAATATTTGTCCTCTGTGGCCATCGAACCTAAGAGTTTTGGTGTCAAAGTAGCGTTACTAACCACTGCACCAACGAGCTCGTCGAATGGAATGGAACCCTATTACTAAGGCTCTGTCTGTCCGTCCGTCTGTCACAGGGCTGTATTTGGAACATTGAACCGTAATACATGAGACGTGAATTGTTCACTAAGTATGCGTGTTTACTATAACCGCGACAAACAACAAACAATAAAAAAGTTAAAATGTAAATTACTCCCTCTAATTTTTAACTTTTTCAACATCATTAACGTATAATAAAAAAAAAATCTAGACTATGTTCATTGAACAGATTTCTTACAAATTTGTCATTCCAAATTAAAATTATATAGGTATCTTCATTGTATGTATGTATATCTTCACGCCAGGTTCGTGCAAGGACCGCAAGGGACCTGGCGTGCAAATATACATACATACAAATTAAAATTCATATTAATTTTAAATATATATTAATGATTGCCTTTACAAACCCCGTCATTTTGACACCCCACTGGACAGTTGGTTTTCTTTTTTTTTAATTCACTAAATCCGCCATATTTTAAGAAGAGATTTGAACAATTTGAGGAGCTCAATGGCGTCGTTGCGCGTATCCCTCTAATCGAAAACCCGCGTTAAGCAACGTCGACCGCAGCCTGAGTATCGATGGATTTTCCTACTTCGAAATTCTCCGTGCTTCATTCCAACAGTTGTCGATAGAGGACAGTCGTTAAACTTAGTCGGTGGTCTGCAATTTGAAAATGCTGGCCTCTGAAATCCATAAGTGAGCAGTGTGGCGGAGTGTGATCTAAGCCCCTTCGGTAGAAGGGAAACCCGAACTCCAGAAGTGGAATAAATAAGGTTTGATATGGTGGATGAAATAATTTGTATTGAGACACCAAAATGTTTATCGCGACTTTACAGTTTGTTCAGTAGTAATCATCACCATTATCACATCAACTCTTACTCATCCCACTGCAGGGATACGGGTCTCCCTTTAACCGAAGGGATTTAGAGCATACTCCACCACGCTGCTCAAATAAGCATTGGCGGAAGCCAGTGTTTACAATACGCCCGAGGGCCACTGACTTAGCTTAACGACTGTCATCTATTGACAATAGCCGGGACCGACGGCCACATTACGTTAAGCTGCCCTCTGAAGCACGCAGAAACTCGTCATAGATAAACCCATCCATAGACAGGCTGCGCTCGACGTTGCTTAGCCTGCGTGTCCGATTAGAATGACGCGCAACGACGCCATCGAGCTCTCAATATTAACCAATGGTGATACACGTTACTAATGATAAAATATAAAAAAACATTTCTTAGAAAGTACCTTCAGTTCTTTAAGTATATAGAACGGTTTTGAGTTTACCACGAAACCGTTGATTGCTGCGGCAGCAACACGAGCGACCATGTAAGAATGTAACTCTTTGTTATTCAATCAATCATAGTCTAACATAACAGCTTAACATCATGTAGATGTTAAGTTTGTTTGGAAAACACATAAATAATCAAAAAGAAAACATTTTTCTCATTTCTTTATTATGGTGGTTAACGTAGCTTATAACTTGCAAAACAAGAAGTATCACTCGCACGTTACTTCTCCCTCTGATAACACAGCAACACCTCAAGAACTTACTGGTAAGCTCACTCCCTCACAGCAACAACGACAGCAGCAACGACAATTCGCCTGTAGTTTCTTGTGATGTTGGGCCGCTATAATACACTCAACCCCCCTTTCACCATTACCCTGAACTGGTCATATTAATGTAATCTAAAGGCCTTTACTCACTTGTAAGTATGCTGCATCAGACACCAAGCCGCACAGCAGCGCTCCGGTCAGCGCCCTCAATACAGCTTTGCCCATTTCCCCACACATGGTGACAGACAGACACAACACAGCTGGTCGAAAACGAAAGATGCACTGAACAAGAGCCGCAGCCCCCACTAGTGGTGTCGACTGGTAGGGCGGTGAAGGTTGTGGACTAATGACTTGGTAAATACGGGAAGAGATTAAAATGCGTTTTCCATTCGACGATGTGTATCGTTTAAATTAAATATATTTGGGTTCCGCGTCAGAAATAACAGAACCGTAAGATCACTTTCACATCAACATTTATGTATGTCATTACCGCGTAATGTTTCTTTCGGCATTGTTTTCTTCTTGATCAATTCCGTAATGCCAATAAATTAAAAATTAGAATAGTTAAAGGAATCGAATATGATAAGATTTTTAAAAACGATCGACGTTGCTTAACCTGCGTGTTCGGTTAGAATGGCATGCGCAACGTCGCCATCGAGCTCTCTAACAACCATCCAGGGAGTTGTTATTTGGCTGCAGTTTTCTGTGAGGCGGAGGTACTTCCCCAGATGGATTGCTTTGCTGCACCCTAACTCTCTTAAAAACATCCAGACCGAGACAAACAGTTATGTTCATGCACACAAATGTGTTTCCTGTGTGAGCATCGAACCCACGAGCGTTAGTGTCAAAGTCGCGTCATTCACGACTGAGCCACCGAGCACTATACATATTTTAACACAACATACACTTACATAATGGTGGTTAGAAAAAATTACCGAAGCAACAAGATTCTTATATAGCGACCCCCTTTAATGATATTATTATGCTATTTTTTATACTACGTCGGGAGGTATACAAGCATACGGCCCACCTGATGTAAAGCGGGTACCGTAGCCTATTAACGCTTGCGCTATATTTAGCATCACTCGCGCGATGCCTCCTCTGCTGCCTACACAGCAAATCCTTGGGAGCTTACTGGTGACCTCACTCACACGCAGGCACACAACTCTAGGGAGTTGTTATTTGGCTGCGGTTTTCTGTGAGGTGGAGGTACTTCCCCAGACGGATTGCTTTGCTGCACCGTAAGTCTCTTAAAAACATCCAGACAGAGACAAACAGACATGTGCATGCACACAAATCTTTGTCTTGTGTGGGAATCGAACCCACGAGCGTTGGTGTCAAAGTCGCGTCATTCACGACTGAGCCACCGAGCTCGTCAAAATGTACATATATATAGAAAACTATATATGTGTGTGACATGTTTCTTTTTGTCAATTGCGACAATCATCTGTAGCTGTTGAATTGTTGTTGTTGCTGTTGTTGATACACCTACAATTAAAAATGTACAGACGGACCGACAGAGATAGTCGCAACTGAAAAGAAATTAAACAAAATTCTAACTACGAAACGAATCGAACGAGTCAAAGAACATATATAAGATAAAAAGATAAAAATTCTTTATTTGCCTTTATTTTCAATATCATATCTTATTATTTTTTAAGTTTTTCTCTTTTTTAATCTACCAGCATTTCAAATAACCATTGGCGAAGAGGAAATGCCAAAAGAAACTTTCCAATATAGGCCTTTTTTTCTTAAATCATCTTATACATATTACAACAAATATAATGATATGAGTGTACATATAGTGATATCAAGTGGTACAATTAAAGTTATATTAATTCATGTGCTAAATCATTTCCATACATCTCTGTCAGTTAGATATTCATCGATTCTATAATAAGCCTTCTCACGTTGAGGATTTTTGATGTGTCTTTTGAACATATTGTCAGTCAAGGACAGAACTGTTTCAGGTAATTTATTATAGAATCGAATACAATTTACAAGAAAAGATCTATTACAAAAGCAAGCCGATGTACTGGCATACGTAATCTATTCCTGCTTCTAAGATTTTCACTACATTTTGAAAATAAATTTATATTTTTACGAGCATACATTATGTTCTCATAAATATATTGAGAGGTAACCGTGAGGTCATTTATTTCTTTGAATAGTTCTCTAAGTGATTCCCTGGAGCCCATGTTATAAATAGAGCGGATGACTCTCTTTATACTACGTGGAATGTCTAAAAACAAAACTTTATTCGTTCGACGTAGAACATGTTCTTACAAAGGAAGCAATGATTTCTATGCGATGAAAGGCAAAGAAACTAAGCACGCGGACATCGGTAATTTGTTAATACAAAAACACAGGTAACTACATGATATAACAATTACCGCTAATGATCTAATGTGAACCAATTACCGCTTGTAACAAACGCTTTCAATTTTCACAGTACATGCACATTACTGTACATTGTCTAACAATGCGATTTTTTTTTATACTACGCCGGGGGTCATATAAGCATACGGCCCACCTGATGTAAAGCGGGTACCGTAGCCTATTAACGCTTGCGATATATTAAGTATCACTCGCGCGATGCCTCCTCTGCTGCTTACACATCAACTCCTTACATTTACGATTAGCGATTACACTATTTACTCCACGCCGACCCTTACCCGTCTTTCTTCTTAGTCTTATCCTGTTTTCTAATGCATTAGAATTGGCGAGGCCGTTACCTAAGCCTAAGGATTTGGCGAAGATTTTAACATGGAACAACTGCCGCTGGGCATCCATTTTTTTTATAGAACGTCGGGAGGCATACAAGCATACGGCCCACCTGATGTAAAGCGGGTACCGTAGCCTATTAACGCTTGCGATATATTAAGTATCATTTGCGCGATGCCTCCTCTGCTGCTTACACAGCAACTCTTTAAGAGACCTCACTCACACGCAGGAACACAACAACTGTCTAGGGAGTTATTATTTGGCTGCGGTTTTCTGTGAGGTTGAGGTACTTCCCCAGACGGGCTGCTTTAAATGTACATAACTTACTACGTAGATGGCGCTAACGCGGCTTTACATTCGCCAACGTCATAAACCTTATTGGTAGCTCAGTTGGACCAATACTCTGCCAATAATCAAGACGTTGTGGGTTCGAATACCTATCTATGCGGTTGAGTGAATCTATTATTTTCCAAATATTGAGCAATGCAAACAGCATTGCAAAATATTTAGAAAATAATTGATTTCTTATCACGTTACAGTTGTTACAGTTCATATGTCTTAATCTTATCACACACTAAAATATATCTATACTAATATATACTAATAAAAAAATATCTTTATCTTTTCACTAGATGGATGGAATGTCACAGAAGCGCGTGAAGTATGTAAGAACCGCGTCTTATGGCGCTCAGTTCACTCTGTCTACCCCGCAAGGGACTTGGCTTGAAGATATGCATACATTCACTAGATGGATTTGAATTTTATTTTTCATTTGATAGCCCAATTCTCGGGGAAGGTTAAGGCTAAAGTCGAGATCACGCTGTGACCTTTTGAAGCCGAGGAAAAAGGAAGAAAGTATGAAAACGCGGCTTCCATGGAATACAGACATACGCGGAGACGAAGTCACCGACTGCATCTGGTCCTACATAAGATCCTCACATTGACATGAAATTATGTTGATACTGTTGATTGTAGGCGCTTGGTGTAATTTTGAAGACATCGCGTTAATGTTAATACTTGCACTTGTACAGATTCCACTTCACAATTTTATTTAACAATTGTTTTTACCGACCGGTTTCGCCTTTACGGCATTATCAAGGTATTTTATACAACGTATATAACAGATATGTTGTATAAAATACCTTGATAATGCCGTAAAGGCGAAACCGGTCGGTAAAAACAATTGTTAAATAAAATTGTGAAGTGGCATTATCAAGGTATTTTATACAACATATCTGTTATATATGTTGTATAAAATACCTTGATAATGCCGTAAAGGCGAAACCGGTCGGTAAAAACAATTGTTAAATAAAATTGTGAAGTGGCATTATCAAGGTATTTTATACAACATATCTGTTATATATGTTGTATAAAATACCTTGATAATGCCGTAAAGGCGAAACCGGTCGGTAAAAACAATTGTTAAATAAAATTGTGAAGTGGCATTATCAAGGTATTTTATACAACATATCTGTTATATATGTTGTATAAAATACCTTGATAATGCCGTAAAGGCGAAACCGGTCGGTAAAAACAATTGTTAAATAAAATTGTGAAGTGGCATTATCAAGGTATTTTATACAACATATCTGTTATATATGTTGTATAAAATACCTTGATAATGCCGTAAAGGCGAAACCGGTCGGTAAAAACAATTGTTAAATAAAATTGTGAAGTGGCATTATCAAGGTATTTTATACAACATATCTGTTATATATGTTGTATAAAATACCTTGATAATGCCGTAAAGGCGAAACCGGTCGGTAAAAACAATTGTTAAATAAAATTGTGAAGTGGCATTATCAAGGTATTTTATACAACATATCTGTTATATATGTTGTATAAAATACCTTGATAATGCCGTAAAGGCGAAACCGGTCGGTAAAAACAATTGTTAAATAAAATTGTGAAGTGGCATTATCAAGGTATTTTATACAACATATCTGTTATATATGTTGTATAAAATACCTTGATAATGCCGTAAAGGCGAAACCGGTTGGTAAAAACAATTGTTAAATAAAATTGTGAAGTGGAATCTGTACAAGTGCAAGTATTAACATTAACGCGATGTTGACATGAAATGTCACACTGAAGGCTCATTAAAAATAACTAATCAAATGTATCTATAAATAATACATGCGTTAGTTAAAGAAATTGATATAAACATTGTATAAAATATCAAAGCGAAATATAAATTGGAAGTTTCCAGCAACAAACATTACAAGGCAATCCAGCGTCGGTTTATGCGAAATGAGGTTTCGTAATCAGACGTTTACAACACGCGGGCGCGGGGAATGGACTGCCTATATTAACAAATCAATTAACTTACTTAGTTTTAAATCAATTTGATTCGTGTTAAATCACGTGGGATAATGAAAATGGAGGCTAGGAGATTACGATCATCTTCAAAGGCAGTGCTAACTTCACACGGGCGTTATGCATCCTACCAATTAGGGGAATGGCATATAGAATATATATATATATATGTTGTCCTCTACTCGGTAATTGTTGTTTAGGCTGAGATACAACAAAGTTCACTAACAGGAACACAATAAATTAGAAATTATCTTTTAGGTGAAGGGTATGGAGAGACATGCTCCGTTGGTTTGGATATGTAGAAAGAATGCAGGATAAAAGAATCACGAAACAGATATAGGAGGTGAGGAAGGCCAAGACTTACCACAACCAAAGTAGTCGTGTTTTATCATAAGGTTATGTCAGGAGGCATCAAAACCGGCGAGCGTGCGTGATAAGTAGAGCTATGAATGTTAAAGCGAGTGAGGTGCCTAAGGATCTAGTTATGTGGCGCTCGGTTCTTCCTGCCTACCCCGTAATTTAGCGTGAAGTTATAGATAGATCTTTTAGCTGGAGGTGAAATAGGATGGCAATTCCCCAAGCTGTTACTTATTGAACATAGCTGTCGCCTATCTATTGCAAACTATGAAAAATATCGATTGGAAATAAATACATATAATTATGTAAAATTGAAGCTCTTCATGTTTATCTAGGGTCACAAAATTTTGCAAGAATCTGGGTCTCACAGTATAAAATAACAATTGTGATTTTGTAGCCATATTTACAGTTTATCATTCTGTTTTTCAAGGTACCATAAATTATGATCTAAGGTTATAGTTGCAGGCTACCAAAGATGACTTATGATTAGGAGATTTGGTAAGGTCGTATATGATTTTAGATTTTAGAGAGATGGCGATGGCGTCGTTGTGCGTGTCATCTAATCGAACCTTGTCCCACCACTTCCCATGACTCCAGTTGCGCACGACACTAGCTGCCTTTTTCGGGCCGCGGGCAACGCTTGACACCATACAACTTATTCAATTCTTTTCCACAATGTCTCTGCATAGCCATTCTACCCCTTATGGGGCGGCAACGCACACGAACAGTTCTAATCGAACAGGCAGGTTAAGCAACGTCGACGCCAGCCGGTCTATGGGTGGATTTATCTACCTCGAGCTTTTCCGTACTCGGAGGGCACGTTAAGCCGTCGGTCCCGACCGTCGTCGACAGATAAGTCGATAGATAGATGATCACGACCCAGAGGGAAAACCAGACCGTTTTTTGGTTAAATCATATGTCTTTCAAAACATAATTACTTGGTCTTGCGGATTTTCTCACGATGTTTCCCTTCATTGTCGAGCAAGTAATAATGACAAATATGTACATAAATCCGAAAACATAAATTTTGTGGTACATGTCAGGATTCGAACCGGAGACCTTTTGATCAATAGGCCGGTTCTCTATCCACTGAGCCATCACTGCTCCGACCTTCACGTCTGTCCTATACTAAAAGAGATGCATTTTTTACTTGTAATTCTTAATAAAAGGGGGTTAACCACCGGGCGGGGTCCTCGCCCATATTTTATTTTTGTATGTATGTGTGTATATCTTCACCCCAGGTCCCTTGCGAGGTAGGCAGAGAGAACCGAGCGCCATAAGACGCGGTCCTTACACACTTCACGCGCTTCTTTAACATTCATTTTTTATTTTTATTATACATAAATGATATTCCAAATAAATGAACGCATAAAACTGTAACGTATTGAAACATCCGAGTCTAGCGAACAACTGTTTATTCAGAAACACCGACATACATATTTATTAAACTACCTACAACAAAAACTATTCAATTTGCAGATGATGTAATGAGAATGATAACGTAAATGACGTTTTAAAAGAAATAATTGACTGGTTCATATTAAACGGGCTTAAAATAAACATTGACAAAACCACATTCATGGCATTTCAATCTTATAACTTAAATGCACAAAAGTTTTGACATACACTTTGACGATAAAAAAATTGAACAAGTAAATAATACAAAATTCTTAGGTTTCTTTATTGACGAACATCACAATTGGAAAGAGCATACAAATCATATATCAATCATCAAAGTCAATTATATAACAATTCATTTTTTTTTTATTTGTCGGCCATTTTGACCATGTTCCTTAAGAGATAGGAACGCTGTTCCTGAACATTCCTATTCTACTTTTTTATGCTGAATCCGAATCTGAAGAATCGAATATTCTAAAAAAAGCGACAGACAAACGCACAGACAAACATATAGATTTCATATAGGAACGGTGTTCCTGAAAATTGGATCGTTTCGTTTACGCTCTGCGAAGAATTAGACAAACAGTATCCTTAGAAGCTGCATCACAAGCATATTACGGGTATGTGTTCTCAGTTCTTAACTACGGACTTATATTATGGGGTAACTTTGTAAACGGTGATAGAATTTTTCGACTGAAAAAAAATGTACATGCGCAATATCTAACGCATGGTAACTAGATAGCTGTAAGTCCTTATTTAAACAGTTAAAAATTTTACCAGTACCCTGTAAAAAAAATGTGCGCAACTGGAGTCATGGGGAGGCGGAGGGACAATGTTCGATTAGATGACACGCGCAACGGCGCCATCGCCGTCTCTCTAAAATCTATAAGAGATTCGTGTTGCTTTGTAAAACAAAAACCTATATATTTTAATTAGTTCAGATGGCACGCACCGAATTAAATAACTATAACTACATCGTATTTCGTAGTCCTTGCAGCACGGCTGGGAGCAGGTCATGCTTTATGCTCGAAGGGTGTTTGTAACTCTTCTAGTATGCTGCATAAGAACAGCATAGGGGTCAAAGTGTTATGCTTGACGTGCACTTAGCTGTGCTGTATTATTACTATTATAGTACCGTATGTGAATAATTTATATAGTTATAATGTGATGTTATTATGTATGAAATAAATTATTATTATTTAATAATAATAATAATTTATTTCAAAAGACAAATGTAAATTATTATTATTTAATAATAATAATAATTTATTTCATACATAATAACATCACATTATAACTATATAAATTATTCACATACGGTACTATAATAGTAATTAAGAGACATCTTAGGACTAATTATGTACATAAAATAAATTAACCAAAGGGCTATAAAGATGTATACAGAAAAGTGCGTGCTACATGTGTATACAAATATTTAACAAACTGCCGAATAATATAAAATGTTTAAATAAAAACAAATTCAAAACTAATTCAACGAATTTTAAGGTTAAGGTAAGGTTAAATGATAAATGTTTCTACAGTGTCAAAGAATTCATGGACAGTAAACATGAATGATATATTTACTGCATAATTAAACTTTAATGGAATCTATAACATTATATATTAGAATTATTTTTGATATCATTATTTCGTTATATCCAACTAACTATATCAAAAATAAAACGGAGAATAATAATTTTGACAAAATAATTACAGTGACTATAACATAATACTTTATTGATTGAATTTTAGACTGTTTAAATGCTGTTACTTATATTATTTTAATTTTGTCAAGTTGTGCTTAGAATTCAATTGATATTTGTACGCCTGCGAGTAGGCTGCATACATTAATTACATTGTTAAGATCAGTTATATGTATTGATGTACTCATTGCAAATAAATGATGATAATGATCATAATTTTCAATCAACATTTATATATAAACGCGGCCATTTTGGAGATTGGAAGTATGGATGGAAGGATGGATCACTATTTTGGAGATGAAGGATGCCCTTTCAGCCAGTTACTTACTGTTTACACGTTGTAAGTATGGTTTCTATCGCCTACATTCATATTCAATAATGAGATACATGTCTCTCATCCGAAGCATGGAAGAGTCGGAATGAACCATCGCACATACCAACCCATACTAGGATCTAAATCCCTCTTCTGTTATTTTATAGAACTGGAGGCATACAAGCATATGACCCACCTGATGAAAAGTGCATAGGAACTCTTGCAAAACAGGAATTATCGCTTACGCATTGCCATCACTGCCGCTAACACAGCAACGCCTAAAGAGCTTACTGATAACCTCATTCATTCGCAAGAACACAAGAACCCTCCAGGGTATCGTTACTTCACTGCGGGTTTCTGTGAGGTGGAGGTACTTCCTCAGTCAGGTTGATTTGATGCGCCGTCTCGTACACGTAAATACATTTGTCTGTTAATATATGCACCACAGGAAACACGCAAACTAAGACAAGTAGACATGTTCCTGCACACCAGGGTGTGTTTTATGTGGGAATCGAACCAACGAGCCTTGGTGAACATTCCGTGACCGGGCTCGTGGAGTAATAGTATAGCATCGTTAATCGCACCGCTCGCCGACGGCGGGGAGTTCACCCTCACAAGTTGGAACCGCAATGGTCGCGTACTGTGCCGATCCAGAGAAGTTTTCTTCCGAGAACTCTCAAGCTGTGGAATGAGCTCCCAGCCGAGGTTTTTCCAAGGGATTACAGCATGGAGTTCTTCAAGAAATACGTGAAGAGGTTTTTAGAGGGTCGGCAACGCATGAGTGACGCCCCTGGTGTTGCAAATGTCCATAGGCTACGGTGACTGTTTACCATCAGGCAGGCCGTATGCTTGATTGCCACCTAAGTGGTATAAAAAAAGCGTACTCCACCAGCCTGATCGACTGCAGATTGACGAATGACATAGTTTCACACGCCACCTCATCTATTGACTACAGTCAATTCCAAAAATTCCTACTCCTACAATGGTCTTCTGATTAAATTCGTTGTGAGTTCCAAGGCAGCTGTAGTTTAGCCCATGGGACAGCAATGAACTTCACTGTTCATTGCCTTTTTGATGATCGCCGCTGTTAATTCTGGCTACACGGGAGACACAGTGGTGGGAATGAGTGTCCCTGTCCCGTTTGACTACAGCCGGGCTTAACGGAGAAGCTTGAGAGCCAAAACCAACCTCACCGACACGCGGTGCACCTTACTAAGAAACAAAGTCCCAAGTAAGTTTGGTCTAGTCCACAATCTTGTAATTATTACCTTTTTGGTACAGAACTCCATATGTAGATTAGGTGTGCTTGATGGCTTGTCATAAATACCTTCAACTACTTACTCACATGACGTGACCATAAGCAGATTTCCAACCAAAGGCTGCTGACTCCGGTCAAGGTCGACCACTTGGTTCAGAACTGGTCTCAGTGATTGAATTATCAATCATAGCGGTTAAATTAGATTAACCGTTTCTATTGATATATATTTTTAGTGTGTTCATTTACAACGTTGGGAGGCATATAAGCGTACGGCCCACCTCATGTTAAATGGTTTCTGTAGTCTATGATTTTTTTTGTACTACTACGGATCAAACAAGCAAGCGGTCCGCCTGATGTAAAGCAGTTACCGTAGCTTATGAACGCTAGTAACAAACAGAATATCGCTACTACCTCTACTCACTCGCAGGAACACAACAACCCTCCAGGCAGTTGTTCTTTGGCTGCCGTCTTATTTGAGATGGAGGTACTTCCCCAAACGGGCTAACGTCGTGCCCTACCTCTTTTCGCCAGAGCATCGTCTGTTGGTAAGCAGGGTGCATCACGTGCAGGTGAGGTCGGCTTCGGCTCTAAAGATGACATTGAGCCACTTACATCCCAAAATGCTTGCAATACAGGAAATATTGCTCGCTCACCCTTGTTGGGAACACAGCAACTCCTTAGGAGCTCACTGCTAACCCCACTCACTCTCAGTAACCATAATCCTCCAGAGAATTGTTATTTAGCTGCATTTTCAGTAATGTGGATGTACTTCAATAGTAGGACTGCATTGGTGCCACCTTTCTTAAAAAATATAGAACAAGCCAAACAGACATATTCATGTACAAAAATGTTTGTCGTGTGTGGGAATTGGTGGGAATTGAAACCACGAGCGTAAGTGTTAAAGGAGCATTGCTAACTACTCCGCCACTGAACTTGTAGAACTGCAACGAGCATGTACTATACCAACCCTAATTCTTCCCACCGCAGGGATATGGGTCTCTCCTCAACAGAATACGTTTGGAGCATACTCCACCACCCTGCTCAACTGCGGATTGGCGGAGGCCAGTGTTTTCAAGCCGCCCGAAGGCTACTGACTTAACTTAACGACTGTCATCTATCGACAACAGCCGGGACCGACGGCTTAACGTGCCCTCTAAGTGCGGAGAAACTCGAGATAGTTAAAACCATCCATAGACAGGCTGCGATTGGCATTACGTAACCGGCGGGTTTGTTTACAAAGACACGGCCAACGACGGCATCGAGGTCTCAACGACCAAATATATAAACATATTTTTGAGTATATACATGTTTTTCTTTTATACAATATCGCAAGGCTTACAAGCAATACGGCCCACTGTCATATTACTAATTAAAAAAGGGCTATTAAAAAGGAAATAACCTGGGAACAAATTTATTAAGGACTAATATTTACAAAATAATATTTACTAATATTAGCAAAAGTGAAAGGATGTAGGAGCCGAGGAAGACCGAGACTATCCTACCATGACCAAATTGGTCGTGTTTTATCAGAAAGTGATGTCAGGAGCCCCAGAACCGGTGAGCGTGCATGAAAAGAGCTATGAATGTCACAGCAGCGAGTGAAGTATGCAAGGACCGCGACTTATGGCGCTCGGTTCTCTCTGCCTACCCCGCAAGGGACCTGGCGTGAAGATATACATACATACATACATAATATTTACAATAAAATATTCTAAAGTTCTAAAGGCTAGTTTTGTGTTTGAGGACTTGCGTTGGTTAGCTCTAACCAAAGTTCAATGTTCACTGGTCGGCAGCACCCGGTCACGGTCCGGATGGAAGGTGTAGGCCGCCGGCTGTAGAGAAGCTCGCCAGCGAACCTCAGCTAGCGAGCAGGTCCGTGAGGGACTCACGGACGTCGGAGATCACAAGGCGCAGTCGAGTAGGAGTCGGTGGTGGACCACAAGGCGGTCAATAGGTCCACCGCCGAAGTACACCGCGTAGCCAGCAGGGGCTGGAGGTCACAGGCGCGGTAGTCAATACACCGTGTGTTGTTGATCAGATCTCAGTATAGACTGCCTTGTTTCTTCTGGTCGATCGTCTACAGAACATTTATATTTGAAATACTTACTTAAATTTTCTAAATCAAATTATTATCACAAATTTTGACAATGACATTTTATAGGATCGATATGTTCAAAAACAATAAAAAAGGTTGTTTATTATATTCATATATACGAGATATTAGTGAGAGATTGAGTCATGTTGACTATGCAACAATACATCAATCTTCTCAAAGGGGGCTCTACGCATTGGATTCATATCCCCGCGCACACCTATCATATGACCGGATTTAAAACCCATGAGTTAAAATATAAGATACAGATACAGATAAAGTAATAATCATTGGTTTAATATCATTATGTATGTATAAAATGAACATTAAATAGTTAATAGATTCAGGCGTTATTTTGCGAAAGTCAAATTTACATGCAACTTGAACTAACCTGCCACCCAATACCGTTAGTAGATGCAATGCCGGCCGGCGCTAGTCCGCATGAACTAATTGGCGGAAGCACACAAACAAGTTAGATTAAATTGCATATAATGAACATTTACTTTCAGCTCAAGTGCTAGCGCTTTTGGAAAGGTGTCAAAGAGCCAGAAAACCAGTTGTTGGTTGCGCAAGGGTACATACCGCCACGACACTGCCGCCATTTCGATTTGTCACACAAAGTAATGCTATTAGTTACCTCTTTAACAACACTCTGTACTTTAACACAGTTTAAAACGGCTCGGCAAATTTGTACAATTAATTATGTTACACTTTATGTATTATTAAGATAATTGCTAATATATATATACAAAATCATTCATGTGATAATAATAGACAACAAGATATATAGCGCAATGTAATGGCCGTCAAATCGGATAGTTGAAATTATATAATTGGACGTTATCAAATGATTGCATTACTGCGCTGTAAATTAAACGTAACGCAATAAGTTACGTAGGTAATGATAGATTCGGGCAAAAGTGGTTATGATTACGTTGTATTTTTACATCAAGGCGATAAGCAGGTAAAACTGATTTAGCTGTGATTGTAGCATAAAGTTAGATAAACAAGAAGTCTCAGAAAAAGATGTTTAATTTTTTTTATACAACGTTGGGAGCCATAAAAGCATACGACCCACCTGATGTAAAGCGGTTACCGTAGCCTATGAACGCTTGCAACACGTTAAGTATCACTCGCGCGATGCCACCTCTACTGCTAACACAGCAACTCCTTAAGAGATTACTGGTGACCTCACTCACACGCAGGGACACGACGACCCTCTAGGGATTTGTTATTTGGCTGAGGTTTTCTGTGAGGCTAAGGTACTTCCCTAGCCGGGCTGCTTTGATGCATCCTACCTCTCTTAAAAACACCCATACCAGGACAAACAGACATGTTATCGCACACAAATGTTTGTCCTGTGTGGGAATCGAACATACGAGCGATGGTGTCAAAGTAGTGAAACAGAGCGTTTTACCACTGCGCCACCGAGCTCGTCAAAATATAAGGGAGTCTACTTCTTTCTAACAAATATTTATTATAGTACCATACACATCATGATCAATGGGTGAAATGATTTGTAGACAAACTTTGATTTGATTTTCACGATTTTGAAGTTGGCTCGTAGACAAAATTTCTATGGAACAACATATTTGATAAACACGTTGCGCAGATGAGGGATTTTTGTCCGTGGCAGATTAAAAAAGCTCGCTATACACAATGCAGTGCTGGTCCCAACACTTACTTATGGAAGCGTGAGCTGGGCACGGCAGAGAGAGCATGAAAGTAGGATAAACGCGGTCGAAATGCGAACGGTGCACAAAATTTGTGGCGTGACGCTTGTAGACCGTATTCGCAATAATGATGTTCGAAAGAGAGTTGGTCTGAAAGAGAGTGTCGGCGTTCAAAAAGAAGAGGCATGCTCCATTGTTTCGGACATGTAGCAACAATGCAGGAAGAAATAATTACGGAACAGTTATACCACGCGAAAGTAGAAGGATGAGGGAGCCGAGGAAGACCAAGACTTACCTATTATGACCAAAATTGATCGTGTTTTATCTGAAGGTGATGTCAGGAGATTTTGAAACCGGCGAGCGTGCATGAGACGAGCAATTAATGTTAAAGAAGCGAGAGACGACATAACGCATATCAAAATAGATAACAAAAGAATTGACAATCCAAGAGATATAGCACAGGCATTCAATGACTATTTTATTGATGATGTTGTTTTTAAAAAAAGTAGTCAATGTAAAATGACGCTGAGCAACCACAATGCTAAATCATTGTTTATGAGACCAGTAGTAGCACACGATATTTACCAAATAATTAAATCTTTGAAAAACACTAACAGTACTGGTTACGATGAAATCCATACAAAGGTCCTAAAATACGTCGCTGATATCATTGCCCCTGTATTGGCTCATATCGTAAACATCTGTATAGGCATAGGAGCATATCCTGAACGACTGAAATTAACAGTTATCAAACCGGCTTTTAAAAAGGTGGATAGAGAAAACATGAGCTTTTACAGACCCGTCGCCCTAATACCAGTACTCTCGAAGGTATTCGAAAATGTTATCTATGAAGCACTTTATACATTTTTTGAAAACCAAAACTTGTTTGCTGAAGAACAAAAAGGCTTCAGAAGAAATAAAACTATAAATATGGCAATCTATGACTTTCTATATAGAATACTATCGTGCATGGATAAAAGGACACAAGTTATAGCATTGTACATGGATATGACTAAGGCCTTCGATTTTGTAGAGTATGACTGTCTATTTGATAAATTATATAAATATGGTATTAGAGGCAATGTACTAAATTTGATTAAATCGTATTTAAGTAATAGGACACAAATGACACAAATCAAAAGAATATGTTTCCGAACAAAACAGGAGGAAACATTTACTTCCAATGTAAAGGAAATAAAATATGGAGTCCCGCAAGGGAGCGTGCTAGGTCCACTCCTGTTTCTTATATATATAAATGATCTACCAAAATCTATAGATCGCCCTATGGTATTATTCGCGGACGACAGCACTATCGTGTTTGAATGCAATAATGCTAATACATTTGAAAATGAAATAAATGAGACATTAAGTAGTGTAATTCAGTGGCTGCAAAGTAACAATTTAATTATAAATCTTGACAAAACAAAATCAATGAATTTTATACAGAGACCACGCAAAAATGCAATCGGAATTGACATCAAATACTTAGGACATTTAATTAATGAGACACACGTTACAAAATTTCTTGGAATACATATTGACAAAAACATGACATGGCAATCACAAATTAATCATATCTGTACAAAGATCAATCAATTCTCGTACGCTTTATATATGCTAGAGAAAGTAGCTAATAGAATTGCAGTTCTTACAGCATATCATGGATACGTTGCATCCACTTTGCGATATGGTCTTATATTTTGGGGTAACGCCACAGGAAAAGAAAAAGTGTTCAAGGCGCAAAAAAAATGCATCAGGGCAATGTGTAGGCTTCAGCATACTGAATCTTGCGAACCATATTTCAAGAGCTTAAATATTCTTACTTTTCCTGCAATGTATATATACGAATTATCTGTTTTTGTAAAGTCAAACTTAAACAAATTCGATTTTATAAGTTCCGTGCGAAATAATCACAAAATTCGACACATGTCGCACAACACAACTATGTTCAGCGGGAGCGTATTTGGAATGGCTCCTAAAATATATAATAAGCTACCAAAAAATATCAAAGAATTGACTATAAGTGAATTTAAGCAAAAATTGTATTTAATTTTATCGCAGAAATGTTATTATTCAATTAATGACTATTTAAATGACATTCTTTGATTTATATTGGACATTACAATGTATTAATATCTGACAACAATTTAGACTAATAGCAGTATTTAGTTTCTTATAATTTGCATGCCTTTACAAAAGGCAAAATGTACACGGGAAACAGTTCAAATGTGACCTTATTATGTACCTACATTTTTGCGCAAATAAATATTATTGATTGATTGATTGATTGATTGATGTTTGTACGGGTAGGATCGAGTTATGTGGCGCTCGGTTCTATCTGCCTACCCCGTAAGGGATTTGGCGTGAAGTTATAGATAAAAGAAGGTCCATTACCCACGAACGGGTTAAAGTCGGGCTTTAAAAAAACATGTATGTTTTCCTATTTTCAAATCAGTCAAAACATGAAATGATCGAAGGCATACACTTATATAAGAAAAAATATAATCTCGTTTTAAGAAGGAAGTTATTGAGTATCTTTTATAATGCGGTCTTGATTTGAGATAAAGATAAAAAATACAAAAAAAAAACATTTGTCCCTTGGCCCTTGCGTGAAATGTATAAGTACCTTTATACATTTCTTACATTTTTAAAATAACCCTTATTCATCACCATCATCATCTCAACATAGGCCTCCCCTCTAGACTGCCACTCGTCTCGATTCTGTGCCACCTGCATCTTCTTGTATGTTATTAATATCCTATAGTTTTTCTTTTCTTTTCTTAATTTACCAGCACTTCCACAATGATCATTGGCGAAGAAAGAAGAAACTTGAAAATACAGGTCTTTTCTCCATTGTTATTAGAATAGGGGCGGCTTGTACCTTATCACTAAATAATACTTCAATGCAATTTTAAATTCACGTTTAAGTTATTACAATGCCTTGCACCACGTTAAATAGGTTGTTATAACTGTTAAAACGAAACGCCCTATAACGGCTATTTAGCTAAGCGTTAAATACATTTAGCGCTATATAAACTTAAGTTTTGACGTTTATTTTGATATATTCATGCCAATTTACAGCTTTCCAGTTTTAAAAGTCTGAGCTATGCTACGGACAGACCGACGGACGGACATGATGAAACTATAAGGATTTCTTTTTGACGTACTCTATCTGTCTATCTATAACTTCACGCCAACTCCCTAACGAGGTAGGCAGAGAGAACCGAGCGCCACGTGACTCGATCCTTACATACCTCACTCGCTTCTTTAACATTTATTGCTCTTCTCATGCACGATCCCCGGTTTCTTGTGCTCCTGACAACACCTTCTGATAGAACACGATCAATTTGGTCATAGTAGGTAAGTCTTGGCCTTCCTCGGTTCCTACATCCTTCCACTTTTGCATTGTATATCAGCTTCGTCATTCTTTCATCCTGCATTCAATCTACTTGTCCGAACCAACGGAGCAATCTTCTTCTTATTTTAACACCGACGCTCTCTTTCAGGCCAACTCTGTTTCAAACCACATCATTGCGAATACGATCTACAAGCGTTACGCCACAAATTTTGCGCAACGCCCGCATTTCGACCGCGTTTATCCTACTTTCATGTTCTTTCTCTGCCATGCCCAGTTCTCGCTTCCATAAGTAAACATTGGGACCAGCACTGCATTGTGTATAGCGAGCTTCTGGCTCAAGTTTTTATTAAACTAAAACGTTTAAATCAAATTGCCAGTAAATTTGACTTGAAGTAACGTCTGAATCTAATAACTTTTGCCATAACATTAAGACTGTCGCGATATCTTGGATCCATGGAAGACGTTTGAACCGAACTCTGGACTAACGACGCTCCGACTCTATCAGATACCAACTATCAAACTGAAACAACACGGGGGAGGTGATATACTGAAAACGTGGATACAAATATATGGAAACTCCACCGGCTGTTATAAAAAAGTTGTTTTTCATACATCGACGGGAGGCATACAAGCATACGGCCCACATTACATACACACGCTTGCAATACATTAAGTATCACCCGCGCGATGCCTTTTTTATACTACGACGGATAGCAAACAAGCATACGCTCCGCCTAATGTAAAGCGATTACCGTGTCCTATGAACGCTAGCAACAAAAAGAATGTCGCTAGCGCGATGCCACCCCCGCTGTCAACACAACTCCTTATATTCTAAAGAGAATTAAAGAGAATTTATTTCAAACAACAAACACATATACAATAACAATTGCGTTCGTAAACGACTGCGATAGTATAAACTGTGTTGCAGCCGTTTGCGCCCGTCTCCGAGGTAACATGTTTCAGGTAGTTCTAAACACAAGAAATTACACAGAAGTAATAATACACAATGACAGTTGCAATTTATGATATATGTATGTGCGTTATTGTGTGCGTGTGTCTCTCTGAGGGTGTGTGTGTGTGTGTGTGTTTCCAAGAGTTTGTGTGTGTGTTGGCGTGTGTACGTGTGTATGGAGTGTATATATGAGTGTTGTAGGAACGTGATAGTACGTGAAGGTGAGACTGATGTGAGTGTACTTGTACGTTTTTAGGGGATATGTAGGGGACAGGGAGCTGATTTAGACAAGTTCGAGAGTGTTTATTTGATATGTGTGGTATATACTGACATTTCTTTGTTTGTAAACAAATAATAAGTAAACCAAAGATATGTATAATAACGTGTTTTGACACTGTTTTACTATAATTAAAAAACAAAGTAGTGGCAGCAGCAGTAGCAGGCAAATATCTGTATGTGCAATGTGATATTGTATTAGTGTATGTGAAAAAAACAAAAATAAACAAATCATTTCATAATTAAGCATTCAGTTTCCTCATATGAGAGGCCCAGGAGCCAGTTAAATATTTTGTGTTTACATTCCCGATGGGAAAGAGGATATATGTCGAGTGTTTTGTTGACCTTGTTGTAGATATAAGAACTCAAGAAGTAGGACTGACGCTCAGCAAGTCTAAGTCTACACGGAATTATTTCACAAACTTTATGTGTCCTACGTTTATTAATAAATAAATTAGGATTGAAAGTTAACCTAGACTGCTTACGCAGTATAAGGTGCATAATAAATAATTTTCGCACTGATAGCACTCTGCACAATGCGTAGACCTCCGAAGTGGAAAATCTTATCGGTTTTGACAATAGTACCTTCAGTACAGCTCTTTGGGCTCTTTCTAGTCTCAAAAATATGTTTTTTGCAGTTCCACCCCATACCGCGATACAGTATGATAAGATGGATTGTGCTAATGTATAGTATACTGTCATTAAGGTCTGATGATCGACAACGACACGGAGTGTTTTAAATACAAAAATAAGTTTACGAATACGATTAACAGTCGATTCAATTTGCGGCTTCCAACTCATGACATTATCAATATGGATTCCTAGATATCTTATACTGGTATCACGCATCAACGAAATACAGTTACAAGAAGTTAAGGGACCAAGCTGGCAACAGTGTGCAGTAATCGAAAATGACTGAGGCGGTAATGATGTTAATTGCGCGGAGAAAGGTACATATTTAGTTTTATTGAGATTTAGAGTTAGTGAGTTATTAGAAAGCCATTTCATCAGAGTATACATAGTAGATTCAGCATGAGCTCTTGTCTCAACCCATGACCTACCATTAATTATTAAAGCTGTATCATCAGCATAAGTTAAGATTCTGCAGTTAGGTATGTTAAGTTTGCAAAGATCATTAACATAGATTAGGAATAGTGTAGGGCCAAGTACACTACCCTGAGGCACGCCAAATGTAAGGAGCAAATCATCACTAGTATGGTTGCCGATTTTGACACATTGGGTTCGTTGACTAAGATAGCTTGTGAATAAATCATGAACAAGACCTCTGATACCTATTTGATCAAGTTTATTGAGTAGAATCGGAACAGAGACAGTGTCAAAAGCTTTCGATAAGTCTAAAAATATTCCTATTGATTTGCGTTTATTATTTAGGTCATCAATAACAGTATCGCATAATTTCAAAACGGCATCCTCAGTGCATCGCCCGTTTTGGAAACCATATTGGTTCTCAGCTAGGATATTATTACTCTTCAGGTAGCCAGTCAGTCGATGGTTTATAACTTTTTCTATAATTTTTGAAAATGTGCTTAATATAGAAATAGGTCTATAGTTTTCGACACTATCTCTGCTCCCACTCTTATATATAGGATGTACAAGTCCTTTTTTAAATACTTTGGGAAAAATTCCAGTAGTAAAACATAAATTTATAATATGAGTGATGAGGGGTACAAGAATATGGCGGGCAGCTTTAACCACAGAAGTAGATACATTATCCCAGCCTGCTGCACAGTTTTTAAGTCCTAGAATAATACGCTCGACCTCTGCAGAATCAGTATTTAGCAATGCCATAGAGTTTAATTGTGACTGTGATTGACAAATTGAAATATCATTACTGGAAAATGGCTTTGTGGGGGGTATGATTTTCGAAGCTAGTGATGCACCAATATTTGCGAAATACTTATTCAACATGTTAACAGATGAGTCAGGACTAGAAAACATAGACAAAAGGTCATTTGCTGAAGACGTAGTAGAATTTAAGTTGGCTATATTTTTTATTAACTTCCATGTTGTCTTAGGGTCACCTTTTGCTTTATCAAATTCTGACTTTTCATAATTACGTTTAGCCGTTTTTAAGATATTATTGCAGAAACGTTTATAGCGCATAAATGTCACGTTGAGAGTTTGATTACATGGGTCCTTTTTTGTTTTTTTAAACAGGATGTCACGATTTCGAATACAGCGTAAAAGTCCAGGAGTAATCCATTGTTTAATTATTCTTTTTCTACTTGGAACCGTGAAAGTGGTTGTGTGCTCTTTAATAACTGATTGTAAAGTATTAACGAGATCATACGCAGCTTGTTCTGGATCGTTATTTGATAATATAAAAGAAAAATCTGTGATTTCAATTTGTTTAACACAAGCAGGTTCATTGAATCGGGTTTGAGTACATATAGCTTTATGCATAGGAGGTTTGCGAGTACAACCCAAAATTACAGGTGCATGATCAGTTATAAGAGAGTCTAGAACTAAAGTAACTGCAGACATATTGGTCTTAATTAGGATGTGGTCAATACAACTATTTTTGCGCGTTGGGAATAAGTGACCAGGTAATAAAGCATGGGATGTAGTCATATTTAAATAAGCGTCCCTTTCATGGGTGTTGTTGCCAGGCAGAATGTTTATATTGACATCTCCAATTATAGCAATAGTTTTGAAAGTCTTAAGTGCAGTTAAAGTGTCATCGAGACAGTGAATAAAATTAGCAGTATTTTTAAAGGATGGCGACCGATAAAGGGCTACAATAGCAGTCTCATTGGCAAATTTTAAAATAAGACAGTTTGCCTCTGGAAAGTCCGGTTTCAGAATAGAACAAGATAAATTTTCTTTAACGTAAGCCACAATCCCGTCATTTTGATTCTTGTGTTCAGTTTTAAACGATGTGTAACCAGGCAATGTAGGTAAAAATGAGCATTTACTAAGCCAGCACTCAGACAGAACTACAACATCGAAGGATACATTAGTGCGTTTTAGTAATATTAACAACTCATCAAAATTGCCACCTATGCTTCGTATATTGACATGAAATACATTAAAAGAATCATCATTACAGGATAGGTGTCCGAGACAGTTTTCAGGGCCACAAACATAGGATTTAGAGACAGACAGTTTCTCTATTTCCTTAGCTATAACATTTGTATTATCCATTAAGAAAATAAATTTTAACAAGAGAAACTAACAATTTCTGCATGTAGTTGTTGACGAATGACCATTCACATACATTAATAAGTAAGTGGAGTAAGTATAATATGCCCACTATTATATATACAAATATTATATATATAGATAGACACTCAATTAAATTTATGTAATAAGGTACATATGTAATGTGTAGTGTGAGATATACATTAGTTAAGACTTGGGAGATTAAATTCATGTGAAGTAGTCTGGCAGTAATATGTTGAGTAGTATGTATCCCGGGGATATGTGTGTATAACCGAGTGCGTATATATGAGTGAATGTGTACGTGTGTTACAGATGCATAAGGCTCACCTGTCATGAGAACATAATAACAATAAGAAAAACGAATATTTACTATAGTCTTACGATTACAACTGCCCAAATACCAAGCAAGTAACACAAAAATAACCACGCAAATCAAAACTAGTCATCGAGGTTCCAATAACTTTTTTAAGTCTGATTCATTACGGATCAAATTAAATGGTGCACCATCTGATTTACGAAGAAAAATCTTACCACCTGACACCCAACAGTATGAATAATTATTCATTTTAGCATGATCATTCTGGTGACCTCACTCACACGTAGGAACACAACAACCCTCCAGGGAGTTGTTATTTGTCTTCGGTTTTATGTGAGGTGCGGATACTTCCTCAAACCGGCTGCTTTGATGCGCCCTACCTCTTTTAGTAACACCTAGTTCAAGACAAACAGACATGTTTATGCACACAAATGTTTGCCCTGTATGGGAATCGAACTCACGAGCTTGGTGTCAAAGTAACGTAATACTGCGTTCACCGCCACCGCCACCGAGCACGTCATAATATAACATGACATAATATGTTAAGGTAAGAAAAAGCATACTTCCATTGATTCGGACATTTAGAAAAAAATAAAGAATGAAAAAACCTATGTACAACGCGTAAGTATAATAATAATAATACACAGTGACTACTTACCATCAGGCAGGCTGTACGCTTGTTAAATAAATTGGATAAGCGTTATCAGTATGTGGTGTCACGAGCCCTAGCAACCGACGGGCGTGCACGAAAAGAGCTATATATGTTAAAGTAGCAGGTTAGGTGTGTAAGAGACATGTGGCCCGGTGTTCTCTGGCTTCCCCGCAAGGAACTTGGCGTGAATATATAGGTATATGTAGATAGATGTAGATAGGTAGATAGATGCGAGCACTGCGAAAAATTTGTGGCATAACGCTTGCTGACCGCGTTCGAAATGATGACGTACGAAAGAGAGTTGGACTGAAAGAGAGTGTCGGTGTTAAGATAAGAAAGGGCATGCTCCGTTGGTTCGGACATGTAGAAAGAATGCAAGATGAAAGAATGACGAAACAGATATACAATGCGAAAGTGGAAGGATGTAGGAGCCGAGGAAGACCAAGACTAACCTACCATGACCAAATTGGTCGTGTTTTGTCGGAAGGTGATGTCAGGAGCCTTAGGAACCGGCGAGCGTGCATGTAAAGAGCTATGAATGTGAAAGAAGCGAGTGAAGTGTGTAAGGACCGCGTCTTATGGCGCGCGGTTCTCTCTGCCTACCCCGCAAGGGACCTGGCGTGAAGATATACATACATACATGTAGATAGATGCAAAAATGTTATAATGTAAGGTGTTATGTTCAAAGCCAACCTCATCTGCTTATGGTGCACCTAATTTACAAACGAGAAAGCAAGGTAGAGCGAATCGAAGCGGCTCGGGAAGCACCACCGTCTCAAATACTCACAGCCGACAACTCCCTGCGTGGTCATTGCATAACTGCAAGTAATGAGTAATTCTGAGTGAGAACAGCGTGGGTGGCAACTTGCGAGGGTTTTTTTTGTTTTGAACGTGTTCATAGGCTACGGCAAATACTTTATGAGATAGGCCGTATGCTTCCTTGTAAAATGTTTCATTCATACTGTAACTAGACCATCGTGTGGGGGATGTGCAGACGATCTTGTAAAGATCGCAGGGAGCACAAGACCGATCGCTGTGGAAATGAAGTTAGAGGCCTATGATCAGCAGTGGACGTCTACAGGCTGATGTGATGAAATAGACCATAACGACAATTCCTTATGAAACTTGTCAGTTGCATGAGGATATCATGAAATTAATTTCATCACCTTTTGATTCTAGGTTTGATTAAAGATCAACGTAAAACGGTTCTTGTCACTTAACTATAATAGTATTATATATATAGTAAGTAAGTAGGGACGGAACTTACCGTCATTTATTTTTATATTCCCCTGATATTTCACGGAATGACTCAATAGCGGCTGCAACCGAAATATCGAAAAAATAAAAGTCCCGTACTTACGTAATTTGAGAAATTCACCTCCCCCCCTAGTAACTACTGACATGTACGTAACTTCATGATGAAAATTCATCACCATCAGATACGTACGGTAATTGAGATATCATGGGTTCAAAACTCACCTAAGTGGTGAATTATTTAATATATTTTTTTAGAGAATTTCCACCAAATTGTAGCATAGACAACTTGCAATTTATTCTTACCAGTGTAATAATGTGCAATAAAGAATATATACCTATAGTTATATACTCGTACAGTAGTTGTGTACTTTCCTCGAATGTCTCGTAGGTTCGATTTCCACATAGGACAAACCTTTGTGTGCATGGACATGTATGTTTATCTTGGTATGGATGTTTTAGAGAGGCAAGGCGTATATAAGCAGCGCACTGAAAACCGCAACCAAATAACAACTCGCTGGTGGGCTGTTGTATTTCTGCGGGTGAGTGTCCAGTAAGCTCTTTAGAATTGCCCTAGCAGCAGAGGCGGTATCGTGCGACCTTTATTACAAGCGCTAGTAACCAACAAACTAACCACTTAACATCTGGTGGGCTGTATGCTTGTATGCCTCCTGACGTTGTATAAGAAAAAGACAAAGCAGAGCAAATTGTAAATAACGTCTGAATCCCATTTCATTATAAGTTTCAATTATAAAATCCGGCAAATAATCTAGGTTCTTCTATCAACTCTACATCCAAGAACATGTGCCGCGGCAAAAGGGTAGACAGACCAAGTTAGTTGGAAGGCCAATTCTCCGGTTTAATAGTTGCTAACGATATCGTACTAGCGCCGACCCGGGCGGATGTCCGTAAATGAGTTCCCTACCTTGGTACCCAGTCCGTTGTTTCGACGCACCCAACAAAGGAAAACACGCTAAATTGTTTGCAAGGATATCGATGCCTTTAAACCGTAAATGGATGTTGCGTTATGTATTTGCGTTTAGTTTACACCTGCGTGACTATTAAGCTAGGAACTTGTGGAATATAATTGTTACAAAACGGATTCTATTACTCATTGACGTATCAAAAGGTAGACACGTTATACACTTACATTATTGTATTTTAAAATGGCGCAAGTAGTACTATATCTACGTACAGTAATTTATTATGACACTTTGCTCAAACAAAGAGACAGATGATAGGACAAACCTGTCATTAGAATGAGATGAATATATATTTTAAGACATTTATGCTTTGTGGCGAAGTACGTATAGACGCGACGAGAGAACGTGCCCAACTGAATGCGAGTTGGGCAATTACCTTACTTTCGTATTGCCATTCTAGAGTGTGTACCACGTATATATAACTATAAAACATCTTAGATATTACTATTGTAGGCACGGAACATACCGCGACTTGTTTTTATATTCTCCCGATATTTCGGCGATGTTGCAGACGCCATGGTCACGGGACGACTGGGCGGCGAGTAGATATCAGTCCGCTAGGGGCAGACACATCTGTCTACGTGTCTACCCTCATTCCGCGTGGCTTATTACCCGGCGCCTTACACACTACACTCACAATGTCCAGGTGTAGATTGGTATCCGAAGCCCGAACTTAATGTTTGCATAAATCGACTGCTGGATTCCACGTTTTGGATATCTTGAAACCTGTTCGCTTTCAAATAATATAAACATCGTGAAAATAAAAAAAAAAGTGGATGATACCTATACTACATAGGGTAATCCACCCAATTATTGACACAATACATAGTTAACATGAAAAAAAAGGTTTACGGTATCCACATACACTCATGCATGCTAAAACCCAATTTTTGACACAATCTATCTTAATAAATACTTAATAACATTTTGACATATGAAATAATATGGCCGAAGAATGAATCTCGACTGACAAATAAATCAGCGGACGGCGCAAAATACTCAAGATTTAAACGTGAAATTTGGAAGTTAATTTGTTTTTACGAATATAGAAAGAAGGGAGGGAGGAGTTTGCATAAGGAGCCAAAAATATATCTATCTAATCTTGAAATTTAGTTAAAATACTTGTGTTTGAGAGCGTAACGCTATAGTTAGCAAGTCTTTATAATTTTTTATACAACGTTGGGCAGTAAACAAGCATTCGGCTCACATTATAGCCAATAAACGCTTGTAATTTTCTTAGCCTTATCTCGTTTCCTAATTAATTAGGATTGGCGGCGCTCGCTACCTAGGGCTCAGGATTTGGCGGAAAAACAATTTTTTACATGAAGCGAATGTTGTCAGACTTCCTCAAACCAGAGGGAAAACCAGACCTTTCTCAGGTTAGGTCGTGATTCGAAATATAATTTCTTGGACGTGCTGGTTTCCTCGCGATGTTTTTCTTCACCTACACCGCCGAACTAGTGACAAATACCAATGAACGTTTGCAATACAAGGCTATATATATCTTATGTGTAGCATTACTTACACGAAGAGGGAAATCCTACCAGGAAGTACTTGTTTGCCTGCGATCTTGTGAGGTGGAGGCACTTCCCCTGTTGGACCAGTTTAAAATACTTCTCCGAAGTTTGGTTTGTTTATGAACAGGGTACAACGTGTGCAGATAATAATATGCTTTATTTACTTCTCACAAGGTTACACAATTTTGGTACTTACAAGTAGGTTTAGAGTCATAATTAAGTAGTCCTTGTGAGAGTGTGGAGTCTGAACTAGGTGTGAAACCTGTACTACAGAGCTCCAGGCTCTCTCTGGAATCTGTATTGTAGCAATATAAGAGCGAAAGTACAAAATTTTATACGTATCGTAATAATATTAATAAAAGATTACATTGGCTTTGTTTCGAACGCGGACAGTGAGCTACTAACACCCAGAATGTTTCAAGTATTGAGATATTTGAGAGGTAAAGATGTGCTGAAATTGATCAAATGCGGACAACATTTTGTAACTCATTTCGTTGTTTGTGTTTATCGACCTCTTTGAATCTTCATACCTCTTCGCATGGGGGTTGAAATTTATTTCTTTTCTCAGGAATCCTAATAATTTGTGGGATAAAAAGTAACCCAATTATTGACCCTGGTTACCAGAAACCGGCGTGTATGAATAGTGCTATGAAAGTCAAAGTAAGCGAATGCGGTGACAAGCAAGTTGTAAGCACACAAAAAAATCTTCATCTACATAGTAATTATATTGCCATGAATGCCTTGGTCATCGCTGCGACACGTGCTTCACCCCGTGGCCTCTCCACGTGCGAGTATCGGTTTCTGTTCCAGCGGTGCAACCATGGCAGCGACGGCATGTTGCATCTACTAACGGTAGTAGGCCGGTGCCTGCTGACGCTGGTTCGCATGAACTAATTTGTGGTGGAAGCACACGAAGCAGGTTGGATCAAATTGCATGTTACCTATTATACTTTGTTGGGAGTCATAAGACCATACGGCCCACCTGATGTAAAAATGTTACCGATAACTATAAACACTTGCAATGTAGGATGTATCGCTCTGGCGTTGCCACCTCTGCTGCTATCACATCAAGTCCTTTAGGTCTGACTGGTAACCTCACTCGCAGAAACACAATAACCCTTCAGTGAAATGTTATTTGCTACATTTTTCTGTGAGGTGGAGGTCTTCCCCAGTCAGGCTTTGATGCTCAACACCTCGCTTAAAAACACTAAGACCAATACAAAAATATGTTTATGCACACAAATGTTTGACCTGTGTGGGAATGAACACAAAAACCTTGGTGTTAAAGTTACATTGTTAACAACTACACTGCGAGGGTCGACAAAATTAAAAACAAGGTGCTTTAGAAATAAATTGTCAAGTTAGTATCATAAAAATGTCTACAAGTAAAATCAATATCTCCACATATGTATTATAGTCAGATTATCAACAGATATCCCTAAAGCTTCCTTTTTCTACATACAACCTAGCTTTAACAACGCAATATAAAAAGAAATCTCACATGAATATTTCAGCGAAGTTTATCGCAATTGATTGGGGGACGAAATAGAAAAGCGATAGAAAAAGTAAGAAATATACGCCGCACGGCAGAGACGCCGCGACGTTCTCAGGCATGTGGCGGCATCAACGATTATTATTGATCGTGTAGTTTATTTATTTTCACACACCTTTTTTATTTAACACTAAGTTGGTAAAGCATACTGCCTGCCTGCTGGTAAACAATTACCGTAGCCTATGAACACAATGTAAATATTTCGCAAACGGATCACTATATCGAAAAACGATCTTCCCACCCCTTAATATTTTTAAAAAGTCCTATTTAACGACTCCCCATACGAATATACACGGCAAACTACAGCTTTCTAGAATCAAGCGTCTCTGAGCTAGCCCCCGACAGACGGACAGATAGACAGAGGGACTTAGCGAAACTATAAGGTTTCCATGTTTACTACGGAACCCTAAGAACAGAATGACAGAATAGAATGACGGTGGATTAAAATAAGTAGGGCGCATCAAAGCAGCCCGTCAGTTAAGTACCTTCATCTCACAGAAAACGAAGTAACAACTCCCTGTAGGGATGTCGCGATCCTACGAGTGAGTGAGATCACCAGTAAGCTCCTAACGAGTTGCTACGTTACCAGTAGAGGCGGCATCACGCAAGCGATACTTGATATACTGCAAGCGTTCATAGGAAATTAACTGCTTTATACCTGGTGGCTCGTATAAAATAAAGTAGGATAATGGTGGATATAATCATACACACATACGTACAATTATTTATATAATATGTGTATTTATTAGCGATTTCGTCATTAATCACATAAGTTGTCCTGATTTTTTTCTCTTTCTACTTTATCTTCTATCTCTTCGATCTTTTTGCTTTTTTTTATTATTTTTCTCACTGCCATTCATTGCTCCATTCAAGTACTCAAAAGCAATCCTCGGCTGGAAGAGATTCCTTGAAGGAATAAGTCCTTTGTAAATCATATAAGTTGTATACTTTGTAATTGTGGATAATGCAATAAAGTTATACAAACAAACAAAAAACATACATAACCCCAATAAACCAAAATTGTAATCCACAAACAATCTTGGCCATCGTTTTACTCCAAAAATATTTAGTGGGATTTTTACAACTTAGCGAGCGGGTAGCATTCCCCCAAAATATCTTGCGGGTATATTGAAAGGAAAATCTGTGTACCCACTGTTAAGGCATTACCCCACCTCTCTTATCGTGTTCGGCACCTACGAAAAATGTAGTGGCAACAAATACACGTTCGTCGATTTATCTAGATAAATGTATTCGGATCTAGATAGGCGCATCATTAGGACGCTTTGTGGAATGGCAAGAATGGTGGTTGTTCGTGAATTAACATATACATACATATATATATATACATGTGAGCACACGCAGGTTAAGCAACGTTCACCGCAGCCTGTACATGGATGGGTTTATCTATCTCGAGTTTCTCCTTACTTCGGAGGACAGGTTAAGCCGTCGGTCCCGGCTGTTGTCGATAGATGACAGTCGTTAAGCTAAGTCAGTGGCCCTCGGACGGTTTGAAAACACTGGCCTCCGCCAATCCGCATTTGAGCAGCGTGGTGGAGTATGCTCTAAACCCCTTCGGTTGAAGGGAGGCCCGTATCCCTGCAGTGGGGTGAGTAAGGGTCGATGTGGTAGATATGTATATATATATGTATGAAATATTATAGATTTTTTATGCAATGTCGGCAGATATTCAAAAATACACCTCCAGTAAGCTTCTTAGGAGCTTACTGGTAACCTCACTCACTCGCAGGAACACAACCTTTCTGGGAGTCATTATTTGGCTGCGGTATTAAGGTGATAGTACTTCCAAAGGCGAGCTACTTAGAAATGCCTTATCCCTCTTAAAAACCCATACTAATACAAACAGACATGTTCGTGCATACAAATGTTTGTCCTGTGTGGGTATCGAAGGTCCTTAGTATAATCAAAGAATAAATTACTCATGGTAAAGTAATATAAGTAGGCATGTATTTAACGCGGCGACAAACTAATCTGATTTAGGGTTTCAAAAATAATTAAAATGGGTAGGAAAAATAATAGGTTGGCAGCTACAGTGAAATAGCATTTTAAGCATAAAGTAGCAGCTGTATATTGAGTTGTAAGCTTTGTTTAAATTTAAATTGGTAGTGATTTTTTGGTGTAGCAACTGAATTTATTCTTAGGCGACAACTTGACGGCGGATAAAATGTAGAAAATAGGCTTTTATAAATTATACAATGAGATCGTTTATAAAATTAAATGAGATGAGAAGAAAATATGCACATGGTCATATAAAACATACTGTGTGCGACATTTTATGAGGTCTAAATAAAGCAAATTGTGGCATGCAAAAAAATATTAATGGTTTATAATATTATTTCTTGACTTAAATACTTTTTTTAATGGCGAAACAGTAAAAGGCATAAAAGATGAACAATTATGTAACATTATAAACGAAAGTAGTTATATCGAGGTAGATAATGAATAGGTACTTTAAAAAATAAAGCTAAAATAAAAAATAACAATTAAAAAATAAAAATGCTATTGCATTATTAGTGCAGGCTTTGATTTTGTAGGGCGCCCACGCTTTCTTTTGAGTCCAATTGGAATCAATTTTGCCTCTAAAGGTGGAGTGGTTAGTTTCAGCCGAATAGCTAGACCCAATATATGTTTACATGTGTATATTTTAAAGAATTGAGGACAAGTGCATGTGCCTTGCTTCCATCCAGCGGTAGGTAATGTGATTTCCCAAAATGCAAAGTTTTTTTCTTTGAACTCATCAAATGTATGCCATGATCTATCATATGTCATGTCCGTAGCCTTAACTTCGTCATTAGGTACTAAATATACTTTTTTATTGCAGTCAGATATTAAAGTCTTTACTTTAACGTTCTGTTTCGCCCAACAATATCCTTCTGTCCATTCTTTTAGTTCAATATCATGAGTTTCTGGGAATGAATTTTCATTGATATCGTTTGACCACTGCGTAACCATCTCGTTGCCACAGTTGGGAATCGTGATAGGGGAAAGTGTTCCCGTATCGTATTATGATCTTTGATTGACTTGTTGAATGCTTCCAAAGCATTGTTAGTAGTCGGTGAAGGAATTGCTGCTGCTCCTAAGAACCAGTTTTAATCAGCCATTCTTGTTCAAAATATTTTATAAATGAAGTTTTCGAAGCATGTTTGACAACAAAAGCTTGCGAAGCAGCATTGAAAATTTCCGGTGACGATGCATCATGTAAAGCATATATATCCTGCAAAATGTGTTTTCTGTTTTTTTTATCCACCTTTTGCTCAACTTTTTTTTTAATTTTTTTTTTATGGCGTGCGCCCAACACATGCGTACCGTGGTATCAAAACCAAAGACTTCCAAGAAAGCATTTTTAATTGCTGGAGCTGCATCACTCACTAATACTTTTGGCTTGAAATCGACGTCAAACAAAGAGCCAATCTTCTCCTTTAAACCACTAAAAACCATCTCAAAGTCGTCTTTTTGCTCATTTGTAGAAACTGCTAAGCACAGCGGATAGAACTTCCGGTTTTTGTTTGTTGTTCCTACAATCAAAACAGGGAAACCCTGCCAAATTAACTTGTAGGTGGCATCAGCGTGCAAAACATCGATAGCGGTTGAAAATTTCAATAGCTTTTTTGTTGTCAAAACGAATCTGAAAATAGGTTGGTCACACTCCAATATCCAGTACTTCATAATAAATAGTTCATCCTCGTCTTCGGGAATGTTTTCGTGGTCATGTATCCACTTTTCTAATTCGCCTAAGTGAATGGTAGGTTGCCCAAATTTAATTCGCCGTCGATTCTACAAACAAAAATTCTGATATCCTAATAGTTAATTATTGGACCCGTTCTAAGTTTTTTAGCTGCTTGCAAATCACTGTCCAAAAGTGTATTTTTATATGGAAGTCAATAGTTGCTAATAATACAATGTTTGATATCCCACTGTTAATATTAGCTGCCAAGCCATTATTTTTAATACCTCACCTATTATTTCATTTTCCCTGTTTAATATATTTGCTATCTTAAAGTAGCAGCCGTTATTTATTTTTTATAGATCTTACGTTTTGTAGCTAATTATAATATAATTGTTGCTAAAATATTCAATCGCTACCAAAAACTTTTTTTTGTAACCAAGTAGTTAGTCGCCTAATAAGTTCTTTGTCGCCTCCAAAATAATTAGCCATATAAGTATACCATATAATGTATATTATGAACATACATATGTGGAGACAGCACATTCTTTTGTTTATATAACTTTTTGTACCACCTAGGTGGCAAACAAGCATACGGCCTGCCTGATGGTAAACAGTCACCATAGCCTATGGACATTTGCAACACCAGGGGTGTCACCCATGCGTTGCCGGCCCTACGACACCTTCAGTAGGCATGCAAATATACCAGTTGATGTAAAGCGGATACTACGGTAACCACCAAGCGTTCATAGACCGTAGCCTACGCATATTAAGTATTACTTGTGCGATGCCACCTCTGGTGCTCACACAGCAAACCCTTGGGAGCTTACTGGTGACCTCACTCACACGTAAACAAGGACCCTCTGGGGAGTTGTTATTTGGCTGCCGTTTTCTGTGAGGTGAAGGTACTTCCTCAGACGGGCTTCTTTTATGCGCCCTACGTCTCTTAAAACACTCAGACCGAGAGAAACAGACATGTTCATGCACACAAATA
This sequence comes from Pyralis farinalis, assembly GCA_947507595.1. Taxonomy (NCBI): domain Eukaryota; kingdom Metazoa; phylum Arthropoda; class Insecta; order Lepidoptera; family Pyralidae; genus Pyralis; species Pyralis farinalis. Next base: position 36,799,084 of record OX382264.1, on the reverse strand, counting down.
TTTGTCCTGTGTGGGAATTGAACCTACGAGCCCTGGTATCAAAGTCGCGTTATTCACCACTGCGCCATCGAGCTCGTCAAAAAGTATATGATGCAAGTATATATTAGCCACAGTGTCTGCTTCCTACAATTGTTCCGTACGTTTATTTTCCCAACTGAATCTTAAAAAGCGCTCCTACATTTTGCATTCAGAAAGAACGGTTTCATTTAATCAAAGAAAACTTAAACTAAAAGAAATTAAACGCCTTTGCAACAAAGCTTAAAGGAAAAACTGCACTATTTATTATCTAGTGTCATGCCCTTAGTTCCCTTGCAGCTGCATTCACAATCGGGAGCTACGCTTTATGGGGTCCTATTCATTCATTCAGTTTTGTATTTAGTGCAACGGCACTTTATAGCTGCCTTTGAATGCACGTAACTTGGTTCATTATAAAGCACCCATTGCAATGTTATTTAGACAAATGAAGAGCATAATGAAACCACTACTGTATTTAAAAGATCGGATTTTAGGTGTCTAACTATCTATGAATGTTAATTACGGGTACGGATCGAGTTATTTGGCGCTCGGTTCTCTCTGCCTACCATGTAAGGAACCTAGCATGAAGATATGGATAGATAGATAAGCGTAGGTGAAGAAAATCGAGAATTTAACATTTTATGGACGATCTCGGTGGCGCAGTCGTAAATGACGCGACTTTGACACCAAAGCTCGTGGATTCAATTTCGACACAAGACAAAAAATTATGTACATGAACATGTCTGTTTGTCTTGGACTGGATGTTTTAAGAGAGGTATCGAAGCATCGATTATTATCTGGGGAAGTATCTCGACCTCACAGAAAACCGTAGCCAAATAACAACTCCCTAGATAGGGTTGTTGTGTTCCTGCGTGTGAGTGAACAACAAGCTTCGAAGGTGTAGCTGTGTTTCCTCCTAGTGTTACCGCATTTCCTAATCCCTAAGTATTGGCGGCGTCCGTTACTTAATGGTTGGTAATGCCCACACCAGGATGCGAAATATAGACCAGTCAGTTAATAACCTACTTTATCGACAAAGGTGTGACCTGCTCATAGATATGAGGTTCTATCGATATATTTAGGAGCGGCTCTCGGTGGGTGTACAAATAACATTATTCTTCTCAAAAGGGCCTCTACGCGTTGGATTCAAATCCCCGCGCACACGCACTATCAAATGACCGGGATTAAAACCCGTGAAATAAGAGAAACATAATAATAACATTAAAGAACGACTTCATCATTACGTAACAGTGCTCTCTAGTAAATTTATGATATTTATGTTTAGAAGCTGTTAGGCACACATGTTTTGGATTATAATTTAGAACGTTACCAAATATAAGCTTATATACTATTATCTATGTAATTGTAATCTGTTTTGTGTGTTAATAAATAAATAAATAAATAAATAAACGACGAAGCAGATATACAATGCAAAAGTGGAAGAATGTAGGAGCCGAAGGCCAAGACTTACCTACCACGGCCAAATTGGTCGTGTTCTATCAGAAGGTGATGTCAGGAGCCCTAGAAACTTGCGAGCGTGCATGAAAAGAGCAATGACCTTTTCCAGACGGGCTGCTTTAATGCGCCCTACCTCTTTTAAAACATCCTCGACGAGCTCGGTGGCTCAGTCGCGAATGACGCGACTTTGACACCAACGCTCGTGGGTTCGATTCCCACACAAGGCAAACATTTGTGTGCATGAACATGTCTGTCTGTCTTGGCCTGGGTATTTTCTATGCATAATAAGTATGTATTTACAAAAAGAAAATGTATTTACGTATGTTTATCAGTTGTCTAGTACCCATAACGCAAGCTTCGCTTACTTTGGGGCTGGATGGCGCTGTGTAATTTGTCCGACAATATTTATTTATTATTATCCAGACCAAGACAAAACATGACCCACCACCTTCACATGGCTCCACCGACCTCTCGGCCACATGAGCCGAATCGCGGGAGATCGGCACGGCACTGGCTGCTGTTCGGCTCTTTTCGTAACGTGGGCAACGCATGTCACAGGTACAAGTTATTTTTTGTTGTTGTTTATTTCTTTTCCACAATGTCACTGTATAGCCATTCTCCCCCTTCTGGGGCGGCAACCAGAACAGACATGTTCATGCTCACAAATGTTTGTCTTGTGTGGAAATCGAACCCACGAACGTTGATGTCGATGTAGCGTTGCTAACTACGTCAGCCTCGTCAATGAGTTCTGGATGAAGACACAGGCTAAAAATTCCAAAAATATTTAGGGTTCCTGTGATCCATGAAACTTGAGGCCACGGATAGCAGCGGGTTATAGATAAATGTATAAAAATTAAAATTGAATGGAATGACTATATCGCACTATAAAAGTAATTTCTAGACAGAACTGTCATTATATCTGAAATACGCTGCTTTATAAAAATTATATGCTGTTCAAGTAAAAGAACTTTAAACAAGAAAAGTTATTTGCTTGAAATGAAAACAACCCCATTGTGATAAAAGAGGACGGATTGATAAAAGAAGCTTGAGATAGACAGAGAAAGAGAAACGTCAACGCTTTGATTACAAGTAAATTATCAAGGGATATCTGTCTAGACTGGAATGTATTTGTTCGTAGCTCCAGAGAATCGTATCTCTTTGAATAGTAAACAAATTAAAATGAGTTCCAGAGCAGCTCTAATACGTGTACGTCGGGAGATAAAGCAGCATACGGCCCACATGATGGTAAGTTACAGTTACGTTTACAATACAAGGTATATCTGTAACTTCCCTGGATGGCTACTGTATTAACGGACGGACAAGCTCAGTGGCATAGTGGTTATTAACTTTGACACCAACGATCGTTGGTTTCCCATACAGGACTAACATTTGTGTGCATGAACCTGTCTATAAAGAGCTATGAATGTTAGAGAAGCGAGTGAAGTATGTAAGGACCGCGTCTTATGGCGCTCTGTTCTCTCTGCCTACCCCGCAAGGGACCTGGCCTGAAGATATACATACATACATACAACATGTCTATATATACTGTTGTCTTTTTTTGGGTGTTTTAAGGGAGGTAGGGCGCATCAGAGTAGCTCATCTGTGGAAATACCTTGTATTCCTACATGTGAATGAAGTCACCAGTGAGCCCCTTGGGAGTTTGTGTGTTGTTGTGTTAGCGGGTATTTTAAGAAAGGTACGAGCATTGTGAAAGTACCACCACCTTACAGAAAACCGCTGCCAAATAACAATTCCCTAGAGGGTTGTTGTGTCGCTGCATCTGAGTGAGGTCACCAGTAAGCTTCTATGGAGTTGCTGTTTTAGCAGCAGAGGTGGCATCGCCTGAATGATACTGAATGTGTTGCAGGCGTTCATGGGCTACGGTAATCACTTTACATCAGGCGGGCTGTACGCTTGTATGCCTTCAAACATTGTACAAAAAAAATACTACTGATTTAAAAGACACGATTCTCTGAATCAACGAGTATAAATGTTCCAGTCTAGACAAACATCCTTTGATATTTTTTATCAATGTCTACCTCACATTTCTTTTATTAATCTGCTCTTCCTTGTATAAAAAAATCCTACAAAATTCAGCAATAAAGAATAACCCTACTGATAATAATTAAATTCCAAAAATCAAGTACCCACCTAAACCATTTTTTCTCCTTATCACAACACTCAAAGAAAATACCATTCACAATGTTCAATGAAATGATTCGGCGGATCTCTCCCATCCTTCAGCGGGTATTAGCCATCGAGCGATCGTATTACAAGGGTCAATCTTTTGAGGGCAGCCCCCACATTAGCCTCCTGACCGCTCAAAGGAAATGGCTGGAGATCTTCACTAATGGACCCATTGATTTTCGGGAATCAAACCCACGCCCCTCATCCGTTTCGACAGCAAAACTGTTACGGAGCGGTGAATAGTTATTTATGGAAATGCAGCGTGGGTGTATATAAACAGTATGTAATCAGAGTGAAGTGAATGAGTGTTTTAACATATATATGTAGTGTTGCATACATAGTTTTATTGATAATCATTATGTCCACATCAACCCTTACTCATCCCACTGCAGGGATACGGACCTCCCTTCAACCGAAGGGGTTTAGAGCATACTCTACCACGCTGCTCAAATGCGGATTGGCAGAGGCCAGTGTTTTCAAGCCGCCCGAGGGACATATGACATATCTTAACGACTGTCATCTATCGACAACAGCTAGGATCGGCGGCTTAACGTGCCCTCCGAGCACGGAGAAACTCGAGATAGAAAAACCCATACATAGACAGGCTGCGGTTGACGTTGCTTGACCTGCGTGTTTGGTTAGTATGACACGTGCAACGACGCCATCGAGCTAATCATTATGTATGTATGTTAAATTGAGTACATTTAGTTATAAACTATTAACGCTCACTGAAATAAATGCCTTGAATTGACAAAGAAATAAGAATTTTGACGAACGGGTTCGATTTCCCGTCAGGGCAAACCTTTGTGTGCATGAACATGTCTGCGTGTTTTAAGAGAGGTAGGTTGCATTAAAGCAACCCGCCTGTAGAATTACCTTCACTTCACAGAAAACCGCAGCCAAATAACAACTGTCTGGAGGGTGATTGTGTTCCTGAGAGTGAGTGAGGTTACCGGCTCACTCACTGCTCCTGAGGAGCTTTGTTAGCAATACTACACCTCTCTTAAAAATACTCAGATGGAGACGAAAAGACTTGTTGTTTGACTTCATGCACACAAATGTTTTTTTCTATGTGAGAATCGAACTAACGAGTCTTTGTATTAAAGTATCATTACGAACTCCGCCACCGAGCTCCTCAATTAAGCGTTAATTAATTTGATTCGTTAATTGAACTCGATTTTGTTTACGAGATGTTCAATTTGTGTCTATACATTGCCACAAACAGATTTCTCCTTAATCAGGATAATGTTGGCTGCAGAACCAGCATACGTAAACACTTTCCTTGATAAGCACCGCAAGAGCAGGTGCCTACTTGGCTCTGATGAGCCCATTGTCAGAACGTACACCAATTAACCCACAGTTGACTCAGCCTGATTAATTCTCCCTGACTATTTCAGCTAAGCTGTGGTCATTATGCAACGTAATGCGATGAGCGATGATAGAATTTGCACGAAGTTAGACACTGCATCCAACTCTTGAATGAATGTGACATAATGTTATTTGAGCTTTTGCAAGTAGTTTTAAAGTTGGTGTATACCTCAGTTATACAGAGTGTCATGGACATAGTATGGCAAGTCGAAAAGTGGCTGTGATATCATAAAAATGAACAAATTTTAATAAATGACTTGCTTTTTTTTGTACAACGCCGGAGTTATGCAAGAATATACCCCACCTGATGTAAATAGGTTATACTTTTTTTTATTTTTTATTCTTAAACTTGCACCCCTGCCATGGGCAAGGCTCTTTTTAAAACATTATCATTTTTTATTACAACAAAATTTTTTCCACGTATAAAGAAACACATTCATACATCACTCTCTCTTTCATTCCGCAATTCATCTTCCTTTCATCATCTTACAGTTTTATTTTCGAAATACTTTTTGGCCCATTTTAGAACGCCGGTGAAGCTATTATGACTACACATTTCCAGTTGCCCTCCCTATACTGCATCAGTCCAGAAACGGGCGACAGCGAGCTTCACAGCTCCACCTAGCCACCGCGATCCTATCGGCTATACAAAATATAGCCGAGGTATACAGCATTAGTCCTAGGAAATAGGTTATACTAGCCAACACAACCTTCACGGTTACAATACGCGAAGGAACACTCTCGCGTTGCAAGTCTTGCTGATAACACAACTCCTTAGGATCTTACTGGTCACCTCACTCACTCGAAGGAATACAACAACTGGACAAAAAGTTGTTATTTGCCAGCGGTTTTTGTTAGGTGGAGGTACTTCGCCAGTCTGGCTGCATTGATTTCTGACTCGCTTAAATTTACCTGTATGTTTTCTATGTATTCTATCTATCTATAACTTCACGTCAAATCCCTTACGGGGCCGGCAGAGAGAATCGAGCGCCACATGACGCTTCTGTAACATCATTTCTCTTTTTATGCGCGCTCGCCGGTTTCTTAGGCTCCTGACACCTGAGACCATGTTGGGTAAGTCTTGGCCATTGCAAACCACTCTTAAACGGAACACCGAAAAAAATAAAGCACATTGAAAACAAATATCAGTTGTTTACTTCTCTGAGTGAACATAACAATGAGATGTTGCACATTTGTATGACTGCGACATGCGAACGCGTCTGTTGCACTTAACATGTTCATTTCATTTACTGCGCTTCGTGGGTGTATGTTTAAAGTTGATACAAACAAAGTTCTTATCTATCATAAATTAATTGACCAAAAATTAAAACATAAATAAGAAAACAGTTTAGAGTTAGAATCCTAATTCTTGTATTTAAACTGATGAGTACATATTGATGATCACATTTAGTTACAACCCGTTTATTTTTATTTCTCGAAAAATAAATGACATAAATTTATCAATAGAGTATATTGATTACATATATACAATGCGAAAGTAGGTCAAGACTTACCTACTTTTACCAAATTCATCGTTTTCTATCAGAAAACAGGGTCAAGCCTTAGAAACCGGCGAGCGTGCATAAGAAGAGCGATGTATGTTAAAGTAGCGAGTGAGGTATGTAAGGATCGTGTCACGAGGCGCTCGGATCTCTCTGCCTACCCCGCAAGGGTTTTGGCGTGAAGTTATAGAAAGTAAGATAGAGTATTTGAGTTTTAGTGCAAATAAAAAATGCGCCAGTTAAAAATAAAATTTATTTAACTCTTAGATCCCCTTTATAATTTGGCGTGCTTCCGAGATAATGGCCGTTCCGTGTCGCGGTTACGGTTTTAATCGTGCGAGCTCAGATTTTTTGCAGGTTGTCCGAGTAATGTGATTAATTAGAAAAGTTGACTTTAGTTTTTTAGACTGAATTACCTCGCTCTATTCGAATGAGACCGGTAACTTGTGCCATTGTATATATACCATTACAGTAAGTACGTAATAAATACGACTGAGATATATCCAGTCCCTGGCCGAGCGGAAAATATCTTTGACTTTGATATTATTTACAAATTACTGTTTTTCAGATATGATTATAATAAGATGTGATATCAGTTTTAATAAAGTGCTGGTCGTCACAGTTGTTGAAATTCAACCATAAAATCAGTGTTAAAAATTAAGAATTTGAATGCTTCTTTTCTTTTCTTACGCTTCCTAATTTTTATTGATAACACTAAGTTTTGATGAACTAGGTGGCGCAGTGGTTATTCACGCTACTTTGACACCATTACTCGTGGGAGTTACTGTGTTCGCAGCAGAGGTGGTAACGCGCGACAGACACATAAGGTATTGCAAGCGATTATAGACTACGGTAACCGCTTTATATAGGTGGACTGTATGTCGGTATGGCTTCCGACGTTCCATACAGATGGTAGCCGTTAATATTAGGTACTTATTTAACTTACTTTTATAAACATGTACCGATCGTCATATAACTTGATCATGCTCCAAAAGGTCGTAAGAAGGTGATTCTTTTTTTAACTATATATGTAAGAAATATTTATATCGACTTGTTGTGTTATTAGATAGATAGATAAATCATTTATTTACGTATTAGCAGAATCATCATCTGAACTGAAAACACTAGTCACGACTATGAAAGTTGATTGTATGTAACATTGAATGAGAAGATAAACAATGATAATATTACTTTCAATTCTATAATGTTCATACATTTTTTTTTTCGGGACAAGCCCACCACTCATTCCCACCACTGTGTCTCCTGTGTAGCCAGAATTAACAGCGGCGGCCACCAAAAAGGCAATGAACAGCGAAGTTCATTGCTGTCCCGGGGATTAAACTGCAGCTGCCTTGGAACAACGTATTTAATCAGAAGAAAAGAGAAAGAGTAGGAAGTTTTCGAATTGACTTCCCCTCTTGGCCAAGTGAGAGACAGCAATATGACAAATAAGGCATTAAAAAACCTCAAAGAGATGGCTGAGTCAAGTGAAGCTCAACTGCCGTGCCCCACAGTGTATCAGATATCTAACAATATTGGGACCTAAATTGTGAGTTGTTAACTAAATAAATCTCGGTTGCATTAATAAAAATAAATTCTCGGATTAGTTGTACAGCTCTATCTAGTCCCAAACTAAGCAAAGCTTATGCATACTAGTTAAGTAATAAACATAAGGGATTTTTTTTTTGTAAATACACATTTATAATACATAGAAAACACCAAGACATGCACACAAATATTTGCCATGTATAGGAATCGAACCCACAACGCTTGGTGCTAAAGTGACGATCGCTCCTTCACTACCGAGCTCGTATAAATACTGAATACTTGAAAGTGTGGAAACTAAACCAAACACATTTTTTTTTTATATTAATTCAGCATAGTGGCGCCTCTTTGCCTGATGGTAAGCGAAAGAGGAGCCCAAATCGCAACTGCAACTGACAACATACTACATACCGTATCCTGTCAGTTGACGCAGCCATGCTGACCCGCAAAATGCTTCTTCACGCTTCGTTTGAAGGATCCCATATTGTAGGAAGGAGGGAACACATGTGCAGGCAAGGCGTTCCACTTTTTACACATGCCTTACCATTGATGAGGTAATGTTGAAACAAACTATTGAGAGTCCATCAGATGTTCATCTTGGATGTTCTTTTAGCAGGGATGGAAAATACACTGCTGATGTCGACAGACAAGTGAGTAAAAGGAATAGCGTGGAGTGTCGAGAAAACTGTTCTGCAGCCGAAACCTAAGCCAGTAGGCACTACTCGCAGTACACAACAAGGTACTGATCCCAATGCTGAGATATGGAATTGAGAGCAGTCTATGGTATATACTGCTTGCTATATATGCTTTGACGAGCTCGATGGCGCAGTGGTAAATGACGCGACTTTGACACCAACGCTCGTGGGTTCGATTTCCATACAGGGCAAACATTTGCGTGCAAGAACATGTCTGTTTGTCTTGGTCTGGATGTTTTTAGGAGAGGAAGGGCGCATCAAAGCAGCCCGTCTGAGGAAATACCTCCACCTCACAGAAAGCCGCAGCCAAATAACAGCTCCCTATTGGATTGTTGTGTTCCTGCGTGTAAATGAGTTCATCACCAGTAAGCTCCTAAGGGGTTACTGTGTAAGCAGCAGAGGTGGCATTGCGCAAGTGTTATTTAATATATTACAAGCGTTCATAGGCTGCACCGCTTTACATCAGGTGGACCGTATGCTTGTATGCCTCTCGACGTTGTATCAGAAATATATCCATCAATTTTATAGAGACGTGTTATTTGGTCTTCTACATAAAGTGGTACTTCTACAGCTGCTTGTGAAGTTATAATCTTTTTCTGTTACCAGAGATTGTTTACCATTCAGCAGAGTGGTCTTCATTCATGAGAGGCTTCGAATCTATGAAAGAAAATCTATGATAAAGATAAGATAAAAGATAAAAATTCTTTATCTGCCTTTAGACGCTCACGGGCACTTAGACACGTCTTATATTTTCAATATTATATCTTATCATTTTTTTTTAGTTTTTCTCTTTTTATTCTACCAGCATTTCAAATGACCATTGGCGAAGAAGAAATGCCAAAAGAAACTTGCCAATACAGGTCTTTTTTTCCAAATCATCTTATACATATTACAATATATATAATTATATGAGTGTACATATAGTGATATCAAGTGGTACAATTATAGATATATTAATTCATGTGCTATGTAACTATATCTTCACAACGGGTTACGGGGTAGGCAGAGAGAACCGAGGATCACCAGATACTGACTTTATACACCACGCACCTTTATACTTGCATAGCTCTTTTTATACACGTTCGCCGGTTTCAAGGGTTCCTGGTATCATCTTCTGATAAAAATCAACCAATTCGGTCGTGATAGGCGAGTCTTGGCCTTTTTCGACTCCTGCATCTTTCGACTTTCGCATTGTATACTTTCGTACAGCATCCTTTCTATATGCTCGGATGTAGGATACCTTTTCTTATTTTAACACTACTATGTACTAAATAGCATGTAGGACATTTCTGGGTCCGTAACGTATTTTTTGTGCGAAATTAGCGTTTAAGTAATTTTAAAAAGAAAAATAATTCTTTAATCATGAGTACCGTATTACACCAATCCTAACTCATCCCACTGCAGGTATACGGGTCTTCCTTCAACAGAAGGGGTTTAGAGCATACTCAAACACGCTGCTCAACTGCGGATTGGCGAATGACAGTATTTCCAAGCCGCCCGATTTAGCTTAACGACTGTCATCTATCGGCAACAGCCGGGACCGACGGAACGTGCCAACCGAAGCACGTAAAGCTCAAGATAGTTATACCCACACCCATCCAACGACAGGCTGCGGTCGACATTGCTTTTTTTGGCAGTATTTTTATCAGTGCTCACCTAGTCATAAACTGCACGGTAGGGAAAAAAATTGTGACGATTCCAAACAAATGTAGCCATTTTTACGGAATAAAAAGATTTTGACTTTGACTTTGCGTGTTAGGTAAGAATGACACGCGCAACGTCACCATCAAGCTCTCGTAGAGTCTCGTGAGTGCATCAAGTTCTATTAATTCAGAGCTTCGTAACACGCTTCGTCAATTTAAGCAAATATATCATCATCGCAGTTATCAATCCTTCTGACGCCAGGTGAACACAGTTTCACGAGTATATGATGGATGAGTCAATTATCCCATGATGTGAACCTCCAACTTATCTACCATCGATATCAATTCTTAAGCCACTATCTTAGAGTACACATTCCAGTGGCTAAACTTAAGGATTGTTGTTGGGTATCGAAGTGCCACGCATACTTCATTATTGATTTCGAGACGTGAGATTTTGTCACCTGATTGACACGCAGTGATAAATGATGTAGCTCTCTACATTGCTTGTGGTAAAAGATCTATTACGTACTCCAATATTTCGGGGTAATATTTTGAGTAAGTTTAGTAATGGGGTGTGAAATAACACACTTAGAATGTAATTTATCCAATGTACTTTTTTAGGGTTCCATACCCAAAGGGTAAAACGGACCCTATTACTGAGACTCCGCTGTCCGCCCGTCCGGAAACCTTCATGCGCGAGTCCGACTCGCACTTGGCCGGTTTTTTCACTTTATTGTCAAGAAACATAACTTTTCTCGGACCCTATATAAATAAAGAAGTCTGTCCTAGGGTTTTTAATAATTGAAATATGTTGTTCGTTGTTGCTAGATTAATAAGTAAAACACCTAAACGAGGTACTGTACCAAGACTAGCGACCACTAGCGGCGGCCAGTGGTGCCATCTCTAAGAAATATTTTATGCTAAATTTTCGCTCAAAAATGCCAAAACTGCTAAAACAGTACGCTGATACAGAAAGAGAAATTACTTCTAATTTTCTGCAAGATCGACTCAGGGATCTTGAAGTGTGTCAGCAATTTTTGTATACAATTACGTTTGAAGTTAAAATTGATATATTGTTCCCAAGTTAAGTTTTAACAAAGTTAACATGGCTAAATACTCGCTTTGGAACGTCTGCATTGGAATGTGGTAACATTAGTAGTACTTTTGAAAATTCCGTCAATTTCTTGTAACAACATCAGTGAACTATTTAAAACTCTTAACCAAACAAACCTTAACTACAACATGCGACCGACGGCTAAATAAAGCGTTTTGTCATTGTATTAAAATTTTTAGGGCGCATTAAAGTAGTCGGTCTTGGAGAGTACCTCCACCTCACAGAAAACCGCAGCCAAATAAGAACTCCTTAGAGTTTTATTGTGTTCCTGCATGTGATTGAGGTCACCAGTAAACTCCTAAGGAGTTGCTGTATTAGCAGCAGACGTGGTATCGCGCGAGTGATACCTAATGTATTGCAAGGCGTTTGTAGGCTAAGGTAACCGCTTTACATCAGGTGGGCCGTATGTTTGTAAGCCTTCCGACGTTGTATAAATATATATATATATATATATATATATATATATATATATATATATATATTATGTTTTGAATGGTTTTACATAGTTTAATCTAGTCGCCGTGCATAATTAGTTGTTACCTTCCAGTGGGAAGGGTTCAGTACATTTTTCTACTCTATTTACTGACCCACTTACTTGTTTTTGTTTAATAGGTATTAACGAGCTTTGTTTTCTAGCGTTATCCCGTTTCCTTATCCATTAGGATTTACGGGGATCCACTTCCTAAGCCTAAGGATTTCGCGAAGATGCTGACTTTTTACATGGAGCGACTGCCGTGAGACCTCCACAACCCAAAGGGAAAACCAGACTTTCGTTAGGGTAGGACACTGGACGTGCGGAATTCCTCACGATTTTTTCCGTCATCCCCGAGGAAGTGATAATTACAAATGTGTACTATCTGAAAACAAGGGTTTAGTGGTGCATGCCCACGTCGAGATTCGAATCGGGAACTAGTTGATCGATAGGCGGGTTCTTTGTCCACTCGATCACTGTTCTATGCAGAAAAAAAAATGGAAACATGCCAATTCATATCCATCCATCCACAACAACCCTTACTCACCCCACTGCAAGGATACGGGTCTCCCTTCTACCGAGGGGGTTTAGAGCATACTCCGCCACGCTGCTCAACTGTGGATTGGCGGAGGTCAGTGTTTGCCGCCCGAGGGCCACTGGCTTAGCTTAACGACTGTCATCTATCAACAGCAGGGACCGACGGCTAAACGGGCCGTCCGAAGCACGGAGTAACTCGAGATAAATAAACCCATCCATAGACAGGCTGCGGTCGACGTTGCTTAACCTGCATGTTCGGTTAGAATGACATACACAACGACGCCATCGAGCTCTCCTATTCATATGTTTACTTCAAATTAGTCAATAACGCGACCGCATTTCGACAATTGGGGCAACTATTAGTATATAAAAAGACATGTTTACAATGGCTATGTTGTCATTGCTTTAAATTAAGCGGGTTGTATCCCTGTTTGACAGCTGATATTACAAAAAAATAATATACTACTATATTTTGCATGTTATTAGACTGACGCCTAGGTCGGTGGCGCAGAGGCGAAACGCGCTGTTACGTTACATTGACACCAAGCTCGTGGATTCTATTCCCACACAGGGCAAACATGCATGCGTGCATGAACATGTCTGTTTGTCTCGGTCTGGATATTTTAAGAGAGGTAGGGCGCATCGAAGCAGCCCGTCTGGGGAAGTACCTCCACCTCACAAAAAACCGCAGCAAAATAACGACTCCATAGAGGGTTGTTGCGTTCCTGCGTGTGAGCGAGGTCACCAGTAAGCTCCTATGGAGTTGCTGTGTTAGCAGAGGTCGCATAGCGCGAGTGCTACTCAATGTATTGCAAGCGTTTATAGGCTACGGTAACCGCTTTACATCAGGTAGGTCGTATGCTGGCATATCTCCCGACGATGTATAAAAAAAAATAGCACGATTTTATATTCTTATTCAAAAAATTATCTCCAGTTTTAAAGAGCATTTGTTACAAAGAGTTTTGTTTGAATTTCCTGATGTACAAAGGAAAGTTTTAGAGAAAAGGGTTGAAAAGCTAGAACTAACGATGGTCAGGCTACTCAGGACTAGCCTCTTTGTACGCGAGTTGCCTTTAGGCCTAGCTGCCCATTTCAGTGTCAGAAAATAGAACCTCGCAATAGCAATATTGCTACATTTTTCTATGACATGACTTGTTTTCTGTGCAGTTATTTATTAATGCTAAATTGTTGTGCTCCTACGAGTGAGTGAGCAGAGGTGGCATAACACTAGCGATACTTAACGTAACGTATTACTAGCGTTCATATGCTACGGTAACCAATTAACATCAGTTGGGCTGTATGCTTGCATGCCTCCTGACGTTGTTTAAAAATCGGTCAAGTGCGAGTTGGACTCGCGCACGAAGGGTTCCGTACTATAAAAATCTATAAAAACAGCAAAAAAATCACGTTTGTTGTATGGGAGCCCCCCTTAAATATTTGTTTTATTTTAATTTAATTATTTATTCTTAAAGTGAATATATAACTGAACTAGCTGCTGCCCGCGGCTCCGCCCGCGTGGAGTCAAATAACGTAGCCTATGTGTTAATCCAGATCATAATCTATCTACGTGCCAAATTTCATTCAAATCCGTTCAGCCGTTTAAGCATGAAAGAGCAACAAACATCCATCCATATATACAAACTTTCGCATTTATAATATTAGTAGGATATTCTGTGAATATTTCAAGCGTCTACCTGTTGCCGTTATCAATATCAAGCAAAAACGAGCAACAAAATCACGTTTGTTGTATGGGAGCCCCTTTAAATATTTATTTTATTCTATTTTTTTGTATTTGTTGTTATAGCGGCAACAGCAATACATCATCTGTGAAAATTTCAACTGTCTAACTATCACGGTTCAAGAGATACAGCCTGGTGACAGACCGACGGACGGACGGACGGCCAGTGGAGCCTCAGTAATAGAGTTCCGTTTTACCCTTTGGGTTCGGAACTCTAAAAATCGGCCAAGTGCGAGTCGAGCTCGCGCATGAAGGGTTCCGTACCAATATCTATAAAAACGGCAAAAAAATCACGTTTGTTGTATGGGAGCCCCCTTTAAATATTTGTTTTATTTTAATTTAATTATTTATTCTTAAAGTGAATATATAACTAAATATTCTGTGAATATTTCAAGCGTCTACCTGTTGCCGTTATCAATATCGAGCAAAAACGAGCAAAAAAATCACGTTTATTGTATGGGAGCCCCCTTAAATATTTATTTTATTCTATTTTTTAGTATTTGTTGTTATAGCGGCAACAGAAATACATCATCTGTGAAAATTTCAACTGTCTAACTATCACGGTTCAAGAGATACAGCCTGGTGACATACGGACGGACGGACGGGCAGTGGTGCCTCAGCAATAGGGTTCCGTTTTACCCTTTGGGTTTGGAACCCTAAAAATGGACTATTTCCGAAGTAGAAAGGCCGCAAGAAACTTGCCAATATAGGTCTTTCTTTAATGCGTCCGTAGACTATGGTATTCGCTGTACATCAGCCGAATCGCATACATAAATCGATGCTTTAGTACAAAAAGCCTAATCTCCCATTATTCACCAAAAGGGAGGATCATCAAGTTGTAAATTTAATGTTGCAAAGTGTCCGCTGATAAAAAAGGAATAAGTTAAAATGAGAAAAGTTCCATTCGGTTATGAAATGGAAAGATCATACTTATCTCCGTGGAGCATACTACTTTTGAGTTATGTTTTAGATGTAGCGATTGCCGCGGCTCTGTTATTCTGAGAATTTCATATTTCATTCTCGATTTAATTTGAGGGTTACATTCGATTTGTTAAATTCATTGAGTATGAAATGTATTCAGAGCTCTAAATATCACGATAAGGAATGAAATGTAAGTATGCAGGGGAACTATAAAATATACAACTGTTATAAAAATGTTTTAAGAGAGATAGGGCACATAAAAGCAGGCTGATTAGGGAAGTACCTCCACCCCCCCGTCCCCGACTTGTCAATGAGTCACAGAGAAGATTTATGTATCGACAATTTGATAACAATGGCTTCTTGTCGACTGCAGATTGCGTATTTGTTTGACACCTCGGAATCTACCGTTCATCGAGCCTTACACAGGGAGGGCTAACATCATAGAAAGCCAACTAAAAACCCTATGTGACCGAGATTTACCGAAAATTAATTTAATCTAAAGTTATATGCGATTGTTGAATATAAAATTTCATTACATTTTAATATAGGGTAGTGAACCACGTAGAAGGGTAGAACATAGGTAACGTATTGTTATTTGTTGTATAAATGATGAATTATAAATTTTAGTTATAAGGTAACAGACTTACTAGACCTTATCCTTAAATTTATCTTTTCGTCAGGAAAACAATTATTTAAGCTATAACCTTAACAACATGCAGAAAATCCTTCCAGGATGGTTTTGTATTGTGCTTAAAATTAAATAAAAAAAATATCACCTTATATCTAGTTTTTTTTTATTATTGCATATAATGTTGACCAGTTTTTGATTTGGATAGGAGTATTACTAAGCAATTTTGTATTATCATTATTGCTGATAATAAAAAAGATATTATTCATTTAAAAACAAATATATTGCAAGTCTAGAACCGGGGGCGGAGATACGATTGTTTCTTAACCAATACGCCGGAATCTGCCATGAATTAATGGACGAAATATTAATATGCTTTTAAAATATAAAGTTAGTCAAGTATACATTTATTCACTAGAAATATTTTGAACTTAAAAGTTGTAGTGTGTGTAAGTAAGGTTGAAAATACATCAGTATAGACGATAATCGTGAAAAATATTTTGAACCTAAACGCAGTTGTTTTATGGTTGACAATATTGAATTGAATGTGTCAATGTGTGTGTGTCATTACCAGAATGATGCTTATTGACGTTCACATGATTTCAACCTGTAGACGCCGACCGTATATTCGATAACACGAATTTAGTAGTACATGCCAGGATTAGAACCAGGGACCAATTGGCCAATAGGCCGGTTCTTTATCCACTGCTCAGTTAAAGCTTGTCCCAGTCCTACTATAATATTATAAATGCGAAAGTTTGTATGTATGTATTGTATGTATGGATGTTTGTTTCTCTTTCACGCGGCTGAACGGATTTGAATGAAATTTGGCACGTAGATAGATTATGATCTAGATTAACACAAAGGCTACATTATTTGAGTCCACGCGGGCGGAGCCGCGGGCAGCAGCTAGCAGAATATAATAATGTAAATATATGTACATTATAGTATAAACATGCTTTATTATAACAGTCTTCAACTTCAATAAAGTTGGTTTCACTTTTTTATAAGAAATGTTAAATATACATTTAAAATTTTTCACACGACTTCAATGAAGTTATTGTTTCCAAAAGTTTTTGTTACATAGATTCGAACCCGGTGCTCGTTTGTATTCCAACAATCGTATGGTTGTCACCCGCAGACGGAATAAGACCACGTCAGAATTATAACGGTCCACTTTGCATTACAAAATTAAAATTCGCTGAGCGACTCTCGCCCAAGTTGCGTATAAATAAGAGATCTCTAGCAATTTGCGAACTCTGAAATCCTTTGCTTAATTATATTATCTTTGGGCTCTCTTGGTGGCGTGAAGTGAGAACATTGTTTTTAATTACCTAAGGAAAAGTTTCGTTTTACGGACCTGCAATGGGAAAGATAAATGGAATCGCTGCCATCTAGTTCTTGGTGAAAGTTGTTGGGGATGTCTCGGACATAGAAAGAAATTTCCAATATATAGTATGCTCCGCTCGAATCCATGTACAGCTAAGAGCAAATCATGCTTAACAGTCGAATTGTGATTGTTACCCTTATTACGAACGACATAAGAACGGTACAAAGGTCACAATGTAAAGCTTGAGCTGCACTTAGCTGTACCTCTTAATTCGTGTTTTCGGTTTCATGTAGCAAGTGATAATCACAACTATGTACATAGATGTGATTATCACTTGCTCGACGATGATAGAAAACATCGTGAGGAAATTCGTCCGTCGAAGAAATTTTATTTCGATAGACATGTAACCTAAAAAGGTTTGGTTTTCGCTCTGGGTTGTGGTCAAATAGTAGTCACTCTATGTCAAAATCAGTATATTCGCCAAATCTCTTAGCTTGGGTAGCGGACCCCACCAATCCCAATGGATTAGTAAACGACATAACGCTAGGAAGAATAAAATATGCTCCGCTGGTGCGAATAATGTAGATGGAATGTGGGATGAAAAAATGACGAAACTGATATATATCAGTTTTATCAGAAAATGGTGTCAGAAGGCCTAGAACCTCGTGGGCGTGCAAGAAAATAGCTATGAATGTTAAAGAAGGAAGCTAGGTGTGTATAGAGCGTCTTTTGTGATGCTCGGTTCTCTCTGTCTATCCCACAAGGGGTCCGGAACGTACTCATGCTATGTCATAAACAACTAGCATACAAGTTGTGACGAGGTAGTGTAAATTCAAAAACATTTGAGCAATAGGTATAAACAGAATTACTGCTAAATATTTTTTAAGAGGTGAAATCGAATCCACGACCTCTCGATTGCCGGTCGAGCGTTCTTCCGATATCAAGTGTTTATTCAGTCTGTGCGAAGCCGTGCAGAATTAAAAATAACTTAACAGACTTAATGTATTGGATTGATTGACATAACATCGAACTTTACAATGAATAGTCTAAGTACTCCATCCAATTGAGTTAACAGAAAGGTTTGTAATGGTGACGTACTTTTTTTCATCTGCTGTAAAGTACCGATAGGTGCTATCTATGTCTATGTTCGAAACCCACCCACTACTACTTTGCGCTAATTATGTGCGTTGTCACAAATTGTCAATACACACTATAGTAGTTTATTGCCATATTCAAGCTATGTGATTTTAAGCTGAGCGGTATCTAGTTAGAGTACAACGTTGACCAATTTATGTTCTAGGAGGTATTCTATTTCGAGGATCATGCAAAGGAGACGAAAAAGAAAAAATAGGTGGCGAAAAACTTTATATACATTTAATATGGTATATTGTGTAACTTTTACGTCCTGCCACAAATCTTGTATTAAAGTAGTTTAAACATATTTACCCTCAATAAAAGTAACCACAGGTACCCGAGTGCTTGAGAGAGTCGACCAAGGCCTAAGTCTCCGGCGTGTCTTCGTCGGTCGGAGTGAAAAGCCAAGAAGGCCCGCAGGACTCTCAGCTCTGGCTTGCCTTCATTGGCCGTCCTGAGAGGAATCGTTAGAGTATATTGCTCTAGCTGGTGATATGCTGCAGGGGTGGAAGTGTCAAAGGGCATAACACGTTTGATCCATATCCGCGCACACGCCTATCAAATGACCGGAGTTAACACCCGTAATTAAAGAAAAATAATAAATGAAATTATTTAAAATAATTTTCTTTTTCGATTAGTTTTATTTTTCATGAACTTACAACAATTTTTTTTAATTTTTTTTTTTTTACATGTCAATTTATTTATTTATTCTAGTCAAAAAGTCCGCCCCGAATCGTACCTGACGCAAAAGTGCCCATAACACTTGCAGCATTCCCCCGCTGTATCGCGAGGGATATGCGTTGCGTCAAGTATGACTCGGCTCGAAGGTCAGCACCACTATTCTTTAAGCGCCTTCCCAGCTGCCGCACAAATAACTTGGCTTCCGCACACCAAGCTCCGCCAACCTCCACAGCGAAGGGGATAAAAGTATAATTCGACGTAAGGGGCGCGTATTTGGCGTGTTTCTGGGTGGCCGCCCAATCGGCCGCCGCCCCAGCAGCACGAATTTTCCTAGCCAAATTCGTGGATGCGAAAGTACTGACGCAAGTCGCATCCCACACCAAACATCGACCTTTCTCCCAAGGAATGAGAGTGAGCCGGCCTCTTGCCATCCGAACGGCACAAACCCGGTGGCTCGAGGGTACAGGGCACCTCCACAGACACCAGAGCCCTCCGGATCACCTCATTCAGCATATAATGCCGTGGAAAATGCCCAGCCGACTTGCCGCAACTCAAACCATGGTAACCCTTGGAGTCCACCTGCGATCCACACATACAAGTGTGGGTTCGCACAAAACACAGCCCAATCTGAGTGCTGCGGCCACTCTCAAGGATCCATCATCGAGTGCGGTACCCATATGAGGCGACGGAAGGGCGTGAAGCCAGGCTCCCGACTCTGGAGAACTTTGTCCAATTAATTAATATCGAAGCTACTAGATGTCGCTAGTGGCAATATTATATCGCGCTATAGAGATTTACATTTACATATATGTATACCTTCCATATAATTATAGAGTAGAGTTAAGATAGAGTTGTCACTTACCTGTGCAATATATTTCTACCTAGTACAGAGTGGTTTAATTTGCAACCCGAGAACAGTTCAAGTTTGTGTTCATGGTCCATCGAGTCGGATGTTTGGCAAGTACCAGTTAGTGCTAGTGGTGTGAAATACCACCCGCTACGTCATACTGAGCAGTGGATCGCTGCTCAGATACGTCCCCGCTAGACGCAAGGCGCGCGTCACGGCAGTGTGGAGACGCCGGGAGCCGGAAGACCAGATCCGGACCGGAGGTGCGACGTACGGGAGGAGGAGCCGGTCAGAGTCGCAGGAGCCAGTGGGTGAGCTCCGGACCGGAGGTGCTACGTGCGAGAAGAGGAGCCGGAGCGCCGCCAGAGGGAGCGGCGGCAACATAGTGTAAGTGAAGTGAGTGGACGACAAGGCAAACAGTGAGTACATTCTAAGTAAATTTGAACTTGTAAAATTTTAATGTGCAAAGTGGTTGAGACGGGGAATCCATGCTGGATTTCCGTCAGAAATAAGTCAAACACTTAGAAAATTTTCGAAGATTTCAATTGGGACTTAGAATAATTTACTTGAAAAATTGTCAACATCTTATATGCAACTGCATATTACTTATATGAATGTACAATTGAGTCTTAGTACAATTTTGTGCCGTACAGAAAAGAAAAGTACTTTAATATTATTTGTCATTTTAAGGTTTTCAACAGTTGTTTAATAGTTACGCTTGCGTTGAAGTTACAAGTAGTCTCACGTATTCTGTAATTTTATTGCATTTTGAAGTTCAGTATAATTGTCAGATTGTTGGTGATTAAAAATGGATTCATTTGATAGTATTCAGGAAGATATTCATGCTAAAATAAACAAAGCGAAAGTGAACTTCAATAAATCTCCTAAGGATCGTTTAACTATATCATATATAGAAACCCGTTTAGAGTATTTGGAACAACTATGGTCTTTGTTTACGTCAACTCATACTCAGATCCTTAGTCAGATTAAAAGGTCAGATTTAATAGCCTCAAATTATCATAAAAACAATGTGTATGATAAAGTAGTAGATTTATTTATGGAATATAAAACAGACTTGAGAGAAATGTTGACTAAGGCTAAAATGCAAAGCAGTTCATTTGCTAATTTAGAATCCAGTGGTTCGGGAATAGAAACTTCGGGCAGCAGCCGTGCTCACGTTCGATTGCCGGAAATAAAAATTCCAGATTTTTCCGGAAAATACGTAGAGTGGCAAACATTCAGAGATTTATTTCTAGGGCTGGTTCATGAAAACAAATCACTGGATGATGCACAAAGATTATACTACCTTAAAGGGCATTTAACAGGTGAAGCAGAGCTACTTTTAAAAAATGTTCAAGTTACTGCGGATAATTACAAAACTTGTTGGGAAAAATTAGACTCTGTGTATAATAATAAGAGGTTTTTGGCAAATGGAATTTTGAAACGTCTTATGAACCAAAAGAGCTTAAGTTCTGAATCAGCAAATGATATTAAAAAACTAATTAGTACAACCTCTGACTGTTTGGAATCTGTCAGAAATTTGGGTGTAGATGTTTCCTCGTGGGACATACTAATTATTCATATAATTAGCGGGAAACTGGACCGCGAAACTCGAAAGGCTTGGGAGTTAAAGGCAGCATCAGAATCCTCGGATAACTTGTCAACATATAAGGAATTTTCAGAATTTTTAACGAGTCGTTACCGAGGTCTAGAGGGTTTAGATAATAAAGCAGGGTCTGACAGAATCCAAAAAGGATTTAATTCTTTTCATATAACAAACAATAAAAAGGAGACAAAATGTCTCTATTGTGCCGCGTGGCATGCTCTCACAAGTTGCAAAAAATTCTTGAAAGAATCAAGTGACACGCGGCGTGATTTCGTTCGGGATAAGGATTTGTGTTTTATGTGTTTAAAGGATAATCACTTGGCACGTTTCTGTAATAAAAATACTCTCAAGTGTCAAATATGTAAAAGACGCCACCACTCACTGTTGCATCCTGGCAAGACTTCTGAGTCTGCAGACAGTAGTAATTGCATAGGTATTTATGAACCTTCGTCGACCGAGGTAAGTAAGGAGTCAGCGAAGGTAGGTAATACAGTCCACAAGGTAACCGCGGCAGCGGAGGGATCTACTCAGCCACTTGTTTCGTGCTTTTCGACAGGAAACTGTAAGGGAACAGTTTTATTACCTACAGCTCTGGTAAAGGCTGAGTCGAAAGACGGAACATTTCGGGTAATAAGGGCTTTGCTGGATCAAGGATCCCAAGGATCCTTTATAACTGAAGCTACGGCTCAGTATTTAGGTTTGAGGAAAATTTCTACAAGGCACACTGTAACAGGTGTAGGTAATGAAAGCAATGTCTTATCAAAATCAATAGTGACTCTTAAGTTACGCTCTAGAATGCAGCCGAGTTTTGAAGTCAAGGTAAATGCGTTAGTGCTAAAATCCATTACGTCTCTTCTCCCAGCTATGACGATAACTGAAGTTGAATGGATAAATTTGGACAAAGATGAGTTGGCTGACCCTGAATACCACAGACCTAGAAAAATTGATATTTTACTAGGTGCTGATATTTTAGGCGAAGTTATCCAAGAAGGCTACAAAAAAGACATCGCAGGAGCTCTTATTGCGCAGGCGACAGCTTTCGGATGGATTCTCTCGGGCGTTGGTAATACTGCACATTCTACTAGTACCTGCTCTCATACTATTGTGATGCATGCTTCGATTGAAGGAGATGACATGCTAAAAAAATTCTGGGAAATGGAAGCGGATCCACCTGGAAGAAATAAAATATTAACAGCAGAAGAAGCAACATGTGAAGAGTTCTTTACAAAAACAACTAGAAGAGACGTGGATGGGCGATATATTGTTCGTCTTCCTTTACGTGATGCTGATCCTGACTGTAAAAGAGGTGAATCGAGAGGTATAGCCTTAAGAAGGTTTCATAATTTGGAAGTAAAACTAAGAAAGGATACTAAATTAAAGGCGGAATATACTAAAGTAATTCACGAATATTCGGAACTTAAACATAAGGAAAAGGTACCAAAGCACGAAGAAAATAACAAAGAAGCGGTTTACTTACCGCACCACGCAGTCGTTCGAGAGGAAAGAGATACCACAAAGGTCCGAATTGTCTTTGATGCCTCCTGTAAAGGTAAAAATGATGTGTCGTTGAATGATAATTTGATGGTAGGTCCGACCTTGCAAGCGGAACTCCGACATATAATTATGCGTTGGAGAAAACACAAGATATGTTTGGTAGCTGATGTAATCAAGATGTATCGGCAGGTGTGGGTGGATAGGAGAGATACTGTCCTGCAACGTATTCTCTGGAGAGATAGCCCTGAAATGGAAATAGAAGAATATGAGTTAGTGACAGTGACATTCGGTACCTCATCCGCACCGTACTTAGCCGTTCGTGCGCTACAACAGTTAGCCCACGATGAAAGTCAAATTCATCCAACAGCTGCAAACATAATCTTGAACGACTTTTATATGGACGACCTAATGACTGGAGCTGAAAACATAGACGATAGTTATAAAATATATGCAGAAATAAATGCTGTATTAAAAAAGGGAGGTTTTGAATTGCAAAAATGGGTCAGCAATAGTGACGATTTACTAAATAAACTTAAAGAAGAAACAAGGGGTAAGGGGGAAGATCTAAAGATTAAATTGGATAATATAGTGAAAGTACTTGGACTTACCTGGAATCCCCGCACTGATGTCTTTCAATATTCTCTTGATCTACCACCGCTTGACTTGGAACCTGGAACTAAAAGAAAAATTATATCTGATATTTCGCGTCTATATGATCCACTGGGATGGTTAGCGCCAAGTATAATATTGGCCAAGGTACTTATACAAAAATTGTGGTTGGCAGGAATCGGTTGGGATCAAGAAGTTCCAAGCAATTTATTAGATGAGTGGATTACATACCGTAAAGAATTGGCATCAGTGGTAGACGTAAGAGTTCCTCGATGGTTGAGTACAGATTCTAACAATGTGAAGGCTGAATTACATGGCTTCTCAGATGCCTCTAAGATGGCATACGCGGCAGTGGTGTACATCAGAGTAAAGGATAGTAATGGTAATATTCACATTTCTCTGGTCTCTTCAAAAACAAAAGTTGCGCCTATAAAACAAGTGTCGATCCCTAGGCTGGAACTTTGTGGTGCGGTTCTGCTATCCAAATTGATCACTGAGGTAGCAGATGTCATGGGAATACAAAAGACCGATTTGCATGCATGGACAGATTCGGAAGTGGTTTTGGCTTGGTTGAGCAGCCATCCAAGTCGTTGGAAAACGTTTGTGGCTAATCGAGTGGCTGAAATTTTACTTACCTTGGATAGTCATCACTGGTCTCACGTTCCATCAAAGCATAATCCGGCAGATTGCGCCTCTCGAGGTGTATCCCCTACAGAACTGTGGAAAACTGCCATATGGTTTGATGGTCCTGAGTTTCTACGACAACCTGTAGTGGAATTAAAACCGAAGAAGCTTCTTACCAATTTAGAAGAAGTTAAGGTACATTTGACTTCCCTGGATGTTAACATTTGGAATCGATTTTCTTCGCTTTCTAAACTTCTACGAGTTGTTGCATATTGCAGAAGGTTTTTGAATCTCCGAAAGAAAGTAGCAGTCAAGCATTCCACTAACTATCTAAAGCCGCAAGAAATAGATGAAGCGTTGGAAATATGTATTAGGAGATGTCAAGAGGAAGGCTTTTCAAATGAATTAGATGAATTAAAATCTCTAGGAAATTTAGAACAGGAAGGGAAGAAAATAAAATCATTGAATGTATTTTTGGATTCAGTGGGATTTATTCGGGTTGGAGGGAGGTTGGAAATGTCACAACTCGACTATTGTAGAAAACATCCCATCCTTATACCAAAAGAGTCTTTCTTGACGAAACTCCTTATTGCGGATGCGCATTCTAAGACCTTACATGGAGGTCCACAAGCGATGATAAACTATTTAAGATCAAAATATTGGATCCTAGGAGCAAAGTACTTAGTAAAGGCCCATGTAAGAAGGTGCGTAAAATGTATTAGATATTCTGCCAAAACGAGGGCTCAATTAATGGGGCAACTACCTTGCCCTCGAGTGACTCCAAATAAAGTTTTCCTGAGAAGTGGTGTTGACTATGCGGGGCCGATAAATATTAGAGTTTCAAAGGGTCGTGGAAACAAATCTTATAAAGGTTATATCGCCCTATTTATCTGCATGTCTACACGCGCTATACATTTGGAGGTAGTGAGTGATCTCACAACTAAGGGATTTTTGGCTGCTTACAAAAGATTTATATCTCGGCGCGGTCGCTGTGCTGAGATGTACAGTGATAATGGTTCAAATTTTGTCGGTGCTGCTCGCGAATTACTGGAATTATTTGACGAGGAAAAGTCGAATATGATACCAGAAGTGGCCGAATATCTCGCGGACAATGGAACTCAGTGGCACTTTATTCCGCCTCATGCTCCACATTTCGGAGGACTTTGGGAGGCGGCAGTAAAGTCCACTAAATATCATCTTAAAAGAGTCATTGGAAACTCTACGTTGACTTTTGAAGAGATGTCAACAGTGTTGGCTCAAGTTGAGGCATGTCTTAACTCAAGGCCATTGTCATACGTAGAGAATCCAAATGAAGTGATTGTCCTAACGCCTGGACATTTTCTGGTTGGCGAAGCACTCGTCTTAGTACCGGATTCAAATTATGAGAAATCTAACATTCAGACGTTAAGACGATGGCAACTCACCCAGAGGATGTTGCAGGATTTTTGGCGACGTTGGTCACAAGACTATTTACACCAATTCTTACAACGTCACAAGTGGTCTGTTAAAAATCCGGAACCTGCCGAGGGTGATGTAGTTTTAGTTAAAGAGGACAATTTGCCCCCTGGAAGGTGGTTATTGGGTAAGGTCGTACAAAAACATCCGGGTCCTGATGAAGTCACGCGCGTAGTCACGATTAATACAAAAGACGGGCAATTTAAACGCCCGACTAGTAAAATATGTGTTTTACCAGTAAGCGACTAATTAGTTAATATATATGTATTTAGAAAATAAGAGAGATGATTATTGTTATTATATTAAGTTGTGAATGGGCAAACCCTTACCAATGGCACGACATGTTAAGTTATTAATTTTGCCGCATGGTTACACATCCGGATCTTTGCACGGTGGGCGGTACGGAAGGACACCTGAAAATATGTCCTTGGTGGGCGGTATGTCCAATTAATTAATATCGAAGCTACTAGATGTCGCTAGTGGCAATATTATATCGCGCTATAGAGATTTACATTTACATATATGTATACCTTCCATATAATTATAGAGTAGAGTTAAGATAGAGTTGTCACTTACCTGTGCAATATATTTCTACCTAGTAAGAAGATCAGTAAATTTCTAAGACCTATCAAGTGTAATATCCCCTTACAAGATGCAGGAGTATACAAATTAGACTGCGAATGTGGTTTATCATATATAGGGCAAACAAAGAGAAGCATAGGTACTCGTGTGAAAGAACACATTGCTGACATGAAGAATAGGCGCGATAAAAACTCTGCAGTATGTGAACATACACTGGACCAGCCAGACCATTACATACGGTTCGATAAACCACAAATCCTCGCCAAGGAGAATCGCTACATGCCGAGAATGTTACGCGAAGCTATTGAAATAAGAAAACACCCCAATTTCAATAGAGAAGATGGTTGGCAAGTACCACCTGCTTGGAATCCAGTTCTAAAAATAATCAAGCCACAAGCCCAGAGATATACTAACAAACGTTCGGACACTGTGAGCGATTTTTATGTGAATCGGAACATATATAACTAATCCATCCATGTCGGTAGATGTAATAATTGAATAACTAATGTAAGACAAATACCACCATAGTCTTCCTACGACCACGGACGCTGCAAAGCATTTGAAACGTCAGGTTCAACAAAATAAATAAAACACGCGATACTTCCGTTAAAAATTGTTTAATTCAATGTGTAACAATCGCGAAAACCTAAGACAATACTATAAAAATTGTCTCAATATCAGCCGCCGTTCGTCACACCAGTATACCATATGACACAGTGCTGTGAAAGTAGCTTAAATAGAGTAAGCGCGGAGTAGCCACATCTGTGAATTGCGGGACTGAGCTTACCGGCAAGTTTATTTATGTACGAGCCCCATTGTAATTTGGAGTGTACAGTAATTCCAATAAATACAGTATTATTATCAAATTATAATTTGTTATTCCCGTTGAGAACTTCTGTATTGGCTGAAGTCACATTTGGAAGACTAAATTTGATGCATTTGGTTTATTATTACTTTTTATTTTATACTACGTCGGGAGGCATTCAAGCATACGGCCCACTTGATGTAAAGCAGTTACCGTAGCCTATTATCACTTGTAATATATCAAGTATCATCCGCGCGATGCCTTCTCTGCAGCTTACACAGCAACTCCTTAGGAGCTTACTCTCACACAGGAACACAACAACCCTCTAGGAAGTTGTCATTTGGGTGCGGTTTTCTGTGAGGTGGAGGTAATTCCACAGACGGGCTGCTTTAATGCGCCCTACCTCTCTTCGAAAGGTTTTAGGCGAGATTAGCAAAACATTACATGTCAACTAGTTTGGAATAGCTGACAGATATTATATCCACCATTTTCTGTACCATGTAGGGCAGATCACGATGAAAAAGTTGAACTACTTTTTTTTCTTTTAAAACATATCCGGTAATATGTTGAACATATTAAAAATACATTCATTCATACATTCAAATCGATACAGACATTTTTGCGTTTTTACGATAGTAACGCAGAGCAATTATTATTTATATGTAACTATACCATGTATTATATAACTAATCAAATCATACTCGTTTCCTAAACCATTAGAATTGGCGGGGTCCGTTATATAGACCTTTCTTAGGTAAGATCACACATTTTTCGAAATATAATTTCTTGGATGTGCGAGTGACCAAATTGGTCGCGTTTTATCAGAAGGTGATGTCAGGAGCCCCAGGAACCGGCGAGCGTGCATGAAAAGAGCTATGAATATCACAGAAGCGAGTGAAATATGTAAGGACCGCGTCTTATGGCGCTCGGTTCTCTCTGCCTACCACGCAAGGGACCTGGCTTGAAGATATACATATATACATACGGATCATACATAAAACACTTTGTTCACATACATAAAACAATAAATATTGTCGGAGAAATTACACAGCGCCATTTGGCTCCAAAATAAATATAGCTCGTGCTATAGGCACTACTACAACTTATAAGCATACGTAAACACATTTTTTTTTTGTAAATAAGTACTTATTATACATAGAAAATACCCAGACTTCGACAAACAGACATGATCATATTCTTAGATAACATTACAGAGATCTATATGAGACATTGCAAGAAAATACGTATGTTTCTTAACGCTAAAATCTACGACACATTTCCACATCCTTTTCCTTATAATTTAGTTGTATAGTCATCAAAAACCAATCCGCACTAACAAAGAAACGCAAAAGGTTGAAATTAGAGAGGTGTCTTTGAAAGCAGAGCAAAAGAAAGGGTTCCTTTGTGCTAACGAGGGTCAAGGATTCGCGGCTTGACTTACAAAGAGGACCTGGGAAAATCAATTTTTTCTCGTGTTACGACTGCAAACTAAATGACTAGAAGGACGTCTTCATCATCCATATGTTGGGATATAGAGCTTTTAGGGTTTCGACCATAAGGGATAATATCATTTTGACGAGCTTAGTTGACAATGCTTCTTTAACACCGAGATTTTTGTGTGCATGAACATGTTGCTTATCTTGATCTAGGTGTTTTTAAGAGGTAGGGCGCATCAAAGGAGCCGGACTCGAGAAGTACTTCCATCTTAATTTATTTTTGTTTTAGTATTTTACATCTGTCATACATCGCCAAGTTGGATTTTTAAAGATGTCATATAGCCTATAACCAGTAAGACAGTATGGCACTTCATTTGTTAACTCGTATTGGTAACAAAGATTGGATTGGAAGTATAAACCCATAGGGGCGGAAAAGCGAGAGAGAACCGTGATGATTTTTTTTGTAACAATTGTGTTTGTATGTTGTTGTCACTTTATTTATTCATCCGTTACTTTTGTAATTATTGAATATACTGTTACAGATTCGACATTAAGTTCATGTTACAATGTTAAAAAAATGTTTAATGTTAGGTATTGAATTAGAAGTTGAAATTATTTTAAGGATATATATTGTTTAGTTTTGTTTAATTATATGTATTTTCGATTTCGAAATTAATATTATTTGTTACTTTGTAATTTTTCATCCAATATGATTAATTCATATTAAGGAAAACGGGTTTTGATAACAGCTTAAAAATATAGTTTGAACATTTAAATTAATTGTACTTTTTTACATTTTGTACTGAAGGGCGTACAGTAGGCGTTACAAACAGAGGTTATTTAGAAGCATGGGGCTTAACAGCTTTAATGTATCGAGTTTGAGATTCTTTTTCCGCCCGTGTCATGTACAATATATTACAGCAAGGAATTAAATAAAATTATACAACCATATGCCATTATTATTACGATAACGCTAACCTCACGCGAGCTGATCCGCGGGGTAATACTGAAGCCCAGTGTGGCGTTCATATTCACCCCTCTAAGCAGACAGTTCACCTCAAAAGCATTTGTGTAGGCCTATAAAAGTGACAGGTCTAGCGCTACGAGCGTTACTATCCTATATCAAAACCAGTTGAGAATGCGCAAGCTTGCATTGCCAGAGGAACACCTGGCTCGTCAATTATATAACAATTAAATTTTTTTTTTATTTGTCGGCCATTTTGACTATGTTCCTTAAGAGAGAGGAACGGTGTTCCTGAACATTCCTATTCTACTTTTTTATGCTGAATCCGAATCTGAAGTCAAAATTCGAATATTCGATAAAAAGCGACAGACAAACATATAGAATTCATATAGGACCGGTGTTCCTGAAAATAGCGTAGGTGGGATTATTGAACTGCAGCATATCATTATTAATACGATATGGTAGTGTACAAAAGCTTTCTAGATTTTTTTTTCTCTTTATTTTGGCACAAACAGTCATTATAAAACATTATGTAAGTTGACAAATTACTTAAATACTAGACATTGAGTGCCGATATTTTTTTTTCCATATATTATTAAAAACACATTTATGTACAGATAAGTAGGTAGGTTACTAGTCACCATTTACACAATTATTATTCATAATAATTCTCGAACAAGAAATTAAGTAACGAATTACTTAAGGGTTTTAAGAAATTCATCTCTGTTACACATCATTTTTCTATTGTTTTAAGATATGACAAGTGTTACTGAAGTTATTGGTGCAACTTCTCACAAATTGCTTTTTTAAATAAGTTTACAGACATGTGCAATGGGTCTAACTCAGAGAATTCAGCGTTAAACATTTTCAGACTACGATACGAAAAACAGTTTCGTGTATAGTTTTTTTTTAAATCGAGGAGGTGCAAACATACCATTTTTAGGACGTGCGAGGCGGTACGGCCTACGGTTGGGCGTGTTCAAACTTATGGAAGCTAGCAAATTCGGGAAATCAATTTGATTGTTTAAAGTAGATTTCTCTAGAGGAGTGGTGAAATTTCTGGTGAGTGACAGTAAATACATTGGTGTAACTTTGTTGTTCGCCCATCAGTATGAGTATGTTGTGCGTTTAGCTAGAAATGGGCAGATACTGCTGATGATTACGATGATGAAGCATTCTTATAATCTGCCTGGTACAAGCCATGTAGAAGCTATGTGTGAACCCCTCGATACAGTGATTGTTGGACGAGCCGCCAGATGGATTGCTGTGTAATATGAATCTTGCTATCGTAATTCCGGACGCTGAATGCATAGTACTTCACTATAACACACGAGGAATAAATATAATAATAATAATAAATATTGTCGGACAAATTACACAGCGCCACCTAGCCCCAAAGTAAGCGAAGCTTGTGTTATGGGTACTAGACAACTGATAAACATACGTAAATACTTTTTTTTTTTGTAAATACATACTTATTATACATAGAAAATACCCAGACCAAGACAAACAGACATGTTCATGCACACAAATGTTTGTACTGTGTGGGAATCGAGCCCACGAGCGTTGGTGTCAAAGTAGCGTAACAACGCGTTTCACCACTGTGCCACCGAGCTCGTCTGTAAATAAATAAATAAATGGTCGAATGAGGAGAATTTCCTAGAGGTTGCATTAATATTTTTTTCCGTTAAGTTTCCGTAGCCTATTAACACTTGCGATGTATTATCATTCGCGCAATGCCTCCTCTGCTGCTTACACAGCAACTCCTCAGGAGCTTACTGGTGACCTCACTCACACGCAGGAATACAACAACCCTCTAGGGAGTTGTTATTTGGCAGCGGTTTTCTGTGAGGTAGAGGTACTTCCTCAGACGGGCTGCTTTGGCGCGCCCTACCTCTCTTAAAACATCCAGACCAAGACAAACAGACATGTTCATGCACACAAATGTTTGCCTTGGGTGGGAATCAAACCCACAAGCGTTGGTGTCAAAATCGCGTCATTAACGACTAAGCCACCGAGCTCGTCAAAACCTTCGTTCACCTTATTTAACCCAAGTCTGTACAATTTCCGGCAAAATATAGACATGCTACTGCTGAATGATGGATGTTGCCAATTATATTATGTTGGGCTTGCACAGTACACAAAATGCAAGGTAGTATTGTCGACCACACCGTTATCTGTTTATGCTCAAAGCTCTTTGCTGCTGGTCAATCGTACGTGGCTTTAAGTAGAGTCAAATCATTAGAGGGTCTCATTATTGAAGAACAAGACTATACTAAATTAACAGGCAAACGACCAGTCAACGTGGATATCAGTCTGTATACGAGATTCGTATGGCTCTCAAACAGCTTAAAAATGTGAAAGCACTGGGTGAGGATGGAATTACGACGGAGCTTCTGAAAGCGGTCGGAAAGCCGATACTTGTCCTTCAGAAGCAATTTCAATTTCGTCATAAACTCCAGTGAAACACAGGAAGCGTGGAGCAGAATTCTGGATATGTTGTTCTTCAAAAAAGTTGATAAGATCCTTTTGAAGAACTACAGGCCGATATCGCTTCTGAGCCACGTTTATGCACTGTCTTCAAGAGTCATCACAAACCGTCTCACACGCAGACTTGAAGAATTCCAGCCTCTCGAACAACCCGGATTCCGAAAAGGCGTTGGTACCGTAGATCACATACTCTCCACCAGATTATATAGAAGACTGAGGAGTATAATCTGCGCTTATGTTTAGCGTATGTAGGCTACGAAAAAGCCTTTGATTCCGTTGAGACATGAGCGGTGTTACAGTGTCTCCAGCGATGCCGAATTGACTATCGGTACTTCGTACATATGTATCCGAGTACAGGACCAGAGCACGAAACCAATCCAAGTGCAAAAAGGTGAAAGAGAGGGCGATGTTATGTTTCCGAAACTCTTCACCGTAGCATTGGAAGATGTCTTCAAGCTCTTGGACTGGAAAGGATACGGTATAAACATCAATGGCGAATACATCACTCACCTTCGATTTACCGACGGTATAGTTCTCATGGCGAAATCGCTGGAGGAACTTAACGCTGTGCTCAATGACCTCAATAGTGTTCCTATGGCGACCTTAGGAATACATACGTGACCAGAACACGTATTCCTAACTCAGCGACCTTCCCCCACTACTGCACATGTATATAATTATTTTTAGTATTATAAGTTAGGTAATCTAACGTTCCCAACCAGGTAGGTCCCAAGATGAACATGTACAAGACTAAAATCATGTCGATTGTCCATATTACACCTATAACGGTCACGCTTGGAAGCGCTAAGCTTGAAGTTGTTGACGAATAAGATCTTCGAACAGTGTGTGTTCCCAATGATGACATACGGTTGTGAGACGTGGCCCTTTACTACCGACATAGCCCACAGGATAATCAAGCTGAAGCGGCAGTGAGCCGGCTGCATAGTTCGTAGAACCGACAACCGCTGAAGCAAGGATTTCGAATTGCGTCCCCGTACTAGTACACGCAGTGTGGGACGACCAATCAATAGATGGAGCGATGACCTCACGACGACGACAACCAGGTTTATAGTGAGTCGATGCAAGTGACACAGGATCGAGACGAATGGCACACTAGAAGGGTGGCCTATGTTCAGCAGTGGACGAATACAAGCTGAGATGACGATGATGATGATGATGGCCAGTCAACAATGACGCTTTAAATGAAATGACAGGTTAAGAAATATTTAGATACAATAACACAACTATAACTAAAAAGTATTTTTTATTTAAACAGTCTTTCATTTAAATGCTCTAAAAAGAAGAATAAAAACTTAAAATTGAATCAAACCCATCAATTTATTACATTACACAATTTATATGATATAAAAGCTTATCACGAGATTTACTTGTGGTTAAGGAGATATGTTGCCTCCCTCTGTGTATTCTACTGATTCTACAACGGGTTTTATTACGAAGAACTGTTCTTTTTACAACAGTGCCGCGTGCCGATGACGAAGAATTCAATGGTGGCTGAAGCCGCAGTGAAGCGCATACTATGTGGATCCAGAATAGCTATGTTTCAAAAACTCTTAAGTTGTGTAATGAACTTCCACCCGAGGTTTTCCGAATGATCTACAGTACACGGTTCTTCAAGAAAGGCGTGAAGAGGTTTCTATAGTGTCGAAAACTCCTGGCTTTGGAAATATTCATAGGCTATGTTAACTGCTCAGGCAGGCTGTACTGTATAAAAAAACAACACTTTGATCTTGGGATCAATTTGTTAATTTGTATGACATGAAGCTAGTTTTTGCAGTTTATCCGATTGACTATGCAATGTGATGTTATTTACAAAGTATAGCGATATAGTAGATATTATCTGGCTAAAAAGTATGCAAAAGCAAAGTTGGATGCTACATCTAATGCTAAAACATTTTACAACTTTATATGTAAAGCTGTAATGATGTTTATGAAGTTTCTAAAGCCGAAAATGACATGTGACTTTCTACTAACGCTGAAACATTGAATTTTTAACTTCACATCTCGGGTCTTGGAGGAAATTTTTAAAACCACGTCTGCACGTTTGAGGACGTGACTCCATCAGCGTTGGGGTGCGTTCACAGAGTGAGTCATAAAATATTCACTTCATGTGTTTTGTAAACAATAAGTTAGGTTTTTGATGCAGATACGCATTTCGGAGTATTTTATGTGTCTACGAGGATATATGAAACATGTACGGTAAGGAACTGAAGGCCTAAGTGAATAAATTTTGAAATCAGTACAAAAATATTAAAATAGAAATAATACAGACGAGGTTCTTAATTAGATAATATTTTTGGTGTGTTATGTTACGTACCATCTTAGTCAATTATTAACTTATTTTGATTAAAAAGCTCCCTATTGGTAACTAAAAACATTTTAATTTAAAAACAATCTTATGATATCTTATCATCGATTTGGCGAAATTACAAGTTTGATTTATGTACCTATATTTATAGTAATTTAAATAGTTTAAATAGAAATCTATTACAGTGTATTCAAACTTCAAAGTTAAGCAATGGCATCCTGTCTATGAATGAGTTTAATTATTTCGAACTCTACGTGTTTTCGAGGATAAGTTGCCAGTCCATGCTGTTGTCGATAGATAACAGTCGTTAAGCTAAGCCTGCGGCTTCGTCTATTCATCGTATGCCCGAAAAAGAGTCGAGGAGGCAGAGAAGCGTGCGCAGTAGAAGGAGGAAGGAGAGTGCAACGTAGAAGGAATATAATAAAAGTGTCTACGGACTGCAGAGTAGGCGTCTTTGTTTGCTGCCAGAAGGGGGAGAAAGGCTATACAGAGATACAGTGGATATAGAATAAAATAACCTGTAGGGTGCCAAGCATTTCCCAGGACATGACGAGAGCCAATGAGCAGCAGGTGTCGTGCGCAACTCTCGCATTTCGGCTCATATGATTCGAAGACTCATACGATGGTCGGTGGAGATACGGGAAGGTGGTAGTTAAGCTGGCGCAGATTTGTTACATTTTATTTTTGATCATCACCATTTCAGCCTGTATTCTTTTAACGCTGGACATAGGTCTCTTCTATAGACAGCCACTTTCCACTATCCTGAGCCCCCAGATCTTTTCAAATCGTCGCTCTATCTAGTAAAGGGACGTCCTAAAACTGTATGTACCTGTACGAAGGCGGACGATAATAAAGAAAAATAAAAATCATTTTCCTATGGTGTACATTTAAAGTTAGTTGACTTGGTAGATGTACCTTGAATACATAAAGTTTGCTGTACACTACACTAAAGCCCTTCGGTTAAAGGCAGCCGCGTATCCCAGCAATATATACTCGATTAAGATTT
Source organism: Pyralis farinalis (assembly GCA_947507595.1). Classification (NCBI taxonomy): domain Eukaryota; kingdom Metazoa; phylum Arthropoda; class Insecta; order Lepidoptera; family Pyralidae; genus Pyralis; species Pyralis farinalis. Next base: position 36,763,872 of record OX382264.1, on the reverse strand, counting down.
GACAAAGACTTGACTTAAACGTTAACAATCACGAAATGAACACTTTTAAGTAAAAACTATAGTCCTATATAATATATATAATATAGTATAGGCCAATAGCTAGTCGGATACACCAGTACAGAGACGCCATTACTCGACCCCTTTTCTCGAATGGTTGCTGTTCTAAAATCAATGTGACCGGCAAAATCAACTGCTACTTCGGCTTGCTTATACATACATGTCAGTTACTTAGTTTTACTTCGGATATGCTCATTTCTGATTTTATCATGCAGCGAAGCCCCAAGCATAGCCCTTTTTATAGCACATTATGAAGATGTATCGATGTTTCCCAAACGCTGTCCAAATTTAACCTGTATGTGAATAGAGAAGATAACCTGTGCTATTTAGACATTTGGTCAACTAGACGAAATACTTTGACAAAGACTGTGGATCTCAATCGCCACTTTAATACGACTTGTGTAAAATGTGTCGCCGTATGTATTTGGAGTCTATTCTCTTTGAGAATTGTGTGTGAGCTGAAAACTGCAACCACATTTCACGTCTGACCTGCATGAGATTCCGCATGTGCTTCTTTTTGCCCGTCTTATCGTCCGATATTGTACAAAAGTCTAGGTACTGAAAATAATTGTGAAGTTCGAGTTGAAAGCTCTCAGATACATTTACTTAAGTATTAATATCCACGTATATTCGTATCACTGCTATCGTCGTCTTATACGACGTAACTTTCACTTTGTTTTAAAAAAATCTTATTTGATAACTTTGTATTTTCCTATTATTTAATCTTTACTGTGTAATACATAAGACCCTCATGTTTATAGGAGTATATTCGTACATAAAGTCTCATAATTAGATTAGTTAATAAATTTCGTATACTATAACTTGACGCCAAATCCCTTGCGGGGTAACTTATGGATTACTATAACTCATAGGTATCTTGGTATAAATCTTTATAAAATATTGTTCAAAGTACATAAATCAGATAAGCCATCTCAGAGATATCTGTAAGCATACAAGAAAAAATATATATAATGTAACATTGAATGTCCTCCTTTTTAGAGTCGGTTGACTAGTTGACTTTCCCCAATGTGTCCATAGCCTACGTCGTGCTTGCATCCGACATCAGAATTACAGACGCTGCGCAACGCTGGCGCGAATTGAGCAAATGCCTTTACAAATTGTAAATCACAATCAGGGCCCATTCAGAGTAGGTGACGGAATTCTATGCAAAACTGAGTATTTTTCAGCTACCTATTTTTTTGTAGCCGAGGTCAGCTAGTGTGAAGGTAGCCTTTGTCGTAACTAACGAATTGTGTCAAACTCTACAATTTGTTTGGCGAGCCCGCTGTGAATTGCTCGTTCCTGTTTGCAGTGGAAATGTTTTAAATTTGTCACATATTTCCTATGAATATATTTTTGTGCGGTTATTGGTTCGTGGCGCAATGTTTCTATTAATTATTGTTGTGGAAAGAGCTGTAAGAGTAGGTACTCTAGATGCGATAACAACGTCATAATTTTGAGTAAAATCTCGTAATTTCGATTTTATCTCTTTAAACGTGGTATTGAAGCTGATTAATATTGTCAAACTTCACTACCGGTCACCAAGATTAAACCAATCTGATGCTGTTGTCGTAATTTTAAAACTTTGATTCCAATTTAGATGTATCGGTATTGGTTTCAATATTAACCCTGTTTGACTGGAGAACTGCAGCCACAGCTGTAAAATTATGACTGTTACGCTAAGTCTGTGATCTGAAGATGCATAAAATTTATCGATTCTGAATCTATAATTATCAACTACTGTAAGTATTTAAACTGCCTTCTAATTTTTGATGCATACCCAAATATTTAACTATCCCTTTGGCTATATTGTCAACTGAGGTTGATTACTTATTTATAACGCAGAGAGAACTTCCATTTTGAGTGATCAGTTACAAAAGCAACTTCTTCTTCCTAGCATATCCCGTTTCCTAATCCATTAGGATTGGCGGAGTTCGCTACCTAAGCCTAAGGATTTGGCGGAGATACTGATTTTGATATGCAGCGACCACTGTCAGACCTGTACAATCCAGAGAGAAAATCAGACCTTTCTTAGATGTATCTTAGGGACTGATCTTTGAAATATAACTTTTTGGACGTGCGGATTTCCTTACGATGTTTTCCTTCACCGCCGTGCAAGTGACAACTTACATATTGGTACATAAATCTGAAAACACAAATTTAGTGGTACATGCCCACACCAGAATACGAACCAAGGACCGTCGGGTAATCGCTCGTACTTTACCCACTGAGCTATCACTTCTCCAGTTATCAAAGTAACTATTAAGTACTAAAGATTTTTCAACAAAAAACTTCTTTAGGTGCAATTTGATCTTACGTGCTTTGTGCGCTTCCACCACCAATTAGTTTATATTAACTAGCGCTGGCTGACACAAACTCACTACCGTCAGTTGACGCATGCTATCCCTGTCTCGGTCGTCTCAGTTATCGCCAGCTATATGAAACAGGAACTGCTGTTGTTTGAAACTGTTGTTTTTAGTTGGAGTAATGTTGCTTTGAATGTACTGTCTTCCATAGAAATTTATATTTTAAACTGAAAATAGATTGTAGTGATACAGGGGAACCTCTGATACAGGGGAACCTGGTGACCTGTACTGCAGATTTTTCGAAACCTACATCAGGCACCAGCTTTTCGCCAATATCTTATAAAAAATGAATTACGGTACAATTATATGGATAAATTTACAAATTTTGATGTAATAAGACGTAAAGTGGTTATTGTTACATATTATTATTATTTGTAATTATCACACTAGGAAAGCATCGTGAGACACCCCCGCACGTCCACGAAATTACATTTCTAAAGACGTTTGGCCTAACATATGAAAGATCTGATTTTCTTCTGGCTTGTGATTCGACAGCGATCTCTCCAAGTTAAAATCATATATGCGCCAAATCCTTGGGCTTAGCTAGCATACCTCGCGAATACTGAAAGGAAGATATTTAGGTTATTACTACTCGTAGTTGCGAAATTTGTTTCTTATACTGAGAAAAATATAGTTTGAAATAATAAAATAAATGTACCTAAAATAATGTAAATTTATCCTACCTAGTTCTAATAAAAATTATGAATATGCATTTTATGTAGGTACTTGTTGTTAAACAATTATGAAAAAAATAAAAACCCGACTTTTTTCGTAGTTAGTTTTCAAGATATTTAGATGGAAGAAAGGGTTGTATAGAAGTTGATAAGGAAAAACATTAGACAATATAGGATTTAATTACAGTAATTATATTCAGCAATTAATCTACATATTACTCTCAAATGTTATAAACCTAATCATGTAAATTCGAAACTCAGCTTATGCTTTATCAGATTACAGCAGAGGTAAGCTAATAAACTATCTAATTCCCTTTGATCTCGGCTAACTAATTCTAACACTAAAACCGTACGTAATAAAAGTAGGGAAAAGTGTTATCTGCATTATTGCTTTGTTTGCGAGATTAGTTCATGGAATCTGGAAGTGTTGTACAATTAATTAAACAGGGGTTATTTTAAAATCTTGATACAAAACTGAGCAAATGTCGGATCAGGGTCTGTCTCCTAAAAAAACACAGGAGACAAAGTCGTGTCTCCTAAAAGGAAGTTAGTTCAAGAATGAACCAAAAGAAAGTGTTTAGCTTGCACCAGTTCAGAGCTATGTATGAGTTATCTTTAGAAAAGCAGTAAAAGCTCGATCCAGAAGGCACGGCTCGCAATATACAACGCAATGTCTGGTCCCGACGTTAACTTATGGAAGCGACAGCTGGGTATGGGAGAGAGAGCATGAAAGTAGGATAAACGCGGTCGCAATGCGAGCGTTGCGCAAAATTTGTGGCGTAATGCTTGTAGACCGTATTCGCAATGATGATGATAGAAACAGAGTTGGTCTGAAAGAGAGCGTCCAAGTCCAAGTAAGGCTTCTTATTAATTAATGTTATTACATACCGCTATAATTAATCAATTAATTATAGCGGTGAAAACCTAGTGGTTAAAAAACCGACCGAGTGACCAACAGGTCCCCGCGGTTCAAATTCTTGCACGTATCATTACAAGTCATATTTTCGGATTTATGTACATACTAGCTTTTACCCGCGGCTTCGCTCGCATTGATAATTTTTTTTTTTTTTTAAATAAAAAGTATCCTATTTTACATCTGATACCTACCTCCAAGAATATGTGTACAAAGTTTCATGATGATCGGTTCAGTAGTTTTCGCGTGAAAGTGTAACAAACAAACGGACATTCACATTTATAATATTAGTAGGATATGTTATTATCACTCGGTGGTGAAGAAGAATATCGTGAGGAAACCCCCACGTCCCGACCCCTCGAGAAACTATATTACGAATGACGTGTGACCTCATCTAAGAAGAATAAAGAAATGAAAATTTTCCCTCCGAGTTGCAGCGGTCAAACGGCAGTAGCTCCATATAAAAATCAGTGTCTTCACCAAATCCTTAGGCTTAGGTAGCGGACCCCGCCAATCCTAATGAATTAGGAAAACGGGATAACACTAAGAAGCAGAAGAAGAAGACTTACTAGTATAAACGTGTATATTAGAAGTAGAACTAGATATATACAGACTTGTTTTATTTCATTAGAAAGTCCTCAAATTGACATGAAACAAGTAAACAGGTCTATAAATAAAACCGTAAGATCGTTGAAATTCATACGAAAATTGTACAAGGAGTTCGTTTCCAACCGTTCCGCGGAGGGTCCATTCTAGCTTTTTATTACTTTCATAATCCACGAACTTAAGTGGGAGGGATCCTTCAACTTGTTCTGAACTCGTAAAACCTGTTGTTCGTTCCTACAAACAAAGATTTGGACTTTGAATAATATGAGGTTTATAGATTTATCGCAATTTATAGCGCTGACGGTCTGCCGAGAATACTGGAGTTTATAAGCGTAAAGTGGTGGATTTTGTTTGTAAGGTACTACAAAGGGATTATTTTGATTAAGGCACAATCTTTGAATGCTAGAAATTTGAAACATCTTTATACGTTGTCTTCATTTGATGAGGCGGAACAATGCTATTGTAAAATCAAAGTTCATGGTTTGATACCCACATAGAATATATATTTGTGTGCATGAAATTATCTGTTTTTCTAATCTCCCTTACGTCCTATATAGAGGGCAATGAAGCAGCCCGACTGGGGAAGTACCTTGACCTTACATAAAAATCAGAGCCAATTAACAGCTCCCTGGACGGTTGTTGTGTTCATGTGAGTGAGTGCCAGTAAGCTCGTGAAGAGTTGTTGCGTTAGTAGCAGGGGTGGCATCGGACGAGTGTTCATAGCCCACGATAAGCACTTTACATCAGGTGGATTGTATGCTTGTATGTCTCACGATGTTGAGACGACGTTAAAAAACATATAATTGTTTGTTAGAAATAGTTTAATTGAATAAACTAAGGACTCGGTGTCATATATGAACTGCATAACTAAGGGTTCTTTCAGGGAGATCAGGCGGCGTGGTGCGTGGGGTGTCCGCGAAGTTTCACGTGTTTTTCTCGTTTATGGAGATCGGTCGGATCATAGCTTGCTTGCATCCTTCTCGTCACTCGTCGCGTCTCTATATTTCAAACAAACGTGATCATTCACATGTCGTGAATGCTCTATACATTGCCATAAGTTTGAGTTTTCCATTGCCCGCCCCGCGCACCGAGCAGCCAGACGCCCGAAATCTTTCGTGAAGAATTTTGGATGATACCTAAATATTATGCTCTATTACACACGTTATTCAATTTTCTTCCCCTGTACATAAACCTGACTGAAACATAATGCAACATTTGTATAAACCAAATCTAAACAAAATTTCTAAGTTAAGTGCAGTTTGGACTTACGTTGTATGCTCCTAACGCAGAATCAATTGTGTGGGTGAAGGAAAAATATAATATCCAATTCTCAAGAATATTTCAATCATCTATATTGTCGACGACAGCGGTGACGCAGTGTTTAACATCGTTACTTTAATACCAAAAGCTCGTGGGTCCGATTCCCATACGGGATAACGTTCGTGTGAACAGGTCTATTTGTCTCGGTCTGGGTATTTTTCAGAGAGATAGGGTGCATCAAAGCCGCCCGTCTGGGGAACTATCTCTTTCTCATAGAAAACTGCAGCCAAATAACAACGCCTGCGACTAACTCGTATAAAAAATGTAGGTTTGTAAGAATCTATTCAAGGTCCCAAAGGTGTGCTGTTACGATCCAGTGATGCTACGTACACCGATAGCGACTAAAGGTTATGAAAAAAAATATAGTGACTCGCAGGACAATTTTTTATACCAAAAATTACTAGATGCAAACGCGTCTTCCTCCGCACGTATACCGTTATCCCGTGGAAAACACTTTTTCTTCTTTCTTTCTTTTTCCTTTGCTTCAAGAAGAATTAACAAATCCAGAGATAACAACAAGAATTATTAAAATCCAGAGTTCTTTCAGAGATTAGCGCGTTCAAACAAACAAACTCGTACACAATATGTGTAGTTTAGATGTAGTTAACTTGGCGTAACTTTATTAAGCTCTACCTTTCATTAGTTCATAATCGTCTTAATTCGACATAATGTGCACTGCATCAGTATTTTTCCCTCCAATCATCGAAGCGGGAATGAAGTCGTCAACTTCTGCAAACGGCGCGCGTGACCACCATACCGGATTCTTCCATTCGGGGTAGTAACGCATTTACATGAAGATATTCCCCAGGAGGGAGCCGTAATCACGAATCGGATCTAAAAATCGATTGTAAACTGTTAATAGAGTCGGCTATTCTGAGTCTGAACGTACCCTTATTATTTTTACTCATTTAGTTTCAAGCGGAGGAATGAGACGTTAACGTTTTTTTTTATTTTGAGATTTTGACGCACCTGAGTTCGTGGAAAGATTCAAAGAGTAAAAATATAATAGATGTTTGTCGGAATTACAGTTAAAGTAAAGATCGGTCGTTGGTAAAACCAGAGACGATAGCATTGTTTTATGTATATTTAGATAATATTTTTAAGGCCATTTTATTACGTATTAAGTTGGTATTAAGGGTAAATCTCATGCGTACAAACAAAATGTAATGATTTTTTAAATTGAAAATAGAAAATCTTACTCATTTGAAAAAAGGGTTTTTTATACTACGAGTATGTGTGTATGTAGGCATACTAGCATACGGCTTTCCTAAGATAAATTGGTTACCATAGCCCATGCACGCTAACTATACAAGGAGCATCGCTTATGCATTGCCACCACTACTACTAACTCAACAACTCGTCGGAAGCTTACTGGTTACCTCACTCATTCGCAGAAACGTAACACCGGAAGGTGTTAAGTTCCTGCGAATTGTTGCTTGTCACGGAAATTGTTGCTTGGCTGTTTTCTGTGAGTAGAAGTAGAGGTAAACAACTCCATTGAGGGTTCTTGTGTTCCTCCATACGAGTGAGCCAGTGAACTGGTACTAAAGAATTGCAGTATTAGCAGTAAAGGTGAGTGAAACTTAATGTATTACAAGCGTTCATAGGTTACGGTAACCGCTTTATACCAGATCGATCGTATGATAGTTTGCCCCCCGACGTTGTATAAAAGAAATATAACTGTTTTCATACTTCTTTGTCTAAAACACAAATCAATTTATAAACTCCTTCGGGTTAAATATAGGCGATATAGCATGATAAAGATTTATAATTTTTGTATTAAAAAGAAAAACGTATCAAGCGTGCTATTTAATGATTTTACTATTTTAATACGTTTTCTTTCCGCAAATTACTATGACTACTATTACAAACGTCTAAGACAGAGTGAAAGGAACTGTGGGACATATTGCCGAGATATGGGATTGGCGGTGCATTGCTCCGTGCTGTGCAGTCCACCTACGAGAGTTGCTCAGCATGTGTGCGGATAGATGCAACATATTACCATGGTTTGATGTCAAAATTGGTGTCAAACAATGTTGCATGTTGTCTGCTAGGTTGCTTATTCTGTATCTCGATACTTAGTTGTAAATAAGATAATAATAATAGTCAGAGAATAAGATCGACGAATGTAGGATTACGCATGGGTGACGTAGTGGTGACCTGTCTGTTTTTTGCAGACGATGCCGTGCTATACGATACGGCTGATGTGGAAAGACGAGTGAGAGCTGGGATATAGCGTGAATCGAGCGCTGGGATAATTTCTTGGCAGTAAAAGTTTGAGCCAGAAGGCGCAGCTCGCTATACACAATGCCGTGCTGGTCTTACCGCTTATTTATGGAAAGTAGAAGCATGTAGGATCCAAGGAAGGGCAAGACTTAACTACCATGATCAAATTGATCGTATTTTATCAGAAGGGGACGTCTTAGAAACCAGCGAGCGTGCATAAGAAGAGCAATGAATGCTATAGAAGTGAGTCAGATTTGTAAGAATCGCGTCATGCGAGGCTCGGTTCTCTCTGCCTGCCCCGCAATAGATTTGGCATGAAGTTATAGATATATCGATAGAAAGACAGAGTGTGTCTCTATTGTAGACCACGGACTACAATTAATAGGAAAAATATAATTATCAGAAAGCCCAATTTAGTAGTACAATTACTGTGGTACCTTCAATCTGTAAAATCATTAGGGTTTATTCAAGAATAAATTGGTAGAGTTAACAAAAAGAGTTAGACGTCACGATTGCTATTCGGCCCACCTCGCTCGCTATGTACTAATCGTAAATAAATCTTGAGAAAGTAGTAAGGTAGTAAATCGAACACGTGAGTTCGTGACTTGAACACTCGCGCGTTATCGCACACTTTGCTACAAAAAGTTGCCGTTGACTTTTTGTAGCATTGCGCAATAAACCAATGAGCCTATTTTTAAATAACCTTGAATTACGAGTATATTCAAACATATTTTTGTGAATGTCAATTTATAGTATATAGTAGGTAGTATTAAAACTCTGTAACTATATTTATTAATATATTTAGTAGTATTAATATATTTAGTAGTATTAATATATTTTCCTGCACTAACATAAATAATATTTAAATTCCTCAAGAAATGCATCATAAATCTTAAGCCTATTCCATTAAATTTTATATTCCATTATTTTTTTAAATTATAAGAATAAATTACATAGGACGTTTGTAGTATATTTTATCTTAGAGTAATTATATGACATGTAGTCTTGATATTGATAGCTTAGAACACGCAAGTTGACCTACATCAACCGCGGCCAGTCTATGGGTAAATTTTTCTGTCTCAAATTTCTCCGGAGGGCACGTTAAGTCTTCAGCCCCGGCTGTTGTTGAAAGATGACCGTTGTTAGAGGCATTTGGGTGACTTGAAAACACTGATCTCTGGCAATCCATAGTTGAAAAGTGTGACTGAGTATGCTCTAAGTCGAACGGAGGTCCGTTACCCTGCAGTGGGATGAGTAAGGGTTAATGTGGCGGTTGCATTGAAATTGTTACGTAAGTACTTTAACAACATATTCTAACTGAGTATTTGTTTAAATATGATGTACATGTCGACGAGTATATTTTATACAAATTATTTTTTTTTAATTATAAGAATATGTTACATAGGACGTATGTAGTATATTTTATCTTAGAGTACAATTTGTCTTCTTCATCCTAACTTATCACGTTTCTTAAACTATTTACAAATGAAATGAAAATACAGATTTATACATGAAGCGACTACTGTCCGACCTCCTAAACACAGAGGGGAAACCAACGTTCATTCAGTTGAAAGGTCAGTACTTTAATCACTGGGCTATCCCAGAAACTAACTAACTTTGAGCTTAGAGTATAATTTGTACATATAATATACAGAAATGATTGAGTTACGAACGCATGGAACCTAGTAATAATTTGAATAAAAAACACGACAGCTATATTTAAAAGAAAGAAATTATTACCTAGGGACTTCGAATAAGACCGTAATATTTTTTATTTATTAAATGTCGTCTTTAGTTTTTGTAAGTAAATGTTAAAAAGCAATGACAATTGAATTACAATTTCTTTTTTTTTTCAGGTTTTTTCGGGTACTTTTATTTTATCGCCGACTTTAATGTCGCTCACTGTGAGTGTAACCGTTCTTGCACGCGGGCAAGCAATCTAGTGAACAATGAAAGGTTTCACATTAAATAAAGAGATTTCGATAAACTACCCCATTTTATGTACTACTTCAAAGATTCTACAGATCTCTGTTAGCACGAGAGAGCAATTTTAAAATGTTTTAGGTGGATTTGTCATTGTCCCCGGCTTCGAACCGGTGACCTTTGTGATTGTATACTATAAAACGTTTCTACGGTGCGACCTATCCAAATAACACGTAGACTGGGAGATCACAACACGCTTGTTAAGCTACCTCATATCCGCCGATGTATATCTAATACTAATATTATAAATGTGAATGTCCGTTTGTTTGTTACGCTTTCACGCGAAAACTACTGAACCGATCATCATGAAACTTTGTACAAATATTCTTGGAGATATCAGAAGTAAAATAGGATACTTCTTATTAAAAAAAAAAAAAATATAAATGCGAACGAAGCCGCGGGTAAAAGCTAGTAAGTATATATTTTTTTATTCAACGACCGGAGACATACAAGCATAACATAACCGATACCGTAGACTAGGAATACAGTAACACTAAGTATCGTTCGCACGATGTCACCTCAACTGCTATCATAGTAACTCATTAGGAGTTCAACTGTTATCTTGGAGTGTGAGCCTTTTCGATGATCGCCGCTGTTAATTCTGGCTATATAGGAGACACAGTGGTGGGCCTGTCCCATAACATAAGGTTGGACCGATTATGATGGTATTTTCAGAGAACTCGCGCACGAAGGGTTCCGTACCATTATCTATAAAAACGGCAAAAAAATCACGTTTGTTGTATGGGAGCCCCCTTTAAATATTTGTTTTATTTTAATTTAATTAATTATTCTTAAAGTGAATATATAACTAAATATTCTGTGAATATTTCAAGCGTCTACCTGTTGCCGTTATCAATATCGAGCAAAAATGAGCAAAAAAATCTCGTTTGTTGTATGGGAGCCCCCTTAAATATATATTTTATTCCATTTTTTAGTCTTTGCTGTTATAGCGGCAACAGAAATACATTATCTGTAAAAATTTCAACTATCTAACTATCACTGTTCATGAGATACAGCCTGGTGACAGACGGACGGACGGACGGACAGCGGAGCCTCAGTAATAGGGTTCCGTTTTACCCTTTGGGTACGGAACCCTAAAAATGAGTGTGCTTTAGACCACACGACTGAAGTAAAACTTCTTTAGCTCCATAGTGTGACACAGACAATAGGCCTGCACTGTGTCTTAGATATACGAAACGTAACTCGCTATGAGAGAAAGAGAGAAACAAAATGTGTGCTCGCACCTCTCTCTCTTACCCCTACAGTAATATACGAAATGTAACTCTCTTTCTATCTTCACTAACTTAGCTCCCTCTCAACTTCCGTTCGCCTCGCCCGATCACACTTTTCGTAACGCTCTCGTCACGCATTCACCAGCTTACTCCCCAAGTCAGGCGTGCGTAAAGAAGTTTTACTTCAATAAAACAACAGTTACAGCCAAATTCAGCAATTTTGGACTATTGTTGTTACGAGGTCTGTCACAAAATTTAAACTAAATAGGAATTAGAAATTTCTGTACACCGTTTCTTGTTTATAATACAAAGTCGGACGGCATGCAAGCATACGGCCCACCTGATGTTTTACATCAAGTACGGCTACCGGGGCTTAAGAACGTTTGCAATACACGAAGTACGTAAGTAAGTACGCACTCGCGTGTTGCCACCCTGCATAGCAACTCCTCAATAGGTTACTGGTACAGTCTTCCTACGACCACGGACGCTGCAAAGCGTTCGAAACGTCACGTTAAACAAACTAAATATAACACGCGATACTTCAATTAAAAATTGTTTAATTCAATGTGTAACAATCGCGAAAACCTAATACAATCCTAGGTTACTGGTAATCTCACTCACTTGTATGAAAATAACAACCCTTCAGGGCATTGTTATTTGGCTGGGGTTTTCTGTGAGGTGGAGATGCTTCCCCAGGTATCAACATTATAGTGCAGGTCGGGCTGCTTAACATAAAAGCATCATTGCTAACCGCACCGCCACTGGGCTCGTAAATACTTGAATGATACCCCTGGTGTTGTATGGTCTGCGGTAACACTCAAACATCAGACAGGTCATATGTTGTCCCAGCAGTCTACTTCTCAGTATTATCCTGTTTCCTCATCCATTATGATTGGCAGGGTCCTCTACCTAAGCCTAAGGATTTGGCCAAGATACTGATTTCTACATAGAGCGACTGCCCTCAGACCTCCATAACTCAGAGGGAAAACCAGACATTCTTAGGTAAGATCACACGTCTTTGAAATGTTATTTCTTGTACGTGTGGATTTCCTCACGATGTTTTTCTTCAACGCCGAGCAAATAGCAATTTAGTGGTATGTTCCAGGATTCGAACCAGGATCCATTTGGTCAGTGGGCTAATTGGTCCATTTCTTGTACGTGTGGATTTCCTCACGATGTTTTCCTTCAAAGCCGAGCAAGTAGCAATTTAGTGGTACGTTCCAGGATTCGAACGAGGAACCAGTTGGTCAATTGGCTAATTGGTCTTTTTCTTGTACGTGTGGACTTCCTCACGATGTTTTCCTTCAACGTCGAGCAAGTAGCAATATAGTGGAACGTTCCAGGATTCGTACCAAGAACCAGTTAGTCAATTGGCTAATTGGTCTTTTTCTTGTACGTGTGGATTTCCTCACGATGTTTTCCTTCAAAGCCGAGCAAGTACCAATTTAGTGGAACGTTCCAGGATTCGTACCAAGAACCAGTTGGTCAATTGGCTAATCGGTCTTTTTCTTGTACGTGTGGACTTCCTCACGATGTTTTCCTTCAACGTCGAGCAAGTAGCAATTTAGTGGTACGTTCCAGGATTCGAACCAGGGACCAGTTGGTCAATGGGCCAATTGGTCCACTGGGTTAAAATTGCTCTTACAAGCAGTATTAGTATCATAAAAATGTCTCCTTACTTACTTTAATATACAAGTATACTTCGTCTACAGGGTAACTTCTGCTGACTACTTCTAAAAGGCCCAGTTCGGGTAAAAACGCCCATTTTACGGTGCATTTTTCTTAAAATATCATTATTTTTATCTCCCAAGCCACTTCCATTAATTATGCCGTTATATTTTTATCATGTATAATAAAGGCTTCTTTAATTATAAAAGGCTTTCTCTCAGCACATTTTCGTAGAACCACATAATAATTGGTCATTACCTAAGAACCTTGTTAAGGTATCTTCTTTGCATTTGTATATTAAGTTGCATGGCAACTAAGCATACTTACTGTTTGATGTGAAGCGGTTACTGTAGACTATAAACGCTTGTAACCCCAAGACGCATGCCCTTATTTTAGTATTATTTAGCATGCAATTTGATCTAACCTGCTTTGTGTGCTTTTGCCATCAATTAGTTTATGCGGCCTAGCGCCGGCCGGCACCCACCCACTACCGTTAGTAGATGCAACATGCCGACGCTGCCATGTAGCATGTAGCACTTGTACCATGTTGTTTCTTTAACCGCCGAGCAAGTCATATATATTATAAATATGTAATAAATCCTAAAATAGGAGTTTAATGGCCACATGGCACACAAGCCCACACCAGGATTCCAATCAGGGATCAGTCGGTAGATAGGCTGGTTCTTTGTTCGCTAGGTTGTTACTGCCTATCTAAACTGGTTCATATACAGTATCTTTCAATAAATTGAACTAAAACTAAATGTATTAGATGTTGTCTAGCAAATGTGACTTGCTACAGGAGTTCTAAACGATTATAATAAATTAGTATTAGTCCATGATACCATTTTTTTTTTTAAATTAAAGCAGTAATGTTGTAATATTAAAGTGACGATTTAAAGAAAGAACTATATTGTAATTTTTTTTTTTATACCACTAAGGTGGCAATCAAGCATACGACCTGCCTGATGTTAAACAGTCACCGTAGCCTATGGACATTTGCAACACCAGGGGCGTCACTCATGCGTTGCCGACCCTCTAAAAACCTCTTCACGCATTTCTTGAAGAACTCCATGCTGTAGTTCCTTGGAAAAACCTCGGCTGGGAGCTCATTCCACAGCTTGAGTGTTCTCGGAAGAAAACTTCTCTGGAACCGCACCGTACGCGACCATAGCGGTTCAAGCGTGTGAGGGTGAACTCCCCGCCGTCGGCGAGCGGTGCGGTTATAAAAAGTAGCCGTCGGCATCATTTCGAACAACTCTTCAGAACACAACCCGTTGTACAATCGGTAGAACACACAAAGGGAGGCAAAGTCTCTCCTTAAACTTAATTTGTCATTTCTACTTTGGCAATGATTATTCCCGAAAAGCGTGTAAAATGAAAATTCGAAAATGATAACTGTGAGAAATAGAGAAGATACAACAAGACTATTTATGAAATTTAAAACATGTCTAAATGCCCGCGAGGACTTGAGGAGAAAAATAGATTTTGTATCTTTTTAATATCATTCTGTTATTACTCGGTAATCTTGGATTCAAGCATGTAGTAACTCTAAAAATAAAATAAAGAACACTCTTTGTTTCTTCTTACTAGAGCATACTGGCTCCAAAACCCATTTCTTATTAGAGGGAACTTGGAAATTGGCTTTTACTTGAAAGATAATAATGAACTATGAGATTGACCGAACATTTACTTCACTTCTTTCATATTTATAAAATGAAATAAAAATCAAAGCGTTAACGTTTTATATACTAGCAAGTTACTAAAAACCCATAACATGGAAAGTTGAAAATAAAATATAAACTGCCTATAGAGATATCAACGAAGCTAGTTCTCCGCTTTGAAACTATAAAGCATCTATCAGTTACACACAATAGAACGCCAAGACTTAAATTAAACTTTGACAATGTATTTAAAAACTTTTAAGTGAAAAATTCTCTTAGAACAACACAAAGAACGCGTTCGGTGGAGGTACTTAAAAGGATCTTAACGCACACACTAGTCTATACGTTGAAATATACATATTTCAATTACAGTTAAAAACGCTGCGCTAAAATAAACGCCGTCTATATTATTACCCTACTACCATCAAGGTAAGAAAAGGGGGTTGATATTAAATTTACATCAATGTAAGTGAAGTAATATGTGAAGCAATAATTTTACACTCCTATTTACGAAAATTACGCGAACTGAGGAGAATGAAATTTGTGCAGAGTTAAAGTTTTATGGCGAAGAAGTGCAGAAAGCTATTTTTTTTTTATAATAATGCTTGGAAAACGTATTTAATTAATAAAAAAACATTACAAATACTACCATTCGTTTGACACACAAACACATATATTTTGTTTATGGTTAAAGTCTGTGGTAAAACTGAGAAGAGATTATAATTGGTCTTTAGTATTATTTGTCTACTGATTGTCAAAAACAATTATGATTATGATAATGTCATAGTAATAGTAAGCCTAATAGATATTTGTGCATTGTATCTCTCTATAATATATTAATAACCAGTCCAACAATGACTGCAATTCTGGACTCGAACCGCACGGAGACGCGGATTAGGGCATCCCCAAAGGCGACGCGTACCGATCCAACCTCGTGTTGGTGCGGAATTAAGTGTGGCTGGTACAGCAATAAAAAAACCCAAACAAATGTCAAACAACGCGATAATATTTTTTTAATTGGGCTTAGCCAAGCTATATCATATTTTTGCTATGACGTATTTGTAGATAATAGCAGCTCACGTAATAGATTAAGTTAAAAAAAATGTATCTGCAATGATAATAGAGGTATGTTCTTTGACAAAAGAATCTCAATATTCAAACCTAAAGATCGAGAAATTATATCCATACTCCAACCATTGGGCGACTTCTAGTAAATATAATTTGGTATTGCATAAACGGATGTAACTGAAAATTTATGACTATATATATTTATACGTATGGAACGAGGCCTCCTCGTGTCGAATACTTTATTTCATCATAAGGATATTCACACGTATACATGGAGAAGGAATGATCAAAAAAGTGTGATTGATTTGATTTTAATAGATAGACGTCTCCGAAATGTTTTAATGGATACAAGAGCCTTTAGAGGCCCCACTCTTGAGACGGACCACTACCTGGTGGTAAGCCGGTTTGTGGGCCTTTTTAGGAAGTGGAGGCACTGGCGAGTGCGTATCCCTTTCGGAGATCATGAAAGGATAATGAGCGAAAAATTGCAAGATGAAAGTGTAAGGAGAATGTATGTGCATCTGGTAAGTGAGAGACTTGCAAATGCAAGCCTCTCCGACTCAGATGTGGATGATTGTTGGAAAGTTTTGAAAGAAAGTATGGTGGATAGTGCAAAAGAAGCTTGTGGATGCGCAAAGAGACGTAAAACAGCGAAAGGAGATGCCTGGTGGGATGCGGAGGTTGAATCCTCCGTAGCAAGAAAGAGGAAAGCGTGGCTGGATTACGTATCATCTTTGCCTTTAAATGAAAATATGAGAGAAAAGAAGAAAGAAATGTACCGTCTATGCAAGAATGAAACCAAGGCTTTAGTGAAAGAGAAGCGTGAAAGACAAATTATGAATGAGGAAGAGAGGCTGACGAAAAACTTCGAGGCAAATACCAAACTCTTTTGGAGAGAGGTAAAGAAGTCTCGGAGTGGTTCGTCGGCATCCAGAATGGATAAGATAAAGTCTAAAGCTGGTGTCATTCTTGCGAACACTCAGGAAGTGTTAGAACGGTGGAGTGAATATTTTGAGGAAATGTATGAGTATGCCTCGGATGCTGGCAATGAGAGTGAGTCGGATGCTTACTCCACGTTGACGGCGTCCGACGAAGGCATAACTATGGATGAGATCGAATGGTCGATACGAAGCTTGAAAAATGGAAAATCAGCGGGAATTGATCTGATCACAGCTGAGATGATCAAATTAGGTGGCACTTACGTCCGGGACGCCTTCTGGTACCTATGCAACCTATGCTGGAGAACTGGAAGGCTCCCAATGGACTGGAGACGCGCAGTCATCGTGCCCTTGTATAAAGGCAAGGGATCACGCATGGACTGCGCCAACTATAGGGCCATCAGTTTGATCAGCTTAGCAGCAAAAGTATATGGAAAGGTGATTGAAAGGAGAATGAGGGTGAAATCCGATGAAATGCTGTGGGACGCACAAGGAGGTTTCCGAAATGGAAGGGGATGTACGGATCAAGTTTTCTCGCTCCGCAATATCGTAGAGAAGCATCTGGCCATAGACCGGAAGGTTTTCTGCGGTTTTGTGGATCTTGAGAAAGCCTTTGATAGGGTTGTGCGAAAGGAACTGTGGGACATATTGCCGAGATATGGGATTGACGGTTCCCTGCTCCGTGCTGTGCAGTCCACTTACAAGGATTGCTCAGCATGTGTGCGGATAGACGGTGGCATGTCACCCTGGTTTGATGTCAAAATTGGTGTCAAACAGGGTTGCATGCTATCTGCTAGGCTGTTTATCCTGTATCTCGATAGTTGTCTGCAGAGAATAAGGTCAACGAATGTGGGATTGCGCATGGGTGACCAAGTGGTGAACTGTCTGCTGTATGCAGACGATGCCGTGCTATTAGCAGATACACCATCTAAACTGCAAACACTGGTCACAGCGATGAAAGACGACTGTATGGAGAAAGGCTTACTACTGAATGCGAAGAAAACAAAGATAATGGTATTTGAAAGAAAAGAATCCAGAACTAATGTAAGGATTACGATTGATGATGAAGTGTTGGAACAAGTGGATGAGTTTGTATATCTTGGATGCGCTTTCAGCAGGGATGGAAGGTACACCGCAGATGTGGAAAGACGAGTGAGTGCTGGGAATAGTGTGAATGGAGCGTTGGGAAAACTTCTTGGCAGTAAAATCCTGAGCCAGAAGGCACAACTCGCTATACACAATGCAGTGTTGGTCCCAACGCTAACTTATGGAAGCGAGAGTTGGGTATGGCAGAAAGAGCATGAAAGTAGAATAAACGCGGTTGAAATGCGAGCGCTGCGCAAAATTTGTGGCGTAAGGCTCGTAGACCGTATTCGCAATGATGATGTTAGAAATAGAGTTGGTATGAAAGAGAGCGTCGGTGTTAAAATAAGAAGAGGCATGCTCCGATGGTTCGGGAATGTAGAAAGAATGCAAGATGAAAGAATGACGAAGCAGATATACAATGCAAAAGTGGAAGGATGTAGGAGCCGGGGAAGGCCAAGACTTACCTACCATGACCAAATTGGTCATGTTCTATCAGAAGGTGATGTCAGGAGCCCTAGAAACCGGCGTGCGTGCATGAGAAGAGCAATGAATGTTAAAGAAGCGAGTGAGATATGTAAGGATCGAGTCACGTGGCGCTCGGTTCTCTCTGCCTACCCCGCAAGGGATTTGGCGTGAAGTTATAGATAGATATATATTTATATAGATAGAAAACATGTAACACTGCATGAAAACTGTCATGTTACAATGTAACTTACATAGTCACAGGTCTACGATCTTCTCGTCGAATCTCATTGTTCGTGTATTACATGTTACCATGTCCGTTGTGATGGTAGCGGCATCAAAGCCGGAGATTTTTAATAACCCCTGCCCCGCAGAAATTTTGAGTCTGATTCTTGTAGTTATTGAGAGAGTTTTTGCTGTGGTTGCCACGCTTGGCAGACGGTTTGGCAATCGTAGTAATTTGTCCACGTATTCAGGGGACGCTGCTGCCTGTCTCCCGGATCTTTCACTTAGTTCTATGACAACCATAGGTAAAATAGGGTGGCCTATTCTTACACCGATGCCACACGGCATATTAAAAAGTTATAATTGTAATAACAATACTTGTGGATTTTTAACGATATTTCTTAATTTGGTTTGTATCTTCGTCCATTTACATAATCAAGTAAACAGATGATAGCTCGACCTAATATTACTAGGGTGAGTATAGCGTTAAACTTCACGTTTGTAATATAAACCCGTATGTCTCATTTAATAGAACAAACTTTTATAGAAGCATTTTCAGAAGCAACATTATGAAAGTAATAAACGACCGCAAGTAGATAGTTGTTGTTTTATATTATCCTGGTAATATGTGTAGTGCGTACTTTATTGTTCAGAGACGGAGAAACAAAGGATTTTCCCGGTACTTGGGTAACAGTTACAGTACGGCATGAGACAGCTTTCACTTAAAAATAAAACTGTCGCAGATTCTGTTTTCTTTTAAAATGGTTATCAGAATGAAACCAATTGTAAAAACTTGCTTATCGAACATAGAAATCTTTTTATAAAATATTTTTTCTACCTAAAAGTGCCACCATCTGACTGATTAATAAATGCATAATATAAAAAGCTAACCATTTTGTGTGTAGATATGGAATTAAAAACGATTTTTGGAAATTCATCTTACGAGGTGGTCGAATTAGGATCTGAAATTTGAATGGAAATTCTATAATACAAAGAAATAACCATATGTATTTATGTATCACATATTTAGAAATTTAAAAAAATAATTTGGTAGCAGAAAGAAAAATGAAGGATAATGATAATGATAATGAAGGATAGGAAGGAAGGAAAAATCACTCTCACTGTCAACAGGTGAGTAAAATTGTTTACTCACCTGTACATTTAAAAAAAAATCAGATGAGAGAAAATATATATATTCTATTTATTAATAATTTATACTGTAATTTCAATATAATGAAATTTCGAGAACTATCATGAAAAAATATTTTTAGGTATCTTTAAAGGCAAAATTTCCTTGGAGGGCTTATACTGTCAGCCCAGTGATTGTCAAGTTGTACAGCCATATACATCTTAATTATGAATTATATTAAGACGTTGGGTTGGTGTTCTATTTGGTCGAAATTACATTATTTTAGTTTTTCTAAGTTTATGATTAAGCCTATATCTTCTAGCTGCTTCGCTGGTTTGTTAAATTATGTTATTATTTCATTATGTAGCTTATTTCCACTTTTATGACATATACATAAAATAACCAGGGTCGCATCGCCCGCAAACTGCACAATATAGTGTGGTATCGCCGAAGGAAGTTAAATTACGTAACTTAATAGCAAACATCCTAGAACACTTCCTTGCAGTATCGATCCTGAAATAGTCTCAGTTGAGGAGTTAACGTACGTAAACTTCTTGCTGTTGTCTATTTGTACAATTTGTTTCCTGTCATTTAGGTATTGATGTAAACCATTTATGAACTGGTTAGCGTATACCCTCCGACTCACATTTCAAAATCCCTCACATTTAAAAAAAATCATGAATCTTAATATGATTATTTTTTTATTGAATTAAAATGTAATATGAATTAAAATTACTACAATTGTATGTAATTTTTATTTCATTGCATAGAAAGCAATATTAATAGTTTATATATTTATATATATTTTTTTATAAGTTTATATATATATATATATTTTATACTACTAAGGTGGCAATCAAGCATACGGCCTGCCTGATGTTAAACAGTCACCGTAGCCTATGGACATTTGCAACACCAGTGGCGTCACTCATGCGTTGCCGACCCTCTAAAAACCTCTTCACGCATTTCTTGAAGAACTCCATGCTGTAGTTCCTTGGAAAAACCTCGGCTGGGAGCTCATTCCACAGCTTGAGTGTTCTCGGAAGAAAACTTCTCTGGAACCGCACCGTACGCGACCATAGCGGTTCAAGCGTGTGAGGGTGAACTCCCCGCCGTTGGCGAGCGGTGCGGTTATAAAAAGTAGCCGTCGGCATCATTTCAAACAACTCTTCAGAACACAACCCGTTGTACAATCGGTAGAACACACAAAGGGAGGCAAAGTCTCTCCTTAAACTTAAGGGTTCAATACCGTGTGTAAGCTTAGGATTGTCGACAATTCTCACAGCTCGTCTCTGAATCGAATCACACGGTCCAAGCTGGTATTCAGGTGCTCCCGCCCAAAGGTGACTGCAGTACTCCAAGTGCGGTCTGACTTATATAATATAAGTCTTTGCCCCGCACTGAAGTACTGCTTAGCCCTGTTAAGCACACCAAGTTTTTTCGACGCCAGCTTGACCTTCTCCTCCAGGTGATTTCGATATTGCACATCACTGGAGATCTCGACGCCAAGCATCTTAATACTTTTGGTGACGGTAAGAGGTGTATTCTGGAATTTAGGAACCACAGCGAATGGAGTTTTCTTAGCGGTGAACGCGCAAACTTGTGTCTTCTTGGGGTTGAATTCGACGAAGTTAAGCCGCCCCCAGTCGGATATTTTAGACAGAGTACCATCCATTTCAGACACAAGTTTGTCGCGGCTTTCCTCCACAAGGGAACGAGGGATGTTTGCACGGCCTGTATAATAAGTATCCCCGGTGCTGTCGTCCGCATAACAATGAATGCCATCAATTGACAACATATCATTGATATGCAGCAGAAACAGCGTCGGAGACAGTACAGAACCCTGAGGGACGCCAGCATTGATATCCATACTATCGGAGCATCCACCGTCAACCACGGCTTTTATGCATCTGTTGGATAAAAAGCTGGCGACCCATTTGCACAAACCCTCGGGCAGCCCGTATGATGGTAACTTCGATAGAAGACTCCGGTGCCAGACCCGATCGGACGCCTTCGCCATATCTAGGCTGACAGCCAATGCCTCACCTTGACTCTCTATCGCCAAAGCCCAGCGGTGTGTAAGATACACTAGAAGATCACCAGTTGAGCGACAATGGCGAAAACCGTATTGACGGTCGCTAATCAAGTCGTGATCCTCTAGGTATCCTAGGAGTCGTATATTTATCACACGCTCCATTACATTGGAGAGAAGGGAGGTTATGGCGATAGGCCTGTAATTCGATGGGTCTGATCTATCGCCCTTTTTGGGCACCGGGTGCACATTGGCGGTCTTCCATGAAGACGGGACTTGCCCAGTGGAGTAGGAAAGCACGAAAAGGCGCGTTAGTACAGAACACAACTCAGGAGCACACAGCTTCAGCACCACTGCCGGTATACCATCCGGCCCACTCGATTTATGAATGTCGAGAGAGAGTAAGGCCCGCCGGACATCTCGCTGGGTAATGGAGATTTCCGGCATTGAGCTACCGCACCACGGGATGGTAGGTGGCACAGCTCCCCCGTCATTCATATTCGAGTTAGACGCAAAGAGATTACCAAGTAAATCGGCTTTCTCCTTAGCGCTATGGGCCAAACTGCCATCCGGTTTTTGCAGTGGTGGCATGGACGGTTGACAGAAATTTCCCTCGGCAGCTTTAGCGAGCGACCAGAAAGCACGGCTCCCAGAGGGAAAGCTCGCAAGTCGCTCGCCAACTCTGCCGACGAAATCGAATTTTGCTCTAGCGACCACCCTTTTACTGGACCTCGAGGCAGCATTCAGTTTGCGCTTCAAAACAGAGACTCTAGGATCCCCATTAGCATGCGCCGTGGTCCAAGCATCGTAAGCAGCCTGCTTAACAAGAATGGCTTCCTTACAACGCCGATTAAACCACGGCCGCTTTTTAGCTCCCGCAGTAGCTACAAGGCGACTGGGAATGAAGCATTCCATGCCATCCAATATCGCCGCAGCCACTGCGGTTGCGCAGGAATCAATGTCGTCTGATTCGAAGCACAGCTGCCTCCACGGGTACGATGCGTAGAATTCACGCAATCCATCCCAGTCTGCTGATTTATAGTGCCATACGCGACGACATCCGGCGGGCCGAGGTGGATCGCGTCTGGCACAAGGCACTTGAGTCCGGATGAGGCAGTGATCCGACGAGCCAAGCGGCGCATCCACTGAGATGTTATACTCATCCGGACGTGTGGTCAGCAGAAGGTCCAGTAGAGAGCTTGTATGGTCATCTACATCTGGTATTCTCGTGGGAGAAAGAACCAGTTGAGAGAAACCATAGGCCAGAGCAAATTCATGAGCAGATCTCCCCGCGTAGTCAGTGCACCGAGAGCCAAGCCACTCGGCGTGGTGGGCATTGAAGTCTCCCAAAATCACTAACTCCGCGGAGGGATACTGTTCGATAACGCTGTCAGTCGCCCTTTGCAGGCGCTCAAATAACCAAGTTGTGCCTGTATCACCGCTATGAGACCTGTAAAGGCACGCGTAGATTCGGGTGTGGCCGCCTTGATCCACTCGCACCCATAATATCGACAGGTCCCTGTCTTCAAGGTTATGCAATCGGCGACAACAAATATCTTCCCGGACGAACAAGCATACCCCGGCATGACGCACAAACAAGTGCTCCAGTTTGTACCCGGGGTAATTCAAGTAAGAAGTGTCGGCCGGTAAGGATATTTGTATCTCCGTGAGGAAAAGAATGGTCGGCCGCGCGGTTTCCAGGTGATGATGGACCGCGTTGATGTTCGAGTGCAAACCCCTGATGTTGCAAAAGTCCACATACATTGTGGAAGGGGTGGCCGCTGTGGAACCATTTTTCCGTTTTTTTTTGCTTTTTCATGATGAGGTAAATAAAATAAAATAAGAGGTCGATGAACAGACAGAGTGAAGGACAAAAGCGCGGTGTTTTTCACCACAGTACCGTGCGGGTAATGCGGTTTGCTGGCGCGGCGGGCGGAAGGGCCCCCGGTCCCCCCCTGCTGCAGCAGCCGGGTCCACCCCGGTCTCCTTCTCCGGCACGACCACTGCAACCGGGACTTTTCACAGGCTGGCGGTTCAGCCTCCCGGGGCGGAGATTAAGTGATCCCCGGGTTCGGGAACCCTACTAACCTGCGGGCGGCCAGCGGTCAACCGTTTCACCGGGTCTCCCTGACCGCCGCGCCAGCCTGCCGCGCCCACACTGTGGCGATTCGACATCCACCGGTCCTCCCGCTGTCCGCACAACGACCCCTCAGTTAACTGGCGACCTTACTCACGCACAGGAACACAACAATCCTTCCGGAGTTGTTATTTGGCTGCGGTCTTCTGTAAGGTGGAGGTGCTTCCCCAGACGGATATTTAGAGCAAGAAGTCATGCTATGCCCCCTCCCGCAACAGATATAGGGTCGGAGGAGGTGGAGCACAGCACGACTTCTCGCTGGATCCTACCTCTCTCAAATCAACGTATATATATATATATATTAATCACACGTACCCAATTTAATATAATTCAGTTGTACATCACGCGTGACTTGGTAAAACGGTTTGTCACATATTTCGCCATTCTTTTACCACTATAAGTGTAATGTTGCCCAATTTGCTCACTTAAGCATATAATACACATTTAACACTTATCCACATATAACACAATAAAACGAACACAAGCAATATTACAATCAATGTTTAATTAAACATTTTATTGCCGTCCTGCTAAACTCATGCAATGTGCAGTGGAAAACGTCCAACGCTGGATACTGGTGACGGCATTTTGTGAAATATTCGTATGTGATTTGGTGTGGCACATCAAATGGATGCGAACAAATTAAAGAAATGTAAGTAAGTAATCTTTATTAAACATAGGTTAAACATAAGAAACACAGTATTACTATGAGCCCACACTAGGCTCGGCCTGTATCGTGGTCGTCAATACATGAGCATTACTTTTGTGATAGTATAGACGCGAACAGCAATTACAAGAGTTTACAATGTAATAGTGTAAGTCAGAAGGCACAGCTCGCTGTACACAACGCGATGCTAATCCCAACGCTAACTTATGGAAGTGAGAGCTGGCCATACCCAGCAGAGAGAGCATGAAAGTAGAATAAATGCGGTCGAGATGAGAGCATTGCACAAAATTTATGGCATAACGCTTGCTGACCGCGTTCGTAATGAAGACGTGAGAGAAAGAGTTGGTCTGAAAGAGGGTGTCGGTGTTAAGATAAGAAAGGGCATGCTCCGTTGGTTCGGACATGAAGAAAGAATGCGGGACGAAAGAATGACGAAACAGATATACAATGCGAAAGTGGAAGGATGTAGAAGCCGAGAAAGACCGAGACTAACCTACCATGACCAAATTGGTCGTGTTTTATCAGAAGGTGACGTCAGGAGCCCCAGGAACCGGCGAGCGTGCATGAAAAGAGCTATGAATGTCACAGAAGTGAGTGAAGTATGTAAGGACCGCGTCTTATGGCGCTCGGTTCCCTCTGCCTACCCCGCAAGGGACTTGACGTGAAGATATACATACATACAATGTAATAAATACCCTCGTCCATCCATATGCATGTTAGACTTTGTATTTCACAAACGTATTAAAGTGATCAGTTATCTGATATTCAACAAGGTTGTTTACATATATCAATGTGCAGTAGCTTAAATGTCTAGCTTCTTCAGAACGAGCGTGAGGAGGTCTTAAAGTGCACGAGTGATGGACCTCATCTTTAGAATCTGAATAGAGTACTCAAACAGCTACATTTTACCGTCAGACAGGTCACATGTTTATTTGTCACCTTGGTGATTTTTTTATATAACGTCGGGAAGCATACAAGCGTACAGGTAGCCTTATGTAAAACGGTTACCGTAGCTTAAAAACGCTTATAATATCAAGTATCACTAGCGCGATGCAACCTCCGCTGCTAACACAGGAACTCCTTACGAGGTCTCGTAGGAACACAACGACCCACCAGAGAGTTGTTATTCGACTACGGTTTTCTGTGAGGTGGAGGTACTTCCCCAGACTGGCCGCTTATGCGCCCTACCTCTCTTAATTTCTTAAGATATATTGATTACGATGAGTAGTGATAGTGGTTAAAGGACTGGTGTATTGACCAACTGGTCACCGATTCGAATAATGGCATGTACCACTAAATTCGTTATAGTTTTCAGATTTATGTACATATTTTTAATTATGACTTGCTCGGCTGTGAAGGAAAACATTGCGAGGAAACCCGCACATGCAAGAAATTATTTTATTTATTTATTTATTATATTTCGAAAGACGAGTGACCTAACCTAAAAAATCGGCCTAGTGCGAGTCGGACTCGCCCACGAAGGGTTCCGAACCACTATGTATAAAAACGGCAAAAAAATCACGTTTGTTGTATGGGAGCCCCCCTTAAATATTTGTTTTATTTTAATTTAATTATTTATTCTTAAAGTGTATAACTAAATATTCTGTGAATATTTCAAGCGTCTACCTGTTTCTGTTATCAATATCGAGCAAAACCGAGCAAAAATCACGTTTGTTATATGGTAGCCCCCTTAAATATTTATGTTATTCTATTTTTTAGTATTTGTTGTTATAGCGGCAACAGAAATACATCATCTGTGATAATTTCAACTGTCTAACTATTACGGTTCGTGAGACACAGCCTGGTGACAGACGGACGGACGGACGGACGGACGGACAGCAAAGTCTCAGTAATAGGGTTCCGTTTTACCCTTTGGGTACGGAACCCTTAAAAGGTCTGGTTCACCCTCTGGGCTGTGGAGGTCTGACGGCAGTCGCCGACGAGCTCGGTGGTGTAGTCGGGAATGACGCGGCTTTGGCACCAACGATCGTGGGTTCGATACCCACACAATGCAAACACTTGTGTGCATGTCATGTTTTAGGAGAGGAATGGCGCATCAAAGCAGCCTGTCTGTGGAAGCACACTCACAGAAACCGTCTTTACCAGATCGAGACTTTGCACAAAAGTCGTCTGAATGGGTACCCACCTCTGTCTCACCTATTTCTACCGCCAAGCAAGCATATTTAAATAGCTGTGTTCCTGTTTGAAGGGTGAGATATGGCAGAGAAATTACTGGATACTGTAACGAAACATCCTTAGGTCCAAGATTGGCAGCGCGCGAGTAACATCCCCGTGGTTTTGCGAGCGTCAATAGGCTGCGGTGACGGCTTACCATCTGATGCGGGCCGCATGCTTGTTTTGCAATCTAGTTGTATAAAAAAAACCGCTACCAAATAACAACTCCCTAGAGGGTTGTTGTGTTCCTGCGCGTGAGTGAGGTTACCAGTGAGCTCCTAAAGAGTTGACAGCAGAGGCGGCATCGCGCGAGTTATACCTAATGTATTACAAGCTTTCATAGGCCGTAGTGACCAGTTTACATCGGGTGGGCCGTATGCTTGTATGCCTCCCGACGTTGTATAAAAAAAATCCACCGATCTCGCTAATACTAAAGAGCTTGGAAACGGAACAACCCTAATAAGAAGACATAGATTAAGATGAAGAAAATTTCGAAACATTTTGAATTAAACAATTTTTAACGGAAATATTGAATTTCGAATGCGTTCGGAACGGAACGCGTTCGGAATTCGAAACGTCAGGTTCAACAAAATAAATAAAACGCGCGATACTTCCGTAAAAAATTGTTTAATTCAATGTGTAACAATCGCGAAAACCTAAGACTACTATTTTGAAGCATTGCTTTTGTTATCTTGTTTTAACGGTAATAATTCCAAGCAATCCATGCACCATGCAATCCAGGTACCCTGGGAATAGTGTACACGGCCGAGGTAATTCCATCTCGATATAGCTTACAAGCTTAGAGTATTCAGTGTGATAGTGAATCACGTTGAATTGAATTGATACTCGCTCAGTTGCATCCGAGACGTACTTATAATGCGCACGTCGCTTCTGATTCGTGGAAGCTCGAATTGCAAGCCTTGATTCTATTATCGTATACTCAGAGAGTGTAAGGGTATGAAGACCAATTTAATACATAGCTTTGCCTACAACGTCTGCTATGATACCAACATGAATGGTAATGAAACGGTATGGCCGAGGTGATCTAATGATGGTTCGAGGTTACATGGACTTCTCAATTATTAATATCATCAGTGCTTTGACATCAACGCTCGTGGGTTCGATTCCCACACAGGATAAGCATTTCGTGTGGATAAACGTGTCTGTTTGGCTTGGTCTGGGTATTTTCTATGTATCATTAGTATGTATTTGCAAAAAAATATATTTAATATTAACAGCCGGAGACCTACTGAACCATCCGAGGAACGGTCTTCCTGTAAGGCTAGAATTTTATTGAATAACTTTATTTTTATTAATGATATTAAAAAAAAGGTTACCGTTGTATGTTTCAAATTTTAATATGATTTAGTTTATTTGTAGAGATGTAAAAATAAACTGTGTACTGTAAAGAAAAGGTATGTCAGAAAAATGTATTTGTGTATGTTTATCAGTTGTCTAGTATCCATAACACAAACTTCGCTTACTTTGGGGTTAGATAGCGCTCTGTAATAAGACCGATTAAAAAAAAATCTAATTTATCCATAATTATTATCTCCATATAATGTCATTTATCTTAGAGGTATATACTCTTTTATAATTATGAAATCAAATTAATAATATGCTATGTGGTATAACCCTTTCAGCGCACTTGCGACCGACGAAACTTCTTTAATATGACAAGAAGCAATATGAATTCATTCATACTAATATATAAAGCAGTCGCTAATCTTTGGAACGACTTTATCGTTCTTACACATAAATATACAAAATAATCTTTGTTTCAAGTTATGTGTACAAAGGTGAGCTTATCTCTTTAAGAGATGTGTCAACCAACCAAAGCCCAAAGCCGCGCGAAAGATCGTGCGAGTGATACTTAATGTATTGCAAGCGTTCATAGGCTACGCCTACGTAGCGTACATAGGCCCGTATGCTTGCATAAAAAAAAGTATAGATATTACAGTGGTAGGTATACATTTCAATGAATCATATTTATTCACATACTTTGCGCAGACCGAGAACTAAACCATTCCACATGGTTAGAGTTGTCTCCTAAAACCACTATATTATGCGGAAGGATACACACTACATAGTTTTTTTTTTTTTTTTTTTCACATACTTAATAGACAATTTGTGTCAAGTTGTAGAGACCTGGCGCCTGAACTAGGCATCTGAAGAGCCTGTATCACAGGTCACCAGGCCTCCTCTCAGAGTATGATACAATTTGTGTCTCTGTAGAAAAGTGGCATACTCATAAGTGGCATACTTGTATACATCATTATGAGAGCAGAATAAGATAGGACAAGATATTGGTTTAGGAAATAGGTTTCAGTAGGTTTTCTGTTTCAAGGTAAGTTAAGGATTTTAGCCACGTAGTTAATTCTTTCTTACATTTGTATTTATTTAAGGCATAGATTTTCAATTTAGGGTTAATTTTTTTGTAAAGAAAAGGTCCGTTAAGTTATTATGTACTTACTAGCGGAGCTATGCTAAGTAAAAATCTTGCTCCATTTTGGTAATAATTAAAAGTAATGTCCGCCGCAGCGCTGAAATAATATCCCAAAGAAAGGTACAGCACTAAATCGCTTCTAAGGGGTATTTTTCTCGCGACCGAAAGGTCAAAAGCGCCGTACTTGTCATGGCGCTTACGCGTTTCGTTCAACGTAGTACAGCAGTGACTTGTTGCCGATCGGCAACAAAGCATGGCGCAAACATTTGGTTCGCGGTGTCGGTTCTAGTACACTAGTACATAATAACACAATGACTTTGTCAGTCGCCTGTTGTAAATACTCGAATAGCTGTATTAATCCCCACTATAGGACCTGAAAGGGACAAGTAGATCCGTATACGGCTAACGTGATCCAGGTACCACAATGGCGATATCCGTGTGGATCAGACTACTATAACTATTTACCATTAGGCAGGCCTTATTCTATATTTGCACCCTATAAAATGAAAAACTTTTTTGGCTTCAATTGATTGGCAGTGATAGCAGTCTAGTGGATGAAGAACCAGCCTGTTGAACAACTGGGTCCGGTTCGAATGCTGGTATGTATACTGTACACTAAATTCGTGTTTTCGGATTTATGTACATATTTATAACCCGCACGTTCAAGAAATTATATTCCGAATGACGTGCGACTTTGCCTAAAAAAGCTCCGTATAAAAATCGATATCTTCGCCAAATCCTTAGACTTAGGTAGAGGATCCTGCCGATCCTAATGGACTAGGAAACGACATAACGCAAAGAAGAAGAAGATACCTACATGAAAAAAGAACTAAAACACATACAGCTTTTTTTTTCTAATTACAATAATTAAAGTAAATAAAGCTTATAAAGCTTAACGCCTTTCTATTCAAGTCCATAGAAAAGGAAATGAGGGTTTTTTTGCGACCAGCGACTGCACAGCACTTGGATAGTATGCACAGCGAACAAGCTCACTAATTAGAAGGTACAGTCCTGTAAAACTCGATTTGGCTAAATGCACTCCCCACGACGCGGCGACGTCTCGCGTCTGCACCGACGGGTTGCATTCTAATGTCACTGGTATAAAGTGCGCCGGCCATTTTGATTCCTTTGAGCTCAACCTGCACTGGAAAGTGTTTTGATTGTGAATAAATTCAAATTTATTAAGTCATTAACACAAATTAATTAAAAAGTGTACATAATGTGGTAAAATTACAACTTCCACTTCATGCAATGATGTTCGTTGCGATGGTTAGATTCGGATATTACGTATGATATCTTAAGATCATTTTTTTGAAATGAAACTTTTCGCACGCTTGACTTGGAGAGTAGGCTGGTGAATGCATGTCGAGAGCGTTACGAAAAGTGTGATCAGGCGAGGCGAATGGAAGTTGAGAGGGAGATATAAGTTAGTAAAGATAGAAACAGAGAGAGGTACGTTTCGTATATTACTAGGAGCAAGAGAGAGAGGTGTGAGCACACATTTTCTTTCTCTCACAGCGAGTTAAGTTTCGTATATGTAAGACACAGTGCAGGCCTATTGTCTATATCACACTATGGAGCTAAAGAAGTTATACTTCAGTCATGTGGTCTAAAGCACACTCGTTTTTTTTAATTTTATATAATGTCTGGAGGCTATGCTCATATGACATAAAGTGGTTATCACAGCCTATGAACGTTTGCAATATAGGAAGTGTCACTCGCATGTTGTCGCTCCCAGTGCTAACACACCGACACGTTAGTAGTTTACTGGTAACCTCCATTCGCATACAGACTGTTGTTATTTGGCTGTAATTTTAAATAATTTATGTATATCTTCTGATCGCGTCCCTTGCAAGGTGGGCAGAGAGAACCGAGCAACATATGACGCGGTCCCTAGACATCTTGCTCGCGTCTAGAAAAATGTGTTACTTTTTGATGATACTCGCCGATTCCAGCGCTCCTGACATCACCTTCTGATAAAACATGACCAATTTGGTCAAGCTAGGCAAGTTTTCCACGAGTCCTATATTCTTTTACTTTCGCATTGTATGTCTGTTTCGAAATTCTTTCATTCCTTCTTTCTACATGCTAGAACCATATTGTAACTAATTAATTAATAGTAATAAATTAGTAATTATTACACTATGCCAGAACCAACGGAGCATGCCTTTACTTGTCGACCCTCCCTTTAAGACCATCTCTCTTTCTCCTATCACCATTACGAGCGCCGTTTGCAAGCGTTACGCCACAAAGTTTGCCCATGCTGGCATTTCGATCGCATTTATTGCTCTGTGTGTCGCGGCCGGCACCCACCCACTGTCGTTAGTAGATGCTGTTATATTACTAGATGAAGAAAAGGGAGTATTAAAAGCGATACTAATTTAATAGGTCTATTTTTACAAAATATAATAAATATAAAAAAGGGTTCACTTTAAGTTCGGCTAAATAAGGTCTTTAAGAACTCGCGCTTTAATTTGTCTAACCGGTATATCACTGATAGAATCACTGGTGGGTGTACTTAGTGGCCGCCGGCTATAGTGGTCGACGACTGTAGACGGCAGGTTAGCGTGCTAGCCAGCACGCAGATCCAGACGTAGAAGTTGTTGGTAATGGTGGGGACCGCCTTACGGACCAACACCGCAGCGGTATCTTTGTCAGCCGCCGTAGTCCACAACAGGGGCTGCAGGTATTATAATTTTTAGATTAGTTAGATGTCCGGAAATTATCGAGTTTGGAAAAGGGTAGTAATATCCCGAGGTTTCACCACGTAGCCCTCAGCAGGAGGCTGGTGGTCTCAGACGTGGTGCACTGAATCTCTACTTCTCGAAAGCTTCCTCCAGACTCACTTGTTTTCTGTTTTCCGACACTAAAATGTAATATTTTAAAATTTTGAATTACAAATAATATTTTTGACAAATTGTCATAAACTAAACAGAGCATGCAAAGAAAAGAGTCTATATAAATAATTAAATAAGGTTGTAACATTACAATGCATCATGCCGTTGCTGCCATGGCTGCTCCGGTAGTCTCTGCCTCGGCTGCTGCGGCCGTCCGCCGTCTGGAACAGAGATCGCCACCGTTGCTACCATGACTGCTCTGGTCATCGCTGCGACACGTATATCGCCCCTCCACATTCTCAGGCGCTGTAGATGTTACTCGTTACAATATTGTGACTTTTGAGAATTTTCCTGAAGTATTTTAGGGCAAAGTCCAATACAAATTTGTTATAGGGTTGAGCTTTGTATATACTGAACTGAAAAATAATTAAAATCGGTTTATAAACAAAGAAGTTAGCCCAACGATACATATAAAAATTACATACAGGTGGATTGAGTACCTCATCCCCTTGTCTGAAGTCTTTCTCAGTTCTTTAATACTATTCAATCTAGATTTTCATTACCGGCAAGTATATTATTCACCGTTCGTATTAATTATGATGGCCAGCCAACCGTATTTTGTTCTTAGAACTCGTTTCGAGGTTTAATTTAAAACAATGGAATCGAACTGCGTCTTGTAAGAAATTATTCAATGAAACGGAATGGGCTTGGATGGTGGAAAGATTAATTGAAATTCCATTATTTGTTTTAGTATGATGATATCTTACAATTCAGTCGCGAATATATCACGATAATCACATATAATATGGTAGGTATAGTTAAACCTTTCTGTGTAGCATGTATAAATAGTAGGGTGTGATTCAACGCACAGTCCAAACTCTCCGATAAAACACCTACAGTCTGACTATTTTTCCAGATCCTTCGCGGGACGTTCGTAACCCCACAAAATGTGATTCTTACATACCTCCATAAACCAATAGTTCACTTGGCTGCGCATGACGGTATTAAGCGCTCACAAAAGCGTTATGTTTAAGCGTTTAAATATCTTAGTGATTCGACCCTACTGTCCAAAGGGGGAATATTTTAACCAATAAGCCAATAAGTGTCGTGGAGTGTCGCAATTGATCCGAAAACTAGCCAATAAGAGCTGCCCGTCACCAGTAAGCTTCTAATTAGTTGCTCTATTAGCAGCAAAGGTGGCATAACGCGAGTGATAGTAAACGCTTTACATCAGGTAGGCCGTATGCTTGTGTGTAAAAAAGACCTCGAAGGTGTCAATGCGTCACGTTGCGTCGGCTGCAGCCTGTCAATGGATGAGTTTATCTATCTCGAGCTTCCATTCCTTAAACTTATTTAGTGTTCTTCAGACGGCTTGAAAACATTGGCACCACCAATCAGCTGTTGAATAGTACTTTGCTCTAAACAGCTTCGGATGTTAGGAGATCTATGTCCCGGCAGTGGAATGAATAAGGGTTAGCGTGATGATGGAAACAAATAAACTCTTGTGTATTCAGATATTAAACTCTTAAAAGGGAGATAGAGATAAAAATATTGTTTCAGAAAGAGTTAGAGAGGGAGAGAGACCTACTATCAGAGAAGACACTAACTACATTAGTTAAGTCAAAATATTCTGAGGATTAAATTTCTCTCGGGAGACAAACAGGCATACTCCATCCATCGGATCCATCATCGGATCGCCCATTGGATGTCAATGGGCTACCGTTTACACCGTTTTTATTTTGTAACTATTTTTTTTATACAACCAGATTGGCATTGGCCCGTATTAAATAGTAAGCGGTCACCGCAGCCTATTGACGCTCGCAACACCACGGTTACTCGCGCGCTGCCAATCAGACTTAAGGCTGTTCCGTCACAGTACTCAGTAATTTCTCTGCCATTTTTCACCCTTCAAACCGGTACACAGCTATATAAATATAGCTGCATGGCCGTTGAAACCTACGCAGACGACTATTGTCCAAAGTCTCCCTCTGGTAAAAGTAGTAATGACTACAATCGCACTTCGATCGTAACGTATGATCAGCTCTGAGCTGTAAAATATTCAATGTATTTGATTATAAATAGCTACTCATTGGCTGCATTTTCACGCATGTTGTTTTATTACAACGTGAAGTGATGAATTTTAAACAGTTAATAATCTGTGATGTCGTTACATGACAATAAATATTAGCGGAATACAATTGCTCTCGTGTCACCGGTCCGATACAACACTCGATGGTGAGCGGCCCTTCTCCCGCGCATTTTTAAGGTCAACATTTTTTTTTGTAGCAGCTTGCGCTTCTTCCGGTCCGATGTAACGCTAAGGGGAGAGCGGTTGTACTTCCATCTAAATTTGGCGGCATTGTGGTGATTATTGTATTGACTAAGTGTTTGTAAATATATTCATTTTATTTACGATGGTCAGAACGTTGCGTTTATGATATCAAGCAAGAATTCGCCGAACTAGATCATCAGAACATTGTCATTTGTATCATTTAAGAGAGGTAGGGCACATCAAAGCAGCCCGTCTGAGGAAGTACCTCCACCTCACAGAAAACCGCAGCCAAATAATAACTCCCTAAAGAGTTGTTGTGCTCCTGCGTGTGAGTGAGGTCACCAGTAAGCTCCCAAGGTTGGTGTAAGCAGCAGAGGAGGCATCTAGAGTGATACTTAATGTATCTCAAGCGTTAATAGGCTACAGTACTCGCATTACATTAGGAGGGTCGTATGCTTGTACGGCTCCGAACGTAGAAATTAAAAAAAAATTGATTTCACCGATACGGAGTAACCCATCAAGGAACTTAGAAGCAAACTTAGTGCTTAGAACTTAGTGCTTCGTGAATGTCACATATTTACATTTGTTCATTCATATTTATATTAATTTTCCCCTTCTTTTTATGTTACAGTATTTACTGTAACATAAAAAGAAGGTTGCTTATCTAAACATCTTCAAAGAAACAAGTATGAGTAATATTATTTTACAGTTTTAGAATTTCACGTAGCGGCTCGTTAAGAGCCTAGGGCGTTTATAGAATATAGAAAGATTTAAAGCCCGTATATTTATCTCATTTTAAGCGTCTGCATCTGATGTGTATTGTAAGACGACCACAAAGAAGTCGGGGAGGGTGGAGCTCACTTCAAGGGAACGCGCACAACATTTTCTTATAAGTCGATGAAATTAATCCTGTTTCTAAAAACACATAAAAGAAGCTTTTAGATAAGTTGAAAGTCATAAACTTTTATACGTATAGAAAAGCTAATAAATTCTAAATTTTTGACCAGTGATAGCCCAGTGGATAAAGAACCAGCGTAGTGAACAACAGGTTTTAACGATACTTGGCCACTAAATTCGTATTGCTGGATTTGTATTATACTAGCTGAAGGCTTATAGTAGCCTTTATTACTTTCCAGCCTTCAAATTCTTTCTGTTAAAGAAAGTCAATGTTCAGGGCCTTTCTTTATAAATGGCTTACTAGCCAGTAGTTTATCCACTGGGCTATCATAGCTCTGTATAAAATATACAGATATCAGGTAAATATTTGGGCATAATTAGAAATTACTAACATAAAAATTCTATAATTTCGCTTATGAACAAAAGACAGATTTAAGCTCCCCGAGGGGATTTAAGCAGTATTAAACATATGGACAATTTAAGTAGCAGTATATTCGTCTCTGTAATGCATTTTTTGATGAATTTATCATTCGTAGCACGTTATTCCCAAAAGAATTACATCTACAGTAACTTCCGATGACTCGAAAATGCGAAACCCGTTTTAGGCGACCAGAGCTGCCAGGGCAGCAGTGGTGGTAGGGGCATTTGTTTTCTGCTGCGTTTCAAATTTCGCAAGGTTGATGTGTTTGCTGTTTCAGATTTCGAGTAATAATAGAGACGATCAGATAAGATAAGATAAGATAATTTATTTGCAAAAATAAGGTACAAAAGACTTTACAAAATTACAAATCCAACTTATTCTACCCTCGTGAGGGCGTGCAAATGTTTTAGTAATCAATTTAAATAGTTACATGATTCTAAAATTAAGGTAGTGTAATTAATTAATCATTGATAAATTTCTCATTCAGATATTCACTCACAGTATAATAACATTTATTTAGAAGCCATTTATGTATTTTTTTTTTAAATAACGTAGTTCTCAAGCTTTTAAAATTGTCCGGTAAATGGTTAAAAATTTTGATAGCCATGCAATGTACATTGGTAGAATATAATGCAAGCCTCTGCTTAGGTACAAGTAATTTATCCTTATGTCTACTTCTGGAAAATATACAATCACCATGTCTAATGAACAAATATTGATATTTTTGAACAAAAATACACATTTCATAGATATAAAGACACGAAAGAGGTAAAATATTCGATTTTATGAAGGCTTACAACTGTTCATTGGATCTACATTATATATGGCACGAATACACTTTTTTTGACAGATAAATATTTTTGACACCTCGACGGAGTTACCCCATAAAATAACCCCATATCTAAGCAACGATGACACATATCCATGGTAAGCCATTTTAGCAATTTCAATTGATGCCAGACACCTAACTCTTCCCAGCACGTAAACAAATCTATCCAGTTTGCCGCAAAGTAATTTTATATGACCTTTCCAATTGCATAGGTTATCAACTGTTATGCCAAGAAACGTAGTAGATTCTATTTCGTCAATACTTGTGTTATTGTATGTAATATTGATAGGAATATTATTAGCATTATTATTAGTTTTAAAGTTAATTAGTTTTGTTTTAGTCATATTTATATTTAAATTGTTTTGCTTTACCCAATTTATTGTATTGCACAAAGTATACAATAAATTGTAAAAGTATACAATAAGTTACAGAGCAGGCATGCGCTAGCAGTATTAGGTGGATGTCGGCCGACACTAGTTTGCATGAGCTAAGCGGTAGCGGAGTCACTCAAAGTAGTTCCGATTAAATTGCCTGTAAATTTGATATCGAATTAATAGATTCAGGCGTTATTTTGCGAAAGTTAAATTTACATGCAATTTGATCTAACCTTCTTTGTGTGCTTTCGCCACCAATTGGTTCATGCGAACACCCATCCACTACCGTTAGTAGATGCAACATGCCGTCGCTGCCATGGCTACACCGGTAGTCTCTGCATCGTGGTGGTGGTGGAAGCACACAAGCAGGTTAGATGCATGAAAATTTGATATCTGGAAAATAACGCCTGAATCTTAACATAAATAGGGATTGCACTCCTTTATTCTAATGAACTGAATATTTTGGACTCCTGTCTTCCCACGCCTGTTTGAATATCGAATATTATATTTTCTTTAATAACAATTTTCTTGTGGCTATCACAGAAAGAACATATACCAAAATTCATGGCTATCATGCAACGCGTTGTGCCAATTGCCATTGCCATTGTTATTTACTGATGACCAATAAACATTTATGTATGTGTTAAATATTTCCATTACTCGAAAGAACTTTAAATTGTCTTAACAATTTGCAACCAAATAAATGTTGGTTTCTATCTCGTTCGCACATTGACATAATATTAAATGTCTCACGGTATTACCGGTAGATGTCGCTATATTTAAAAGTGTTTTATCGACAGTTCGATGCTGCTTTCTCTTACGTCACGACTACTGTAATACATTCCATAAAAATGGCTGCTGCGACTTGAATGACGTTTTTAATTATACTTTTAGTATAAGTTTGTTTAGTATAACCGTGTCTATACGGTTATTCTTAACAACAAACTTAACAAAAAAACGACGATAACCTGCCACGGTTCAGTTTAAAAATGTAAAAGGAGCTAAAAATACACGGACAGACAGACAGTTGAGTGGCAGTAATGGGGGTTATGCTCGTTCGGGTCTGGAGCTTCAGAACATATTTGCATATATAAATGTTTTATTACAAATATTCACAGCTACGGTAGTCTCTGAATATTAGGTGAGTCATATACTAGATTGCCTTTCCATGTTGTATTTTTTTTTATACCACTATCGTGGCAATCAAGCATACGGCCTGCCGGATGTTAAACAGTCACCGTAGCCTATGGACATTTGCAACACCAGAGGCGTCACTCATGCGTTGCCGACCCTCTAAAAACCTCTTCACGCATTTCTTGAAGAACTCCATGCTGTAGTCCCTTGGAAAAACCTCGGCTGGGAGCTCATTCCACAGCTTGTGTTCTCGGAAGAAAACTTCTCTGGAACCGCACCGTACGCGACCATTGCGGTTCAAGCGTGTGAGGGTGAACTCCCCGCCGTCGTTTATTTTTTGTATAAAAAAAACTTTAAAAAAGCATCTTAATATGTACCCACATATTAAGATGCTTTTTTGAAGATAAACATCGTGAAGAAATCCGCACGTCCAAGAAATTATATTCTCTGGATTGTAGAGATCTGATGGCAGTTGCTCCATGTAAAATACAGTCCACCACCCTACATCGACCCTTACTCATCCCACTGCCGGGGTACGGGTCTCCCTTCAACCGAAGGGGTTTAGAGCATTCTCCACCACGCTGCTCAAATGCTCAAAATCAATACCACTTTTCTTCATATATAATTTCTTGGACGGGCGGGTTTCATCACGATGTTTTCCTTCACCGCGAAGCAAGTGATAATTACAAATACGTACACAAATCCGAAAACACAAATTTTGTGGCACATACCAAGAATCGAACAGGGAACTTTTTTGTCACGAGGTCGGTTCTTTGTCCACTAGGCTATCACTGCTATAGAGGAGGAAGCATCGCTATTAATAAAAATATTATATAACTATAAATTTTTGAAGGTAAGGTACACCTTCAAAAGTTTCTAGTTGCGGCACCTAAAATGTGCATAAGTCCATGTTATATTTTAGTCGACACTCAACCGCAAGATAACGGTAACCTCCCCGGTCCCTTTTAGTTTAGTAGACAGGTTTGCACTTAGAAATATATTTTCTGTCCACAGTTTAAACTTATGATTAGATATAGTAGATTTTTTTATACTACGTCGGGAGGCATACAAGCATACGGCCCACCTGTAAAGCGGGTACCGTAGCCTATTAACGCTTGCGATATATTAAGTATCACTCGCACGATGCCTCTGCTGCTTACACAGCAACTCCTTAGGAGCTTACTGGTGACCTCACTCACACGCAGGAATACAACAACCCTCTAGGGAGTTGTTATTTGGCTGCGGTTTTCTGTGAGGTGGAGGTACTTCCCCAGACGGGCTGCTTTGATGCGCCCTACCTCTCTTATATATACACACATACACACGATACATGGCCGTGCGCTATTCAAGTGCAGTACAAGTAGGTGACGCACTGACAATTTTTTATATATGTAAACAAGCAATTCTTGTAAATATATAAATATTTTTATCACGAAAACGGCTTTGATGATTTGGATAAAATAATGTTATCAGATAAATAACAAGAAATGTTGATCAGATCAATTCCCACCCACATTCCATTTTTCAAGCTTCGTATCGACTACTCGATCTCATCCATCGGACTGGGGGCGGCTTAACTTAATCGAATTCAACCCCAAGAAGACACAAGTTTGCGCGTACACCGCTAAGAAAACTCCATTTGCTGTGGCTCCTAAATTCCAGAACACACTTCTTACCGTCACCAAAAGTATTAGGATGCTTGGTGTCGAGATCTCCAGTGATGTGCAATATCGAAATCACCTGGAGGAGGTCAAGTTGGCGTCGAAAAAACTTGGCGTGCACTACAGGGCTACGCAGTACTTCAGTGCGGGGCAAAGACTTTATTATATGAGTCTCAAGTCAGACCGCACTTGGAGTACCTACTACAGTCACCTTTGGGCGGGAGCACCTGGATACCAGCTTGGACCGTGTGATTTGATTCAGAGACGAACTGTGAGAATTGTCGACAATCCTAAGCTTACACACGGTATTGAACCCTTAAGTTTAAGGAGAGACTTTGCCTCCCTTTGTGTGTTCTACCGATTGTACAACGGGGTGTGTTCTGAAGAGTTGTTCGAAATGTTGCCGACAGCTACTTTTTATAACCGTACCGCTTACCGACGGCGGGGAGTTCACCCTCACACGTTTGAACCGTAATGGTCGCGTACTGTGCGGTTCCAGAGAAGTTTTCTTCCGAAAACTCTCAAGCTGTGGAATGAGCTCCCAGCCGAGGTTTTACAAAGGGGCTACAGCATGGAGTTATTCAAGAAATGCGAGAAGAGGTTTTTAGAGGGTCAGCAACGCATGAGTGACGCCCATGGTGTTCCAAATGTCCATAGGCTACGGTGACTGTTTAACTTCAGGCAGACCGTATGCTTGATTGCTACCTTAGTGGTATATAAAAAAAAAAATGTTATCCTTCATCGGACGCCATCAACGTGGAGTAAGCATCAGACTCACTCCCATAGCCAGCGTGCGAGGCATACTCATACATTTATTCGAAATATTCACAATACCTTTCTTACACTTCCTGAGTGTTCGCAAGAATGACACCAGCTTTAGACTTTATCTTGTCCACTCTGGATGCCGACGAACCACTTCGAGACTTCTTTACCTCTCTCTAAAAGAGTTTGGTATTTGCTTCGAAGTTTTCCGTCAGCCTCTATTCCTCATTCATAATAATTTGTCTTTCATGTTTCTTTTTCATTACGGCCTTGGTTTCATTCTAGCATAGACGTTACATTTTTTTATACTACGTCAGGAGGCATACAAGCATACGGCCCACCTGATGTAAAGCAGTTACCGTAGCCTATTAACGCTTGTAATATATTAAGTATCACGCAATGCCTCCTCTGTTGCTTACACAGCAACTCCTTAGGAGCTTACTGGTGATCTCACTCACACGCAGGACACAACAACCTTCTAGGCGGTTATTATTTGGCTGCGGTTTTCTGTGAGGCGGAGGTACTTCCCCAGACGAGATACCTTGATGCGCCCTTCCTCTCTTAAAACATCGAGACCAAGACAAATGTAGGTACATGTTCATGCACACAATTTTTTGTCTTGTGTGGAAATCGAACCCACGAGCGTTGATGTCAACGTCCTTCACGACCGAGCTACCGAGCTTATAGCGACATTTCTTACTTCTTTTCTCTCATATTTTCATTGGGCAAAGATGATACATAATCCAGCCACGCTTTTCTCTTTCTTCCTACGGAAGATTCAACCTCCACATCCCACCAGGCATCTGCTCTTAATGTTTTGTACCTCTTTGCACATCCACATGCTTCTTTTGCACTATGCACCATACTTTCTTTCAAAACTTTCCAGCAATTATCCACATCTGAGTCGGAAATGCTTGTATTTGCAAGTCTGTCGCTTACCAGATGTACATATGTTCTCCTTATACTTTCATCTTGCAATTTTTCGTTCATTATCCTTTCATGATCTCAGAAAGGGATACGTACTCGCCAGCGCCTCCACTTCCTGAAAAGTCCCACAAACCGGCTTACCAACAGGTAGTGGTCTGTTTTAAGAGTGGGACCTCTATAAGCTCTTATATCCATTATAGTATATCGGAGACGTCTATCTATTAAAATCAAATTAATAACACTTAGCAAGAACAGCTTAATAGCTTTCTCGCTTGATCCCAAACTAGCCATTCAAATCTCCACACATAATCACTCTTTCATTCCCTTCAGCTAAGTCCAGAACATCCCTCACAGACTCCCAAAACTTCTCTAGTTCTTGAGCATACGCTGAACTTAACCGTTAGCTAACTAACGGGAGCGTATCTTGCAACCAGAAATACTCGCGTGATGCCCATTTTTATACGAACCTAGAGAAGTCTAGGCCCTACCAAACAGTAATCTCTTACACCAGTGGCTAAGCGAGAGAAAACTGCGATACCCACATTAGCACTGGCATGATCGTCCCGTCTACCCCAGACCATAGGGCTACCATTCCAGCGGGCAGATCATCGGTGTCGCTCCCCTTGCCCTTAGTCTCTGTCACATACAAATCATCTAAACGTCTCTCATTCATTACGTCTATCAGTTCGTTCATCTTATGATTCAATCCACCTCTTACATCCCACGTGCCTATGCAGCACTTGGCACTCCTCGACCCGTAGGAATTGGCGCTGTGTGGTGGGTGACGCCACCCACCGCCGCATGCATCTATGTTGGCACCGACAGGAGCGGATCGGTGCGCGTCGCCTCCGGGGCACGCCCTAATCAGTGCGCTCTTGGTCCAGAATTGCAATCTGATTGATTGCAGGGGTCGCGAACGAGCACACTTCTGGCACATGATCCCAATACTTATTTTTACTCTGAACAATTATTTAAAATAGCTTGTACTGCATGCCATTATATATTCGGTTGTAGCATAAAAATCAATAACATGTTTCTTATTACAGATATGTGTAAGGAAGCTAATAAAAGTAATATCTACCGATACGAAGTACCACATAAAAATTCAAGAGGCATTACATTAAGAAAGGTTCACAAAATAATATTCAACTTATACAAACAAAAAGATTTATAAAGATATTTCAGACACAAATCCAATAGAATAAATGTGGGTGTA
This sequence comes from Pyralis farinalis, assembly GCA_947507595.1. NCBI lineage: Eukaryota > Metazoa > Arthropoda > Insecta > Lepidoptera > Pyralidae > Pyralis > Pyralis farinalis. Next base: position 36,721,471 of record OX382264.1, on the reverse strand, counting down.
CATCAAGAGACGACGCGCTGGAATATCCCTGTGGTATGCTCACACGTAAATCTACACTGTGGCTCCCCACAAATATAAAACAAGATGTAACGACCACTAAAACTTTTCTAATGACCACAATGCCCCGAAACTGTCTCCAGAGAGGGGAGTTTACGTAAAATATTTATGATTTTTGCTGCGCTAGACATGTTTTTGTTAGGATATTTTATTTATATTGCCCTTTTCCTATTACGCTCGATACGGAATGTTTTCTCGTCTGTTTTATTTGAATTTTATATTACAGTTACATATGATTATTGAAATGGTATTTCTGTTGATTGTTTGGTGTCCATCAATTTGTCATTTGGTTCACAAGATATTTTTCGGACAAGAGAAATGTCAAATGTTATGTGAGTGTAGAGAGTCACGCTACTTAGGTAACTTTACATTCTACGATTCGCGCTACTTCTTCGGGGTTTTAAGAGAATTAAAAAAAATCAAATAATGGAAGAAATAGTATTGGTGTACCATAGGATACATTGGAATTAGTCTATCCAAGTTTCAAGTATTTAGATTCAGGTTTAAATAGTATTTTGACTTTTGAGTCACATATCTTTTGTTTTGGCCAATGTATGAGCTTTCATAACTACAGTCAATTTATAACTACAGACTCCAGATTTCATATATGAAATTGATATAAAATTAACTGCAGATGTGGAAGCTCCTACATTGGGCAATCTAAAAGGTCTGGGACACAAAAAGTCAAGGAGTACATACAGCTGTAGTCAAAAACAGAGAAACTATAGGCATCTTCTACTAACGGATATCAATCACTGGATTGAGCTGCATAATCCCAAGATACTCTCAACTGAATGGCCCTTCATAGCGCGGCTAGTCAGGAGAACGATTGAAATAAAGAAACATCGTAATTTCAACCGAGAAGACGGTTTCAAGTGTCGGGAACGGTGAATCCAGTGGTCGAGTCATGCAAACGTTATATGCAGGCTTCGAATAGCAATCTCCAACAGGACACCGTGAGTGAAAGGCACCGAATAAAAATCGGCCAAGTGCGAGTCGGACTCGCGCACGAAGGGTTCCGTACCACTATCTATAAAAACGGCAAAAAAATCACGTTTGTTGTATGGGAGCCCCCCTTAAATATTTATTTTATTCTATTTTTTAGTATTTGTTGTTATAGCGGCAACAGAAATACATCATCTGTGAAAATTTCAACTGTCTAACTATCACGGTTCATGAGATACAGCCTGGTGACAGACGGACGGACGGACGGACGGACGGACAGCGGAGCCTCAGTAATAGGGTTCCGTTTTACCCTTTGGGTACGGAACCCTAAAAAGCGACGCAGAACGAGAGTAGGTAGATGTCTGGAGATTGCTCTCCAACAGGATACCGTGAGTGTATTGTGTATGGCGCTGAGTAATAAATAAATATTGTCGGACAAAATACACAGCGCCATCTAGCCCTAAAGTAAGCGAAGCTTGTATTATGGGTACTAGGCAACTGATATACATACGTAAATACATTTTTTTTTTGTAAATTCATATTAAAAATACCCTAATAATAAGCGACGTAGAAAAAGGGTAGACAGATATGTCCGCCCTGAACAGACTGATACCTACTCGCCATTCCAGTCATCACGTGACCATGGCGTCTGCAACGTTGTCGAAATAGTGTGAAAATATAAAAATAAATCGCGGAAAGTCCCGTTCCGAAATCATAAAATTAAGGCATATGCTGTCGGTCTCCTATTTGGCATGACTAAAGACTATGTACGCATTGTAAATATCCTCCAGTAGTTCAAAGTAATCCGCGGAAAAGCCTACACGTGGATTATGAATGGGTTCGAAACAATTTATTGAAATCGACTAATGTAGCTAAACCACAGGTGCTATAAAAAAGTATAATCAGAATTGCGTAATATAATTAATGTATTTTATAATTGGTGTACCTACATAATAAATGATCACCTATCATACCCTCTGTTAAAGGCCCAATTTGTGTATTATTCGCAGATGATATCCTTGCTTTTTAAATGTACTAATAACACTGCGAACCACAGACAGAATTAGCAGAGACTACCGGAGCAGCCATGACAGCGTCGACGTGTAGCACGTACTAACAGTAGTGGGTGGGTGGCGCTAGGCCGCATGAACTAATTGGTGGCGGAAGCACACAAAGCAGGTTAGATCAAATTGCATGTAAATTTGACTTTCGCAAAATAACGCCTGAATCTATTAACTACAGTCAGAATTTTTCTATATAGTTCATAATTGGCATTACAGTAACACCTTATCCTTAAAGAAGAATCCAATATAGTCAAATGCAGTTAATCTCTTAGCAGCGGATGGCAGTGGCTTGAACGCTGATTTACTCGGTAAACTCTTTGCCTCTAATTCGAATATAAATGACGGGGGAGCTGTGCTACCTACCATCTCATGTTGCGGTAGCTCAATGCCGGAAGTCCCCATTACCCAGCGAGATATCCGGCGGGCATTGTTCTCTCTAGACATTTATAAGTCGAGTGGGCCAGATAGTATACTGGCAGTGGTGCTGAATCTGTGTGCTCCTAAGCTGTGTCCTGTACTAACGAGCCTTTTCATATTTTGCTACTCCACTGGGGAAGTTCCGTCTTCATGGAAGATCACCAATGTGCACTCGGTGCTCAAAAAGGGCGATAGATCAGATCCATCGAATTACAGGCCTATTGTTATAATCTCCCTTCTCTCCAAGGTGATGGAGCGTGTGATAAACCGTGTGACATACCTCCTGGCATACCTAGAGGATCACGACTTAATCAGCGACCATGAATACGGCTTCCGTCACGATCTCTCGACTGGTGATCTTCTAGTGTAACCTACACACCAGTGGACTTCGGCGATTAAGAGTCAAGGTAAGGCACTGGCAGTCAGCGTAGATATGGCGAAGGCATTCGATCGGGTCTGGCATCGGGGTCTTCTATCGAAGTTAACATCGTATAGGCTGCCCGAGGGTTTGTGGTTGTGCAATGGTTGCGTACTGTGCGGTTTCAGCGAAGTTTTGTTCCGAGAACTCTCAAGTTGTGGGAATAAACTCCCAACCGAGGGTTTCCCAAGGGATTACAGCATAGGGATCTTCATGGAAGGCGTGAAGAGGTTTTTACAGGGTCGGCAACGCATGAGTGACACCACTGGTGTTGCAAATATCCATAGGCTACGATAACTGCTTATCATCAGGCAGACCGTACGCTTTATTGCCACTTTAGTGTTATAAAAAAGCTACAGTATACAGAAATTACAATTGGAAAAAACACATCTCAATATCAAAATAAAGTTATCTGATCTGAAAAAAAAAATATTTTTAATTTGTAGGCCAAAGATATTTTGTGTCTCTGTATTAACCTACATTATCATTCGAATATCAAAGGGTAGGAGCATCCAGGGATGTCACATAGCAAGCTGATGAAAAAATCTGAAAAAAAGAATGATTGTGTTTTCAAACCCTTTCATAGTGAAATGATAAGGTGGGTCAGAGGCGCAAATTATCTCTAGGCTCCAAAAGAAAGCTACGGAGCTAAAGCTACCATTTCATTAAAATATATATATATCTGCTGGAACGCATAATATTACAGATACCCGGTGCTAACACAGCAACTCCTTAGGAGCTTCCTGATGACCTCATACACGCGCAGAAACACAACAACCCTCTATGGATTTGTTATTTGGCTGCGGTTTTCTGTGAGGTGGAGATACTTCCCCAGACGGGCTGATTTGATGCACCCTACCTCTATTAATAACAACCAGACAGAGACAAAAAGACGTGTATATCCACATAAATATTTATCCTGTGTGGGAATCGAACCTTCGTGTGTTGGTGTGCTGTGCCACCGAGCTCACCAAATATATTAAATATTGAAATTATACTATTTTTAACGGAAGTATCGCGTGTTTTATTTATTTTGTTGAAACCTGACGTTTCGAACGCTTTGCAGCGTCCGTGGTCGCAGGAAAGACTAAGGTGGTATTTGTCTTACATTAGTTATTCAATTATTACATCTACCGACATGGATGGATTAATTATGTATGTTCCGATTCATTCATTCATTTTTTAGTAGATCTTTGGATTTGTGACTTGATTATTTTTAGGACTGGATCCCAAGCAGGTGGTACTTGCCAACCATCTTCTCTATTGAAATTGGAGTGTTTTCTTATTTCAATAGCCTCGCGCAACATTCTCGGCATGTAGCGATTCTCCTTGGCGAGGATTTGTGGTTTATCGAACCGGATGTAATGGTTTGGTTGGTCCAGTGTATGTTCACATACTGCAGAGTTTTTATCGCGCCTATTCTTCATGTCAGCAATGTGTTCTTTCACACGAGTACCTACGCTTCTCTTTGTTTGCCCTATGTATGATAAACCACATTCGCAGTCTAATTTGTATACTCCTGCATCTTGTAGGGGGATATTAGACTTGATAGGTCTTAGAAATTGACTGATCTTCTTATGGGGCTTGAAATGTAAGAAGTACTAATGTAAGACAAATACCACCTTAGTCTTTCCTGCGACCACGGACGCTGCAAAGCGTCAGGTTTCAACAAAATAAATAAAACACGCGATACTTCCGTTAAAAATAGTTTAATTTCAATGTGTAACAATCGCGAAAACCTAAGACAATACTATATTAAATATTATTTTAATTATTATATAAATGTTACTCACATGCTCAATAGCGGAAGTTTATAACTTGAGACCACAGTCACACTCCACCGTAAGAAACTTGGGTAGGATGCCGACTAAATCTGTATAATTTTGGTCTATTCGAGCCGAAGTGGGTCTCTGATGAACGATAAAGCGTTTATTTTTATTGTCCACAGTGGTAGTAACAGAAATTTATTGCGATGCTTACATACCTACGCACTTTGTGTTCAAACATTTGCTTTACAGCTGTTTATAAGGATCGCTTTGTAATACTGAGGATAGTAAATATCCTATCAAATAAAATATTCAGGTCCTACAAGTTATGCAATAATTGTTAAAGTATTCATATCGACAAAATTAATAATCATTTGCAAACAGCTTTCATGAACATATAACATGGGTGGTATTAGATGTCATATAAATACATAAAAGTAAAATAGCTCACTATTTTACTCTGTTTGTCAATAGATTCTTTTGTTTAGTAGCCATTTAGGAGTTTTAGTATTATCAATAAAAAAATAGCAAGGATTCAAATGCATGTATGCATTCCTTTCCGACTATTGGGGTTCTTTTTATCAACTAAAAAGGACGTCAATTAATTTCCTCTATTAAATATTTCTTCTTACATCTTCAATAAGCAAATCAATACGGCAATGAGATGAGTTTATTCATGGAAGCATATTGTTCTAGAGACCTACATTTGCTTTGCCTGAGGAGACCTACCTCTAGATGAAACCATACAAAGATAAAGATGAACACATTTTTTTTTATTTGTCATTAGGTCCTTGCTTAGATACGTCTTAGATTTTTAAATAAAATCTTATTATATTTTATTCAGTTGTCATAGCCTTCGTTTTTCGTTTTGAATTTTCCAGCATTTTGAAATTGACCATTGACCAGACGAAGAAATGCCAAGAGATAAGTGCCAACATAGAACTTTTTTCAATGATTTAAAAATTGATAATATTTTTAATTGCTATTACACTAAATTTATGTCCGTATGGCGAAACAGTGATAATGATGTCAAGTGATAAAATTAAAATACAAAAAAAAACTATTATTGCATGTGCTAAACCATTCTTCCAGACATTTTTGTCAGTCAGATATTCATCAAATTAATTTGATGAATTAATTATATTAAAAAGTTCTTTTACAAAGATATTTCTGCCTTTAAGAGTTTTTACTTCATAGTTTTACAAGCATATATTATGTTTACATTCATGTATTGATGGGTAATAGTGTAGTGTAGTTATATCTTTGACCAGTTACTTAAACGATTCCCTGGAGCACATGTTATACTCGTAAATAGAGAGGATGGCTCTCTTTTGTAAGATTTTGCAATGACTTTCCCAACAGCTACGGCAGCAGCAGTTACATGCGTTTTCTATATCAGATCGTGAACATGGAACGATAACTACTGGAGATGTTCTGAGCTACTATATCGGTAGATAGTAGTCGGTGTAAGATTACATGAAGCACAAACCAACAAACCACTTGATGGAACAAAATGGCACCCCTCATCAACCAAAACGTATTGTTTTAGCGGCTAAATATCACGACGATTCAAGGCTGACCAATGAGAGGATATTTTAACCAATCAGTCGATACGTGACGCGATGTTACTCCGTGAACTGACCAATAAGAGCTGTGCGTCCTTTTTATCCCCCGACTCATAGTGGTGAGTAGAGTTATTAGGTTGTCATTTGATAGGTTGTTTCTCTCATGAAATGAAGTAACTAGTCAAATGAACTATACTACATAAAAGAAAACTTGAGCTCTGCGACATATGTCAAACTGACATTCCTAGGTTTGTCAGGATATAAAAAAATGACGATAGTAATTATCGACGTTACTTACTATTATCGATGCTAATGTAACATATAATTGGGTTTAATTTAATTACAAACGTTACTATTTTAAACGAATATTTTAATATAAAATACGTTTGTATCAGACAGGGATGCGTGTTGTCGGCTCGGCTGTTCATCCTGTATCTGGACAGTTGTCTTCAGAGAATAAGAAATATGAATGTGGGTATGTGAATGGGTGACTCAGTGGTCAAATGCCTGATTTATGCAGACGATGCAGCATTAATAGCAGAATCACCATCCGAACTGCAAACACTAGTTACAACAATGAAAGATGATTGTATGAAGAAAGGCTTACAATTGAATGCGAAGAAAACCAAGATAATGGTATTTGAAAGAGAGACAACCAGAACGAACACTAGGATTATGGTTGGTGATGTAGTGTTGGAGCAAGTGAATGAGATTGTATATCTTGGAAGTGCTTTTAGCAGCAATGGAAGGTACACCGCTGATGTGGACAGACGAGTGACTGCCGGGAATAGGGCGAATGGAGCGTTGGATAAACTTCTAGGCAGCCGAAATCTAAGCCAGAAGGCACAGCTCGCTGTACACAACGCGGTGCTAATTCCAACGCTAACTTATGGAAGTGAGAGCTGGGTATGGCAGAGAGAGCATGAAAGTAGAATAAATGCGGTCGAGATGAGAATACTGCGCAAAAGTTGTGGCATAACGCTTGCTGACCGCGTTCGTAATAAAGACGTGAGAGAAAGAGTTGGTCTAAAAGAGAGTGTCGGTGTTAAGATAAGAAAGGGCATGCTCCATTGGTTCGGACATGTAGAAAGAATGCGGGACGAAAGAATGACAAAACAGATATACAATGCAAAAGTGGAAGGATGTAGGAGCCGAGGAAGGCCGAGACTAACCTACCATGATCAAATTGGTCGTGTTTTATCAGAAGGTGATGTCAGGAGCCCCAGGAACCGGCGAGCGTGCATAAAAGTCACAGAAGCCAGTGAAGTATGCAAGGACCGCGTCTTATGGCACTCGGTTCTCTCTGCCTACCCCGCATGGGACTTGGCGTGAAGATATATATACATACATTTATTCTCTTAAAGGAGTACACCCCAAATCCATATATGAATCAGTTTTTGAATCGGTAGAACAATCTTGTAAATTTATTATGAATTCTTGTTCGCAAATATTATCAAATCGGACGTCCCGCTCCCAATCTTCTTCCATTATTTTTCTGCATTTGGTTACCACCTTCTTCCAGTTTTCTGCAGATACATTGTCGACCGCACTTTTTAGTAACTGCAATATTTTATTTGCCATTGAAAGGCGGTGTTGTGTTGTGTCTGGCAGCGTAACCTTAAAAGAAAACATATTTTTACTAACATTAATTATACAGTAGTTAATACTTAAAGAACCTATCTAACTGAACCTTTCATTTGGGCCCAGATAAGTAATTAATATTAACATTAACATCATAACATTATTTACATTTAAGTTTTACTTAAAATATCAATAGTTTATAGTTTGTGGTCACGATGATTCATCGCCCATCACTAATTAGGTCGGCATGCCCATAAAGTATGATATCCACAGGTACTGTCTATACTATTAAGAAATTCAGGACTTCATAGGCGTGATTTTACTGACAGCTGTCGCAGAGATCAAGCTATCTTTTATGTAGTATAAGTCATATTGAGTACTAATAGTAATTTAAGCACAAATTGCTAATTTATATATTGCTAGAAACACGTAGCAATAATAATACCTACTATAATATTTACCTTTAGCCGACTTTGCCGCGTTGCGAGTAATCTCATTTCTGTTGTAAAACAATGCGTATTACATTGTTGTATAGGCACCATACATCTCAATTTTCATTTCACAATTTTAAATCCGTTGCATTAAACTAAACGGTATTTAGGTTGTCGTGCCAAACACACACAGAATATATTTGCCGCAAATCAGTTAATTCCGTAAAACATTCATTGTAATTTACATACGTTGGGATTTACGTCGAAAAAATGCGTTTTGGCCCCGAGAATGTGCCATTAAACGGGTAATTGCGAAATAAGGTTTCGTTTTTACCCAGTGCAGTAAGAAATTTACGATTTCATTCGAATAATCAGTGTGGTTAAACTACGTTTGCTTCGTAATGGTTGATTCGTGTTGTCTTTTTTGGGAAAAGTAAATAAGGAAATCACGTTTTTAACGAGCTCGGTGGCGCACGTGTTGGTAACGCTGCTTTGATACCAACGCTCGTGGATTCGATCCTCACACAGGACGAACGTTTGCGCGTGCATGGACATGTCTGTTTGTCTTGATCTGGGTGTTTTTATGTGAGGCATGTCAAAGCAGCCTGTCTGAGGAAGTACCTCCCCCACCTTACAGAAAACCGCAGTCAAATAAATTGTATTCCGGCAAGTGAATAAGGTTTATCAGTAACCTCCTAACGAGTTGCTGTGTCATCAGCAGGTGTAGCATCGCGCGAATTCGCGCTGACGAGCTCGGTGGCGCAGTGGTGAAACGCGCTGTTACGCTACTCTGACACCAACGCTCGTGGGTTCGATTCCCACACAGTACAAACATTTGTATGCATGAACATGTCTGTTTGTCTTGGTCTGGGTATTTTCTATGTATAATAAGTATGTATTTACAAAAAAAAAATGTATTTACGTATGTTTATCAGTTGTCTAGTACCCATAATATAAGTTTCGCTTACTTTGGGGCTAGATGGCGCTGTGTAATATGTCCGACAATATTTATTATTTATTATTATTAGTGATACATTTATTGCAATCGTTCACAGGCGACAGTAACCGCTTTACAGCCGTATATATAAAATAAAGTATATTGGCGAACTCTACCTAGTTAGTATTACTGTCAGAGGCGAACAGAACGAGAGATCTCTGGTATCGTATCTGGTACCTTATACTCTTCGTTAAGCAATATTACATCAAAGAGCTTTATAAAAGCCTCAACGGTATACATCACCATCTGGTAATAACTATGCCAGATTTAAAAAGAGAGAGAGAAAGAACCAAGAAAAATGTATATTTTTATACTTTTCCCTTTGACGGGAAACGTGTACATGCACTGTCTTGTTTGACTGCCGACTCTCTCGCTTGATTCAGTTTGATTTTAGTAACCAGAGTATTAACAAAAATGTTGTTCATTTAGTATTGTCTAATTTTTAACTAAATGCCGTTGTGTCAAAATGCAATTATCCCAAAATATGTATTTATTGTATACACGTACTTATACTACCCAAGTGGAATGAAGCTCACACGCCCTTGGATAGTATAGCCTAGCATAGCATAAAATAAATAAAATTTATATACGTATATACATATATGTCACCGACGCTTGACCCTAAGTCGCAATGGACATACAAGCGCAAACTCGCAAAGGGCATATGAAGTATTCCCCCTATGCCCTTTCATTTCGCTCTCGTAGCGTCCACTAACAAAGAGTTTGGAAAAAATATTTAATTTGGTATCCACATACTTCGTCAAATTACTACTTGGTCTGCAAATATCTATTTTATGCAAAGAAATTGGCTCAATTTTAATAAGTTCCCTCCAAGAACCAGCATAAAGCAAGTCCTAATACTCCAAAGTCTGTCGTAAACAGCGCACTCCAATTTAAAATCTCCTACATAACGATGCAAATCTCCGATTTCTCGTAGTGAGGCAGTTAATACCCTGAATATACTGCAAACAAGCTCTCAGATAGCAACTATTAGGCGGAGAAATATGATTTCTGGAGGGCGCCCCTGGGGAAAGGAACTTTAAGAACCCGCCATTACAGACAGCCTTTATTTGCCGCACGTAAAAGGTGGATTTAAGCCAAAAGCGCGGACGCGGAAAATACTTCTTTGTACTAACAACGAAATATGCCGAATAAATGTTTAAGAATGTACTTCACTTCGCTTTATTAGTTCTTACTAATAAAATGCGATAAAATAATTATTCTCGGATAAATTAAAATGCATGCAATTTGATCTAACCTGCTTTGTGTGCTTCCGCCACCAATTAGTTCATGCGGCCTAGCGCCGGCCGGCACCCACCCACTACTGTTAGTTGATGCAACATGCCGACGCTGCCATGGCTGCTCCGGTAGTCTCTGCCTCGGCTGCTGCGGTCGTCCGCCATCTAGAACAGAAACCGCATGCCCACACCACCGCTGCCACGACTGCAGCGACGACCAGCCATGCAATTCTCTAAGCGACTCGTAATGGCTGTGTGCGTCGCTGTGATCACAGATGTCACAGCTTTGACATTGTCTACTGCGATCACGGCTAAATTATTTGATATTCTATAAGGCTGTAAGCGTACGCGAGGCTGTTTGCCTTGTAGAATTCCAATTCCAAACGCAGCCTTGCGGCGCTAGTGTCGCACAACCATGAAAAGCGACACCAAAGAATTGCAATATTGTGTTCAAGGCTGTAACAGCCGATGTTTCCGAGGATGTAAGGACGTTTGCTCTTACAGAATTGCATGGCAGGTCAGTTGTGGCAGCGTCGGCATGTTGCATCAACTAACAGTAGTGGGTGGGTGCCGGCCGGCGCTAGGCCGCATGAACTAATTGGTGGCGGAAGCACACAAAGCAGGTGAGATCAAATTGCATGTAAATTTGACTTTCACAAAATAACGCCTGAATCTATTAAAATTAAAATGCTTCGGAGTGCTTCGGAGGGCACGTTATGCCGTCGGACCCGGCTGTTGTTGATAGATGACAGCCGTTAAGCTAAGTCAGTGGCCCTGGGGCGGCTTGAAAACACTGGCCTCCGCCAATCCGCGTTTGAGCAGCGTGACGGAGTATGCTCTAAACCCCTTCGGTTGAAGGGAGACCGTATCCCTGCAGTGCGATGACTAAGGGTTGATGTGGTATGGTATGTGATAAATTAAAATGCCCTATCTAGTCCTACACTAACAAAACTTATGCAGTCAGTGCTACACAATTGATAAACATACGTTAGCACTACGATTATAAGTACAGAACTTACTGCGATTTATTTTTATATTATCCTGATATTTCGACGACGTTTCAAAGGGTTTGTATGCAACCTGTTACAAAAAGAGGGTGATCGATTCGCCGCGGTGCGATCGTTTTGGTTTGAAAGTTTGCATACAAACACTAACGTTACAAAAAATCTCATTCCAATCGCTACCGCTTTCTCGCCCTGCGGGCTTGGGTTTTATATAGAGTGTAAGTTGATCCACTAAATTTATTTACCTATCTATGTGCCCATATAAATCCTCTTCTGGAGTAGGCAGAGAATACCAATAACCACATGACTCGATCCTCATACACTCTTGGATAATTAATGTTATTAATTTTATGTTATTAACTCAGAATACAGAATAAACCAGAAGGAGCCTACAGCCGATAATACATGGCGTCCGCTGTGTCCAGAAACAATTCGCAATCCCCCCGCACTCCTCATACTTCCCACCGGACAGTGTTGCTAAGTTAGTGAGAGTTCGCCTCTTTTAGGGTAAATTAAAAGTGTAATATTAATATTAAAGATGTTATATTAATATACTGTTATGCATAAATAAATGTTTTAGTAAAATAAAACACAAGTAATTTACAAAAATATGTCTTTACTTAGGTACTGTTGTATTAATAATATTGCCGTTTTGATTCTGAGGTAATCAATACATTTTTACGTTTCGACAAAAGAAGAAGTCTTGCTCTTTGCTTTTATAATTTCATCAGTGGGGAACTGAAATTCCACATATAATAATTAGAATAGTTTTACACAAAACATTTTTGTAAAAAAACTACTATTTACACAATTTCACATATGCAGACTATATACCAAAAACATTAGTTAATAATATTTCAGGCCATATTTATATTAAAAGACCTCAAATAATGTTGGCATAGGCTCATATCGTAAATACCTTACAATTAAATAAATGTATTTACATATTTTATATTAATCAAACTATTTTTTAATTACTTAACATGCATTTATTTCATCAATGTCAACTTTATAAAAAAAGTAGGGATAAGAAACCAGTAAAACTGGCAACATGAACAAAATGGACTCGCCCAAATTGTTTACCACTATCAACGAGTAAAAGAAATTCATTATTTAAATAAAATGAGATGTAAATGCGCTAGTTACACATGAAATGTGATCCCATCTTGTATTTTTATGCTTCTAACTGTGTTCTTGCTTGTGGGAACCGCACAAGACGGCATTATTTATTAAAAACTATCGAGAAATTTTTACGCGTAAGAGACACGGTGGTCAAATATATACTAGTCGTCCAAATATCAAACTACTCTCATTGAGAGTAGTTTGTATGGCTTCAGTTTTGGGCGTGTTTGCGGTTTCTGGTTTATTCTGTATTCTGAGGTTATTAAGTTTGGTTTTGAACAGTATTGTGTGTTTAGGAGCCAGCCAGAGGGAGACTTTGTACAAAAGTCGTCTGCGTGCGTACCTCTGTCTCACCTATTTCTACCGCCAAGCAGCTATATTTATATAGCTGTGTTCCGGTTTGAAGGGTGAGATATGGCTGAGAAATTACTGGGTACTGTGACGAAACAGCCTTATGTCACAAGATTGGTAGCGCGCGAGTAACATCCCCGTGGTATCCAAATGTCAATAGGCTGCGGTGACCGCTCACCATCTGATGCAGGCCGCATGCTTGTTTGCAATCTAGTAGTATAGGAAAAAGCATGTGGCACTCGAGGACTGCCGCGGTATAATTATTTTATTATTATTATATGTATAATTATTTTTTCATCACTTTCTTCATTAATAAATGCACTTTGTTTATTCATATTTAAAACACTTTATACACAAATTTTACGCGTATAGCTATTCACCAGCAACTGCTATTGACTGTTGTACATAGGTACACCTATGTATACATATATACCTACATGTGTACTTACGGAGCGCACATGCGGCGAGTGTGGCATTATAAAGATATGACAGATACCTATATACTTTCTCACAAACAGCTGTTTACGTATTCGTCCGATTTCGGAGCAGCTCGTCTCGATCCGTGCGAGCTTCGTACTGTCGTACCATATACATACTCTCGCTCGGCCGAGCTACATGGTAGGCGGAGTGGGGGGTGTTAGGTTTTATTTTCGTTACGGAATTTCTTGATTCGGTCGCCGCGCTCAAAGCCCGCGATAAAAGCTATGCAATAAGTAAAAGTGTCCATATGCTGTGTAACAGTTTCACATCAGGCGGGCTGAACACTTGTTTGCCACCCGACGGAGTCTAAAAGTATCCATAGGCTGTGTAACAGTTACACATCAGGCGGGCTGAACACTTGTTTGCCACCCGACGGATCATCATCATCATCTGATGATTATGAAAAAAAAATTCTTCTACCAATTTTCTTACTTGTTTGCCACCCGACGGATCATCATCATCATCAGATGATTATGATGACTGATGACAGGACACAAAAGTAAATCATCACCATTATCTGATGATTATGAAAAAAAAAAATTTCTTCTACCAAATTTCTTACTTGTTTGCCACCCGACGGAGTCTAAAAGTGTCCATAGGCTGTGTAACAGTTTCACATCAGGCGGGCTGAACACTTGTTTGCCACCCGACGGATCATCATCATCATCTGATGATTAAGAAAAAAATTCTTCTACCAATTTTCTTACTTGTTTGCCATCTGACGGAACATCATCATCATCTGATGATTATGATGACTGATGACAGGACACAAAAGTAAATCATCACCATCATCTGATGATTATGAAAAAAAAAATTTCTTCTACCAAATTTCTTACTTGTTTGCCACCCGACGGAGTCTAAGTGTCCATAGGCTGTGTAACAGTTTCACATCAGGGGGGCTGAACACTTGTTTGTCACCCGACGGAGTATTAAAGTTTTAATAGACTGCGCAACAGTTTCACATCAGGCAGGCTGAACACTTGTTTGTCACCCGATGGAGTATAAAAGTGTCCATAGGCTGTGTAACAGTATCACATCAGGTAAACACCCCGACCACCGTGCATACATACCCTGACAGGACACAAAAGTAAATCATCACCATCATCTGATGATTATGAAAAAAAAAATTTCTTCTACCAAATTTCTTACTTGTTTGCCACCCGACGGAGTCTAAGTGTCCATAGGCTGTGTAACAGTTTCACATCAGGCGGGCTGAACACTTGTTTGTCACCCGACGGAGTATTAAAGTTTTAATAGACTGCGCAACAGTTTCACATCAGGCGGGCTGAACACTTGTTTGTCACCCGATGGAGTATAAAAGTGTCCATAGGCTGTGTAACAGTATCACATCAGGTAAACACCCCGACCACCGTGCATACATACCCTGACAGGACACAAAAGTAAATCATCATCATCATCTGATGATAATGAAAAAAAAAATTTCTTCTACCAATTTTCTTACTTGTTTGCCACCCGACGGAGTCTAAAAGTGTCCATAGGCTGTGTAACAGTTTCACATCAGGCGGGCTGAACACTTGTTTGCCACTCGACGGAGTCTAAAAGTGTCCATAGGCTGTGTAACAGTTTCACATCACTTCTTTACCACCCGACGGATCATCATCATCTGATGATTATGAAAAAAAAATCTTCTACCAATTTTCTTACTTGTTTGCCACCGGACGGATCATCATAATCATCTGATGATAATGAAAAAAAAAATTTCTTCTACCAATTTTCTTACTTGTTTGCCACCCGACGGAGTCTAAAAGTGTCCATAGGCTGTGTAACAGTTTCACATCAGGCGGGCTGAACACTTGTTTGCCACCCGACGGAGTCTAAAAGTGTCCATAGGCTGTGTAACAGTTTCACATCACTTCTTTACCACCCGACGGATCATCATCATCATCTGATGATTATGAAAAAAAAAAATCTTCTACCAATTTTCTTACTTGTTTACCACCCGACGGATCATCATCATCATCTGATGATTATGAAAAAAAAACGAGCTGCATGGTAGGCGGAGTGGGGGGTGTTAGGTTTTATTACCGTTACGGAACTTCTTGATTCGGTCGCCGCGCTCAAAGCCCGCGATAAAAGCTATGCAATAGCTTAAAAAAAGTTAATAGTTTGAAATGCCACAGAATTAATTTCCTAAACATAAGAATGTAATTTTACTTCAACAATAATTATCAGTCGCTCTGTGTTAAAACCACTATCTTCGCCAAATCCCTAGGTTTACGTAGCGGACTCCGCCAATACTAATAGATTAAAAACGGGGTAAAGCTAGGAAGAACCAGTACTGACACTTAGGCCGCCTGACTTAGAGGACCTAGATACAAAAAGATCTATCCATTCATATGCCGCCAAGATGATGCTTGATTAGAGTATCTGACATATATAATGATGCTACCAAGCTCCTTGGATAAACTAGCCAAGTATTTAGAACTTTATGATAATAATCATGAATTAATTGAATTCAACAAACCCCGCCTTCCCGACGGGCTTGGTTACTTAGGGTTAATGTAGAAAGTGGAGACGCTTTGTATTTGAATTATTAATGTTTTATTAGAACACCATCATTGTCATCAGTACCTCACTATCTTCTTTATACCCAAAGCTATCACCTGGACATATCGTATCGTACCAACGAGTATAGAAAGCCCAAATTTTTGATGTTATATACCTATAATTACAAGGTTATATACCTATAATAGTTAGTACCAACCAAGTATTATACTAACAAATGAGGCTTAGGGAAGAAGTAAAGAAATAAGTTATGTTCTGCGCTACCAGCGCATACTTTGAAAAGACAAAGTAATTAATAATACTTAGAGAAGATAAATTGAAACGAGATTCTGGAGAATAAGCAAGTAAAAGAAGCCGATTATCTGATCAAGTGAAAGATAGTGAAGTTTGATAAGATGTTTGAAGGATTGAAGCGATTGAGCATTCCGAATATCGAATTGCAAAGCATTCTATAAGGGCACTAATTACCACTGTAACTGTATGGGATCACTCAAAAAGTTTTCGGAATTAGTAGGTAAAAAAGTTTCCTGGTTAAAAAAAAAATTGAATTTTAAATAAAACACTCTTTGGGTAGACGTATAAGAACATTGATTTTATATATATTTATTGTTTTTACAAATTGACTGTATCCTTCTGTTTTTGATTTTCTAAATACGTTCTGTCCCACAAGTGAATGAAACTTCTAATAGGCTTAAAGCCAGCGATCGGTAGACTTCGGTATTTTAGCAAACTGCATATTGATGCTAGTTATACTATTAGACCTACCGTATGTGAAATAGGAATTCAATATCCCCGGTGATGGTTCCTATGGGTGTCTGGAAGTCCAAGAACGTCAAAATTAACTTCTATTTAAATAAAAATAAAATTTAAACTGGTTGTCTGCCGTTTTAATATTTTAAAGTATATAATTTTTGTTATTAAAAAATCAATGGCAGGCACTAATTGTGCTTCCAAGTATGTTTTATAAAATTTTCATTCAAAATGATATAAATCGAATATTTGGAATAATGCTCAAAAGCTCGACAACATTACAGCCGCAAGAGTATGGGTGGAAAATACATATTTCTTTAAGCCGTTTCGATTCAATATCCATCAGGTAATTTTATTAAACACAATAAAATATTCTGTTATTATTATTCTTGACATAGTTTATATAAAAAAATGTACATTTTACAGACTGTAGTATCTCTCAATGAAGAAACTCCCAAAAACTTGGAAGATTTTGATTAATGTAGTGAATCAACAGAAGTCTGCAGTTCCTAGGAAGAACTATATATTTTTTTTTGTAATTAATTATTTTCTATATATAAACAATTTTTACTTAGAATATTTTTAAGTAATATTTATTTTGTTAATGAATGACCTCTATAATTGAGAGCATCTTAAAATATTAAAAATGCTTAACTTTTGTAGTGATATTTACCTGTTTAGTGTTGCAAACCGTAACGGCAGCAAAGATTTATGGTGAGACGCCTGGTCGTTTGACTGTCCCAATAGTTTTGTTTTTTCGTAACAACTATAAATAATACCAACTAGGCGATTTTCATAGGAACTAAACTTAAAAATAGTTTTAATGGCGCTTACAATACGAATTGCAAAAGTCAGAAGCTTAATAGAAGCGCAGTCACTCCCAGGAACACAATAGATTTTTGAAGTGAAAACTTCTTTAGCGGTGTTGTGCACTTTTTGGGATGAGTAAAAAATGTTAAACTCGCGTCAGGACACGTGACCCTGACCGTAAGATTTTAGTGACAATTAGAACTTAAGTTCGCTGCAGCGTTAAAACATTAATTACCTCTAATTAAACAATTAAAACATGAAGCGCTAGATCGTTCATTGGGCATTATTTCCTCGCGACCAAGACGTTGTAAGCGCCATGAAATTCTTGGCGCTTACGCGTTTCGTTCAACGTAGTTTATCAACATCGCTGTTTGGTCCGCATGTTCATGTTTTCACTTCTACCGGCACTTCCGGAGTGCAAACCGTTTTTAGGGCTCCGTACCCAAAGGGTAAAACGGAACCCTATTACTGAGGCTCCGCTGTTCGTCCGTCCGTCCGTCCGTCCCTCCATCCGTCCGTCCGTCTGTCACCAGGCTGTATCTCATGAATCGTGATAGTTAGAATAAATATTAGAGGGGGCTCCCATACAACAAACGTGTTTTTTTTTTGCCGTCTTTGTAGATAATGGCACGGAACCCTTCGTGCGCGAGTTCGACTCGCACTTGGCCGATTTTTTATTTATTTAACTGCGTTCATCTGTTAGACTTAGGTACTTACTCATTGGGTTAATCCTAATTATTGTCGCTGAGTTGTACTGATTTATAGATAAGCAAGTAAGGCTCTATGAAACAGATAGCACAAGGGCCACCGCAGGTGCACCAAATTAATGAGGGTAGCTTGCTAAAAGTTAATTAATAAAATAAAAAAATATATAAGGAGCCGCGTGGGATCGATTAAAAACATTTTTTCCCTAAATGCACACAACTGTTTTACAATACCTATACGGCCATAAGTTCTGTTACGAATAAATATACATTTGTTTTTTTATGTGGTAATGTAATCTTAATGAAACTTATACGTATATATTTATAGAAGTATCAAGAAAAAAAAGATTCTAAATGGCCACCTTTGCATTTGATACAGGCCTTTAATCTATCTGGCTACGAATTGGTCTTACGTACTGTTTCCATGGAAAATTTAGCCACTGCTTGCTCCAGAGATTTGAGACACAATGTCGGCTTGTCATTTCGAGCAGTCCATGTCCTCTAAAACTAACCATAATTTGTAGTCTAAGGGGTTCAGATCTGGGCTAAACGAGGGCTAGTCTTCAGCTCTTATAAAGTCCGGAACGTTGATTTCGAGCCATGTTTGGGTAGTACGTGCCTTGTGACTAGGTGCAGAGTCCTGTCGGAAAGCTACGGTACGTTTTTAAAAAGTGTATTGCTGAGAGATTCAATACAGTCTCTTGTTAAACATTGGCTGAAGTCTTTACTCCTTTTTCACAAAAATGAAACTTTGCGACTCCTTGATAAGATATTCCCACCAAACACATCACACACGCAGGATAAAGACCACGTTGTGCCTTCCGAACCACAGGGGCGGCTTCATTAGAACTGAAACACTTTGTCATTTTGGTTGTTGTTTTTCATCAGTAAAGAGGATAATTTCTGTTACTTTCACCTGGGTATTAGGACAGAAGGCCTTTTGATCGATCCACTTTCTTCAACTGTAGGGACTAATTTAGGGCATGGTCTGTATATCGATGATAAGCGCCGAGCTTTCAGGTCTTGATTTATTATACGCGACAGAGTCCTATCGGTAGCGAGAGTGACGGTGTTAAGAAAAGAAAAGACGTGCTCTGTTGATTAGGGCACGTAGACAGAGTGCGGTATGAAAATTGATAAAACAGATATACAATATGAAAGTGGAAGAATATAGGAGCCGAGAAAAGCCAAGACTCACCATCTACGCCCAAATTGGTCATATTTTATCAGCAGTTGATATCAAAGCCCTACTAACCGACGACATACATGAATACAGATGAATTTTACAGAAAAGAGCGAAGTATGTAATATTCATGGCTTTTAGCGCTTGGTCCTCTCTGCCTTGTCCGCAAGGAACCTTGCATGAAGATAAAGATAGAAGGTAGAGAAAAATCTTATTTGGATTATTAAGAACATTTAAAAAAAACCACCCATTTTGATCCAGCTATTTTAAATTTTTTAATTTATTCTAATGCGTAATATTTAAATTTATTAATAAACTTTGCAATAATTATTCATTAACCCATGGTTTGATACCACCCCAAGTTTTGTTACAAAGGTCAACAACTCCGCCTAACCTAACTCAAATAGTTGACATGTTTCGGTGTACGTAAGAAACCTTTTATGTCTACTTTTGTTTTAAGCTCTCAGAAAGGGAAATTTAGGCAGTGTACAAAAACTTTATCTTATTACATTAACTAGCTGATTGTTTATTGATAGGTAGGCATATTTGCGGAAAATTCTGATAGAAATTTGTGTGAAAATGTGATTTGACTTCAGAATTTTGAGATGTATTTAAGAGATACAAAGCATTTATATGCTCAGGCAGCCTATTCGCATTGTATTATAATGTCTAAATGATAAACTCTTCCTAACAACTTTTATGAAATAACCTAGAGAGGTTATTTCATAAAAAGTTGTTAGGATGAGAAAATAGTCATGCTACTTCGTCACGTTCTTCGCTTGTTGGTCGTTGTTTTTTCTAAAGTTTCTGAGTTAGAGGTACTTTCCGTTGGATCTTTCCTAACTGAGCGCATGAGAAATAAAGTTATATATAATACTGTGTGCAGCTGATGACTTTGTCTGCACGTATCCCGATATCGCTTTTTCTTACTTTCTTGCTTTTTGCTCTAAGGGTCGAATAGTGACGTTGAACAGCCTATACCTTCCTCAAGAATTGGGCTCTCAAATTTAAAAACAATCTATTCCGATTGGTAGTTCCTGATATAAGTGCTTTAAAACAAACAAACTCTTTCAATTTTTTTAGGGTTCCGTACCCAAAGGGTAAAACGGAACCCTATTACTGAGGCTCCGCTGTCCGTCCGTCCGTCCGTCCGTCCGTCCGTCCGTCCGTCCGTCCGTCCGTCTGTCACCAGGCTGTATCTCATGAACCGTGATAGTTAGACAGTTGAAATTTTCACAGATGATGTATTTCTGTTGCCGCTATAACAACAAATACTAAAAAATAGAATAAAATAAATATTTAAGGGGGCTCCCATACAACAAACGTGTTTTTTTTGCCGTTTTTATAGATAATGGTACGGAACCCTTCGTGCGCGAGTCCGACTCGCACTTGGCCGATTTTTAGTACAGATTTAGTTTACACCTCGTTCCCTGTTCGGCAGGGTGAATATCACATGCAGGTGATGTCAGATTTGATTTTAAACATGGTGAGCTCTGAATATGTAAGTTGACCTTTATCAACATAAATGGAATATCAACTTGTTAGCAAAGAAGGATATTTATTCAATAAAAAGCAGCCAAGCTAAACCGAAGAACAGTGATGAAAAACTATAATTCTTTTTTGTGGTATTTCCTTAAGCGGCGGGTGGCGGTCTGGTCGGGACATTTTTAATACCGTATTACTCAGCAAAAAACATAAATGTGTGGAACAAGTAACAAGTGGTAACGTAACTCATGTATTTTTTTTATACATTGGCAAACAAGCGCATGCTTGCCTGCATCATCACTGCAGCCTATTGACGCTCGCAACATCACGGGGATGTTACTCACGCGTTGCCAATCTTATGACTAAAGGATGTTTCGTCACAGTACCCAGTAATTTCTCTGCTATATCTCACCCTACAAACCGGTAGACAGCTATATAAATGATAGCTGCTTGCCGGTAGAAATAGGTGAGACAGAGGTACCCATGCAGACGACTACTGTACAAAGTCTTCCTCTGGTGAAAAAATTATGACTAATACATTGAAATTAAACTATTTTTAACGGAAGTATCGCGTGTTTTATTTATTTTGTTGAAACCTGACGTTTCGAACGCTTTGCAGCGTCCGTGGTCGCAGGAAAGACTAAGGTGGTATTTGTCTTACATTAGTTATTCAATTATTACATCTACCGACATGGATGGATTAATTATATATGTTCCGATTCACACAAAAATCGCTCACAGTGTCCGAACATTTTTTAGTAGATCTTTGGATTTGTGACTTGATTATTTTTAGGACTGGATCCCAAGCAGGTGGTACTTGCCAACCATCTTCTCTATTGAAATTGGGGTGTTTTCTTATTTCAATAGCCTCGCGCAACATTCTCGGCATGTAGCGATTCTCCTTGGCGAGGATTTGTGGTTTATCGAACCGGATGTAATGGTTTGGTTGGTCCAGTGTATGTTGTACACTTTGTTCTGTGTGGAAATCGAACCCACAAGTGTTAATGACGCACAGTGGCGAACCGCGCTGTTACTTTACTTTGAGTAAAGTAACAGCGCAGTTCGCCACTGTGCGCCACCGAGCTCATCATAGATTGACTATATCTTCATTTTGTATTTCGTCTTATAACATTATTCAATGCTGCTTCTTTTAGTGTCAGGTGACATTGATGTTGTATATTTAATGTAGCATTCCAAAAGGTACTAGTTATTCCTCGCCCTGCGACAGGATTCTCCAGGAATCAGAGACGCTGAGCTCGAGGGATGATATGCCTCCCAACGACGAGGTAAAACACCTTATTTGTGGCCAAATATATCGATGTTGTCATTCTAAGCCTGCACTAAAAGACACACACACGGTGTGTAAACACACACGGTGATCTCAACAATAATGGCTGATATGAAGACCAAATTAATTCTGACTTCGCTTTCATCCATATACCTACCTGTTAAATGTATATTGTTTTTTCTTATCTTTATAGATGTATGTATGCTGAATGATGTTAGAATAAATATACGTCTACTTTTATCTCCGAAAATATATTAGTATTTGATATTCACTGTTCAAATCTGTTCATGAATTGTTCACAATTATTAAAAGTAATGTATATAACTTCTTCAAAAATATATTTATTGCCAGATCAACGATGTAGGAATTTTTGTCAAAGCGATTTTTAGGTTATCCTACTGATTATATTTCCGTATCGCGCCTTCTGTGTCATTGGTATCACTATGAGCAAGTATTAAATCGCTTCCGCTTATAACTTGTATTGTGTGATCGTGTGTAGGTAAAAAGGCAAAACATGCACCTCGCGTGGCTTAGCCGCTATTTAACTTATAATGTGTGCACGAATGAAGAGATTTAGATCCAGGTGCTCAGTTTAACAACGCCCGATTAAACCTTCCGTTACTATTAAATGGTTATTTATTCTGTGATTGTTTTTGAAATTCTTTTTTCTGCTTCTATATTTAACAATATTCACCACCACTACCACATCAACCCTCACTCACCACACTGCAGGGGTACGGGTCTCCCTTCAACCCGAGGGGTTTAGAGCATACTCCATCACGCTGCTCAAAAGCGGACTGGCGGAGGGCAGTGTTTTCAAACCGCCCGAGGGCCACTGACTTAGCTTAAGGACTGTCATTTATCGACAACAGCCGAGACCGAGACGGCTTAACATGCCCTCTGAAGCACGGAGAATTTCGAGATAAATAAATCCATTCATAGACAGGCTGCGATCGACGTTGCTTAACCTGCGTGTTTTATTAGAATGATACGCGCAACTCGCCATTGAGCTCTCAATATTCATACGCATATGTATTTCAATACGCATCAAAGAGAGACAAGACGCAGTGTCGGGTCGTGTTGTGCTGCACATGTGACAAAGAGTGACAGCCCTGCTGGTGCAAATGTACACAGGCTACGGTAACTGCTTACCATCAAGGAGGCCGTACGCTAGTTTGTCACCTTAGTGGTATAAAAAAGTCCTTAGTTTTTTTTCGTAGTGCTTGGGCATACAGAGACCTCTTGCTCTAATTATCCAGATGGACAAGTATGGTTGTGTTCATATGCATGAATTTGAATTAATTACCAATGCTTATAGAGAAGTTATGCTCTTGGGGGAGGACCGGTGGATGTTAAACCTCCACTTACGATGCCAACCTGGCGCAGCAGTCAACCGACTCCTTAATGCAATGATGTATCGAGGCAGGAGACTTTTTTTTATACTACGTCGGGAGGCATACAAGCATACGGCCCACCTGATGTAAAGCGGATACCGTAGCCTATTAACGCTTACGATATATTAAGTATCACTCGCGCGATGCCTCCTCTGCTGCTTACACGGCAACTCCTTGGGAGCTGTTATTTGGCTGCGGTTTTCTGTGAGGTGGAGGTACTTCCCCAGACGGGCTGCTTTGATGCGCCCTACCTCTCTTAAAACATCGCGACCAAGACAAACAGACATGTTCATGTACACAAATGTTGGCCTTGTGTGGGAATCGAACCTACGAGCGTTGGTGTGAAAGTAGCGTCATTCACGACTGAGCCACCGAGCTCGTCAGAAGACTGGAGCGGACCGGAATGCTAAAAAAAAAGACCATCAGAGCAGCTAAAAAGCACAACTATGGATCAACGATTTGTATGTTCCAATCTCAATGAATTAAAATTTTTGCAACATCAGAGAACTTCGCCCAAACATCATTACCATCGATCGACACCTTGAGGCCACTCGGCCGACCATTATTCTTCTCACGGAAACAAAAATATTAATATGGAGCGCCACAGGACGCGGTTCTTATACTCGCTTCAAATTCATACCTTTTTAGGGTTCCGTACCCAAAGGGTAAAACGAAACCCTATTACTGAGACTTCGCTGTCCGTCCGTCCGTCCGTCCGTCCGTCTGTCACCAGGCTGTATCTCATGAACCGTGATAGTTAGACAGTTGAAATTTTCACAGATGATGTATTTCTGTTGCCGCTATAACAACAAATACTAAAAAATAGAATAAAATAAATATTTAAGGAGGCTCTCATACAACAAACGTGATTTTTTTGCTCGTTTTTGCTCGATATTGATAACGGCAACAGGTAGACGCTTGAAATATTCACAGAATATTAAGTTATATATTCACTTTAAGAATAAATAATTAAGTAAAAATAAAACAAATATTTAAGGGGGGCTCCCATACAACAAACGTGATTTTTTTTGCCGTTTTTATAGATAATGGTACGGAACCCTTCGTGCGCGAGTCCGACTCGCACTTGGCCGATTTTTTTAACATACTTGCCAGTTTTTAAGACTTCTGACTTTCCCACTTTATTATAAAATACGATCAATTTGGTCGTGACACGCCAATCTAGGTCTTCCGCCAACATACATCAGTTTGGCGTTGTATATCTCTTCCGTCATTCTTTCATCCTGTATTATTTCCATTGTCCAGATGGACGGAGCATGCCATTCCATATCTTGACACTGATACTCTTCTTCCAACCACTTTCTTACATTAACGTTGCGAATGCGGTCGGTAGGCGATACGTAACAGATTTTGCGGAATGCTCACATCTCGACTGCGTTTATTCTACTTTTATGCACTCGTTCCCAGATTTAGCTCTAGCTTCCATATGTTTCCGTTGAGATTCTGGCTCAAGGCTTTGGCGGTTCAGCGATCCAATCACACGGATCTATTATTACGCCAAACTATTTGTGATAATCACGGAAGTAATGATAAAGTTAGGTACGTGAAGGGTCCTGTCTCTTTGCCTTTTAAATACTGATCTCCATAAGTAAGTATGCCAAGTAGATAGAGATCTATTGTGAATCGAAAACAAAATTTGAAAAAAATAATTTGTTTTGTTGAATGATCAATCTTACACAATAAACATAATTTTAATTCCGTAACTTATTTCGTTTACGAGCTAGAGACCTGTAATATACGCATGCTGTGTAGTTTGAGAATGTCAGGGTTCCATTTTTGTGGTTCTATAGCCAAAGGATAGAAAGAACTTAGAACAAATATCGCGATAACGCATTTTAAGTCGGCATTTCCCATTGTGTGAGAGAAAGACGCATCTCTACACAAGGCAGGGGGCCACGCCTCGGGGCAGCAGTAAACAACTTTACTAATGGGCACTTAAACTTCGCGGAATCGCCACACTTTGAGGAAAAGTCAGTTTGTGAAAAAAATGTTTTCAGTTTCATCTTCTAGGTATATAGTTTGACGATGGCGCATTGGTGAAACGCGCTGTTATGTTACTTTGACACCAACACTCGTATGTTGGGTGAACATGTCTGTTTGTCTTGGTCTAGGTATTTTTAGAGAGGTAGGGCGCATCAAAGTAGCACGTCTGGGGAAGTACCTCCACCTCACAGAAAACCGCAGCCAAATAACAACTCCCTATAGGGATGTTGTGTTCCTGCGTGTGAGTGAGGTCACCAGTAAGCTCCTATGCAGTTGCTGAGTTAGCAGCAGAGGTGGCATCGTGCGAGTGATACTTAATGAATTGCAAGCGTTTATAGGCTACGGTAACTGCTTTTTATTAGGTGCTTGATGATGTTGTATAAAAAAAGTGATTTGAGTGTTGTTTAGCCTTAGTCGAAATGT
The DNA here is from genome assembly GCA_947507595.1 of Pyralis farinalis. NCBI lineage: Eukaryota > Metazoa > Arthropoda > Insecta > Lepidoptera > Pyralidae > Pyralis > Pyralis farinalis. The sequence goes on along the minus strand of OX382264.1, from coordinate 36,695,471 downwards.
GATTTAAATTTTTTTCACCTATCAATCCAATTTAGAAAAGTTAGGAGGCGAAAAAATGCCTTCGGTATTTTATAGTCGCAATAGGCGTTTTAGTTTTGTGCAATTATTAGAATTGGGCAATTCTTTCCTAAGTACGTTGTATTTGTAATTAATGAAATCTTGGGGCATTTATTTTTCCAATTCTGAAAATTATCCATTTACGTCAGAAAAAGAAATGGTTGAACATTCGAACATTTTCCATTTAGCTTAAATATTTCCCATGTAATTATTTAAATTATTATATTTTTTAAATTTAAATTAAATTATTATATAAATCTGTCAGTTTCAGATTTTTATATATATAAATATATATATAATTTCAGCTTGCATGGAAGCTATAGGAGCTTCCATGGTATTCAAGTTGCAGTAAATTTCTTAATAACTTGCTCAATATTTACAAAATAATACCGTGGACCAAATCTATGAAAATCAGACCACTGGTTTAGCTGAAACCATTTACAATCAATCTATAGTATGTCCGTATGTCGACAGACATTTTTAATTGGCAGAGCTGCGATAGCCAGCGGAGCCACATTACCCTCAAAATTGCCGTTTGGGGTAGACTGATGTCATCCAGCTAGCGTTTAGACGGTAATAGTGAGAAACTCTAAAATCGACACACTAATAGCTAACATATTGTAGTTTTGTATCCTTTAATTTGAAATTTAAATGTTCGTTGGTGAGGAAGAACGGTCCAAAATCGTTCCAATTAGAAAAAAAAAAACATGGGAAAACGTATGGCCGGCCACTCTGCAGTGCAGAGTCTGCACTGCACTCCCATCAACAGAAAAAGTAACAGCACTCGTCGCTAGATGTCGTACAGGGTTCCATATATTTTAAAAAAATTAAAAATAAAGTATTTAAATATTTTTTAAATTTAAAAAATATCAGCTCTGCCTACACAGCTTGCTGTTATTTACTAGTTTACCGCTTACACTACACACTACCACCCCTGAATTTCGTCTAAAAATGTCTAAGTCCTAAAAATTACAATCACAATACCTTCCACATGACCTTTCGATTGCACGAATATTAAAATATGTTACTTACCTGAGAGACGCAGTTTTTATGCGAATATCTAAACTCAATCTGCCGTACTGATCTCTGTTACAGAACGACGCTTCATTGAAAAATGAACAACATCCTATCTAAGTTTCCTCCATGTTAGGGTTAGAATTCAATTCCCCGGATCGCTTCGAACAATAGAGGGTTTAGCGGGGGTTAGGTAACGGGACTTAAAAGCTTTTTCCTATCTCTCGTTTTGCAATATCGTCTTTGGATTTTTCTTATTTGTAAAAATGTTATAATTATAAATATTTTTTACAATTTCTATAACTTACGCTAAATCCCTAGGGGTAGGTAGTGAGAAACGAGCGCCACATGACTCGACTGTCACATACCTCACTCGATTCTTTAACATTCATAGTTCTTTTCATTCACGCTCGCCGGTTTCTAGGACTCCTTATATCACCGTTTGATAAAACCCGATTAATTTGGTCATGGTAGGTGGAATTTTTAATATATCAGAATGCGATGCCCGGTTTTTACGTTCGTTATTTTTGAAATAATAAATATTACATATAAAGTGGTACCATAGCTTATGAATGCTTGCAACACAAGGAGAATCGCTCGCACTGCTTAACTCGCTGCTAATGCAACTACTCCCCAGGAGCCTACTGGTAACCTCATTCGCTCAACAACCTAGCAAGCCATTTGAAGCCACTAGATGCACATACATTATTACGTTTAAAAATTTCTAAGTTACTGAAAGCAACCCCGCGCCCTGACCGCGGGTTAAAAGCGCCCGATCTCTTATTTAATATCTTCTTCTTTGCTAGCATCGTCTGCTACAAAATTGGCTTTAATTTTTCACTTATACTATTACTATAATAGTTTACCAGCTAGAATCTATTCGAATAAATCAAGTTGAAGTAATTGAACGTAATGTCAAAATAACACTACACACACACACACACACACTTTATACTAAATGCATATGAATGTTCCTTATTCACGGCATTTATATCAAAAAATATACTTTTAAAGGTCTTTTCCGAAATGCCTAGAGTAGATTAAGATATAGTTGATGTTATTAGAAGAAGCTTAGGTTACTCCTATTTTAAACCAGTTGAGAATGTGCAAGCTTGCATTTCCAGAGGAACACCTGGTTCGTTAATTATATAACAATTCAATTTTTTTTTTATTTGTCGGCCATTTTGACCATGTTCCTTAAGAGATAGGAACGATGTATTCTACTTTTTATTCTGAATCCGAATCTGGAGTCAAAATTCGAATATTCGAAAAAAAGCGACAGACACACGCACAGACAAACATATAGAATTCATATAGGAACGGTGTTCCTGAAAAGAATTTGAGTTTCACGAAAAACAACCCACGATATTGTAAACAAATATCAATTCCGCGAACGAAGTCGAGGCAGAGCTAATTTAATAATAAATTCAAATAGTTTTCACTGATATAGTGCTAGTATTCCGTGGGCACGTTATTTTGAATGATTTCTCATTATATTAATTATGTTAATTTTAATTGCATTGAATATGAGACGTTGTATTGAATATTTTATTGTCATGAAATAAATAACCATTGGCTGACAGACAACTCACCGTTTGTTTATTTTAATATATTTTTTTAACGTCTCGAGGCATACGAGCATATTGCCCACCTGATGTAAAGCGGTTACCTTAGCCTATGAACGCTTGTTCGGAACATAACAACTGGTGAGCTCACTCACGCGCAGGACTTGGTGGAAGTACTTCACCAGATGGGCTGCTTTGGCGCTACCTCTTTTAAATACTCCCAGACTTTTGTCTGTAAAACAGTTATAACAGCCTATTAACGCTTGTAATGTATTAAGTATTGCTCGCGCGATATCTCCTCTGCTGCTTACACAGCAACTCCTTAGGAGCTTATTAGTGACCTTACTTACACGCTAGAATACAACAACCCTCTAGGGAGTTGTTATTTAGCTGCGGTTTTCTGTGAGGTGGAGGTGTACTTCCCCAGACGGGCTGCTTTAATGCGCCCTATCTCTCTTAAAACATCCAGATCAAGACAAATAGGCATGTTCATGCGCACAAATGTTTGTCTGTGTGGGAACACAGCAATCCCTCACCTGCTGTCTGGTAACCATACTCACTCGCACAAAAATCACTTCGATAATATTATAAATTCAGTTAGTATTAGATTTAGCCCATCCTTGTCCCCGGGCTGCGGTTTAAATGAAATAAATCGTTGGAAATTTTATTCATTGCTGTGGCGACATTTGACCAGCGTAACGAGACCGAACATAATGGCAAAGTTTGCAGACAAATCAGTTCATCATAACTGACTTCTAATTTCATCTAAGTGCTATCTAAATTGTTTAGAATAACACAAATCAGAAATGGAGTTAAGTGTTTTGCTGTGAGACTCCTCGAACCGTTGGTATAAGTGAGTCACAGACTAAAACATTACTCAGTGTGTACACTCCCTTAGCATCCATGAGAAAACTATAGAACTGGAATAAATGTATTACTTTCTTTGCTGAATGCAAATTTTGACAAGTTCGGTTGGCTTAGTCGTGAATGACGCGACTTTCGGTCGATTGCCACATAAGCCAAAAAATTTGTGTGCATTAACGTGGCTGTTTGCCTTGGTCTGGATGTTTTAAGAGAGACAGCGCGCATCAAAGCAGCCCGTCTAGGGAAGTACCTTTACAAGACAGAAAACCGCAGACAAATAATAACTCCCTAGACGCTTGTTGTGTTCCAGCGCGTAAGTGAGGTCACCAATAAGCTCCTAAGGAGTTGCTGTGTAAGCAGCAGAGGAGACATCGCGCGAGTGATACTTAATATCTTACAAGGGTTAAAATGCTACAATTATTGAAGTTATACTTCTTTAGACGCGTTATGAAAAAATTATGAGAGTGAAATTTTAAGATGCGCGCGCATCACTGTTACACAAAAGTAACAGGTTGAAGTTGCTAAATGTTTCACGGTATTACTGATAGATGGCGCTATAGTTAAAAATGTATAACATTTGTACTTGATGTATTACATTCCATAAACATCGCCGCTACTTGAAAGACGTTTTTTAATTTTACTCCAATAACCCTTTTTATAAATTAAAATATTATTATTTAATATAATTAATACTAAATATTATTAAATTATTAATGTTAAATATCTATTTAATGATGCCAAAGAAGTATAACTTCTCACGTGCGTACATAAGTACACGCACCCATTTTTAACTAGTTGCAGCCCGCGACTTCGTATTCCGTTTTTTTTTTGCTTACGTACCTTTTGCACGGCTTCTAAAGGCCGTATCGTAATATTGAATAATCTTCGTCAAGAATTGGGTTATCTCTTTCATTTTATATAATAGTATAATTAAGTTATCTACATGTTTATATACATGTAGTATAAAAAAATTACGAAACAGATACCTCCTCATACCTCATACCAGATACAACGCAAAAGTGGAAGAACCTAGCCTAGGAAAACCGTGATTCACGTATCATGATCAAATTAGTCGAGTTTTGGCAGAAGGTGATGTCAGAAGACCTAGGAATCGACGTGAGTATGTAAAAAGAAACGACGAATAATAAAGAAGCGAGCGGCATGTTATGACGTTCGGTTCTATCTGCCTACCATGCAAGGGACCTGGCGTGAAAATATACATTCAAGTTAGCCACGCTTGTAGCTTCATCTAGGGGTACCGCTTGATGTTATGGGGTTTGTCAGTTTCGTACACAAACTCAACTGTGTTAAATTTAAAATGTCTATTTATACGTTTACCTCAAATATAACAAAGTATATTCTGCAAAAATCATGTAGACATGTATAAGTAGTAAACATTGATCTTGAAAAACTTTATGACTCGCCATCTGATATCAAGAAAGAAGTAATTGAAGCCCGGACGTGCCTGAACACTTAATTAAGAGAACGCTCCATCGTCGCTTCAGTACGTGTTCTAGGTATATTCAGCTAAATAAAAAGTAAGATCTTTAGAATTCCCACGTATAGCCACCGAAGCTGTGCTAACTGCAATGTGGTCGCATAACGCTGCCGGTTCACCTGAATAGCACCAAAATCAATTGTGTAGTTTAAAATAACTATACGCAATAGAAACATCGTCTTTGTTTTGTCTTATTTAGAAATAGAATTTGCATACGGAATTTATTAGATTATTCCATTTAGGAATTTTACAAATGAATAATTTCTATACATTTTGTCAACTGTTTATTTCTACACTGGTAAAACAGAGTATAAATTGTTAAAGCGTTCAAAACGACGTCCGTTTTGAAGTTTGCAGACTTGCTTCCATTAAAGTAGAGGGGGAATTTATACAGTGAAGGTTTGGCTTCGATGACAGAAGACATATTCTGGTAGGTCGCTGTGGATTGGTACGAGTTCAATAATATTCTTGTAATTGTCGTCTTCAAAATTGAAAATTAACTTAAGTTAATCAATTTTGTGGTGATATTTATACTCAACTCATACCGTTTTAAAAATCAATATGTAGTATTTCTGGGTAGATTGAAACGTGAACAAATCTATATACTTTGTTATTTAGTATAGAGTTCATAGTGTTTTCAATACAAGTTACAAAAATGTTAAATACTTTTAGAACGGAAATATTCACCTACACCATATAGGTAGGGTTCGAACCCACGAGAAATAGCGTTCGGTAATATTACAAACCTTCCTGGTCTTCCATGTATTCCAGGCCAGTAGTACCTACATATAGTACAGTAACACTCATAGAATAATCAACCTAAAAACTATTATTGTCCTGTTATTTATTATTGACTTAGTAATGTTTACGATATGACTAAACTTATAAGCATACCTGCTATTCGTGTGTCGTATGTACACCATTTACCACTACTGTTACAAACCGTTGCAGGAATACGGGCCTCCTTTCAATCCAAACGATCTAGAGCATACTCCGATGCTTGCTACTCCTCTGCGAATTGCCCGAGGCTAGTATTTTTAAACCTTCCGTAGACCAAAGACTAAAGTTCTTTAATTCATTAGATTGGCGGGGTCCGCTACCTAAGCCCAAGTATTGACATGCAGCAACGGCCGTCACATCTCCACAACACAGAGGGAAAATCAGACCTTTCTTAGATTGTGTCATACGTGTTTTAATGAATAATGCGGGTTTCCTCACGTTGTTTTCCTTTACCGTGGAGCTAGTGATAATTACAAATATGTACACAAATCCGAAAACACGACTTTAGTGGTCCATGACATCAGAATTCAAACCAGGGACAATCAATTGTGCTGATACTTTATCCACTGAGTTATCACTGATCACATTATATACTTCTTTATAAACTACACTGATTTTTTAGTTTATAGTTTCTAAAGTTAAACACAGCGTCGGTCGCACCACAACGCCTCTGTTTAGTACGGAACCCTTGCATGTAATTTATTGTGATAACTTCCACACAACAACAAATTCTATCACATTATTTTAGCATTTACACAGCATTCCACTTTGTTTTTATGGCGGTAAATGTTATAAAAGCACTCAGGCACATATAATTTTCCCGTCAAAACGTGAATATAGCTAATGGTGTTTGCCAAACTTCATGTAATCTTTATTGTTATTATACAGGGTGACAATTTAATCATCCGAAAGGCGAAAGTAATTCTAATTACAACAACTTTTGATTTAAGGCCGACTTCTCCCCGCTTATCCCGCGTGGGAATTGGGATGAAGACGGGGTAGTATTTCTAAATCAGGAACACGTTATTATACGATAATATGTTGAAGCATATGTTAGCACTAGATGGTGTTAACAGAGTTGCTGTTGACTGAGCAATTCTAAATTGAAATTGGAATGCAAAATTCGAAAAGGGGGTTTCCCATTTCAATGTGCGACATAAACAAAGTTGTATTTGTTAAAATTTATGTCTAATACATATATAATCACAACCATACCTCTATCCTAAAATTTAGAAAGTAGTAGTTGCCCCATATGCATGGAGACGGAATGACCAAAAATGTGTGATTGATTTGATTATAATTGATAGACGTCTCCGAAATACTATAATGGATACAAGAGCCTTTAGAGGTCCCACTCTTGAAACGGACCATTACCTGGTGGTAAGCCGGTTTGTGGACTTTTCAAGAAGTGGAGGCATTGGCGAGTGCGTATCCCTTTCGGAGATCATGAAAGGATAAGGAGTGAAAAATTGCAAGATGAAAGTGTAAGGAGAATGTATGTACATCTGGTAAGCGAAAGACTTGCAACTGCAAGGCTTTCCGGCATAGATGTGGATGATTGCTGGAAAGTTCTGAAAGAAAGTATGGTGGATAGTGCAAAAGAAGCATGTGGATGCGCAAAGAGGCATAAAATATTGAAAGTGGATGCCTGGTGGGATGCGGAGGTTGAATCCTCCGTAGCAAGAAAGAGGAAAGCGTGGCTGGATTATGTATCATCTTTGCCCTTAAATGAAAGTATGAGAGAGAAGAAGAAAGAAATGTACCGTCAATGCAAGAATGAAACCAAGGCTTTAGTGAAAGAGAAGCGTGAAAGACAAATTATGAATGAGGAAGAGAGGTTGACGAGAAACTTCGAGGCACATACCAAACTCTTTTGGAGAGAGGTAAAGAAGTCTCGGGGTGGTTCGTCGGCATCCAGTATGAACAAGATTAAGTCTAAAGCTGGTATCATTCTTGCAAACACTCAGGAAGTGTTAGAACGGTGGAGTGAATATTTTAAAGAAATGTACGAATATGCCTCGGACGCTGACAATGAGAGTGAGTCTGATGCTCACTCCACGTTGACGGCGTCCGATGAAGGTATAACTATGGATGAGATAGAATGGTCGATACGAAGTTTGAAAAATGGAAAGTCTGCGGGAATTGATATGATTGCAGCTGAGATGATCAAACTAGGTGGCACTTACGTCCGGGACGCCTTCTGGTACTTATGCAACCTATGCTGGAGAACTGGAAGGGTCCCAATGGACTGGGGACGCGCAGTCATCGTACCCTTGTATAAAGGCAAGGGATCACGCATGGACTGCGGCAACTATAGGGCCATCAGTTTGATTAGCTTAGCAGCAAAAGTATATGGAAAGATAATTGAAAGGAGAATGAGGGTGAAATCTGACGAAATGCTGTGGGAGGCACAAGGAGGTTTCCGAAATGGCAGGGGATGTACGGATCAAGTTTTCTCGCTCCGCAATATCGTAGAGAAGCATCTGGCCACAGACCAGAAGGTTTTCTGCGGTTTTGTAGATCTTGAGAAGGCATTTGATAGGGTTGTGCGAAAGGAACTGTGGTGCATATTGCCGAGATATGGGATTAACGGCTCACTGCTGCATGCTGTGCAGTCCACCTACAAGGTTTGCTCAGCATGTGTGCGAATAGATGGCAACATGTCACCCTGGTTTGATGTCAAAATTGGTGTCAAACAGGGTTGCATGTTGTCTGCTAGGCTGTTTATTCTGTATCTCGATAGTTGTCTACAGAGAGAGAGAGACGAATGTAGGATTACGCATGGGTGACCTAGTGGTGAACTGTCTGCTGTATGCAGATGATGCCGTCCTGTTAGCAGAAACACCATCTGAGCTGCAAACACTAGTCACAATGATGAAAGACGAATGTATGAAGGAAGGCTTACTATTGAATGCGAAGAAAACAAAGATTATGGTATTTGAAAGAGAAGAAACCAGAACCAATGTAAGAATTACGGTAGATGATGAAGTGTTGAAACAAGTGAATGAGTTTGTATATCTTGGATGTGCTTTCAGCAGGGATGGAAGGTACACCGCAGATGTGGAAAGGCGAGTGAGTGCTGGGAATAGTGTGAATGGAGCGTTGGGAAAACTTCTTGGCAGTAAAAACCTGAGCCAGAAGGCGCAGCTGGCTATACACAATGCAGTGCTGGTCCCAACGCATACTTATGGAAGCGAGAGCTGGGTATGGCAGAGAGAGCATGAAAGTAGGATAAACGCGGTTGAAATGCGAGCGTTGCGCAAAATCTGTGGTGTAACGCTTGCAGACCGTATCCGCAATGATGAGGTTAGAAGCAGAGTTGGTCTGAAAGAGAGCGTCGGTGTTAAAATAAGAAGAGGCATGCTCCGTTGGTTCGGACATATAGAAAGAATGCAGGATGAAAGAATGACGAAGCAGATATACAATGCAAAAGTGGAAGGATGTAGGAGCCGAGGAAGGCCAAGACTTACCTATCATGATCAGATTGGTCGTGTTCTATCAGAAGGTGATGTCAGTAGCCCTAGAAACCGGCGAGCGTGCATGAAAAGAGCAATGAATGTGAAAGAAGCGAGTGAGGTATGTAAGGATCGAGTCGCGTGGCGCTCGGTTCTCTCTGCCTACCCCGTAAGGGATTTGGCGTGAAGTTATAGAGCCATTTTTTCTTTTTTTAGCGTTATCCTATTTCCTAATCGATTAATATTGGCGGGGAGCGCTACTTGACTCTCAGACGCTACTTCGACGAAGATACTGATTTTGACATGAAGCGACAACCGTCAGACCTCTAAACCCTGACGGAGCATCAAAATTTTCGTAGGTTAGGTCACACGTCTTTTGAAATCTAAATGGATCTATGGGTCCTGAGTAATCAGAGTGCATTCCTTTAACGCCGAGCAAGTGATAATTGCAAATATGTACTTAAACCGAAAACACAATTTTAAGGGTACGGGAGGTAAGGGTAAGGGAATCAAGAAACGTTTATTAACAGGCTGTTCTTTATCCACTGAGCTATAACCACTCTCAACATCAATATATTAAATAAAATAGAATATGGTGAATGAGCACTCGCAACTCGCCCACTAAATGGTCGTAAACTTCATTTTAACACTTATAGAGAATATATTCATAAAACTTTTACTATGATGCAAATTACGCAATAATATTACTACTAGATTAGATATCTGAAACAAAGCGTTCCACTGAACTGAGGTTCAGGCACTATGACTGTAATAGTTAATAGATTCAGGTGTTATTTTGCGAAAGTCAAATTTACAGGCAATTTGATCCAAACTACTATGTGCGCTTACGCTACCCTAAACGGTAGCTGAAATGCACATAATAATAGTTCATGCGAATTAACCCTGGCCGGCACCCACCAACTACCGTTAGTACTACTTTCGATTTGTATGTATGTATGAAGAAATAAATTCATCATATAAAACATAATCTCCAGAATAATAACCTCCAAACAAACAGGCGTCATAGGTTGACATAGCTGGCATGCGGGGCGAGCGCTGGCACCTCACTAAATTGCGCTGCAAGTTATGTGGTCGCTTCAATATCGGCTCTAGCCTCGACGTTCTGTGCACAACAAACATTTCGAGTAAACTGTCAGGTGGAGTTGACTTGTCAATGTGTCATAGAGCAATAACCTTATGGACATATCTATGTGCTATAATACTATTGCCGATTTGTTTATAGCTTAGGTTTAACTCTGGTTTTTGAAATGAAAACTTCTTTAGCGGCGTTGTGCACTTTTTGGGATGAATAAAAAATGTTAAACTCGCATCAGGACACGTGACCCTGACCGTAAGATTGTGGTGAGAATTAGAACTAACGTTCGCTGCAGCGCTAAAACATTAGTTACCTCTAATTAAACAATAAAACATGAAGCGCTAGATCGTTCATAGGGCATTATTTTCTCGCGACCAAAACGTTGTAAGCGCCATGAAATTCTTGGGGCTTACGCGTTTCGTTCAACGTAGTTTATCAACATCGCTGTTTGGTAAGCGGCGCAGGGCGCTTGCGCGAGTGTGCGTGTGTGTTTGAGTTTTAGAGATTGGCGATGATGATGCTGGTAATGATGATTGTGAAAGAGTCGTTGAAATTATGGATGAAAGTTGAGAGAGATAAACTTTCTAAAAGATAAACTTTTTAATGTAAAATAATTGTAATAGTTCTGAAGTGTTAAATTTTTAATGTAATATAAATTGTCATGTTTGTGTACGATAGCGCAATAAATTAATATTGTATTTTACCACATACATGATAGTACTTTAATACTGATAAATAAAGCAATTCGTGCGAAATTATTCCCTAACCATTCCAAAATATTCAAAAATGCACAACGTTAATGTTTAAGTTATGCCCATTACTGTACCACCTGATATAAAGTGGTTACCGTAGCTTATGAACGTTTGTAATACATTAAGTATCACTCGCGCGATGCCTCCTCTGCTGCTAACACAGCAACTCCTTAGGAGTTTTACTGGTGACCTCACTCATACGCAGGAACACAACAACCCTCTAGGGAGTTGTTATTTGGCTGCGGTTTTCTATGAGGTGGAGGTACTTCCCCAGACGGGCCGCTTTGATGCGCCCTACCTCTCCTATGGTCAATCGCACTGATTTTAATGACATTGTAGGAAACGAGTTAATTGAACTGTTTTATGTACGAAATCGAACTCGCAGGTTAAGCAACGTCAAGATGTCTATGGATGGGTTTATCTATATCGAGCTTCTCCGTGGTCCGAAAGATTCACATGACGTAAAGCGCTTATAGAAGTGAGAGTGTTGTAGAAGAAGAGTGCTTATAGAAGTTCCTCTCTTAAAAACACAAACAGACATGTTCATGCACACAAATGTCCTGTGTGGGATTCGAACCCTTTACGTTCATAAATCCGAAAACATGAATTTAGTGGATAACCAGGATTCGAACAGGAAACAAGTTATTCCTGGGCACTTGGCTATATATTGCACGGTCGTAATCATTATTACTCTATTGTATCTATCTATAACTTCAATCCAAATCTCTTGCGGTGTAGGTAGGAGGAAACAGCGCCACATGATTCGGTCTTTACGCAACTCAGTCGCTTCTTTAATATTCATAGCTCTTCTCAGGCACGCTCGCAGTTATTACTTTATTGAAAGTTTGTAAAATTATTGACATTTTAATGCACAAAATCACGTTTTTCGGCAACAGACACAACTTACTGCATACAAACCCTGAAATTCTCAATTAAAATCATTGTATCTCATGGAAGTAGGCATCCATTTTCAGAAGTGTGACCTACTCGTACATTAACATAAACACATTTAAATAAATAAAGACGCGATAACAACACTTCGCTGTCCAAATACATTAGCTTTGAATAGATTTTTTATACCGCTAAGGTGGAAAACAAGCATACGGCCTGCCTGATGGTAAGCAGTTACCGCTGCCGATGGACATTTGCAACACCATTGGTGTCACTCCTGCGTTGCCGACCCTGTGAGAACCTCTTCACGCCTTTCTTTAAGAACCTCATGCTGTAGTCCCGTGGGAAAATCTCGGCAGGGAGCTCATTCCACAACTAAATAGATCTCGGTAGAAAACTTGTCAGATGGACAAAGCTGTCATACGCCCTAATTTCTCGAATGGCGTTGCCGTTTTGACACACGCAGTGTGGACGACCCTTCACTAGATGGAGCGACGACCTCCAGAGGTTTGCAGGGAGTCGATGGATGCAGGTAGCACAGGATCGAGACTAAAGCCGAACGCCGAAGCTAAAATAAGTAAGTTTAGTTTAGCTCGCATAGTTGAGCCAGTTTTTCATACATTTGCACCGCAAACTATGCGAGCTAAGCCAACAAAAATATCCCAACTAGGTCAAACTAACTTAGTTGTGTAGGCCGATCCGAAGCTACGCGAACTAAGCTAAGCCCCTCTCACCCCCCTACGTTACCCCTTTGGCGCCTATCACTAGTGTAACGTCTGATTAACACGACACTCCAGCACAAATTGATCATCACTAACATAAAAAAGTTTTGACGTAATTCACGAAATTCGTGTTTCCGCAATTATGTACGTCTTTGTAATTATCCCTTCCTCGACGGCGAAGAAAAACGTCACGTGGAAACCGGTAGCACGTCAAAGAAATCATATTTCAAAAGATGTATGACCTATATGCGAATTACAAGGGGCTGAGCCCTATGTACTCACCTCAGTAATAAAGAGCGAATCAACTGCCGAAGCATTCAAAGCCCACGTTGAAAACATCGTCGGCTCTATCAAAGAGTTTAATAAAACATAGACGCACTTAAAATAAAATATCATGATTAACCGGGCGGGACAAAGCGTAGTCCGTAAGCGCTGCGTCCCAAATATGACCGAAACAAACCCCAACCGGGGAAAAAAAAAAAAAAACTTTAGGTCTGGATTTCCTCTCGTGGGTGCGAAGTTCTGACGGTAGTCGCTTCATGCCAAAAACCAGGGCTTGTTTACCGGTTAATTTTCAAACCTAACCTAATTTTTAAACCTAAACAAAACGCTCCCAATGTACTTGTGCTGATCACAAGTACATTGGGAGCGTTTTGTTTAGGTTTGGCTCTACCTGAACCTTAAAGTAACCGGTATTCTTAAGGAGCAAAAGCAATGAGGTTTTGAATCAATTAACCGGTTTTATAAGGTTTTCATTTCGCTCTTTTCGACGTCATATTTGCCGAGACCTTAACGACCTTTAAAATTCACTTAAAAATTAAAAGCTATACGAAACCACAAAATAATTAGAAGAAATTGAATATTCCGTCAGACACAATCTACGTGTTGCAACCTTTCTTTATGAGTTTACATCGTAACGTAGGTATCAATTTGTTCCAATTCGAATTAAAGCAAGCAAGTCGTAACCTACTCGCGCAACACATGTGTTAAATCGGTTTTTTAAGGTTTTACGTCGCGCTCTTATTTAGGACGCACTCCGAACGAAACCTTTTCTAAAAACCGGTAAAAACCTTTATTTACCGGTATTTTCGAAACCGGTTCCAAGCCCTGCCAAAAACAGAATCTTGGCCAAATCCTTATGCTTAGAATTCGCCAATCCCACTGAATATGATATGATAACGGTTGGATATAGTTTTTTTTTTATATACAACGTTGGGAGGCATACAAGCATACGGCCTACATGATGTAAAGCAGTTACAGTAGCCTTGTAATATATTAAGTATCACTCGCACGATGCCTCCTCTGCCGCTTACACAGCAAATCCTTAGGAGCTTACTGGTGACCTCACTCACACGCAGGTACACAATAACCCTCCAGGGAGTAGTTGGCTGCGGTTTTCTGCGAGGTGGAGGTACTTCCCCAGACTTGCGTGCTTTGATGCGCCCTACCTAACTTAAAACATCCAGACGAAGACAAACAGACATTTTCATGCACACAGATGTTTGTCTTAGGTGGGAATCGAACCCACATGCGTTGGTGTCAAAGTCGCGTTATTCACGACTGAGCCACCGAGTTTCTTTTACTTGTAGCCTAACAGAAACCAAAAGGCTTATGTAAACAAAGTACGTAGTATGTAAAATAAGTCTTATACAAATGTAAATACAACATAACACATACGTGAAAGAGATATCCATAACACAGTAGGCTTCGTAACGTAATCGATGTCGATTATAAACATGCGATATCGGAAATCTGTCATCCGGCTCACATCCGCGACATGTGTTTAAAATCACTAGATGACATATTGCGGGGTGTTTACACGCGCGGTTGATTAATAGTGTGCTGCGATTAGTGTTGGGATATGTACAAATCGTGTGCAGAGCAATTTAGCACGAATCGTAATGAAAATACGACGTAAACATCTCAATAATTCAACTTGTATGTAGAACGCATTTGATCAATTTTATTACAAACAAGATATTGTCGACATTGACTTTAGCGTCGACGCATACCAATGGGAGACGTAGAGAGCTTTATTAGCAACGATAACGTATCTAAAGTTTTTTATCACAAATCAGATATTGACAACCTGTTGTCTATGTATCATAAGTATGTATTTACAAAAAATTGATTGTCTGTAAAGTCGGTTTACGGACGATAATTTTACGTCATAGGAAAACATTCAACAGTTGAGAAAACAGTTCACGTACCTATAGGTTGTGTGCTGCCGCTGTCTCTCTTCTACTCTGACGCATCGGCCGATAGAGTGGAAGAGAGATAGATGCGTCACAAGCCGAACGCTTAGGCCGATCGTGCCTCTCTATCGCTTGTTCCGCGCTCTCGCTTGCACGCTCGGCTCACGCGGAACGTGACACTTTTTCGTGAATGCTGCTGGTGTTCATCGATTTATAAGACGTTATCACGTCAAAAAGAAATGTATTTACGTATTCGTCTAGTATTCATAATGCAACAGCTTCACAATAGCTTCGCTTACTTTGGGGCTGGATAGTAAAATTCCAGAAACTATTTATTTATGAACATTATATTAGTGTCAGTGTATACTAAAAGAGAGAGCTTTATTAGTGAGGATTATACATCTGAATTTATCTCTTAAAGACTTTTGATGATATTAACATAAAGCTAGAAGATCTAGCGAGACGTCTGATTGATGTCATTGGTGATCAAGTAGTTGGTAGGTTTTTCTCAATGTTTATTTGTATTTCGAATCGGCAACGAAATGCTATCAGTCTCGTTAGTACAACACCGAGGAAGCTACATTGTATAGATTTATTTTATGTAGTTATCTTTTTTAGATAGTTAATTTTAAACGTAGTCTAGTTTTAGTTTGATTCGGTAACCTTTTTGTTATTCATATTTAAAATATTTTACATTTAGTTTCCATTTGTAAATATGGATATATCGTACATTATAATATAAGCGAATATCTGTTCAACAAATACGTTTTATATGCTATTCTAAATCTCCACCCGCATCTTTTTCAGGAACACCGTTCCTATATGAAAACTATATGTTTTCTGTGGGTGCGTTTGTCTGTGTGAATGTCTGTCGCTTTTTTTCGAATATTCGAATTTTGACTTCAGATTCGGATTCAGCCTAAAAAAGTAGAATAGGAATGTCTGAAAAACCAACCTCCTCTCTATTAAGGAACATGGTCAAAATGGCCGACAAATTAAAAAAAAAAATGTTATATATTTGACAAGCCAGGTGTTCCTCTGGCAATGCAAGCTTGCGCATTCTCAACTGGTTTAAGTATACGATCATAATTGCATTCAGAGTATCCTTGCCTTTCTGTCCTACGGGACCAATATATTTAAAGCAGTTCTTTTATAGTTAATAGAATTAGGTTTTATTTTCGAAAGTCAAATTTATATTTATTACAGTCTTCATTTGTTTTGCATGGCGTATTCCATACTCAAAACGAAAAAAGAAATGGAAACAAAAATTACACACTACTACTGTGTCTGCATCGATTGATCTGTTTTATGTGTACATACGAACGTAACAATTTAACGTGCTAATAATAATCTCAGTTTCATCATTATCATTAATTCAGCCCAAAATTGAACATAGGCCTTCTCTCTAAGGAGCTACTCGCATCGATGCTGAGCCACCTGCATTCATCGACTACCTACAGATTTTTGGGCTCGTCGCTCCATCTAGTGGGGGGTTATCCCATGCTGCGTGCACCGGTACGATGACGCTATTCGAGAACATTTTTCCCCAGCGGTTGTCGGTTTTAACAGCAATGTGGCTGTCACACTGCCACTTCAACTTGCTTATCCTTATATCTTATAACCTCAGTATAAAATTGTTAAATTTTTAGTACCTATACCTACCTACCTACCTACCAAACACTTCTAATGTTACGTAAGAAAAGCATGTAATATACATGATTGAGCACATTCCAGTTTCCACTCGACTAAAACCTTTGATGTTTACGCGTTTTTTCGCTCCAGTGTGATCTCTCCCTAAACGGCGTTCGCCCCACCGGGTGTAGCCGTGCCTTGATTAAATTTGAAACCATAAAAAATCATGGTGGCATCAGCGTAGCGTCGCGTGCTTAAATATAGTAAAATATTATACTTGTATGTTAAGGTAAGCCAACAAAGCAGGGTCGCATGTCTTTCAGCAGTATTTATAAGAGTTTACATAAAGATTTTGTTAGTTCAAGGCTCATGGGGAAGTATTTTATTTATTGAGTTAGAAGGTATTTTGACTGTCTGACGTTTGCTTACATTTGTGGTACGCAATGTTCTTAACCGAGTTAAAAACGAAATAGTTTGTTAATTCGAGGGTAGGTTTTTTAAACACCTGGATCTCATTACAATATAAATATATATTATAATAATGATATCTGAATTTTGTATTATAAATATATATAGTATAATAGGATCCAATCTTGTTATATATCTTGGTACAGTTACTTAATGATGTATGGCGTCGTTGCATGTAACTCCCTAAAGGAACACGAAGGTTAGGCATGATCAATTGCAGTCTGCCTCTGGATCTTCAACGAGCTCGAAGAGCCAGCAACAACTTCTTGGAGAGTTGTTGTGCTTCTAGAAGTGAGTGACGACTATGATATATGAAGTTCGTTTTAAATCAGGCGGACCGCGTGCTCGTTTTCCAGCAGACGTAGTATCGTAAAATCAGTCTGAGTAATACAGACAAACAAACATTTTCACGTTTCTGACATTTTTTTACATAAAACGTCGGAAGGCATACAAGCATACGACCCACTGGGATGTAAAGCAGTTATCGTAGCCTATCAACGCATGTAATACGTTAACTATCACTCCCGCGATGCCTCCTCTGCTGCTAACACAGCAACTCCTTAGGAGCTTACTGGTGACATCACTCACACGCAGGAACACAACGACCCCCTGGGAAGTTGTTATTTGGCTGCGGTTTTCTGTGAGGTTGAGGTACTTCCCCAGATGGGCTGCTTTGATGTGCCCTACATCTCTTTAAAAACTTTCTACATTCGTTTTGATACTACAAACAAAGGTTAATTAGGGTTCGTAAAGGTAAGTTACGTTTGCAGCCCCTTCGTCCGCAGTCACGTGAACAGTTTATTACGAGTGCCAGCACATTACGGGACATTTGAGCGTACTTCACACGTCATTATTACGCTTTCGCACGGCACTTTATTAAAAGCTTTTTGTAAGTAATCATACAAAAGGTAGATTTTAACAAGCCCGCTGGTTAGTTAGCAGTGGCTATTTTAACAGCTCGTTGATTCGATTTCCAGGCACATTTGTGTGCATTGATGATGGTCTTTTTTTTTATACAATATTGGAAGATATACAAGCATACGGCCCACCTTATGTAAAGCGGTTACCGTAGCTTATAAACGCTTGCAATACATTGAGTATCACTCGCGCGATGCCACCTCTACTGCTAACACAGCTACTCCGTAGGAGCTTACTGGTGACCTTACTCACACGCAGGAACACAACAACCCCCTACGGAGTTGTTATTTGGCTACGGTTTTCTGTGAGGTGGAGGCACTTCCCTAGATAAGCTGCTTCGATGTGCCCTACTTCTCTTAAAATTTCCAGACCAAGACAAACAGACATGTTCATGCACACAAATGCTTGCCCTGTGCGGGAATCGAACCCACGAGCTTGGTGCCAAAGTAACGTTACAGCGCGTTTCGCCACGAAACAGCCCTAGGTCACAAGATTGGCAGCGCGCGAGTAACACCCCCGTGGTGTTGCGAGCGTCAATAGGCTGCGGTGATCGCTTACCACCTAATGCGGGCCGCATGCTTGTTTGCCAATCATCTAGTTGTATAAAAAAAAATAGCTCGTTGATTCAATTTGTGTGCGTGTGATGATTGTTTTGGTCTAGGTGTTTTAGAGAGAGGTTGGGCGCATCATACCAGTCTGACGGAAGAAGTTATATATCCATAACTACACGTGAAATCCCTTGTGGTGTAGGTAGAGAGAATTGAGCGCCACATGACACACCTAATGCCCTAACGTGGGCTCCGCCTGGATATGAGTATAGACCTAATTATGCTAATCCACCTACTGTTACTTCTCTCGACTATGTTGGTGTCGCGGAAAAACTTCAGGATAAAAATTCTATAAAGACAAAACAAAATGTTTGAAGAGTGAAGTATGTAAGGACCTCGTCATATGGCGCTCGGTTCTCTCTGCCTCTCAAGGGGCTTGGCGTGAAGATATACATACATACAAAATTTCTTACATGCGCTTTACATTTTCTTAAATAAAATATTAACGTATTTTATTAATTTCTTATTATTGCTGTTTTAAAATTTCTTTTTTTTATTTACTTTGATTAGGAAACGGGATGAGAAGAAGAAGATAATATGATAAAGTTATGCAAGTATGTCGGTGCAATAACAATTTAATAATTTCTAGTAAAGAAATATGAATGCTTGTTTGGAATCATTTCCAGACATATTTCTCAGTTAGATACTTGTCAAATCTACAATGAGCCTTTTCGCAATGAGTATTTTTTATGTGCCCTTTGAACATATTATGAGGATAGGATAGAACTGTCTCACACAATGTTTCAAAGAAAGCCATGTTTAAAATAGTCACATAAAATTAGTCAAAACGGAATATTTTACGGATTTTATTGAAGAGCTCGAAGCTGGGTGAACGTACGCCGATTTCACGAGTCGATGCACTTTACACTGCGGGCCTTATCGGAATTGCATACAGCGAGACACAGTGCAAGCGTAATCGTCCATTTACTTGAGTAAAACGTAAGTATGCACGGTTGAAATAGTGAAGGCAATGTTAAATGCCTTTACGTAGATGTGAAAGAGAAGAATCCAGAACTAATGTAAGGATTACGATTACGATGATGAAGTGTTGGAACAAGTCGATGAGTTTGTATATCTTGGATGCGCTTTCAGCAGGGATGGAAGGTACACCGCAGATGTGGAAAGACGAGTGAGTGCTGGGAATAGTGTAAATGGAGCGTTGGGAAAACTTCTTGCCAGTAAAAACCTGAGCCAGAAGGCACAACTCGCTAAATACAATGCAGTGTTGGTCCCAACGCTAACTCATGGAAGCGAGAGCTGGGTATGACAGAAAGAGCATGAAAGTAGAATAAACGCGGTCGAAATGCGAGCGCTGCGCAAAATATGTGGCGTAAGGCTTGTAGACCGTATTCGCAATGATGATGATTAGAAACAGAGTTGGTCTGAAAGAGAGCGTCGGTGTTAAAATAAGAAGAGGCATGCTCCGTTGGTTCGCACATGTAGAAAGAATGCAAGATGAAAGAATGACGAAGCAGATATACAATGCAAATGTGGAAGGATGTAGGAGCCAGGAAAGGTTAAGACTTACCTACCATGACCAAATTGGTCATGTTCTATCAGAAGGTGATATCAGGAGCCCTAGAAACCGGCGAGCGTGCATGAGAAGAGCAACGAATGTTAAAGAAGCGAGTGAGATATGTAAGGATCATATCTCACTCGCTTCAGCATACGGTCCACCCCATGGAAAGCGGTTACCGTAGCCTACGAACGCTTGCAATATAAGTATCATTCGCGCAATGCTACCTCTGCCGCTATACACAACAACTCCTAAGAGCTTACTGGTAACCTCACTGACTTGGAAGAACACAAGAACCCTCCGGAGAGTTGATATTATGCTGAGTTTTTCTGCTAGGTGGGGGTACTACCCTAGAAGGACTACTATGATGCGCCCTACCACTCTTAAAAACACCCAGTTCAAGACAAACAGACATGCTTATGCACACAAAAGTTTCTCCTGTGTGGGAAACGAATCCACGATTGTTGATGTCAAAATAGCGTTACATGACTGCTTCACCGAAGTAGTCATAACAAAAATCTGCACAAATATCAGGTCAAACCATTTCGTCCAGTGAGACAGCATAGCAACGGCAACAGTACGGATTATCGAACAACATGGATTGGTAGGTAGTTCGCATATTCCTTTTGCCCTTTATACAGGGAACCCAAAAAACTGGCAACATTTCGTACACAAAGAAAAATCTGGAGGCGCCCTCTCTAAAGCGCTAGTCTCATTGAAATACTGTATCGAGGAGCTTCGGATTGATTCGTGTTTTTTCGCTTTTATTCGCTATCATCCGACTGGGAGAGTGGGAGAGAGGGACGCGATGAGCCGATGCTGCTTTATTCGCGGGCGTCGCGCGTAAATTCTGTGTCTGGAGAAAGCTTTTGTGTAATGAACTACTTTTTATCTATGTACAAGTATTGACACCAAAAATACAAGACAACAGCATTAAAAACATTAAATTGAGGCCTATTTAAAGGCTATGGCAGCCAAACGTAGAAAGATTGAAAATTACATCGGCACAATTGGCAATTACGTATATATTTTTTTATACAACGCTCGACGTTGTATAAAAAAATATATACGTAATTGCCAATTGCCATTGTATAGGCATACAAGCATACGGCCCACCTGGTATAAAGCAGTTTCCGTAGTCTATTTACGCTAGTAATATATTAAGTATGACCCCGCGCGATGCGTCCTCTGTTGCTTACACAGCAACTCCTTAGGAGCTTACTGGTGACCTCAGTCACACGCAGGAAGGCAACAACCCTCTAGGGAGTTGTTATTTGGCAACAACCCTCTAGGGAGTTGTTATTTGGCTGCGGTTTTCTATGACGTGGAGGTACTTCCTCAGACGGGCTGCTTTGATGCACCATACCTCTCTTAAAACATCCAGACCAAGACAAACAGACATGTTCATGCACACAAATGTTTGCCTTGTGTGGAAATCGAACCCACGAGCGTTAGTGTCAAAGTCGCGTCATTCGCTACTGAGCCACCGAGCTCGTCAAAAAATTCCTAACATCATCAGAAAAATATTTCGATTTTGTTACGTAGTACATTTACTCTTTCTTTGATAATCCCACGTTGCAATCTTTTGGGGAAACCTTGGTAGCAAGAAAACTTCTTAAATACTAATAACTATCACTCGATCAATGAAATATTTTTTTTTTTAAAACACTTTTTGGTGATTATCTTTTGTGTCGAAACATTTGAAGACAATCAACTATATAATTTTACATCCAGTGTTGAACGATTCAACCATGTTTTTTCTCGATTTTTCTATCGATTCGCTCGATTGTTCGAAACGAATTTAATCGTGGACATAGAATAACTGATATTGTGACTAGATCAATAAAGTAATATATTTATAAGACGCTGATTGGTGATATATTTTTATGTGGCAACAAACTATAATCTTCTATACAGATAAATAATATTGGAGTGTCTGTTTGTAATATTAAAGTAACCGTTTTTTACTAAATGCATATGGATATATACACGGTACATATACCAAAATGAATATTTTTACAATTTTTGTCTGTCTGTCTGTTTGTTCCGGCTAATCTCTGAAACGGCTGGACCGATTTTGACGGGACTTTCACTGGCAGATAGCTGATGTAATAAGGAGTAACTTAGGCTACCTTTATTTTAGAAATTTTATTTATTTCTATTAATATAAATAAATAATTAAAAAAAAACTATTCCGCGCGTACGAAGTCACAGCGCGGGCACAGCTAGTTACTAAATATAACTTTACTTACATACAGTGTGGGGCAATTCAAAATTTTCTCTAGGTCAGATTTGACAATTTCAATTTTTTACTTTACGTTTGAACGATGGGATTATTAATTTTCCGTCGCGATTAATGCTCGTGATAAATAATAATTTCATAAATATTAGTAAATACTATGTATAATAATAGCTGCAGCTCGTGACTTCGTCCATGCTCATCCTGGTCTTCTTCTTCTTAGCGATGTCTCGTTTCCTAATCCATTAGGATCGGCGGGATGGGCTACCTAAGCCTAAGGATTTGGCGAAGATGCTGATTTTTACATAGAGCGACTGCCGTCAGACCTGCACAACCAGAGGGAAAACCAAACTTTTCTTCAGTTAGGTGACGCGTCTTTCGAAATATAATTTCTTGGACGTGTGGTTTTCCTCCCGACGTGTTGCCTTCACCACCGAGCAAGTGAGAATTACAAATATGTACTTAAATCCGGAAACGCGAATTCAGTGGTACATGCCAGGATTAGAACCTGGGACCAAAACGAAAAGACTTTTAAGATTATTAAGAAAGGTATGGCGCATTAAAGTAGCCCGTCTGGGGAAGTACCTCTACTATCACACTCAAATAACAACTTCTTGGTTGCTGTGTTCCTGTGTGTGAGTGAGGTCATCAGTAAGCTCCCAAAGAGGTGCTGTGTAAGCAGCAGAGGAGGCATCGCGCGAGTGATACTCAATATATTGCAAGCGTTTTTAGGCTACGGTAACTGATTTACATAAGGTGGGTCGTATGCTTGTATGCCCCCCGACATAGTATAAAAAAAGAAAAAAACATTAACTGCTTTACATAAGGTATTACGTAAGCAGTGTAATATTTTATTTTGTATATTTTATTATATGATATATATTTTATATTATACGTATGTAAGTTTATATAATTGTACATTATTTCTAATCGTTAGAATCTTTACATTAACGTGCTCTAGATTGTGTCTTAGAAAGTCTAATGACAACCGAATCAGTTAGGCGGCGTAATGACACCCAAATAAACTTTAGTTAATAGATTCCGACGTAATTTTGCGAAACTCAAATTTCGTGCTTTCTTCTCCGAATTTTTGGGTCGAAAGAATTTTATTTCACTTTAGTAAATGAGAGGCGTGCTTTATTTGGATTTATTTTAATTAACGGCGTGAGGTATACAAGTATATGTCCCACCATATGATGTAAAGTGGTTACTATATGCTATAAACGCTTGCAATACAGGAAGTATCACTCACGCTCGGACGTTGTTTACGCAGCAATTTCTAATTAGTTATGTTTACGCTTATTTATACGGGACAAAGAAGAACACTCAGCTCACATTGGCTAGTTCATAGATCAACATCAGAACCCTCATCGGCTTATTGGTTAAATATTCTCCCATTGGTCTTAGGCTCGAATAGCCAAGATATTTAGGCGCTAATACACAACTTTTTTGTGAGCACAGGGTGCGTTCATGCGCAGTTAAATGGATTTATTGATTTGTGCTATAGTCTGTTTATTCATTTCACTCAAAGTGTTCATGCTTACTAACTCTTCCTATCTCTCGTTTTCTAAGACAACGGCTCGACAACAAAGGCTTGCTGACTCGATTTGAAGCGCAATGTAAAACTTTGAGATAACTCAAAGTCACCGCCTAAATGCTATTCGCGCCGTTTTGCAGCCGTTGTGCAGCTCTGTATCTGTCTATGAACTAACAAACTATAACCTTGAACTGGTCCTAATGATATTTAGTAAAGACGTAGCTGATTATTTGAAGAAGAATACATGTACACCGCAGTGGTAGCGTACTTCTTAGTTTTATAGAAGTTTTCTTCCGAAAACTCTTCATGTTTTGGACAGAACTCAATGCCGAGGTTTTTTCAAGGTACAACAGTAATGGGTTCTTCAGAAAAAGCACGAAGCGGTTTTCACAGGGTTGCCACCACATGGGGGACGCGGTAATTGCAAATGTCCATACGCTACGATATTCGCTTAACATTGGACAAGCCGTACGCTTGTTTACCACAACAGTGGTAAAAAAAAAAATTATCGCGTTAACAGAATTACGGGAATTCTGTTAACGCCATACTAGTTTAAGACCGCGTACTTAACTAGTTTCTAGGTTTATATTAATACTATTGTGTGCTATGAGCCCATAATGAAATTCAGGTCCTGATTTAGCCTTATTCGATACATTTTGAATATAACAGAACAATTAAAAGTAACAGTCGTGCATCGGACAATTGTGCAATTGGCCGGTATCAGGCGATCACGCGAAATGCATCCTGTTTCCAACTACGGATCAATTGACACTGTGTTTATTTTTCGCTTGCAATTTCTGAGTAATGTCATTTCATATAGGTATTTAATATTTCAAATGGTCGAACAGTTTTCGAATGTAATTAAAATTCGAATTAGGTACTTTAAGTTGCGTGAAGATAAAAGTTGCCTGCCGGTATTTTGCACTATGGGCAGGTGAGATAAGGTTTTATAGTTAAATTAAATATAAAATAAAATATAGGTACAAATCATTATATATATAATAAAATATACGATTTTTAGACTTCAGTCCTCCGATGAAAGAGTTAATTTCATCTTATTTCGGCCTGCCGGATGCCGTCGTGTATGGCACTATAGCAGACTGGGATGGCTTGCCGGAATTCTACGCACTGTACCCGTGGAGGCAGCTGTGTTTCAAATCAGAGGACATCGAATCCGGTGCAACCGCAGTAGATGTGGCGATATTGGATGGCATGGAATGCTACATTCCCAATCGTCTAATGGCTGCTGCGGGTGCTAAATACGACCGTGTTTTAATCGGCATTATAAGGAAGCCAATGTTCTTAAGCAGGCTGCTTACGAGGCCTACCACGGCGCGTACTAAGCGAGATCCAGATGTCGCTGTTTTGAAACGCAAACTGAATGCTGCCTAGAGATCCAGTAAGAGGGCAATTGCTAGAGCAAAATTCGATTCCATCGGCAGAGTTGACGAGCCTTCTGGGAGCCGTGCTTTCTGGTCGCTGGCTAAAGCTGCCGAGGAAAAGTTTTGGCAATTGTCCATGCCACAATTGCAGAAACCGAATGGTAGTCTGGCCTATAGTGACAAAGAGAAAGCCGATTTACTCGATAATCTCTTTGGCTCTAACTCGACTTTGATACGGCTTCCATCACGGTCGAATCGACTGGTGATCTTCTAGTGTATCTAACACACCATTGGGTTTCTGCGATTTAGAGTCAAGGTGAGGCATTGGCAGTCAGCCTAGATATGGCAAATGCATTCGATCGGGTCTAGCATCGTCTTCTATCGAAGTTACCATCATACGGACTGCTCGAGGGTTTATGCAAATGGGTTACCAGCTTCTTCTCCAGCAGATGCATAGTAGCCGTGGTACACGGCAGTTGCCCCGATATGGTTTTGCTGCATATCAATGATATGTTGTCCATTGATTGCATACACTGTGGATGACAACACCGGGGGCAGTATGTGCCCCTACAGGCCGTGCATGTATATAACATTCCTCGTTCCCATGTGGAGGAAAGCCGTGATAAAATTGTGTCTGTAATGAGTGTACTTTTGCTAAAGTATCTGACTGGGGCGGCTTAACTTCGTCGAATTCAACCCCATGAAGACAAAAGTTTGCGCGTTCACCGCTAAGAAAACCCAATTTACTGTAGTTCCTAAATTTCAGAACACACCTCTTTCCACCACCAGCAGCTTTGTGTTGAGATCTCCAGTGACGTTCATTATCGGAGTCAAGTGGAGTAAAAGTTCAAGCTGGTATCCTAAAAACTTGGTGTGCTCCTCAGAGCAAAGCAGTACTTAAGCGCGGGGCAAAGCCTTATGTTATATAAGTCTCAAGTCAGACTAAGGACAGTGATAGCCTAGTGGATAAAGAACCGGCCTTGCACCAACAGGTCGGTTCTTTATCCACTAGGCTAGGCGTCGGTTGGAATCTGGCATGTACTACTAAATTCATGTTTTCGGATTTATGTACATATTTGTGATTGTCACTTGCTCGGTGGTGACGGAACACATTGTGAGGAAACTCTCATGTCCAAGAAATTATATTTCGAAAGACGTGTGACCTTACCTATGATAAAATAATGAGTCTGGTTTTCCTTCTGGGTTATGAAAGCCTTACGACAGTCGCTCCATGTAAAAATCAGTATTTTCGCCAAGTCTTAGGCTTAGGTAGCGGATCACGCCAATCCTAGTGGATTAGGAAACTGGATAAAGCTAAGAAGAGGATGATGACTCAAGTCAGACCGCGCATGGAGTACTGCAGTCACTTTTTGGCAGGAGCACCTGGATACCAGCTTGGACCATATGATTCGGTTCAGAGACGAGTTGTGCGAATTATCGACGATCCTAAGCTTACACATGGTATTGATCCTTAAGTTTAAGGAGAAGTTTTGCCTCTATTTGAATGTTCTACCGATCGTACAACGGGTTGAGTTGTACTAAAGAATTGTTCGATATGTTGCCGACAGCATTATTTTATAACTGCACCGCGTGCCGACGGCGGGGAGTTCACCCTCACACGCTGGAATCACATTGGTCGCGTACTGTGCGGTTCCAGAGAAGTTTTCTTCCGAGAACCTTCAAGTTGTGGAATGAACTCCCAGGTGAGGTTTTCCTAAGGGACTACAGCATGGGTCTCTTCAAGAAAGGCGTGAGAGGTTTTTAGAGGGGTCTTCTAGTTTATAGTTCTGTTATATACAACGTTAGTGGTATACACGCATACGGCCTACCTGATGTAAAGCGATTGCCGTAGCCTCTGAACGCTTGTAAATATATTAAGTATCACTTCACTTGCGCGATGCCACCTATGCTGCTATACACAGTAACTCCTTAGATGCTTACTGGTGATCTCACTCACACGCTGGAATACAACAACCCTCCACACAGTTGCTATTTGGCTGCGGTTTTGTGTGAGGTAGAGGTACCTTCCCAGAAGGGCTGCTTTGATGCGCCTTACCTCTCTTAAAAATACTCAGTCCAAGACAAACAGACATGTTCATGCACACAAATATTTGTCGTGAGCTCGTCCATCCGCCAGATTATCCATTTTACATGACGAACGCTATATCCGTGGTATATACAAGTGTATATACAAATATATATACGGTATATACAACACGTGGTATATATACCTATGGTTATATATATATATATATATGGTTACCTACCGTGCTGCTCAACTGTGGAATAAATTACCAACACACATTCGGAAAAGCCCATCAATTCACTCCTTTAAAAAAATATTGAAAGAGCATTATTTATCAGATCTAAAATAAGTATATATATGTATATTAGTGTAACTGTATTTATGTTATATATGTATTCATGTAAATATATTTATAGTATATATGTGTGTATTCCGTATGTATGTATTTATTTAATTTATTTAGGCACGTACTGCTGTCCGCAACTAACGAGATATCCCACTGCTGAGGGTTGGTTGGAAGAGATCTCTTTTAGAGATAAGCTCGCCTCTGTACTATCTTTACTATACACTGTAACTTTTTGTATTTGTATGTGCAATAAATAATTATTAATAAATATTAACAAGTATCATAGAAATATATCTTCCTAAACAACTAACTTAAATAGTTCAACCAAGGTATTCGAACCATACAAAATTTTGATATCAGACTTATGTCTACATAAGAGAAGATCTGTATGAGTGCTCGTCTCCTACAAGACGGGAGGCGGTAGTTAGTTGTAGGTAGAGTTTTGAATAAAAGCTCAAAACCGAACTGTGCCGAGATACAGTGCCTACCAGTGTTTGTTCGCAAGGTAACTGTTATAGGTAGAGTAATATCGTACCTTTTAACAGTAATGCCGTATTCAGTTCAATTACTGGGGCGCCTGAAAGCTTTGCTTACTTACTCGTTCAGTGCAACACAGACGAGTGTACCTGTACACTCTTAATACGAAGGAAATAAGACACAAAATCGTATAGAATGAATTTTCACGTAGCTATAATATTGTTTTTTTTTTATTTGTGTAATGGAGTGAAATGACCCGGTCGGTTTTTCATACTTTTTTGTTTTCTATAGTATTGATGCGGCGAAAAGATATTTTCACTGACTATTTTTAAGCCTTATACAATAGTTTCTTTGTAGGAATTACTAAGCCTTTTTTTTTCTGAAGTTCCTTTAGACCTTTTCCTCCAGTAAGGAGGAACTAATGAGTTTACCAAGTTGCTATTTTTTTTTATATACAAGGTCCGGAAGCATGCTAGCATACAGTCCACCTGGTGTAAAGGAATTACCTATACAGTAGCCTATGAACGTTTGCAATACATTAGGGGTCACTCACGCGACGCTACCTTTGCTGCTAGCACAGCAACTCCTTAGGAGTTTATTGGTGACCTCACTCGCACGAAGAATGACAACCACCCTCCACCAAGTTCTAATTTGGTTGGCTCTCATATATATCAATACCTTATTCTATACCAAATATGGTACTTATATATATAACGCGTGTCTATTATAGACACCAATCATATGTAAACAAAAGCCTCGACCCCTTTGTACAACAGAATATTTATTTAATTGCCCATTGTCGTCATTTGTTTATATTTATGAAAATAAATCGAAATAAAAGATTTTAATTGCACTCGTAACCAACATAAAATCTCGTTAATTACGCCACCAATTAGTTCATGCAAACTAGCGTCGGCCGGCACCCATCCACTACCGTAAGAAGATGGAGCATGCTGTCGTTACTATGGCTGCTCCGGTAGTCTCTGCTGCGGTCGCTCTCACGGTTGCCCGCCATTTGGAATAGAAACCGCATGCACCAGCCACCGTTGCTGTCATGACCGCCATGGTCATCGTTGCGATACGTGTTTAGTATGTCAACGAGACATCCTCAGGCACTGTCGATGTACTAGTTCTAAAGATGTTAGTCGTTAGAATGAGTACTGACATCTACAGCGGCTGAGGATGTCTCGTGAGGACGCGTTCACATCAACTATTTGACAGGGGAAGAGCACAGAGCTGCCATGCAATTCTCTAAGCGACTTGTAATGGCTGTGTGCGTTGCTGTGATCACAGATGTCACAGCTTTGACAACGTCTACTGCGATCACGGCTAAATTATTTAGTATTCGATATGGCTGTAAGCGTACGTGAGGCTGTTTGCCTTGTAGAATTCCAATTCCAAACGCAGCCTTGCGGCGCTAGTGTCGCACAACCATGAAAAGCGACACCAAAGAATTGCAATTTTGTGTTCAAGGCTGTAACAGCCGATGTTTCCGAGGATGTAAGGATGTTTGCTCTTACAGAATTGCATGGCTGGTTAAATCAAATTGCACATAAAATCTCCTCTGTACTTGACAAAAGTGTGTAATCATAGTACTTCCGTTAGTATTTTTGAAGGAACTATTGGAAACAAAGGAAAATTTTAAACATCGTAAAGCGAAATGAGCCTTTGCATAGTTCTTGTGATTAGAACATTACGACGAGCTCGGTGGATTAGTCGTGAATTACGCGACTTTGACACCAACGCTCGTGGGTTCGATTCCCACACAAGGCAAACATTTGTGTGCATGAACATGTCTGTTGGCTTGATCTGGATGTTTTCAAAGCACCCCGTCTGGGGTAGTACCTACACCTCACAGAAAACCGCAGCCAAATAATAACTCCCTAGAGGGTTGTTGTGTTTAGATTGGCAAGCATGCGGCCCGCATTAGATGGTAGGCGGTCACCGCAGCCTATTGACACTCGCCACGGGGATGTTACACGCGCGCTGCCAATATTGTGACCTAAGGCTGTTTCGTCACAGTACCCAGTAATTTCTCCGCTTAGCTAAGCCTAAAGATTTGACGAAGATACTAATTATGACATGGAGCGACTGCCGTCAGATCTCCACAACCTAGAGGGAAAACCAGGCCTTCCTTAGGCTAGGTGACACGTCTATCAAAATATAACTTCTTGGACGTCCAGGTTTCCTCACGTTGATATATTCTTAGTTTGGCCATAAATACTGTTACAATTAAAAATAAACAAAATATTACATTTGAATTTGGAATCTGTCATTTTTATATGGTTGTTCATTGAATTTCTCATTTTGGCGCCAATACATTCTACAATATTTTGCGATATTAAAATGGAGTGGGGTGATAAAGAGAACCGAATCGCTGTGATTGCATTACACAATATAGGTATGGAGCCAAATGCAATTTTTAACACTCTCCATACGCTTGGTATTAGTAAAATGTTTGTGTACCGGGCTATTGTACAATGAGACCTCCTCTGTTTGTGACAGAAAAAGATCTGGCCGTCCACGTAGTATTCGTACGAAAAAGGTAGTCAAAGCAGTAAGGGAAAGAATTCGAAGAAATCCTGTCCGAAAGCAAAAGATTTTATCCCGGGAGATGAAAATAGCACCTAGAACCATGTCGCGTATTTTAAAAGATGATTTAGGACTTGCAGCCTATAAGAGACGTACTGGTCATTTCTTAACTGATAATTTAAAAAAGAATAGGGTGGTAAAATCGAAACAACTAGCGGTACGCAAAGGGAGGTCACAGAAAAATTTAGTTTACGGATGAGAATTTTTTTACAATTGAGCTTCATTTTAACAAACAAAATGACCGTGTTTATGCTCAAAGCTCTAAGGAAGCTTCCCGAATCGACAGAGTGGGCACTATCCGACTTCAGTGATGGTTTGGTGGGGTATTAGCTATGAAGGACTGACTGAGCCATACTTTTGTGAAAAAGGTATCAAAACATCGGCACAAGTGTATCAAGATACCATTCTTGAGAAGGTAGTGAACCCCCTTAACAACACCATGTTCAATAACTAAGAATAGTCCCTCCAGCAAGACTCAGCGCCGGGTCGAAAAGCTCGGTCTACGCAGTCTTGGTTGGAAACAAACATTTCGGACTTCATGAGAGCTGAAGCCTGGCCGCCCTCTAGTCCTGATCTTAATCCGCTGAATTATGATTTATGGTCAGTTTTAGAGAGTACGGCTTGTTCTAAACGCCATGATAATTTGGAGTCCCTAAAACAATCCGTACGATTGGCAGTGAAGAATTTTCCCATGGAAAGAGTGCCTGCTTCTATTGATAACTGGCCTCAACGTTTAAAGGACTGTATGGCAGCCAATGGAGACCACTTCGAATAAGCTTTTTATATTTTAAATTGTTTTTTATTTATGTATTAAACTAACACACTGTATAAGTAATAAATGTTATTTGCAATGGATTTTTTTTTTCATTGTTTCGGTATTTATGGCAAGACTAGGTATATATAAACTATACAACTGTATTTATCTCTGTTTGAAGCTCGGTTTCCAAACATTACGCTCGATGCCCGGTATTCACGGTCTATAAACCAATGATAGGGGTTGGAGTTCTGAATTGCAACTCACAAAAGCGTCCGCTGGTTTCAGCCCCCATGGTACGTACTTATTTACAGCAGTTCTCAAGTTGTCTTTGCTGATTGCGACTGCTGAATACCAAATGCTGGTCGCATTCGACTCTTGGTATTCATGCATTGCATTTGTATAGAGTTGTTAATATTATTTATAATAAAATTATGGATGTGATTGCACATCAGCGATATTTTATCTTTTTTTTTATATACTACGTCGGGAGGCATGCGAGCATACGGCCCACCTGATGTAAAGCGGGTACGGTAGCCTTTTAACGCTAGCGATATATTAAGTATCACTCGCGCGATGCCTCCTCTGCTGCATACACAGCAACTCCTTAGGAGTTTACTGGTGACCTCACTCACTCTCACACGCAGGAGCACAACAACCCTCTAGGGAGTTATTATTTGGCTGCGGTTTGTGAGGTGGAGGTACTTCTCCAGGTGGGCTGCTTTGATGCGCCCTACCTCTCTTAACACATCCAGATTAAGACACCAGACATGTTCATGCACACAAAATGTTTGTCTTGTGTGGGAATCGAACCCACGAGTGTTGGTGTCAAAGTCGCGTCATTCACGACTGAGCCACCGAGCTCGTCAAACCGAAAATTGCAGTAATCCTGTTTCCTAATTCATTAAGATTGGCGGAAACCGCTACCTAAGCCTGAGGATTTGGCGAAGATAGTGATTTTTACACTGAGTGAGTGCTGTTAGACCTCCATAGCCCAGAGGGGAAAAGAGACCTTTCTTACGTAAGGTCACACGTCTTTCGAAATATATTTCCTTGACGTGCAGGTTTCCTTCGGTGTTTTCCATTAGTAAGTGGTAATCACAAATATGTACATCCCGAAACAAGAATTTAGTGGTGCATACCAGGATTCGAATCGGGCATCAGTTGATCAATAGACCGGTTCTTTATTCATTGGGCTATTAGTGCTCTGGAATTCCTAGTTTTATTTAACGGGGTAAAATCCATACTACTGTATATATATATATATATATATATATATATAAGAATGTAACTTTTTATGACCAAACCCCGGAGCATATCGTAATGAAATGAGGTAGATAATATAGTATGACACCTGGAAAATAGTACATTCTGCTTGGTGGTTTATTGGTTTATTGTGACAAAATATCTTTTCATGATGTGAGAATATAGTAAAAGCAAAGAAAGCTAACTTTCTAAGCTAAAAAGGATCAGGTCTGTCTATGTGAACCATTTCGCTCCCTCACTTCGCACGCTCCGACATTGTCAATTTTGAGATTAAATTAATATTTTAACTGCTGAGTTAAGATTGATATTAATTATGGCACATAATCTAAGTCTATTATAATTAATAACATATTAAGATAAGAAACTAATAAATAAAGCGAGCAAAAGATAATTGCAAATATATACTTAAATCCAAATACACGAATTTAGTGATTGACGAGCTCGGTGGCGCAGTGGTGGAACGCGCTGTAACGCTACTTTGACACCAACGCTCGTGGATTCGATCCCCACACAGGACAAACATTTATGTACATGACATGTCTGTTTTGGTCTGGGTATTTTCTATGTATAATAAGTACGTATATACAAAAAAAAATGTATTCACGTATGTTTATCAGTTGTCTAGTACCCATACCACAAGCTTCGCTTACTTTGGCTAGCCCCATGGCGCTGTATAAATTGTCCGATAATGTTTATTTACTTATTATTATTTATTAGTGGTACATGTCCACATCAGCGTTCAGAAACAGCTATCAGTCGTTCAATAGAAGGTTTTTTCTAATACTAGGCTATCACTGTCCTACACCTTTATATTGTATTTATAACATGAACAAAAATCAACAAACAACCCATCGATAAAGAATACTAAAGGTAAGGTGGAAGATAGCAGCTGTTAAATCTCAATGTTTTTCTCAATCAAAAGGGTAGGCTGAATCGATAGGTACGAGTGATACTTTATACGCTGTCCATTTTGTAGTAATCCTCCATCAAAGGACCCTGTAGTGTCTCAACATCAAAACGGTACAGGACTGACAGCTATTACAGCTAACAAAAAGTATTTGGTCGTGTTGACCACCAAATTGATCGCGTGTTACCAGAAGGTGGTATCATGAGCCATAGGGTCAACGAGCGTGCATGAAAAGAGCTACGAATGTTAAAGACGCGAGTGATGTGTATACGAACCGAGTTGGGTGGCACCTGGTTGTTAGATAGATAAATGATTTCTAGTACTCACATTAAGGATACACAAGCTACAAAGAATACACACAAAAATAAAATGTACGAAGAAATACAAACGCACACAAAGAGTAAAAAAATAACATGACACAAACAGATAAGACAGTAGATAAGCACGCGTGTCGCAGTGGTACAAATAGGCTGCAGCTCAGTGAATCCATTGCTCATAGAGCAAGTCACTGATTTTCAGGTATGGCCTGAGATGGATACACGCGGGGCGAGTGCATACCGCCGGCGATTGTTCTATCTGTCTAGTTTGTAAGAGATTTGGCGTGAAGGCATAGAAGAGATAGACAGAAAAAAATATAGCATTTCAAAATAAAACAAGCACTTCTTACTGGCGTTCATATGCTGCTTTTTATGTACTAACACTGTCTTACTATAAATAATGTAAGAACTAAAATAAGGTCCAAAAATAACTCAACCTCAAATCCTTTGTGTTTAAAGTGCTGGATAAAAGCGAAGCCTTTACGTGAATAGAGTAAAAACAAAACTTGTCTAAGCACCGAACAGTAAAAAGTACAGTATCAGACATCAACGCATGGCTTTTGTACTGTACGGTGCATGCCATTGAAAAGAGTACATTTTATTTTTTGTTAATCCTCCAACCAGAAAGGGCATTCTGTGGATCTGATAGGTGTTTTTTTCTGCATATCTGTATATAGCTCCCAATGGATAGATAAATTCAATGAGGATATCTTTATTGGAAAGAGGGTGCAATTGTTTTGCATATTACATGCACGTGGTTTTTTTATACTACGTCGGGAGGTACACAAGCATACCGCCCACCTGATGTAAAGCGCGTACCGTAGGCTATTAACGCTTGCGATATATTAAGTATCACTCGCGCGATGCCTCCTCTGCTGCTTACACAGCAACTCACGCACACGCAGGAACACAACAACCCTCTAGGGAGTTATTTACCTGCGGTTTTCTGTGAGGTGGAGGTACTTCCCCAGACGGGCTGCTTTGATGCGCCCTACCTCTCTTAAAACATCCAGACCAAGACAAGTAGAGAGTTGTTGTGTTCCTGCGGATGAGTGTGGTCACGAGTAAGCTCCTAAGGAGTTGCTGTGTAAGCAGCGCGCGAGTGATACTTCATATATTACAAGCGTTAATAGGCTGGTGGACCGTATGCTTGTATGCCTCCCGACGTATATAGAGTATGTCCAGCGAGATATACATTTTTCTTGCATGTATGGAATTATGTACTATATAAAAATGTGAAGATAGCGATTAGCCATTATAAAATCTCATTTTGCCGACTGAAAAAATATTTAAGTTTAAAAAAAAGTGCGTATCATTTGTAACACAATTCATCATAAGAATGTCAATATATTCATCATAAAATTATTATTGTTCTATCAGAAGGTGATGTCAGGAGCCCTAGAAACCGGCGAGCGTGCATGAAAAGAGCAATGACTGTTAAAGAAGCGAATGAGATATGTAAGGATTGAGTCACGTGGCGCTCGGTTCTCACTGCCTGCCTCGCAAGGGATTTGGCGTGAAGATATAGATAGATATTATCAGCCTTTTTTTTAAGATTCCTTATCAAGTATTTGATTATTGTAAAATTGAGAAAAAAAGATTATGTTTATTTTTTCTAAAATCTACATACGTCAACACGTAGTTCTATTTGACTTATTTAAAGTTGCTCCATAATACCTCTTTCATTCAGTAGAAATAAGGATAACCACAGCAGTAATTAGCAGTAATTAAGACATAATCACCTTGTATAATGTACTCGTATGTAGTTTGTTAAATAATAACGATGCTACGCGTATCCCTTAACTTTTATTAATTCCCTGTAGATTTTCTTATGTTGCCCATAATTAGCTCTCACTGTAATAATTTTAGCGTATCTGTATTATTTCAGAAAATTCGAGATATATTATCATTGTTAGGATTCCGTACCTCAAAAGGAAAATGGAGCCCTTATAGGATCACTTTGTTGTATGTTTGTCAAGACCCTTTTTCTCAGGGACGGGTGGAGCTATCAAGCTGAAATTAATATCAAATACTCAGATCTACAATCCCTTCGAGCAGCGAAAAAAATCAAACTTCTAAGTCAACGCAATCAAAAGATACGGCCATTTATGTCTCGTTTATGCGTATGTTTAGACTCTCGCAAGGGAATCATAACCTATAGGGTATTTCTCGTTGATCTATAATCATGAAATTTGGTAAAAAGCAATGCCATGTGGAAAAAATCCGAAGACAGTAAATTTGTAGTTACATCACAAATAAAATATTTTTGCGAAAATTAAAATAATACATATTTTTACTGCACCCTCCGTGCGCGAGTCGGACTCGTACTTGATTCTTTATTCATATAGTATGTTTTAATATAAATGTGTGTGAATCCGTAAAACTGATTCAAATACATACTGATTATTATGTAAGTTATAAGACTATATTCATATGTAACAATTTTATGTAATTTTAAACGGTAAGGAGTGAGTTAGATGTTTAAAGATCGTGTCCCGTACTATCTGCCTACAATACTTAGAAGGGATTTGGTTGAATATATAATAGTTATAATTTTACATACATTTTTTTATGCTATTATCTCTAATTTTATGATACTACTATTTCTATCTCGTGATCTTAGATTTTTAACAGTGAAAATAAAAAAATGAAGACCAACTCCTAAAGAGTTGCTGTGTCAGCAGCAAGAGTAGCAACACGCAAGCGATACTTCCTGTATAGCAAGTGTACACAGGTTACGTTAACCACTTTACATCCGGTGGGCCGTATGCCTGTATGCCTCCCGATATTGCATCTAAGAAATGCTCATTGTATCTTGGAACCTCAGGCAATTTTATTTATTAACTAGCAGAAGCCCGCGGCTTAGCACGCATGAGCTTTGGGGGTTTAGTAGCCTTTATTTCTCTGTAGACATGAAATTGTTTCTGTTTAAAAAAAAAACAAAGTTCAGGGTCGTAGATGCAACCATAGAGCGATTCAATTTTCGTACAGCGCCATCTATTGACCTTTACAGGAGTATTTCATTTATATTAGGTATTTTATTTATATTATATAAAAAATGCGTAGTTATTTTATATTACAAAAAATACGTATTCTATGAAAATAAAAAAATAAAATTGCAAAGTTGCCCCCGAAGGGGAAGATATTTCCCCCTAATTTTAACAGTTTTTAATTTTTTACGCAGGAACCCTAAATATTTACGGGATAAAAAGTACCCTATATTCTGCTCTGAACAGTCCTCTACCTACCAGTGAAAGTCCTGTTAAAATCGGTTCAGCCATTTCGAAGATTAGCTCGGACAAACAAACAGACAGACAGACAAAAAACGTAAAAATGCGTATTTAGGCTTTGGTAACGTGAAAATAATAATATGAGCTTAAGATAAGGGCTTTATTTTGTGTAAGTGTAAGTGTAAATCACAGACAGACACTTCAATTTTATTTATATGTATAGATGTATAGATTAAAATGATGAACCATTTCATTGACCGCAAGTGTCGTAAGTAAATCTTAGTGCAGCGACCGTACACTTTGAGCAAAGAAAGCGTAACAGAACGAGTTTACAAAACAATTAGTTCGACTATAACACGTGCTATTGTTTGCAGTACAATAAGATTACACACCGTTGGTGGAGAGATACGAGTGATACTTTTAAATTAGACATAAACTTAATGTTATTAATCAAACAAAATGATGTTAGGAAATAACACAACGAGCTTGCTTATGATGAGCCGTGTGACTGTATATAGGTATGTTGCAGAAACATTATTTTTCCTTTATTCAATCATATGTCGGATAGCAAACATGCATAATTTACTAGATATAACGCAGCTAACATATTCTATTAAAGTTTGCACCTCAATAATTAATGCAGGATCAAGAAAGTGCAGCATGATGCTCTAGCATGATGTGATTTTTAGGGTTCCGTACCCAAAGGGTAAAACGGAACCCTATTACTGAGGCTCCGCTGTCCGTCCGTCCGTCCATCCGTCCGTCCGTCCGTCTGTCACCAGGCTGTATCTCATGAACCGTGATAGTTAGACAGTTGAAATTTTCACAGATGATGCATTTTTGTTGCCGCTATAACAACAAATACTAAAAAATTGAATAAAATAAATATTTAAGGGGGCTCCCATACAACAAACGTGATTTTTTTTGGCCGTTTTTATAGATAATGGTACGGAACCCTTCGTGCGCGAGTCCGACTCGTACCTGGCCGATTTTATTTATACAATGTCGGGAGGCATACGTATACTTAAAGGAACACGAAAACCTTCTAGGGAGTTGTTATTTGGCTGCGGTTTTCTGTGAAGTGGAGTCACTGTCACAGACGGGCTGCTTTGATATGCTACCTCTCTTAAAATCGTCCAGACCAAGACAAACATACATGTTCAGGCTCACAAACGTATGTCCTGTGTGAGAATCGAACCCACGAGCGTTAGGCTCAAAGTTGCGTCATTCACCACTACGCCATTGAGCTTGTTAATCGTCGTCGTCGTATTGGGAATGGTAACATGTGTAATCTGGAATTGAGGAACCACAGAAAGTAGGGTTTTCTTAGCGGTGAACGCGCAAACTTGTGTCTAGGGGCTAAATCGGTCTAAGTTTAGACGAGTTTAAGTTTATATAAGTAGTGAGATACTTTAGTTCAAGTACCCTCAGCTTCAGACCCAAGTTAACGGTCCACCTGTCTTCCTAGACTTTTACTCTCTAGATCTCGTACTTTGAGATAGCCGTTTCTCCCGTTCTTCGCTCATCCCATTTGAACGACACTATCTCATATGGGCAACATGCTTAGTCTACAATGTAGGTCTACCCATGTAACCCAAAAAAAACATAGAAAAGAAACAATAAAAGATATAAAATAATTGCTTACTTCTTTAAATGACTATGAACAAATATTACAGTGTCTATTTGTACTTAAACAGAAATTTATATTTAGACTAGTTATAATAAAATTAATGTATTAAGACAATAGACAATAAAATAACTACTTCAGGTAGGGTCGTTGCGAACCTGCGAGTGAGTGGTTACCAGTAAGCTTACTAAAGAAGTCGTTGTATTAACAATACAAATGCATGGGATCTACTGGGAGGTGGAGGTAATTTCCTGCAGGTTTATTGTATTGGCAGCGGGGGTAACAAGGGCATGCGACACTCTTTGCTTTGCGAATGTTCGTATACTAATTTATGTTTATGTTAATATATGTTTGTTTGCCAGCTGATGTACCAGAGGGAGATTTTGTACAAAAGTCCTCTGCGTGGGTACGTCTGAGACAGAGCCTATTTCTACCGCCAAGCAGCTATATTTATATAGCTGTGTTCCGATTTGAAGGGTGAGATATGGCAGAGAAATTACTGGGTACTGTGACGATACATCCTTAGGTCCCA
Organism: Pyralis farinalis; assembly: GCA_947507595.1. NCBI lineage: Eukaryota > Metazoa > Arthropoda > Insecta > Lepidoptera > Pyralidae > Pyralis > Pyralis farinalis. The sequence continues at coordinate 36,656,208 of OX382264.1, read as the reverse complement.
AGATTGACAGCGCTGGTAACATACCCGTGATCAATAGGCTGCGGTGACCGCTCACCATCTAATGCGGGCCGCATGCTTGTTTGCCAATCTAGTGTCATAAAAAAAAAATCGCCCAAGTGCGAGTCGGACTCGCGCACGAAGGGTTCCGTACCATTATCTATAAAAAATGCAAAAAAATCACGTTTGTTGTATGGGAGCCCTCTTAAATATTTATTTTATTATACTTTTTAGTATTTTTTTGTTATAGCGGCAATAGAAATACATCATCTGTGAAAATTTCAACTGTCTAACTATCACGGTTCATGAGATACAGCCTGATGACAGACGGACGGACGGACAGCGGAGCCTCAGTAATAGGGTTCCGTTTTACCCTTTGGGTATGGAACCCTAAAAATGGATATATATGACGTAAAAATGTAGCCTTGAGGGAGTATATCACGAAACGCTTGAATATACGCAGGGGGAGTGTCAGGGTCTATCGGAATGTGAACTTGCCTCGACTCCGGACGTCCGACACACGGTTGGTTTCCGTCCCGTCACGGTGAGTGCGCAGTGCCACGTTTTTAAAAGGGTGCCTTGACACCGTGTTGACTTGTGTTTAATTTTGCGTGGAGTGAACAAAGTGAGAGAAAAAATGAACTTTTAGTTTTTTACACATCGCCTAGCAAGTACATAAATGAAGATTGCAGTATCATAGCAGCATAAAAAATACTGGAAAATTATTAAGATACAATATGATTTAATTTAAAGAATTTAAGACGTGTCTAAGTGCCCGTAATGGTCTAATGGCAAATAAATGATTTTATCATATTCTCTTTCGTTATACCTTTTCTTAATCCATTAGAATTTTCAAATCAAATCATATCAAATATATTTATTGCGAATACGGGTACATAATTATAGTGTTGCAAAAAAATTGTTATAGAACTTAGCCATATTCTACCAAAAGGCATGCAACATTTCATATTAAAATTAGATATATCCAATGTCAACCAAATACAGATTCATTAAATTGTACATAAACAATCAGGATGTTAATAAATCAGGATTAGATGTCATGACAATCAATTTAAAATAGTGCAATTATAAATTAGAATTGAATATAACAAATATAACAAATTTCCAAAATGACAAATTATTACATTGATATAAACTATTTTTTTTATGAATTTACATATTTGTCCCGACACTCAATTGGCGGGGGCCGCTACTTAAGCCTAAGGATTTGGAAGATAATGATTATGAAGAAGATGTTTATATAGTGCGACTGCCGTCATACCTTCACAGCCCAAAGGGAAAACCAGATCCTTCTGACATTAGATCGCAGGTCTTTCGTATTATAATTGAACTGACGAGCTCGGTGGCTCAGTCGTGAATGACGCGACTTTGACACCAACGCTCGTGGGTTCGATTCCCACACAAGGCAAACATTTGTGTGCATGAACATGTCTGTTTGTCTTGGTCTGGGTATTTTCTATGTATAATAAGTATGTATTTACAAAAAAAAAATGTATTTACATATGTTTATCAGTTGTCTAGTACCCATAACACAAGCTTCGCTTACTTTGGGACTAGATGGCGCTGTGTAATTTGTCCAACAATATTTATTTATTTATTATTTATAATTTCTTAGACGTTCAGGTTTTTACCGCTGAGCAAGTGATCATTATAAATATGTACATAATTCTGGAAATACGAATTTAGTGGTACATGCTTCAGATTCGACTGAGGATCAGCCATGCAATTCTGTAAGAGCAAACATTCTTACATCCTCGGAAACATCGGCTGTTACAGCCTTGAACACACAATTGCAATTCCTTAGTGTCGCTTTTCATGGTTGTGCGACACTAGCGCCGCAAGGCTGCGTTTGGAATTGGAATTCTACAAGGCAAACAGCCTCGCGTACGCTCACAGCCTTATAGAATACCAAATAAAAAGCCGTGATCGCAGTAGACGATGTCAAAGCTGTGACATCTGTGATCACAGCGACGCACACAGCCATTACGAGTCGCTTAGAGAATTGCATGGCTGGTCTTTATCAGTATGTATCAGTTGGCTTTATCTACAGGAATATCACTACTTTTTTTGTTTTGACTTTAGTATATTATTAGAATATAAGTATATACCATCTATATATATATATATCTTTAGTATGTAGGAGCCGAGGAAGGTCAAGCCTTACCTACCATGGTCAAATTGGTCGTGTTCCATCAGAATGTGATGTCAGGAGCCCTAGAAACCGGCGAGCGTGCATGAGAAGAGCAATGAATGTTAAAGAAGCGAGTGAGGTGTGTAAGGATCGAGTCGCGTGGCGCTCGTGGCTCTCTGCCTGCCTACCTAAGGTAAGTGGAGAGAACCCAGCGCCACAAGACACGGTTCATATATATCTCTCTCTTTAACATTCATAGCTTGTAATATTTAATGCAAATTATTTATTTTAAAATAGTTAAGTAGAATCTAAAGTACTTTAATTATTTACTTCATTTTATTTTCATTACCTTACATTGAAGCGGCCACAGTTTGTGAGGAAATTTTAAGTGTCTTTTGACGAGCTCAGTGGTGCAGTGGTGAAACGCGCTGGTATGCTACTTTGACACCAACGCTCGTGGTTTCAACAGGACAAACATGTGTGCATGAATATGTGTGTTTGGGTGCATCAAATTCCATCTGGGGAAGTACAGCTAAGTGCAGCTTAAGCTTTATACTTTGACCTTTGTACCGTTCTTATGTCGTTCGTGATAAGAGTTACAATCGTATTTCGAGTGTTAAGCGTGATCTACTCTTAGCAGCTGTACCACCTCGCAGAGAACCGCAGTCAAATAACCACTCTTAGAGGGTTCTTGTGTTCAAGCGTGTGAGTGTAGTTACTAGTAAGGCCTAAGGAGTTGTTGTGTTAGCAGCAGAGGTGGCATCGCGCGAGTGATACTTAATGTATTGCAAGCGTTTATAGGCTACGGTGACCGCTTTACATCAAGAGGGCCGTATGTTTGAATACCTCCCATGTTATATAAAAAAAGTCTACGGTTTAAACAATTATTACGATTTATACGGTAGTGAGACATGTGGATCGGATAATCGGGCGCTTATATACCTAAACTTCTTTCCTTCAAAGAATAATATGGATATTCCTTCCGAGAGTAATCCGGGATTAATAAGTAATCATATTTTTTGTGAAAGATTTTATAATTATAATTTGCTTTTTGTACGAAAATAAATGGTGCTACACATAAAATTACAATTGTTTCAATTCCATAAGTAGTTTAGGTTGCTGGCCTGTTACGAATCCAGTTTTCATAAAAACTTTTATTGTAAATTAAAAGTTTCATTAGAATCGGCTTTTTAAATATGAAAAAAAAAATACGATAAGAGTTTAACAAGGAACAGCCGTCTTGAAAATACGAGAGGGTATGTAGGCATTATTCAATGTAAATATATCATTTTCACAACAAGTTCTAACTATATTTTGTATGCAGGTAACATTTTTAGCAATCTCAGGAATTTCAAACGACTCCGGGATCCGGGGTTCTGAAAGGCATGTCCGTATTATTCTTTTGTGGGAATAAAAATGAAGTTTAGGTATATTAGCGCCCGATTATCCGATCACTGTTAAACCTCTTGAGCACCAACATAGGTCATATATGACCACGCTTATGGCGGTATGCGTGTAAAAAGTACATAGCGGGCCTCGACGGGACATGACACACGGACGGACAGATAGACGAACAGACAGGCTGGCAGACAGCGGAGCCTTTAGTAATAAGGCCCCGTTACCTTTGGTTCCTAACCCCATAGAGATTATAGTCAAAGAGATCTGTAATTAAGTCTTAGAATGTAAGAAATTACTTATTTTTTTATACCACTAAGGGGGAAAGCAAGCGTACGACGTTACTGATGGTAAGCAGTTACCGTAGTCAATTGACTTTTGCATCACGTTAGAAAACTTGTCTGAAACCGCACAGTACGCGACCACTGCTTTGACACCAACGCTCGTGGGTTCGATTCCCACACAAGGCAAACATTTATGTGCATGAACATGTCTGTTTCTCTTGGTCTAGATGTTTTAAGAAAGGTAGGGCGCATCAAAGCAGCCGGTCTAGGGAAGTACCTCCACTTCACAGCTAAATAACAACTCCCTAGAGGATGGTTGTGTTCCTGCGTGTGAGTGAGATTACCAGTAAGCTTCCAAGGAGTTGCTGTGTAAGCAGCAGAGGAGGCATCGCGCGAGTTATACTTAATATATCGCAAGCGTTAATAAGCTACGGTACCCGCTTTACATCAGGTGGGCCGTATGCTTGTATTCCTCACGACGTAGTACATAAAAAAAGGCCATAATATTTTGGATCAAAGGAGATTGCCCATTCATGGTACAGAATTGTCTAATGCCTCAGGATAAAAACATTTTATAAATTATTTTCTCATTTTAGGAGTCTTCTTGCCCAATCTATCCTTGTTTTGGAAAGGGGATATATTTTAGAAAATATGAAGATATACGAGTATTATTGACTACAATTTATCACTTGATTTTTATTTCCTCCGAATGTTGATCAAAAAAGTTGCCATAGTAAATAAAAAAAAAATTTGAAAGAAATCTACGATTAATATTGTTATCGATTATAATTACAAACAATAAAAATGTAACATTACTAGGTACTAGTATATCACCATCATCGCTTATGAAAACATAAACACTTTGATTTCATTCTTTTAGGAATCGTTCGGGTTTCGCGCTACAAACCTACTCGTATTTGGTTTTTATTCATATCGAATACAGTGTATAAGAATCGAGTTACGCTAGTCAAACAACCGATTTTCATTTAATATCTATGGTGTGGTAACACTTGTGACATTTGTGTGTGACGCTGTACGAAACGAACGAACATCGAATCATCATCATCATCTGTTTATTACTGCCATTTTTGTGTTGATTGAGATTACTATTGTGATATCATAAACATTATTTGTGTTCAATTCAACGACGGGACGTTTTTCTTGTGTTAGTGTTGTACTATTCAGGCTGAGCACTTGTGGTTATAATTGACCGTGAAAATGACGACGAGAACATTCGACCGGCGAAACCGGTGTATCAATTGTTCTGTAGGGTAAGCACGCACATATTAGAAACTCGCATCGTAATCGTAACGAGTCCTCGATAGTATCACGCAGCATCACGCTAGCACGTAGCACGAACACGAAGCACCTTCGTCGTCCTAACGTATCCTCGATAGCATCCCGATACTACGTAAACCGGGAACGAACAAATTGAGTGAACGATTCGTTCTGAAATTAGATGAAGTTGTTGTTGTCATTTTTATCTTAAGTATTGTATGAAATATTCGAGTGAATTATGTACAAAAACTTTGAAATATGAATATTCTTTTTGTATTAACATTTTAAATTGTATTAATATTTGAAAAAAATATAAATTATGTTTTAATTTGAAAACCATAAACAGCTGGATTACATTTATTTCTGAACGGCTTCTTGACATTCTGTGTCGGAGACTCGACAAAGGAGAAGGGTCGCAAGCTTTGTTTATTTATATATCGTATAAATAATCAAAGGTCGCAAGGTATGCATTTAATAGTCTCAAGAATAAGTGCTCGTCCTAAGTACCTATAATATACAAAAAGTCATCAATCGATTTCGTTCATGTCGCACATACATTATCAGGATGTTTTTGTTTGTTTATGTGACGGAGTGTGAACTCAGTTTTTGTTTTAATTTATTTTGTTTTATTGGATCAAGGTTGGAGCTCTTTTAAAAACAACACGATATGCATTAGGCAAATATCTATAGGGCTGCTAGTGGCACTGGTGGAGGGCTGGTTGTTATCTTTGAAGGCAAAACTTTTTTTTTAAATTCAGTTTCTACATATCTAGCAGTTATGTTGATTTTCTTTGTTAGCCTTGCTATAATATATAAATAAAAATAACGGTAGGTACTTTAGTACAAATACATATTTTTTTCAAATATGTATTAGTAGAATGAAATATAAACTATATATTTAATATATAAATTTATTATTTACAAATTTTTATTTCATCCACAAATAATTGAAAAAATAGGTTTATTTTTCTATATAGGTTTTCTATATTATTATTCATTTACTGGGTGTTCAATAAGTATTGTAGTAAGATAATAAAATAACACAATAAAATAACACAATAAACTACGTTAAACTCTAGGTAAATTTTGCATTTTATGTAAAATATTAGTCTACTAATGATTTGAAGCGAAATACTACCAGAAACACTGAAAATAATGGTCAAATACTATGTTTTCACAATTACGCAAATTGTTTCATCCACAATTTTTACGTGAATAAATATTCGTAAGTTTCGATAGCCAGCCTTCGAGATTCTCGATACCGTACGTCAAAACAAAGTTCGTGCTCCCAAATTTCATACAAATATGTCAAGATACGTACACGTTACGATACGAACTCGATACGAAAGTACTTGTGCTTCAAAATTTAGTTACTTTTACGTCCGATAGAGGCGCTGCTCAATTTTCATACAAATTGTATACGATGACGATACGAATGTTTTTTCGCAAAAGATTCGTGCTTGCCCTACTGTTTTGATATCGAGAAACATAGGCAGCCATACCTCGGAACAAGCATCTACTCCAATGGTCAAATAATGAAATATTTCCCGTACCTATTCCAAGAAAGCTTTTGTAGGTAATTAATTAATTATTAAAGTGTAAGTAAATGTTTCCAACATAGGTAAAGTGATCGTTAATTCATTCTGTAGGCATTTTAAGCAAAGATTAGTAAAAACTGCTAAAACTAGATGAGAATTATTTTGATTTTTAGGTTATGTTACGTTTTCTGAAAAAACTTCGAAACTCCTGTTTTGAATCCTAGAATTACTAATGTTAAAGGTTTATTTCTTTTTTATACACCGTCTAAAACAAATTTGAAATTGATGCAACGCCTGTACCATGGTCCATACTTTGATGGGCATTATCCTTTTCTGTTTAGATTTGATTTTACTTTTTAATTTAACTACGTGGGTGTCTTTTATGACGAAATGCACATTTCACAAAAATCGCAGAGCGTCCTTAATTTTTGTATGATTATATTGTATCTGAGCAATGGAGCTTTGCTCAGATACAATATAATCATATAAAAATTAAAGACAGCCACACTTTTATATTTACACAAAACGGGATTTAAATGATTATTTTTTAAAGATTATTTTTTGGAATCAATTGAATTCCATTTAACTACAATCCCACAAATAAAATTGAATCAAAAATAAATTACTCAATCATTTTCGAATACTATCTAAACAGATTACACTTAAAGTATTCATAGTCGAGACTTTATCATTCAAAGCGTGTCGATCGTCAAGAATCCCCACTAAACCAATATACGAGACGCGCAATAAATATCATAACATCGTTCAATTAATATTTATAGTGTACGGGAGTAGGCAGCTCGTCGCTTCCGCTGCTGTTTCCTATTGTGCCGCACGGATAGTAATTGGTGACAATAATGGGCTGTAGATAAAAATAGATACAAGAATTAAAGGATACGAATTATTGCTCCTTCGTTTGACTCACTGTGCTGTGCTTATTTTTAGCAGCTGCACGTGAATTTCGACCTTTTGACGACGATGTTACGCTTCATATTTAAGGATTTCACTATCAATATTTATTTTTATACATACATTTATTTGAGTTTATACAACATACATATTTTGAGTTTTTAATGGAACTTCGAATTGTAGTTGAGTGTGGTGAAAAACGTATATCTATAGTAATATATAAAGCGCAAGAGTTTGTCAGTTTGCACTTTTTATACGGCATCGGGAGGCATACAAGTATACGGCCCACCTGATGTAAAGCGGGTACTGTAGCCTATTAACGCTTGCGATATATTCATTATCACTCGCCCGATGCCTCCTCTGCTGCTTACACAGCAACTCCTTGGAAGCTTACTGGTGACCTCATTAACACGCAGGAACACAACAACCCTCTAGGGAGTTGTTATTTAGCTGCGGTTTTCTGTGAGGTTGGGGTACTTCCCCAGACGGGCTGCTTTGATGCGCCCTACCTCTCTTAAAACATCCAGAGCAAGACAAACATACATGTTCATGCACACAAATGATTGCCTTGTGTGGGATGTGGGAAACGCTCGTGGCGTTGGTGTCAAAGTCGCGTCATTCACGACTGAGCCACCGAGCTCGTCAAATTTATTAGATAAAATAATATTTAGAAGGAAATGTGTATGACACGGCGAGTGTGTATGACAAGAGCTAGGAGCTTGTTAGTAATATTTTCCATGAGGGCAAGTTAGATGATTCTTGCTCTTTTCTAGCGGCTGAAGAATTTGGATGATTAGGCCACAAAAAGAGTATATTCTGCAGGCACTTAGCTACATTTTTCATTAAACTAATTCATTAGGATTTCTAGGTAGAAGTATATAAACCTAAAATCCACACAGCGGAGCCATGGGCAACAGATAGCATTTACATAAGCTTTTACCAACCTCGATCATATAAAATTTTAGAACGTAACCCTTTTTAACGAAAAAGATTCGATAGATTCGTCTAGTAAACCCTATAATTAAGCAATTAATAGTTAAAAAGTAAGTACGTCGTGTGAACTATGCAGTAGTTAATAATACAAACGCCAGGAGTTACCTCATCAGAAGTTTCGCTAGCAGCGGCTAACAATTAATTATAACTATGAGAATTAAAACTTGTGAGACACGACACTTCATCTATATTTCAAACGTTGGCGAGTTGGTAAAGTTTTATGTGCTTTCTCTATTGCTACTTTAACCTCTGACATAAGTATATTCGACTAATATTACAAAATGTGAACGTCCAGAGATGCGTGTTTGTTACTCTTTCATATAAAAACGGCTGAAATGATTTAGATAAAATTTAAAAAAACAAACGAAGTAAGTTTTTATATAAATAAATTACTAGCGAACTTCATGCCGCCTCAGAATCAATAAATAGTGTGTTAACTTATTAGGTGAAATTAATCCATTTTTTTAACAAGACTAAATTAATAGTCGAAATAATTTAAGAATAATAAATGTTCAAAAATATAAATGAGAAGTATTTTAATTATATTAAAACTAATATAATTCACACGGCAGCAAAGCATTAACTTTATAAAAGCGAACAAAATGATTCGGGTACCATTGTTGTACTACTTTATATTAAGTTATTTGCTGGATGGGTTGCATTCGAGTCAATTCTCTTCGCTGAAGTGACTGCCGAGCTAACCTTCAGTTGTAAATTGTGCTGGGTTAAGTTAGACTGATCCAATGACTTTAAATATCCATTTTTATTGGTGGTTGCTTCGTCTTAATTTGTTACGTAATCGGTAGATTTGAAGGAATGCAGTAGACCAACAATTTAATGTTAAATTGTGAAGTTTGAATGTTCTATATTTTGTTCTTTGCCAAGAGTTACTCGTGCACTCAACCAATTGTGATTTTCGTGGTCATCAAGATGCTCGAGAACACATTGTTGATGAGCTCGTTCTTCATTAAGAACAAATTGCAAAATTCGATCGCAATTGGTTGGAGAAACCTGTGGCAGATGGATCGTTTATATCTGGCAACTCGTATGTTTGCCGTCAGCTGAAGTTTTGTCTCATAGCACCACAGAGTCGATAATTTGAGGCAAGCATTTATTTCAACGACAGGGGTCGGTCTTGAAACGGCTGGCAGTATTAGGCAGAAATCCTCAGGCGCCACTCAGCAGCCGTCAGAATTATTTGCGCCTCTAAATTATTTCGAGACATTGTCCGGATCGTTAAAAAAGTGATTTCAATTGCGTTAATGCGCTATTGTGCATTCATCCCTGATGATGATTTTACTTGTTACCAAAACTTTGGTCCTTACTGAGTGTTTTGCAATGTTAAATGTCGGTTTGCAGTTGGTTGTAGGTTTAACGGTGATTTCAACGCTGTATGAGTCGATCTGCGTACTTTTAGTAACATGACCGCTATCCTAGAAGAAGCAAATTCGGATATCTTGCAAAAAGTAGGCAAATTGGGTAAATTAAATGATATAAAGAAAGTCGTTCTAGTTCCACCGAGCGTATCGAGAAAATAAATCATTTCCATTATCAATTGCCTTCATTAACGTATCGAACACATTAAAAATTCTCGACTAAAAGCGACGTTCATTCCACGATTTGGCAGTAGCATTCTTATTTTCACTAACAAACTATCGCACATGACATGATGTACCACATGTCTTTAATTAAAAGCAAAATCTGGTTACGTATCTCTTCATTCACCTCGAGATCGGGATTCCCTGAACTGACACGAATTCGATGTAAAATGTCTTTTGACATACATATATGTTTATGTTCGATAATTCATGTGGTTTCCGTGGACAACAAAATTGGAAATTGGAAGCAACTAGTTCAGTGATTGTCATGTCCCAATGAGTACCGTTTTCAAGCAAATTGAAAATTCACCAGCAACAACCGTAAGTTGAAGCATTTTTCACTCTTTGAATAAACTATGTACATATGATCAAAAGCATCAGCAGAACGCACATACAGATGACCATGGACCACATCGCCTTGCTCTCGAAGTTAAAGTATCTGGGACAAGCGTTCCAATTGTAATAACGTGGCATATCAGAGGCAACGTTCGTTTAAATGAATCGCATTGGCAAATCGAAAAGAAACTAGTCAATGTTGTCGCTGGAGGTGTTTCAGTATTCGCCAAGACGAACAAAAAAATATTTGTTCTTGTAATTCATATAAAATGTATAAGAAAATGAATTTCTTCATAATTTTTATTCGTTTTTTTTTTCCATGTCTTAATAGTTATTCTGCTATTCGGGGAGGGGAGACAAATCCGACAAAATTAATATTATAAAAATCGGTCCAGCCGTTTTCGAGTTACAAATAAGTGTACCTAAACTGACTTTGTTTTCAGATCGAACCAAGAACCACTCAGTTAATGTACAGGTTCTTTATCGACTAGGCCATCATTACTCTAAGTGTCTATTTATTGCAATAACTACTCGCTATGAGGAGATCTATTATTGTTAGTCATTGCAGAAAGAAGAGTTATATGATAGAAAGTACCTGTTGGTTTTACCTTTTTAGTTTTTAGGTAAAAACCTGAACAAATCCTAAAGAGTTTTGAGAGTTAGATAGACTGGGATCTATAAAACGAAAAATGATAGATTTTTCTGTGTTCAGTTAATCCTGCGTGGATCAAGCCCTGTCCAAAATCTAGTTTTGAATATATAGATTGTGCACGGTAACAAATGAAACAAAAAGCAAAATGTCTACCGGGATTCGTAATGTGATTAGAATAGATAGTGAAAAAGAAGGAAACGCGTACAGTTTTCGCATACATAAGTAACATGCAAATTAGGGTTCACGTGTGGTAATCGCTGCATAGTGATGTCGTACGGAACTCCCGGAATCCCCTCTTGAAATAACATCGTGATATACTACTAAATAGACGAATCTTAATCCATATTTGAAGCGCAAGTGACTTACGTCAACTACAAAGCAAACGCCAAACTAATCTGCAAGTGATACACCCTGCAGGCTAGCAAACGAGACTCTATGGCCCGCGAATTACACAGTTTATGACTCCATCGTGAGATAGAACGTAGACTATATAAATAAAAATCAATATATGTGGTTTGTCCTCTATGGACTCGAAAACGGCTGGACCGATTCTTATAGTATTTCTAGTGAATCTTTAGACTAGCCCAATGAGTGATCCTGTGAAGTTTGGTAGCGATCGGATCACCTTTGTGAGATCACCCGTGCAAAGTTAGCTAGTATTATTAAACCATCCAATCACAACTCCATTAAAATGTCTTCTGTTCTATCTTACAGTTTTTTTTATACAATTAGATTAAGCAAACGAGCATGCGGCCCGCATTAGATGGTAAGCGGTCACCGCAGCCTATTTACGCTGGCAACACCACGGGTATGTTACTCACGCGCTGCCAATCTTGTGACGTGTTTCGTCACTGTACCCAGTAATTTCTCTGCCATATCTCACCCTTCAAATCGGAACACAGCTATATAAATATAGCTGCCTAACCATAGCGAGGGCATTACCACTAAATTCATGTTTTGGGTATTACGTATATATTGACGAGCTCGGTGGCGCAGTGGTGAAACGCGCTGTTACGCTACTTTGACACCAACGCTCGTGGGTTCGATTCCCACACAGTACAAACATTTGTGTGCATCAACATGTCTGTTTGTATTGGTCTGGGTATTTTCTCTGTATAATAAGTATGTATTTACAAAAAAAATGTATTTATGTATGTTTATCAGTTGTCTAGTACCCATAACACAAGCTTCGCTTACTTTGGGGCTAGGTGGCGCTGTGTAATTTGTCCGGCAATATTTATTTATTTATTTATTTGTAATTAGCACTTACCGCACGTCCGAGAAATTATATTTCGAAAGACGTTGAGCTAAGAAAGATCTGATTTTACCACTGGGTTATGGAGGTCTTTTTTGCACGACGTTGAGAGGCATAAAAGCATACGGCCTATCCGTTGTAAAGCGCAGAAAAATTGCAGCCAAATAACAAACCCATAGAGGATTGTTGTGTTTATGCGAGTGTTGGCGTGAGCTGTGTTGGCAGCACAGATGTGATCGCGCGAGCGATGCCTTATGTTTTGCAGTCGCTCATAAGCTACGGTAACCACTTTATATCAGGTGAGCCGTATGCTTGTATACCTCCCGATTTAGCCTATAAACGCTTGCAATACAATTAAGTGTCACTTGCGCGAATGTGTCGAAAACAGGCGGGAGGGATCGGTACAAGTGCCCGTTTTTTTTATACCACTAAGGTGGCAAACAAGCTTTCGGCCTGCCTATGGTAAGCAGTTACCGTAGCCTATGGACATTTGCAACACCAGGGGCGTCACTCTTGCGTTGCCGACCCTGTAAGAACCTCTTCACGCCTTTCTTGAAGCACCCCATGCCGATTGCATGGAAGACGTCGAAACAAAATAATTTCGAAACCCATCCTTAGATGTACTATGGTCGAGATCGCGTAACTTGCGTGTTCGATTGGGCCGACACCTCAACGATGCTATCGAACTTCTTTCGCGAACTATCAGGTTTTCCTAAAAGGGCATATAAAGTTTCCCCAGCAGGACTTATTTCATACCTATAGTGTGCGCTAGTACCTATAACCGTCATCACCTTACCATCGTGCGGGCGGTATGGCTGTTTGCCACTTCCACATTAAAGACGTATATCTTGTACGCACGTACAAGTGAAATATTAGAATAAATTACTCAATAGCCGCACAATACGAACGCTTCCGACATGGTCTGCTTGCCACCGGACGGCAGTTGCTCAGTCGGTTAGTTTCCAACCTGGGTTCGAACCCCACACACGCCGGGGTCGGTAACTTGTAACTCGACACTTGCGCGCGCGCTTCTGTCATACGCATACCGGTATTCTTTTGTTAGCTGTCAAAGTTTTATTGACAAATGTTATAAATTGTTTCGGTATTGTCAAATTTAGTTCAATATAATTTTGTTTCGTTGTCGAAGTTTAGCTTTATTGATATTAGTATTATAAACTGTCTTTTTAGTGTCATATTTAGTCTTATACCCTTTTGTGTATACAGGATTTAGTTTAATTGTTTTACAAATGTGTTCTCTGTATGTGAAGTGAAGTTTTTAGTATTATTGTTTATTTTAAAGGATAATTATGAATTATTTTTGTTTTAGTTGACTTAGTTAAGTGTACATTGTGTGATTTAGATTATATGTGAGTTGTGACAATGCAGTTGTTTTTTAAAGTGGTTTACATCATTTTTCAACTGCGCTGTAAGTATGTTTTTTAATTTATTCATTTCCATCTTCATTCGTAGAAATGCTGTTTACTTCAAGTACATTTTATTACACAAAATGCGTCCGGCTCCGTGCACTTGGAGTTCCGCCTTTCATGTTTGTCACAGGAAATCTAAATAAAATATAAGCAGATATCTCGCGAGTGCGTTGTCGACCCAGTAAGATATCTACTCATACCTATTTTGAAGAATCTCGACAGGGAGTTCATTCCAAACCTTGAGAGTTCTCGGTGGAAAACTTCTCTGGAACCGCACAGTACATGACCATTGGGGTTCCAGAATATGAGAATGAATCCCCGTCCCCGAGGATGAAAGTCGTTGGCGAGCGATTAAACACTAACCCTATTTTGAAATAGGAAAAATATTTTTTTTTTGTCATTGGGCATTACCCATCAGTATCTGCCCTTTGTGATTTCTACTACTTTTACAGTGGCGTGTGGTTAAATTTGGTTTATATTATTAATGTGGTTGGTGTCAAAGTCGCGTCATTCACGATTGAGCCACCGAGCTCGTCAAAAAACATGCTGGTTCCGTATGCACTAGGCTAACTGCTCCTTTGGAATTTATGTATGTATATCTTCGCACCAGGTACCTTGCCGTGTGCCCAGAGAGAACCGAGCGCCACAACACGCCGTCCATACACACATCAATCGCTTCTCCAACGTTTATAGCTCTTTTCATGCATGCTCGCCGGCTCCTAGGTACGTCACCTATGCCTCCTAGCCTATGAACACCGGTAATACGTTAAGTATCACTCGCGCGATGCCACCTCTGCTACTAACACATCAACTCTTTAGGAGCTTACTGGCGACCTCCCTCACTCACACGCAGGAGCACAACCACCCTCTAAGAAGTTGTTATTCGGCTGCAATTTTCTGTGAGGCGGAAATACTTCCCCAGTCAGGCTGCTTTGATGCGACCTATCTATCTATAAGTTCACGCCAAATCCCTTGCGGGGTAAGCAGAGAGGGCCACGTGATACGATCCTTACATACCTCACTGGCTTCTTTAACATTCATTGCTCTTCTCATGTACGCTCGCCGGTTTCTAGGGCTCGTAACATCACCTTCTGATAAAACACGACCAATTTGGTCATGGTAGGTTAGTCTCGGTCTTCCTCGGCTCCTACATCCTTCCACTTTCGCATTTTAAATCTGTTTCGTCATCCTTTCATCCTGCATTCATTCTACATGCCCGATATCTTTCCACATGCTGTTATTGGCAGAGCTGCGATAGCCAGCGGAGCCACATTACCCTCAAAATTGTCGTTTGGGGTAGACTGATGTCATCCAGCTAGCTTTAGATGGTAATAGTGAGAAACTCCAAAATCGACACACTAATAGCTAACATATTGTAGTTTTGTATCCTTTAATTTGAAATTTAAATGTTCGTTGGTGAGGAAGAACGGTCCAAAATCGTTCCAATTAGAAAAAAAAACATATGGGAAAACGTATGGCCGGCCACTCTGCAGTGCAGAGTCTGCACTGCACTCCCATCAACAGAAAAAGTAACAGCACTCGTCCCTAGGTGTCGTACAGGGTTCCATATATTTAAAAAAAATTATAACTAAAATATTTAAATATTTGTTAAATTTAAAAAATATCAGCTCTGCCTACACAGCTTGCTGTTATTTACTAGTTTATTATCTTTTAGGTATTCGAATGTGAAATAAGCAATTCTCAAAGGAAATAAGTGTAACAAAGTTTAACCACGTCGAGGAATAAAATACCATAAAGCGTACAGCACTCCAGTTATAGCGAATACTTGTATGTAGTGAGAAACTTCTCGAATTACTATTTTACTTTATCTCTGTTTTGAATTTCCAAACTTGATGTTTGGGCTTGATTCAGAAACATCTACTTTAATTTTATACACCTAAGGTTCAATGTTTTGTAACTATTTATTGGTTACTTTACGTCATTTATTTTAAACAAGCCGTTATCCACACAAACGTTATAGAGGTAAGATATGTGTTTTTTGTATGTTTGTTTCTAACAGATAAACGCAATAAATACTCCCAGTTTATTTTTTATATCACTAAGGTGGCAAGCAAGCGTACGGCCTGCCTGATGGTAAGCAGTTACCATAACCCGTGTACATTTCCAACACCAGGGTCACTCTCGCGATGCCGACTGTATAGCTTTGCAATAATACAAACAGGCATGTTCGTAAATATGTGTACTGTGTGGGAATCGAACCCACAAGCATCGGTGCTAAAGTAGCTATCGCTAGCCATTCCATAGGGTTCGACCAGCTCCCATACACGTATATATGTACGTACTTAATCGTGTGTTTATCGTATTATTTTTTTAACAGAGGTAGGGCGTGTTAAAGCAGCCTGACTGGGGAAGTACCTCCACCTCACAGAAAAGCGAAGTAAAATAACAACTCCCTAAAGGGGTTGTTGTGTTTCTGCGTGTGAGTGAGATCTCCAGTAAGCTCCTAACGAGTTGCTGTCTTAAGAGATTGGCAGAGAGAACCGAGCGCCATTGCTCTTCTCATGCACACTCGCCGGATTCTAAGGCTCCGGTAATACGTTAAGTATCACTCGCGCGATGCCATCTCTGCTGCTAACACATCAACTCTTTAGGAGCTACCTCCCTCACTCACACGCAGGAGCACAACCACCCTCTAAGAAGTTGTTATTTGGCTGCAATTTTCTGTGAGGTGGAAATACTTCCCCAGTCAGGCTGCTTTGATGCGACCTACTATTTATCTATAAGTTCACGCCAAATCCCTTACGGGGTAGGCAGAGAGGGCCACGTGACACGATCCTTACATACCTCACTTGCTTCTTTAACATTCATAGCTCTTCTCATGCACGCTCGCCGGTTTCTAGGGCTCATAACATCACCTTCTGATAGAACACGACCAATTTGATCATGGTAGGTAAGCCTTGGCCTTCCCCGGCTCCTACATCCTTCCACTTTTGCATTGCATATCTGCTTCGTCATTTTTCATTTTCTCATTCGTCTTGCGACCTACCACTCCTAAAAACACCAAGACAAACAGGCACGTTCATGCACACAAATATCTTATGTGGGAATCGAACCCACAAGCGTTTGTGGCAAAGTCGCGTTGTTAACCGCGGCGTCGTCTCATCTCTAGCTCATCGATCACTAGACTGTTTTATATGTATCTAAAACTAGGTAGTATATACATACATTTAACGTATTCGTACCGAAGTAACTACGTGCATTCAACAAAGAAGCGTGAAATATCTGAGAAGTATTCAGTGCGTGACAGACAGACAAAGAACGGATCGTTAATTATCGTGCGCTGTATGGGAGATACTCTGTACCGTCATCTGATAGCGGCGTGATTACAATATGGAGCTAGACCACAGCCAGATAACCTCGAGTTCCCTCCGTACAGGTACCTTGTTTTTAGAGGGTCGGCAACGAGTGAGTGACACCCCCGGTGTTGTAAATGTACATAAGCTACGGTGACTATCCGTATGCTTGTTTGCCACCTAAGTGGTACAAAAATTTAACATAGCGGCACTCGAGAAAGAACGTATTTTATTTTATACAATTTCGGGAGGGCATTCAAGCATATAGCCTGCCTGATATAAAGCGTTTACCGCAGCCTATAAACGCTTGCAATACATTAAATATTACTCGCGCGATGCCACCTCTGCTGCTTTCACAGCAACTCCTTAGGAGCTTACTGGTGACCTCACTCACACGCAGGAACACAACAACCCTCTAGGGAGTTGTTATTTGGCTGCGGTTTTCTGTGAGGTGGATGTACTCCCCCACACGAGCTGCTTTGATGCGCCCTACCTCTCTTAAAACATCCAAACCAAAACAAACAGCCATGTTCATGCACATAAATGTTTCCCTTGTGTGGGAATCGCACCCACAAGTGTTGGTGTCAAAGTCGCGTCATTCACGACTGAGACACCGAGCTCGTCAAAAACTTAGGTAACGTACTCCGCCAATCCTAGTAGATTAGGCAACGGGGTAAGAAGAAGACCGTGTAACGTACACACTAACAAAATTGTCTAACCTCGTTATCCCACGAAGTAAGTAAATGCATTATCTCTCCAGAGAACTCGGCTCCCTAACTAGCAGAGTGCACCAGGTGGTAACGAGGTTGCTTAGTCTGTACGTGTGACGTACATAGTTAATAAACATGGCCAAATTTTAGCTCAGTTCTTCAGGTGTGATCTTTTTAAACAACTTGATAAAGTTTTATGTAAATACTAGTGTAAAGAATGGGGTTTAAAGAAAGGTGGACTGTGTGTAATAAATAGGTAAAGACCAGATATCAGAGTATTTTCTATTTATTTAGGATATAGGTGTTATAATAAAATAATGCTTACCAAAAGACGAACAATGACATAATAATCTAACAGCAGAAAAACAAAGGAAAGAATAATACCAGAGTGTAAAAACATAGAGTTTACAAAAGTATAAAAAGGTTATATAAAAGCTATCCTCAACAACTAGAGTAATAATTAGATTCAGATGCAGTGAGCTTGGAGGGCACATCAAGCGCGGGCCCGGCTGTCGTCGACAGATGACAGTTGTTAAGCTAAGTCAGTGTCCCTAGGGCGGCTTGAAAACACTGGCCTCCGCCAATCCGCTTTTGAGCAGCGTGGTAGAGTATGCTCTAAATCCCTTCGGTTAAAGGCAGACCCGTATCCTTGCAGTGGGATGAGTAAGGGTTGATGTGGTAATTAGATTCAGGAGATTTTTTTTGCGATTGTCAAATTTACAAGCAAATTGATCTAAACTACTTTGTGTGCTCACGATACCGATTAGTAGCCAACTAGTGCTGCCGGCACCCATCCGCTCTGATTAGAAGATGCATACCGCCACTGCCAGGGCTGTTCCTGGCATCTCAATCTCCCTGCCGTAGTATTTTCAAGATGATATAAATTACAAAGCATTTGTAGAAGGTTGTGACAATAAGTAACTTCTTCCTGGTAACCTCGCTTCTGATCAGGTTTTAATAACCACCATAGAATTAAAGGAAGGAGTTGGTATTTGACTGACTTTGACGCTTGTAATATATTAGGTATCACTCGGGCGATGCCATGCTTCCTCTGCTCCTTACACAGCAACTCCTTAGGAGCTTACTGGTGACCTCACTCACACGCAGCAACACAACAACCCTAGGGAGTTGTTATTTGACTGCGGTTTTCTGTGAGGTGACGGCTCTTCCCCAGACAGCCTTAATGCGCTCTATCTCTCTCAAAATACCCAAACCAAATAGACATGTCTAAGCACACAAATGTTTGTACTGTGTGGGAATTGAACCCTTGAGCGTTGATGTCAAAGTGGCGTTACTAACTACTGCACCACCAAGCTCGTCAATGTCCAAGATTTATCTTTCCCCTGCCCGTGTTCGTTCATCTCTGTATTGTACAAATTACACACTGTAGCCAGTTTCCTCGTCGACCAGCGAGAAAAATTCTAATACTCGCCTCACATTCTCCTCAACTTTGGTGTCTGGTAACATGTATAAGGCAGTGCAAATAACAATATCCTATTTACTTTTAAATGGTACAGTTTATCCAATCCACTGGTTACTTCCTTTTTAGGGTTCCATACCCAATACCGGGTAAAACGGAACCCTATTACTGAGACTTCGCTGTCCGTCCGTCCGTCCGTCTGTCACCAGGCTGTATCTCATGAACCGTGATAGTTAGACAATTGAAATTTTCACAGGTGATGTATTTCTGTTGCCGCTTTAACAACAAATACTAAAAAATAGAATAAAGTAAATATTTAAGGGGGCTCCCATACAACAAACGTTTAGCTCGTTTTTGCTCGATATTGATAACGGCAACAGGTAGACGCTTGAAATACTCACAGAATATTTAGATGTATATTCACTTTAAGAATAAATAATTAAATTAAAATAAAACAAATATTTAAGGGGGCTCCCATACAACAAACGTGATTTTTTTGCCGTTTTTATAGATAATGGGTATAGAAAAGAGTACGGAACCCTTTGTGCGCGAGTCCGACTCGCACTTGGCCGTTTTTTTGAATTCCTATACTATTTCCTGTTAACAAAGATGGAAAAAAGATGTCATATTTCAGTCACCTATCTATTGCACGCTCAAGTATAACGATTTACCTGGATTGTTTAGATTCACACTTGCACTCGGTAGATGGCGTGGTTATGGGGTTTTAGATTTTTTTTATTTTCGGACAAAACAATGTCTCGCATTCGCTAATATAGCTTCCAAAAATAATAAATATAGTCAGTACATAAATATGTTTAAAAAATATATTTTCATGCGAGGTCTTCAGCGGGACAGGCAAAAATAACTAATAGCCACATAACGATGTCCTTACGATATCTCACTAGCTTCGTTCACATTCAGTAGGCACCTGTTCGACGGGGTTTTTTTTGTGTAAAATGGCGTTTTATTTAGATAAACCTATAAAAATAATATTTAAATCGTTACAACGGTTTCCGAAACCCGTAATATGTTTATATATGAACTAGAGAGGTCCGTTCTCTCTGCCTACCCCGCAAGGGATCTTGCATGAAGATATGTATGTATGTATTTAGAAAGGTCCGTTTGAAGCAATTAGTATATGTATTTATATACAGGCAAAGCAACTTTTAAGGCTTTTTTATACAACTAACCTGATGGTTAACGTAGCCTATAAACGCTTGCAATACATTAAGTATCACTCGCGTATTGCCACCCCTGCTGCTAATACAACAACTCCATAGGAGCTTACTGGTAACCGAGCTCACACGGAGAAACAACCCTTTTCTGTGAGGTGGAGGTACTTCCACAGACGGACTGCTTTGACTGCTGCGCCCTACCTCTCTTAAAAATACCCAAACCAAGACAAACAGACACATTCATGCACACAAACGCGAACCCACGAGCGTTGGTATCAAAGTAACGTAACAGCCCGTTTCGCCACTGAGCCACCGAGCTCGTCAGCCTCTCGACCTTCTGATAATACGGTACGTATGAATAGCGACAATTTGGTCACGGCAGGTGAGCATTGTCCTAAAACCACGTACATTCATATTCTTCAAACGTTCCGAAAAGTCTCCCTCAAAATACTCCATCTTATTTTCTTAAGTGCATTTTTACAGCTGAATATAATGTAACGGTGCATGCATAAAATATAACTGCATCTACTATTCAGGCAGCGTGGCAGGTAGTAACTCAGAGTGCTTTTGTTTTTTTATGGCAACATTCAAAGCAGCCACAATTACCTATCTATAAATAAGGCTGTATGTAGATGTGACAGTTAACTGTTTAGATATTTGAGACGTTCGATATTGTCTATATTCAGATATTGGAAAAAGATTGGTAGAACGGAATACACATGGTAGGAAGCGCCGATCGCAGTCTGCCATGGGATTGGGTATAACTTCCTGAAGTTCCTGTGCTTAACGGGCACGGTAAACAGTAAGTCCCGATGGCTTCATATTTGTTTGTTTTTGAAGTGAAAACTATTTTAGGCATATTGGGAACTTTTGAAGCCCTAGGAATCGGCGAGTGGATTAGAAAAACCTATGAATATTGGAGATCTGAGTGAAGTATGTAACGACCGAGTCACGCGATCAGTTTTTTTTATCTAGATTGGCAAACAAGCATGCGGCCCGCATTAGATGGTAAGCGGTCACCGCAATCTATTGCCGTTGGCAATATTACGGGGATGTTATTCGTGCGCTGCCAGTCTTGACCTAAGGCTGTTTCGTTACAGTACCCAGGAATTTCTCTGCCATATCTCACCCTTCAGACCTGAACACAGCTATATAAATATAGCTGCTTGGCGGTCGAAATAGGTGAGACAGAGGTACCCGCGCAGACGACTTTTGTACAAAGTCTCCCTCTGGTGAAATATCGCTCCAGAGTACATGGCGTGAACATATATACCGATAGATTTTGTGTGCTTATGCTCATACGAGTAGTTCGTTCATGAAAATAAGTGAAGGCCGATTTTTTTGCGATGCTACCTCTATTGCTAACACGGCAACTCCCTAGGAGCCGTAGTAAAAATCACTATTTTTCCTAATCCTTGGGCTTATGCAGCGGACCCCGCCAATCCTCAGAGATTACTCTTCTTCCCAGCGTTGTTCTGTTTCCTAATTCATTAGGATTGGCGAGAACCGCTATCTAAGCTTAAAGATTTGGCAAAGATACTGATTTTGACATTAACTAAAACACGAATTTACTGGTACATACCCCGGCCAGGATTTGAACAGGGAACCACTTGGAACCAACCGGGGACAGGGAAAGTTTAATTTTACTGTACGTGCAAAAATACGAGGGAGCAAACAAGGTAATGTTCGTGTTAAGTTATGGACCGTATGAAGTTAGTGATATGAGAAAGCCAGGAGCAGGTGGTGCCCGCTGGAGTGTGAACGAGGCACCGCCGGCACGCGACGCACCTCTGCGGTACGCCGATAAGAAACCGTTTACTGTTTTACTGGAATACCTTTTACTTATTACTGTTGTGTATTATTTTGACTGTTTTGTTATACTTTAGCTCAACTGATATTCAATATTAGCTCTTAAGCACTATTTATTGAAGTGAAAACTTCTTTAGCGGCGTTGTGCACTTTTTGGGATGAGTAAAAATTGCTAAACTCGCGTCAGGACACGTGACCCTGGCCGTAAGATTTTGGTGAGAATTAGAACTTAAGTTCGCTGCAGCGCTAAAACATTAGTTACCTCTAATTAAACAATTAAAACATGAAGCGCTAGATCGTTCTTGGGGCATTATTCTATCGCGACCAAAATGTTGTTAACGCCATGAAATTGTTGGCGTTTACGCGTTTCGTTCAACGTAGTTTATCCAGCGAACTTACTGAGTTTATCAGCATCGCTGTTTGGTTTAAGCGGCGCAGAGCGCCTGCGCGAGTGTGCGTGTGTGTTTGAGTTTTAGAGATTGGCGGTAATGATGATGGTGAAGGAGTCGTTGAAATTATGGATGAAAGTTGATTTTTCTGAGAGATAAACTTTTTAATGTAAAATAATTGTAATAGTTCTGAAGTGTTAAATTTTTAATGTAATATAAATTGTCATGTTTGTGTACGATAGCGCAATAAATGAATATTGTGTTTTACCACATACATGATAGTACTTTTATACTGATAAATAAAGCAATTCGTGCGAAGTTATTTCCTAACCATTCCAAAATATTCATAACTGCACAACGTTAATGTTCAAGTTTTCACTGCCGGCACTCCCGGAGTGCAACTCGTTTTTTTTTCCTTATGCTGCATTGGTCGTGTTTTATCAGAAGGTGATGTCAGGAGCCTAGGAGGAGAAATCGAGCGTGCATGAATAGAGCTACTCGTATGAGTGTTAAAGAAGAAATTAGTTAATAAAGTGTTTGGTTACTCATTAACTGCTATTAAACTTGAAGAAATGCTTTATAGCGTCGCCATAAGGTGGGAGAACCCTTTGAGTGTTTGTACAGTTTTTTTTATTTTTTTATTTTTTATTTTATTAAGGTACACCAACAGATTACATGATTACATTCAAAATAATTTGTTCCAATCTGGGGCCAGCATGCAACCCAATTACAGGTGGACACAACTTTCACAACAGATTCTTTTAATTCTTAGTACATGTAAATTACTATGAAAATATTTATTTATTTGGGGGAAAACAAACAGCTTAAAGCCTACAGTTTTCATCTGAGTATAGGTGAAAACTGTAGGCTATAAGCTGTTTGTCTGTTGCAATAACATCAAATAATAAATAAGAAATAATAGAATTTGACAATGTATCAGAACTATAGTATTGTCTTAGGTTTTCGCGATTGTTACACATTGAAATAAACAATTTTTTTAGCGGTTGTATCGCGTGTTTTATTTATTTTGTTGTCTTCCTGCGACCACGGACGCTGCAAAGCGTTCGAAACGTCAGGTTCAACAAAATAAATAAAACACGCGATACTTCCGTTAAAAAAAAATGTTTAATTCAAAGTATCATAACAATGTTAATAAAATATACATATATATATGCATGCTGTAGGTATATATTTGTACATTGAATTTACTAAGTGTATTGAGAAGAAAAGAAGTCATCAGGGCAGATGCAACGGTATAATTGTCGAGTGGCGGTGAAGAAATACGAGTATATTTATTATAATCAATTTTGAAAATGATTTTGCCATAATAATGATATGCATGATTACTTTTATATACCAAAAAGGTGCCAAACAAGTACAGTATCCTATAAAGTATAGTTGTTCTAGTGAAGTGTGTAAGGACCGAGTCTCATGACGCTCGGTTCTCTCTGCCTATCCCGCAAGGGACTGACGTTAAGATATATAAACACATACATTATGCTTGATTTAACGCTACCTCATTGGGTACCAGCTAGGAATTCAAATATAAGAATAAGGCCTACCTAATGCTAAGTGGTTACTGTAGATTATGAACATTTGCAACATCGCAGGATGCCACCTCCGCTGCTAACATAGCTACTCCTTAGGAACTTACTGGTGACTTCACTGAAACACAACAACCCTAGGGAGTTGTCATTTGGCTGCGGTTTTTTGTGAGACGGAGGACTTCCCCAGACTGGCTGCTTTGATGCGCCCTTAATAACACCCAAACGAAGACAAACAGACATGTATATGCATTCAAATGTTTGTCTTGTGTGGGACACGAACTCACGAGCGTTGATGTCAGAGTAGCCTTACTAGCACTCATCTTCACGTCAATTTTATTACGGTGTAGACAGTGATAACGGTGACCATGACTCCTTACACACCTGAAACAACTCGCTTGCCTCATGAGTTCATGCACGCTCGGCAGTGCATAGGGCTAATAGCACCTGCTGATAAGACACTACCTTCTTCGGCTCGTCATTATTTCCTCTTGCATTTTTCGTACATGTCCGAACCAACGGAGCGTGCCTCCTCTTATCTTAACACCGATATTCTCTTTCAGAGCAAATTAAAAATATTATTGGGTAGTTAACAAAATATATGCGAGCTCGATGGCGTCATTACTAGTGTAATTCGAACTAAGCACGCAGGTTAAGCAATGTCGACAGCAGCCGGTCTATGGATGGGTTTATCTATCACCAGTTACTCCGTATTTCGCAGCGCACGTTAAACCGTCTATCCCGGCTATTGTCGATAGATGACAGTCGTTAAACTGAGTCAATGGCATTCGGGCGGCTTGAATACACTGGCCTCCGCCATTTCGCAGTTGAGCAGTGTGGTGGAGTATACCATCAACTTCTTCGGCTGAAGGCAGGCTCATATTCCTGTAGTGGGATGAGTAAGGGTTGATGCTGCGATGATACAATACCTAAGCAAAGTATGAAATACCGGTACCAATTATTGTTTACAATACCGGTAACCACAAACAAATATACCACTAGAAGTCCCACGAAGCCCCCCCTCGCTCAGCAAAACATAGTGTAATAGCGCCAAAATATCTCAGCCATACGAACCCACTGACCATGCATTAGATCGGCAGTATCGCGTGTTTTATTTATTTTGTTGAACCAGACGTTTCGAATGCTTTGCAAACCCAGAGATTTACTCAAAAACAT
The DNA here is from genome assembly GCA_947507595.1 of Pyralis farinalis. Taxonomy (NCBI): domain Eukaryota; kingdom Metazoa; phylum Arthropoda; class Insecta; order Lepidoptera; family Pyralidae; genus Pyralis; species Pyralis farinalis. The sequence continues at coordinate 36,630,857 of OX382264.1, read as the reverse complement.
TCGGACACTGTGAGCGATTTTTGTGTGAATCGGAACGTATATAATTTATCCATCCATTTCGGTACATCTTATTATTTTACGAGCTCGGTGGCGCAGTGGTGAAACGCGTTGTTATGCTACTTTGATACCAACGCTCGTGGGTTCGATTCCCACACAGTACAAACATTTGTGTGCATGAACATGTCTGTTTGTCTTGCTCTGGGTATTTTCTATGTATAAAAAGTATGTATTTACAAAAAAAAATGTATTTACGTATGTTTATCAGTTGTCTAGTACCCATAACACAAGCTTCGCTTACTTTGGGGCTAGATGGCGCTGTGTAATTTGTCCGACAATATTTATTTATTTATTTATTCGTAGCGGTACGTGTAATAATTGAATAACCAATGTAAGACAAATGTTACCTTAGTCTTCCTGCGACCACGGACGCTGCAAAGCATTCGAAACGTCAGTTTCAACAAAATAAATAAAACACGCGATACTTCCGTTAAAAATTGTTTATTTCAATGTATAACAATCGCGAACACCTAAGACAATGTGAGTAAATAAATTTGCCCGTGTGTCAAAACAAACAATGACTTATTTTGAAATCGTTTTTCAGTGTTTTTCAAATTCACCTCTCCTTTCCAATTTGGTACATACATAATGTTCATATACACAGTGATAACATATATTTATACTGCAGAAAACAGACCTTTTTCCACGCATACCCACATTTATTAAGTTGATTCCTCCCCGAGGACCTGATGAAGTCAGTTCGCTAGACATTAGCTGGTCGTTAGTTCTAACTTACCTTAGTTTTTGCGAAGACAGTTATTAGGTACCGCTGTCAAATATTTTATGCACACTTGAAGTACCTTGGAATAAATTTTTAATTGACTTCAAAAGAGGAAAATCTTTTGTGTATCAAAAAGGGATCCTTGTGGTACTCCTTCGTCCGTACTTCATCTGTCAGCTACAGACTTAGTCTCTCTGGCCACAGTGAAGATACTTGCAGTATAGTTTCAGATTCATAATTGCTGTCAACGCAGCATTACAATAGGAGCTTTCTGGTGACCTAACTCACTCAAAATGCAAAAACTATCTCTAAATTAAGAAACATTTAACTTCTACAAGGCTGCCCATTTAGGGAAGTAGAGGTACTTCCCTAAAGGGCTGCTCATAAATAAATTGCTCTTTCAGAGTTGTTAACAGACAGGATATACCTATTTAGAATTCCGTATCTGAAGGGTGAAAATGGGAACTTATTAATAAAGTTCCGCTGTCTCTCTCTCTGGCTGTCCATTCTTGTAGACTCTTGGAATTGTTACTAAGAAAAAATGATGTATAGTAAAAATACAAAATAAAAATTGTCTTACGAGCAAAAATTTTTTTTCGGCGAAGTTATATTCGAAAATAAAATTCCCTAGCGTTATTACTACTTCATTAGGATTGGCGAGCTCCGCTACCTAAGCCTAAGGATTTGACGAAGACACTGTTTTCTACATGAAGTGACTGCCGTCAGACCTCCGCAACAAAGAGGGGAAAGCAGACCTTTATTAAATTATGACACACATCTATAGAAATATAATTTCTGTGACGTGCGGGTTTCCTCGTCATGTTTTCCTTCACCCCGAGCAAGTGGTAACTATAGTGGATTTTAATATCATATACTAACATTACACACTACACACATTTTATTGTTTATTTATTATTATTATATATTATTTTTTCCCGCCTATTTAGAATTAATGTCCTCCATATTGTGAAATTCAGTTAAGTAATAGTACTTCGTACATTGCCTTCAGTCTTTATTTGTACAAACATACACACCTATCGAGCACACCTATCTACATTTATGAAAAAAAAAATCTTTAACATGTATACCTAAGGACTTCCGCGCTTTTGACGAGTGACATTGTTGTTCTACTTGAAATTTTTAAAATTAAGCTATATCTACTTAAAATTTATAAAATTAGTTTTACGTGACAATTTTGATAGTATTTTGTAACATAGGTGCTAGTGAAATTATACAGTAATGAAAAAACTCAAATATAACACGTATATGCACTTTTTGGAAGACGTGAATAAGTTCATCAAGAAAATCTTGTAAAAATCACTATCGTTTTACGGGTGGCATTTAACCTGGGTTGATTGGGTCGATTTTCCCTAACTTTGACACTGGCATAAAGTAGCAACACTATACACCTAATTAGATAATACGGAAGGGCAGAGTTTGCTAAATACAAGTAGATCTATCTATCTATCTATAACTTCACTCCAAATCCCTTGCCGGGTAGGCAGAGAGAACCGAGCGCCACGTGACTTGGCCCTTACGTATCTCACTCGCTTCTTTAATATTCATTGCTCTTCTCATGCGCGCTCGCCGGTTTCTGAGGCTCCTGACAGCACCTTCTGATAGAACACGACCAATTTGGTCATGGTAGGTAAGTCTTGGCCTTCCCCGGCTCCTACATTCTTCCACTTATGCATTGTATATCTGCTTCGTCATTCTTTCATCTTGCATTCTTTCTAGATGTCCGAACCAACGGAGCATGCCTCTTCTTATTTTAACACCGACGCTCTCTTTCAGACCTACTCTGTTTCTAAGGTCATCATTGCGAATACGGTCTACAAGCCTTACGCCACAAATTTTGCGCAGCGCTCGCATTTCGACCGCGTTTATTCTACTTTCATGCTCTTTCTGCCATACCCAGCTCTCGCTTCCATAACTTCTTCTAAATACAAGTAGATAAGCTACTCAATTCCGCTCTTACTTACCTGGTAACTTCGAACACTGTTAAAATAAGTAAATTATGTTTATTGAAATAAATGTATACATATACCTATATTATTAAAAATATGTACATAAATCCGGAAACACGAATTTAGTGGTGCTCAAGTGGGGAGAGTACAGGTGACCAGAGTTTAAAAAAAAAAGATTTTTTTTTAAATATTGTCGGACAAATTACACAGCGCCATCCAGCCCCAAAGTAAGCGAAGCTTGTGTTATTGGTACTAGACAACTGATAAACATACGTAAATACATTTTTTTTTGTAAATACATACTTATTATACATAGAAAATACCCAGACCAAGACAAACAGACATGTTCATGCACACAAATGTTTGTACTGTGTGGGAATCGAACCCACGAGCGTTGGTGTCAAAGTAGCGTAACAGCGTGTTCCACCACTGCGCCACCGAGCTCGTCCAAGAGAGTCACGGGCTCAGGCCTCGTTTAGGCGCCAGTCTCTCTCAATCTTAATTAGTGTTACATATTTATATTCATTCATTGTATACCTACCAAATAAGTAAGATTGTAAAGAGAGAAGAATAAATATATATTATTATTATATTAGTTAACAGGCCGATTGTTTATCTACTGAACTATCACTGCCCTTAAATTAACTGGTGTTATTTAAAAAAAAATGTGTCGTGATACAGAGCCTTTCGAATTCACCTAAATATTTCACACTAAACTCGAAACAGCTGAGAATATTAGCAAAGTTCTTACAACAGAGAGTGAGTTAAGTAGGTCAAATAGTCAATGAGGTGGCAGGTGTCCCATCCCAACATAAAACGCGGCCGGATTGCTCACGGCCCTAATTAGTGGGCTATTGTGGGAAAAGCCCCTGTACGGGTGAAATATTTTTTTTTTTACACGTTAACTGCTATTCAAATTTTCCATATCCACGGCCGGGTCGGACAATCTTAACTAAGAGGGTGCACAAAGCTAAGTGGCGCCCTCATTTTGTTTTTATTAATAACGCTGTATTTAAGACCAATTCCAAAAAAAAACGCTCTATAGGTCACTGAAGAACCATATTTATGTTTTTTGAGACATATTCTGTTTTTATTATTTATGTAGAATTAGTCATACTTTTGATTATTGCTATAAGTGACCACAATAAGCAATAATTGGTTACTTTTCATAGATAATAAATACAAGATATGTTTCAAAAAAACGTAAATATGGTTCTTCAGTGCACTATAGAGCGTTTTTTTTGGAATTGGTCTTAAATACAGCGTTATTAATAAAAACAAAATGAGGGCGCCACTTAGCTTTGTGCACCCTCTTGATATCATTATTGTACCAATATGCCGACGTGAATTTACTGTAATATCTAATTGACATTGAATTGATTAATTGAGAGCTCGATAGCGTCGTTGCACATGTCATTCTATCCGAACACGCAGGTTAAGCAACTTCAGCGCTACCTGTCTGTGGATGGGTTTACCTATCTCGAGTTTCTCCGTGCTCGAAGGGCATGTTAACGACGGCTTAACATGACCGCCGAAGAACGGAGAAACTCCCGGCTGTTGTCGATAGATGACAGTCGTTAAGCTAAGTCAGTGGCCCTTAAGCGGCTTGAAAACACTGGCCTCCGCCAATCCGTATTTAAGCAGCGTGGTGGAGTATACTCTAAATCCCTTCGGTTGCAGGGAGACCTGCAGTGGGATGAGTAAGGGTTGATGTGATGATGATGATGATCTAATTGACAATTTGAAAAGAGACCTGTATTGGCAAGTTTCTTTCGAAATTTCTTCTTCACCAATGGTCATTTCTGAAATGGTAGCAGATTAAAAAAAGAAAAATCAGAACATAAGAGAATTGAATAAGATACAATATGATTATATTAAAAAAAATGTAAGACGTGTTTAAGTGCCCGCGAGGGTCCAATGGCAAATAAAGAATTTTTATCTCTTATCTCATAAAGGTCCGATTAATTTCATACTGAATTCTCCTTCGTTTTTTTAGCGTTGGATCATAATATCGTACATTTGTTTAAACTGCTAGGTGTATAAAAAACTTTCATTATAACTAAATAACATCTAAAATTAAATAGTACCTAATAAATCTATAAAATAATAAACTAAAATAAATTAAAAAATAGCGGCTCCCGCATTGTACCAACGATGCTGGCAACATTTCCACATTGAATATAATACTTAATAATATAAACCTTATAAATAATACATAAGGTTTAGTTTAGGTAGCGTATTTGTAGAATCAAATAAAAACCTTTTTGGAACACACTTTTCACTAGAACATGTAATAATTAAACTTACAAAAAATAGACTTGCTAGGATTATCATCAATAGTGCATTAATTCGCACTTAATAATCGGTGAGAGATACCCGAGCCTGGGATACGGGCAAATTGAATGTATATCGTCGCGTATTTTAGCCCTTTTTTGACACATTTTCTGCCTTCCTAAATACAATAGTGCCTTTTGTGTTGCCAGAGAGATTCCCTTAAAGGAGCACACGATAATAAGTAGCGTGTCGTATTGCGGATATAGGCACATAAAGTGACGAGCTCGGTAGCTTAGTCGTGAATGTTGCGACTTTGACACCAACGCTCTTGGGTTCGATTCCAATACGAGACAAACATTTGTGTGCGTGAATATGTCTATTTGTCTTGGTCTGGATGTTTTAAGAGAGGTAGGGCGCATCAAAGCAGCCCGTCTGGGGAAGTACCTCTACCTCCCAGAAAACCGCAGGCAAGTAACAACTCCCTAGAGGATTGTTGTGTTCCTGCGTGTGAGTGAAGTCACCAGTAAGCTGCTAAGGTGTTGCTGTGTAAGCAACAGAGGAGGCATCGCGCGAGTGTTCTATCTATAACTTCACGCCAAATCCCTTGCGGGTAGGCAGAGTTAACCGAGCGCCATAAGACGCGGTCCTTACACACTTCACTCGCTTCTTTTACATTCATAACTCTTTTCAAGCACGCCCGCCAGTTTGTAGGACCTTCTGATAAAACACGACCAATTTGTTCATGGTAGGATAGTCTTGGTCTTCCTCAGCTCTACATCCTTCCACTTTTGAATTGTATATCTGTTTCGTCATTCTTTCATCTTGCATTCCTTCTATATGTCCGAAGCAACGGCGCATGCGTTTTCTTACCTTAACACCGACACTTTCTTTCAGACCAACTCTCTTAAGTCACCATTATGAACGCGGTCGGCAAGCGTTACGCCACAAATTTTGCGCAATGCTCTCATCTCGACCACATTTATTTTACTATCGTGCGCGAGTGGTACTTAATATATTACAAGCGTTAGTTGGCTACGATAACACGATCAGGTGTGCCGTATGTTTGTATGCCCCCCGATGTTGTGTAAAAAAAAGCAGAATTATATCTGTATATATCGGATTGCCTGGAAAAATGGATACAATTTCTACCATGTTATCATTACTTCACACCAACAACGTAATCTACTAAAAATTCAAACAACGCTCCCCCACATGACCTTTGAATTCGAGAATTTCTCGCAAAAGTAGAATCGAACTCGCTAAATAAACAATTGAAAGCGAACACTTCGAAAGCCTCTGCTGGGTATCGGATATTCATACGCCGCTCACATCTCATATTAAAAACAAAGATCAGGCAAGTATTGTGAAAGCTCGAGATTGGCTTGCGTCCGTGTAATGCAAATCGAGGCAGATAACTTTTCTTGAGGCGCTTTCGCGTCTTCTTTTGGGCCAGTGTTGGGTAGGATGGCTATGTAGTACATGCACGCCTGGGATATACACTGGGCTGTGTCAGCAATGCAGGAAGTAGTACTGCACACGGATAAAGGTTTTGGAAATAATTCAGCACAGGTGCTTGTACCCCGTATGTCTTGAAATGCTCTCGCCGGATTCGAACTGGGGACTATCACCGCTCAAAAAAGCACTAGCAATAACAATACAAAAAAAATCGGCTAAGTGCGAGTCGGACTCGCGCACTAAGGGTTCTGTACCATTATCTATAAAAATCGGCCAAGTGCGAGTCGGACTCGCGCACGAAGGGTTCCGTACCATTATCTATAAAAACGGCAAAAAAATCACGTTTGTTGTATGGGAGCCCCCCTTAAATATTTGTTTTATTTTAATTTAATTATTTATTCTTAAAGTGAATATATAACTATATATTCTGTGAATATTTCAAGCGTCTTCCTGTTGCCGTTATCAATATCGAGCAAAAACTAGCAAAAAAAATCACGTTTGTTGTATGGGAGCCCCCTTAAATATTTACTATATTCTATTTTTTAGTATTTGTTGTTATAGCCGCAATAGAAATACATCATCTGTGAAAATTTCAACTATCTAACTATCACGGTTCATGAGATACAGCCTGGTGACAGACGGACGGACGGACGGACGGACGGACAGCGGAGCCTCAGTAATAGGGTTCCGTTTTACCCTTTGGGTACGGAACCCTAAAAACGGCAAAAAAACCACGTTTAATGTATGGGAGCCCCCTTAAATATTTATTTTATTCCATTTTTTAGTATTTGTTGTTATAGCGGCAACAGAAATCTGTGAAAATTTCAACTATCTAACTATCACGGTTCATGAGATACAGCCTGGTGACAGACGGACGGACGGACGGACGGACGGACAGCGGAGCCTCAGTAATAGGGTTCCGTTTTACCCTATGGGTACGAACCCTAATGAAATAAAACACCAGACGACTTTATTTGTGTCGATTATTTTGTGTTCTAAAGAAATGCTCAAGTCTTTCACTACTTCCTCTTGCAATCTGCTACTACAAAGTTTCGTAACCTTTCCTAACATCATTTGATATATGCTGTCAATAGCCCCCAGGTGGGACGGAGTTAATTTTTAAATAGTCCGCAACTTTCCCTAGCAATTCATGGGCACCCTAACGTATAGCCAAGTTTTAACTCAGTCGGCGCGGTGACTTTAAAAATTCACAAGGAAAAGTGACATTGGAGAGTGCCGACTCCTTATTAACATTAAGCAAGTCACTTTCACGATCACCCACTTTGCGAACTCGGGAATGATTCTTTGGAAGTTGAGAGCTCTTTCGCGGTTCATGGTAATTTGGATCGCATGCGCTTTAGAAGGTCAATAAGGCTTGAATTAATATTGCTAGGCGTGTATTGAGGAGTTGTTTGAAAGGTTAACTTCAACATTTGTCAGAAAGTAATGATAGATTTTCAGGAGCTCGATGACGTCGCATGTCAGTCTAATTCCATGCTTCTCAAAGTGGTCTATATCTACCTCATGGGATCGATTACAACAATTAAGGGGTCCATCAGATTTAAATATTAGCTAGACTGGAGGTCTTCGGAGTGCAGAAAATATTTAGGGAAGGTGTCTACGGGACAAACATAAGTGGTTTTTTTTATACCATTTAGGTGTCAAACAAGCGTACGGCCTGCCTGATGGTAAGCAGTTACCGTAGCCTATGGGCATTTGCAACACCAGGGGTGTCACTCTTGCGTTGCCGACCCTGTAAGAAAATCCTGGAAATCTCTGATCTTCATTAATTCGCAAGGCAAGCTGTGTCGACCGCAGCGTGCCAAAGATGGGTTTCGTCACCGGAATTCTTCCGAGATTCGTAAGTCCTGTTAAGAGGGGGCATAAAGCTAAGTGGCGCCCTCATTTTGTTTTTATTAGTAAACCTGAATTTGAGACCAATTAAAAAAAAAACGCTCAATATAAGGACTTTAGATATTTTTGGTTTCTTGAGACGTATTCTGTATTTATTATTTATGTACAATCTATACAGATAAATAAAATTAGGGTGTCTGTTTTAAAATTATAAAAAAAAATTATATAAATATTTTTTTACAATTTTTGTCTGTCTGTTTATTCCGACTAATCTCTGAAACGGCTGGACCGATTTTGACGGGACTTTCACTGGCAGATAGCTGATGTAATAAGGAGTAACTTAGGCTACTTTTATTTTAGAAATTTTATTTATTTTTATTAATAAAAATAAAAATAAAAAAATAACTATTCCGTGCGGATGAAGTCGCGGGCACAGCTAGTTGCTGATTTATTCATGAATTGTTTCTTTGGGCAAGTTTTAGATCTCGTTCTCCTTATGTCAGGTAATTTAATTCATTTTACACCAAAAACCGAGATGATGCATTTATCATAGAGCACGGCAGAATGGGTAGCAAACGGACATATAAGTCTATTAATAGTTCTCCTTTTATTATCAATATTAATATTCTTTAAACAACGTGCCAGCTGTCCAGTTCAGAAAACAAACGAAAGAAACATCGATTATGTTACCGCAGTAAGAATGTATAAATCTGTAAAGTCATAAATTTGTCTATTGCTATAAGAGGCCACAATAAGCAGTAGGTAATTAAAATGTTGGTTACTTGTACATAGATTATAAATACAAAATGTGTTTCAAAAACACATAAATATGGTCCTTCAGCGCCTGTATTGAGCGATTTTTGGAATTGATCTTAAATTCAGGGTTATTAATAAAAACAAAATGAGAGCGCCACTTAGCCTTGTACGCCTTCTTAAGTAGTTTCACCTGTTGTGAAAGGTGGTAGTCATTTAGCTAAGATAAAACTTGGGAAGTACCCCACTTATTGACGAGCTCGGTGGCTCAGTCGTGAATGACGCGACTTTGACACCAACGTTCGTGGGTTCGTCTCCCACACAAGGCAAACATTTGTGTGCATGAACATGTCTGTTTGTCTTAGTCTGTATATTTTATAGAGAAAGGGCGCATCAAAGTAGCCCGTCTGGGGAAGTACCTCTACCTCGCAGCGCAGCCAAATAACAGCTCCCTAGAGGGTTGTTGTGTTCCTGTGTATGAGTGAGGTCACCAGTAAGCTACTAAGAAGTTGCTGTGTAAACAGCAGAGGAGGCATCGCGCGATACTTAATATATTACAAGTGTTAATAAGCTACGGTAACTGCTTTACATCAGGTGGGCCGTATGCTTGAATGCCTCCCGACGTTGTATAAAAAAAATACTTCAATGCTCACATTTACCATTTACATTTACCATCACGAATTAGAAGATACTCGCATAAAGTCTTTTTAAGCATTTCCTGTTTTCCTAATCCATTAAGATTGGCGGGATCCGCTGCCTAAACCTAAGGATTTGACGAAAACCTACTTCGCAGAAAAGTATACCTGCGAACGCGTGAGGTTAACAGCAAGCTCATGAGACTGACTAGGAAGTATATTTCCAGTGAACAGCTGACGCAACCTATACGAATAATTTAAAACATGGGAATCGTTCAAGCATGAGGATTTCAATTTGAATATATAAATAGATAAACTATTTAATTGCATTATTCCAAACACATACATACACAATTATTACCTTACTACTTAGGGTCATATGTATGATACACAGTAATGTGTGGGTAAGAATACATAAGTCATGGCTGAGTTGTACATCTTTGCTCGTTACAAGCAAACAAAGGATTTTTTTATACTATGTCGGGAAGCATACAAACATACGGTCCACCTGATGTAAAGTGGTTACCGTAGTGTATGAGCGCTGGTAATACATTAAGTATCACACGCGCCTTCTGATAAAACACGACTAATTTGGTCATGGTAGGTTAGTCTCGGTCAAATAATTTTATATTATATTATAATAATTTATGTAAAGGATACACATGAGATTGTATTGTTTGCGGATGATACCTCTTTGACATTCAAAATTAATAGACAGTTAGGTAATTATGACGATGTTAACGATGCTCTCTCTAAAGTTATCTCTAAAGTCTCATAACATAAATACTAGATATAAGCATAATCTTGTGTTACATGCAAGCCGTCTCCACAAAATAAGTAATTCTTTTATGGGGCAATGTATACGGTTCTATAACAAACTTCCCAGCAATATAAGAGAATTGTCAATAAATAAATTTAAAACTACTATTAAAGCCAAATTGTGTAGCAGGGCATATTATAAAGTATCTGACTATATTAATGATAAAAATGCCTGGGATTGAGTCGATCCAATTATAATGTAATTAATAAATTATGTAAATTTGTTTGGATACCAAAAGAGGGATGCCTGAGTTTTTTGGCAGTATTTTTATCAGTGCTCACGTAGTCATGAACTGCACGGTAGGGAAAAAAATTGTGACGATTCCAAACAAATGTAGCCATTTTTACGGAATAAAAAGATTTTGACTTTGACTTTGACTTTGGTCTTCCTCGGCAAAAAAGAGAAATTAAAAGAGCTATGAAGTCACAGATGCGAGTGGAGTGTGTAAGGACCGCGTCTTATAGCGCTCGGTTCTCTCTGCCTACCTCGCAAGGGACTTGGCGTCAAGATATACATATCACACGCGCGATGCTACCTCTGTTGCTAACACAGGAAATTCTTAGGAGCTTTCTCGTGACCTCACTGACACGCAGGAACACAACAACCCTCCAGGGAGTTGTTATTTGGCTACGGTTTTTCTGTGAGGTAGAGGTACTACCCCAGATGGGCTGCTTCGGTACGCCCTACCTCTCTTAAAAACACCCAGACCAGTACAAATAGACATGTTCATGCACACAAATGTTTGTCTGTGGAAATCGAGTCTATGAGCATTGGTGTCAAAGTCACGTTATTAACCGCGGCGCCGCAGAGCTCGTCAAACGAATGCTTTTCTGCCAGGTTTTTAGGTTGACGATTGATTGTATACGTTAACAGCAATGTGAGGAAATCCGTACGCCGAAGAAACGATACATTGAAAGACATGTGACCTTGCCTAAGAAAGGTCTGGTCTTCTCTCTGGGTTGTGGAGGTCTGACAGCAGTCGTTCAGTATCTTCGCCAAATCTCTAGGCTTAGGTAGCGGATCCCGCCAATTCTCATCCGAGAAGTTACCGGCAATGTATATTACCCAGGTATTGTATATAACAACTGGACAATGTATACATTACCTTGGTATTGTATATAATGCCTATAGTTTTTTTTATATTACTTCAGCATAGCTCCTCTTTGCCTGATGGTAAGCGAAAGAGGAGCCCAAATCGCAACTGCAACTGACAAAATACTACACCGTATCCTGTCAGTGGACGCTGCCATGCTGACCCGCAAGATGCTTCTTCACGCTTCGTTTGAAGGATCCCATATTGTAGGAAGGAGGGAACACATGCGCAGGCAAGGCGTTCCACTTTGTGCCCGTGTCGTGCCCGTTGAACAACCGGCGATATATGCAATAGGATAATTAGCGAGAATCCCCTACCCCCTCAGATAATGTTTTTATTATACATCGTCGGGAAGCATACAAGCATACGGCCCACCTGTTATAAAGTGATCACTCTAGCCTATGAACTCTTGCAACACATTAAGTATCATTCGCGCGATGCCACCGCTGATGCTAACACAGCAACTCATTAGGAGCTTATACGTATCTCACACACACGCAGGAACATTCAAGAGAGGTAGGACGCATCAAAGCAGCCCGTCTGGGGAAGTACCTCCACCGCACTGAAAACCGCAGCCAAATAACAACTCCCTAGATGGTTGTTGTGTTCCTGCATGTAAGTGAGGTCACTAGTAAGCTCCCAAGGAGTTGCTGTGTAAGCAGCAGAGGAGGCATCGCGCGAGTGATAGTTAATATATCGCAAGCGTTAATAGGCTATGGTACCCGCTGTGCATCAGTTGGGCTGTATGCTTGTATGACTTCGGACGTAGTATAAAATTAAAAAAAAAATCTTAATATTTACTTGTTTCCAATTGAAGTGAAAAGAGTACTACATTGTTATATTCTCCTCATATAATATTCCTGGTTGAACACCGTGCACCCACACGGAACAAAAAATGGCATGTGCTCACTATAGCGAGATTCCTGTTTTTTATAAGCTAGCACCTTTGCACTCGCGTCTTGAGCGTGCTCAGCGGAGTGGAGAGCTTTAGTCGCGTGCTTAAGAATAAATAATACTAAAGCACTTTTTTATAATGCTCTGTTTTAATTAACTACATTAGATCGTAACTGGCTGATACGCAGGGCTCCACGCGTGGGGAGTGTTTTTTATACAATCTCAGGAGCAGCAATTTGTCGAACTCGGTGGCGTAATGGTTAGTAACTGCACTTTGACACCAACGCTCGTGTTCGATTCCCTCACAGGATAAATATTTGTGTGCATGAACATGTCTATTTGATTTGATCTGGGTATTTTTAAGAGAGGTATGGTGCATCAGCTGCTCACAGAAAGCACCAGCCCAATAATAACTCCCTAGGAGTTGCTGTATTAACAGTAGAAGTGACCCGAGTGAGTATTGCAAGCGTTTGTAGGCTACAGTAATTGCGAGTGATACTTAATGTATTGCAAGCGTTCGTAGGCTACGGTAACCGCTTTATATCAGGTGGGCCGTATGCTTGTGTGCCTCCCGACTATAGAAATAAATAAAAAAGCTGCCTTTCAATGTGAAAAATGCTTAATGTAAGCCAAAACAACTCTACTTATAAAAAAAGTATGTAATCATAATGACTCATCCAAAAAAATCGGCCGTTCATCAGCAATTAATTTAATTTCGGCTCACTTCCTGGCACGTGGCTGTGCTGTCCTTGTCTAATTGGCTTTTTTATACAAGTGAGAGGGAAGCTCTTAAGACATATGCGGTGTCCAGGCTGAACGCGTGCGGTCCGTTCCGCTTAGTGCACCGCTGGTAATCATTATGCGATACTGGAGAGGTATATTGCCTTTTTTATTTTTGACGAGCTCGGTGGCTCAGTCGTGTTAGATGCGACTTTGACACCAACGCTCGTGGGTTCGATTCCCACTCAAGGCAAATATTTGTGTGCATGAACATGTCTGTTTCTCTTGGTCTGGATGTTTTAAGAGAGGTAGGGCGCATCATTGCAGCCCGTCTGGGGAAGTACCTCCACCTTACAGAAAACCGGTGCCAAATAACAACTCCCTAGAGGGTTGTTGTGTTCCTGCGTGTGAGTGACGTCACCAACGTACGTAAGCTCCCAAGGATTTGCTGTGTAAATAGCAGAGGAGTCATCGCGCGAGTGATAATTAATATATCACAAGCGTTAATAGGCTATGGTACCCGCTTATATGAGGTGGGCCGTATGCATGTATGTATGCTTTCCGACCTAATTAAAAAAAAACAGTCAATAATTTTTGACATATTTTGTTAATTAATAAAGATAATAATTGAATTGACATTGTAATAAGTTATATAAATGTGACTTTTTATTACTCATACTGAAAATTGTTTTGTCGATAGTCTCAACCTCTTGGAAAATGGGTTGATACCATCTGACGGCCAAATGTATCACCATACCTTGGTCGAATCAAATAGCGCGCGCTTCCCCGGTTTCCTGTTACGCACTTCCGTCCCTTTACACGAAATCACTCCCACAGATTGCAGGTAAGCGAAAGGAAAGATATTTGTAATGCTACTTTCAAACCAGCGCTCTGGTGGGTTCTAGTTCCACGCAGGACAAACATTTGAGTGCACGAACATGTCTGTTTGTCTCGCTCTGTGTGTTTTTAAGAGAGGTAGGGTGCAAAAAACAGCCCCTCTGGGGAAGTACCTCCACCTCACAGGCAATATATATAAATAACAAGTCCTTAGAGGGTTGTTGTGTTCGTACGACTGAGTAAGGTTACCAATTGGTATGGTTAGGACCAATTGCCTGCTTTTTCTAGGAGTTGCCGTGTTAGCAGCAGTAGTTGCAACGCGTGAGTAATAGTTTGTGCATTAGAAAGTTCATAACCTACGGTAACCACTTCACATCAGGTGGGCCGTATGATTGTATGCCTCCAGACGTTGTATAAAAAAAATAGTTATAAAGGGTGCCAAAGCGGACATCCCTAGAAATAATACTATAACAGGAACCGGGGATTTATAAAACTCATACAGACGGCATGTGTGTCCGCGGGTGCGTGAAGGGGGGTGCGCAGTGGAGCATGCGCCGGCGCATTGCACCGTGCGATACTGTCTCTACTTTTGTTTCTGAGCAATTTGCGATTGTTTATGAGCAAGTTTTACTTCAGATAAACTTTTATTATTGACCTGTTCAACTTTCATTTTATTTAACTTCAAGATGATATGAATATTTATTACTATAACTTAATAATAACAGTAACTTCGGAGAAAGCGCAGCACACCTCTCGACACCTCTGAGTCACTCACACCGGTGTTGCCCCCGGCCGAATTTCTCTGGCATTTCGGGGGTCGATCCAGTGAGTGGCGAGTAATAGTCTAGTGCCAATCCCGTCAGATCTCATTACAATAGACGAATAATTTCCCACACATTCGCAATAGTTCCAATACCTGCTGTGACCTGCTCATGGATATATTGTTCCATCGATATTCTCAGGGGCGAATCTCGGCGGGTGTACAACATAAACTCAATCTCAAACGGCCTTCTACGCGTTGGATCCAAATCCCCGCGAACGCCTATCAAATGACCCAGAATTGATATATATAGAAGTTAATAGTGAATTATTAGACTAGTAATCTTAGCATTTATCTAACTTGCATATAAATTTTACCTCTTTTTAATATTGTGGTTGATTCTTGTTATGTGTATGCATGTATGAATATCCTCACGCCAGGTCCCTTGCGGGGTAGGCAGGGAGAGCAGAGCGCCATAAAACGCGGTCCTTATATACGTCACTCGCTTCCTCTACTTTCGTAGCTCTTTCTAGGGTTCCTGAGATCTTCTGATGAAACACGACCAACTTGATCATGGTACTCGTAGGTAAATCTGGGTCTTCCTCGACTACATCCTTCCACTGTCGCATTGAATATCTGTTTCGTCATTAGCCAAAAATCTGAAAGCTGGAAAGAATCTGAAATGTTTTATTTTTATTAGAGGTATAATTCACATTAAATTACATCAATATGTCAATTCACTGGGAAATGAGATTCAATTTGCTTCTTGTAGGAACCTGTAACTAACCATAAACATAATATATTTAATTTTGCTTAATATTGATTGAATAATTCTCATTAAAAAAATCTATGCTATCATTATGAAGAATGATAAAATTTGGGATATTTTTTTTTTTGAGCATTAAATCATCATCATCATCAATGAAGACTATACTAAATTAAATATATATCTAAAAATGAAACACATACATCTACCGTAAACAACGGGTACCACTAAACAGACTTTCAGGATATACAGGAAGTAATCATTAACTGTATAACCATTAATTTGTACTATAAAGAGATATAAAAAAAAAATAAACGGCTTTCGAACGTCACTTCTTCCTCTTAGCGTTATCCCGTTTTCCTAATCCATTAGAATTGGCGGGGTTCGCTACACAAGCCTAAGGATTTGGCGAAGATACATATTGTTACATGAAGTGACTGCCTTCGCAACTCAAAGGAAATCCAGATCGTTCTTAGGTAGTAAGGTCACACGTTATTTGAAATAGAATTTCTTGAACAGGTTTAGGTTAGGTTAGGTTTTCTCACTATGTTTTCCTTTACCGCCGAGTACGTGATTACTACAAATATGTACATAAATCTGAAAACATGAATTTAGTGCTACATGCCAGGATCCGAACCAGAGACCTGTTGGTCACTAGGTTGGTTCTTTATCCACTAGGCTATCACTGTTCGTGTCGAAAGTAATTTACTTAAAGAGTAAAATTACATCACTAGCTTAAAAAACAGAATATCGTCTGTTAAATTTTGTCTGTAAACTCTCGCCTATATTGTGTATGACATTAGTAGAGAGGTTGTAATTGCCTCATTTTGAAAGATAAACATAACTTGCTCTAGTAGGTTAACAGCAGTTTCATTAAACATTTTGGTAACATCTCGGAGCACCAAATTAATGTTTTTAATATATCTACGGAATATATTTACGGAATCATCGTACTCTAATGTTTTTAATATATCTCATTTACGGAATCATCGTACTCCGCCCGTTTAACGTATCCAGTATATTTTTATCGATAAGTGATCGCTACAATAGTATATTACTGAACAAATATTGCTACATACATATTTACGCAACGGTCAACGAAGTCTTAGACTGACGAACCACAATGGAGCGGTTACGCTTTGTAGCTCGGATAATACATCCGAGTTGCAATATGGCGGCCTTTGGTAATTATGGCTAATATTGGGTATGCGTGCTGAAGAAATGAAAGCGTGCAAAACAACAAATAGTCCAGTTAACAAGGGAGTCGTTAAATATACCTGATTTTTGACTTCAGACCGTCAAGTTTGGGGAACTTGTCGAATTTTGAATTTCATGAAATCATTATTATTGAAGTAAAACTTCTTTACGCGCGCTTGACTTGGGGAGTATGCTGGTGAATGCGTGACGAGAGCGTTACGAAAAGTGTGATCGGGCAAGGCGAACAGAAGTTGAGAGAGAGATATAAGTTAGTGAAAATAGAAAGAAAGAGAGTTACGTTTCGTATATAGTACATGAGAGAGAGGTCCGAGCACACATTTTCTTTCTCTCTTTCTCTCATAGCGAGTTGAGTTTCGTATATCTAAGACACACTGCAGGCCTATTGTCTGTATGACCCTCTGGAGCTAAAGAAGTTTTACTTCAGCCGTGTGATCTAAAGCACACTCATTTTTTTTTATTATATATGACATTGGGAGGTATGCAAGCA
Source organism: Pyralis farinalis (assembly GCA_947507595.1). Taxonomy (NCBI): domain Eukaryota; kingdom Metazoa; phylum Arthropoda; class Insecta; order Lepidoptera; family Pyralidae; genus Pyralis; species Pyralis farinalis. The sequence goes on along the minus strand of OX382264.1, from coordinate 36,613,546 downwards.
TATCGCCTACTGGATGTAAAGTGGTTACCGTAGCCTATAGACGTTCACAATATTTCTACTGTGCATATACTCGCCGGTATACAACAACCCTCTAGGAGTTGTTATTTGGCTGCAGATTTCCGTGAGGGTACCGAAGCAGCCCGCCTGGGCAACCTGCTTGTGGGCCGTAGGCTTGTATGTCTCCTAACGTTGTATAAAAAAAAAATATGCGTCTCGGGACGCCCGACAGAAGTGATAACTTAAACTAATCCGCTGCCGTATGCGTGAGAGAAAGGGCAGACGGGTAAACGGCTTCGTTACGGCGCCCGTAACGCGTTACGTAACGAAGCCGTTTACCCTCCCATAAGAAGTTATCACTTCAAAAATAATCCCTGGATTTGTGAACTTAAATTGCAACCCAAAATTAAGACTTTACGGCGCCCGTAACGCGTTACGTAACGAAGCCGTTTACCCTCCCATAAGAAGTTATCACTTCAAAAATAATCCCTGGATTTGTGAACTTAAATTGCAACCCAAAATTAAGACTACGAATAACAATTCAGCATAATTGAACCATGTGTAAAACAAAACCTGTTCTTTTTATTTTCTTTATTATCTTTATTATTTTTAGAAACTTCCTAAGAAGAACAGTTTAAAGAACTGTCATGGTAGAGAATTCGTATTTGTCTGCAAATTTATTTACGCTGTTTGCACCTGAATGTTTAAAACAAAAGGAAAGCTGCGGAAACTACCCAGACTTTTCTAGATAAACACAGACGAGCATTCTTCTTTGAAAGTAAAAATTAATTATTTACATTAGCTCTTTCAAAGTTAGTGAGCGCAGGAAGGTTAACTTTGAGTCAAGTAAGTAATGATTTACTGGGGATAGGGTTGTAGAGAGAGAGAGTATATTTATATGAGCTTATGGATCTTACGGTTACGGTATTGTGCCCTTAAGTTTGAGGCGAGATTTTGCCTCCCTTTGTGTGTTCTACCGATTGTAGATGGGTTGTGTTCTGAGAAATTGCTTAATATGATGCGTTCCTTCCACTTGACACCACGAAAACGACACCACCGGTGGTGTCGTATGGAACCTCTAGTCCATATGACACCACCGACTATTAGTGATGTTACACACAAAGTTGTTGATATGAAAACTCCAATTAACACGTTCACAGTTCCTATACAAAATGTTTTGATTTCCTCGTACGTCCCGCATATTATTTTAATCTCTATACAAATAATAATAATAATCTCTTCTTTTACGGTCCCTTCTTTAATACCTACGTAACTACTTACTTCACTTAAATAAAAAAAGGATATGTCTTAAACTCGGTTTTATTAATTATTGTTTAACTATCGATAACTTAAAATAATGAATTGGGAGCTGTTTGTCAAAAACACGCGTTTCTCGACATCACTAGGGTGGTGTCATATAGACTAGAGATTCCATACGACACCACCGGTGGTGTCGTTTTGGTGGTGTCAAGTGGAAGGAACGATATGATGCCGACAGATTCTTTTTATAACCGTATCGCTCGCCGACGGCGGACAGTTCACCCTCACACACTAAAACCGCAATGGTTGCGTACTGTGCGGTTCCAGCGAGGTTTTGGTTCATTCCACAACTTGAGAGTTCTCGGAAGAAAACTTCCCCAGTCGAGGTTTTCCCGAGGGATTACAGCATGGGGTTCTTCAAGAAAGGCGCGAAGAGATTTTTGCATGGTCGGCAACGCATGAGTGACACCCTTGGTGTTGCAAATGTCTATAGGCTACGATAACACCTTACCATCAGGCAGGCCGTACGCTTGATTGCCACCTTAGAAGTATAGGAAAATAAAACAAGTAATGTCAGCATTAATTTCGAAGATTCAGACCTATATTTTCTCGACGTTCATCTGTTCCGAATCGCAGAAAAACAAGCTATAAATGTGATATTGAGGAATGTGGAATAGGAATGAAGAAGGATATTGATATGATTGAGTTCGGTGGCTCAATCGTGAATGATGCGGCTTTGACACCGACGCTCGTGGGTTCGATTCCCACACAAGGCAAACATTTGTGTGTATGAACATGTCTGTTTGTCTTGATCTGGATGTTAAAAGAGGTAGGGTACATCAAAGCAGCCCGTCTGGGGAAGTGTCTTCACCTCACAGGAAACCGCAGACAAATAACAACTCCCTAGAGGGTTGTTGTGTAAGCAGCAGAGGAGGCATCGCGCGAGTGATACTTAAAATATTACAAGCGTTAATAGGCTACGGTAACTAATTTAATCAGGTGGGCCGTATGCTTGTATGCCTCCCAACGTTGTATAAAAAAAATACTTCAATGCTCACATTTACCATTTACCATCACGAATTAGAAGATATTTGCATAAAGTCTTCTACTTAGCATTTCCTGTTTTCCTAATCCGTTATGATTGGCGGGATCCGCTGTCTAAACCAAAGGATGTGACGAAGAAACTGATGTTTACTTGGAACGACTGCCGTCAGACCATTTTCTTTTTTTTTTATTGTGACGCGGGGAAAAATGCTTTACGCACACCACCGGTGCCTGGGTGGCCTCCGGTGGTAGTGTGGGACTTCCCGTCGGCTGCCCAACGGTATACCCACTAAACGATTCCGCGAATTGCCATCGGCCGCTTTGGTGGGGTGCCCCGGATCTGTCAGCGACAGGGCACCACTGCGACTGGCCAGCCCCTCAGAAGGCCGGACTTCTTCACTCTAGGGGCCATCCCGGCAAATTGGGACAGCCCCTTCGGCGGCGGGATCACTATGCGGCCAGGTTCCCATCCGGACCCCTGGTGTCATATGTTAGGGAGGCGGCAATAGGTGCGCGTAGCGCCTACGCCGCACTCCCGTCCGCCGTCTCCGGAGCGGGACAGCCTCGGGATCATCCTCCCTGTCCCGCTCCGAGGCCTCCTTGACTGCTTGAGACCACCATAACCCAAATCATTATGAGGTAAGGTCACACGTCTTTTGAACTATAATTTCTTGGACGTGCGTGTTTCCTCACGATATTCTCCCTTTATGATGTAAGTGATAATTACAAATATGTAGATATATGTATGTATGTATATCTTCACGCCAGGTCCCTTGCGGGGTAGACACATGTAAATAAATATGTAGATAAATCCGAAAACACAAATTTAGTGGTCGATTCTTTATACACTGCACTATCACTGCGGAAAGGGGCCAAAGACACGACAAATAAGGATTTCCATACACGCAAAATAATTTGCGCAAAACATTTAACATCTGTAAAAAATTGTCTCACAAATTACACAGCGCTATCTAGCCAAAGTAAGCGAAGCTTGTGTTATGGGTACTAGACAACTGATAAACATACGTAAATACATTTCTGTTTTATAAATACATACTTATGATACACAGAAAACACCCAGACCAAGACAAACAGACATGATCATGCACACAAGTGTTTGTCCTGTGTGGAAGTAGAACCCACCAGTTGTATGGTAGCGTTGTTAGCTATAATACGTTGGACGATCGCGAAAGAATAGGGTACAGAGATAATAAGCAGCAAGACCATGGAAGTGCCTCCACTTACAAAAAGATCGTTGTGTTCCTGTGAATGAGCGAAGTTACCAGTCAGTTCCAGTGATTTTTTTGTTGCAGAAGTAGTGGTGGCAACTCTTAAACGATACTCCTTGTATGTACGAATTCATGGGCTACGATAAATTCTTCAATTCAGGCAGACTGTGTTTTTTTCCACCCGCGAGACTAACATACATAGATTGATTTTTATTTATATAGATATGTGTGTGACATTTTGATAACGTGCATGAAAAGGGTTATGAATGTCAAAGAAGGGAGCGAAGTATGTAAGGATCGCGTCTTATGGCGCTCGGGTCTCTCTGCCTATCCCGCAAGGGATTTGGCGTGAAGTTATATATAGATAGATTAACAACCCTACCACGTTTACTCGATGACCAAGTTATACGATGGTCACACGATGGCCAAAGCATCCTCAACTGTCGGTACGCGTATGTTTAAGTCAGCAGAAATGCGTTTGGTATTTTAAAAAAATTCTAGGCTATTATAGCATATTTTCGCTTTTATATGAAATGATTTATCTGTTATGAAGTAACTATTACCTAATCTGTACCTATAGCTATTTTAGTATTAGTTTGTCTGAAATATTTAGGGTTCCGGCCCTAACATCACGTGGGCGAAGGCGTGGGCAGCAGTTAGTCTAATAATAATATTGTGTGTACTGATGTAACAGTCATCTGAAACCCTCGCGGTTCAGTTAACGTTGCCGGATCATTTTATAAATGTTCCGATTGTTTCAAAATTATATGAAGGGCCCGCAGCGGAAAAGATAAACCTGAAAAACGAGCGTCTGTTACGGCTTCATGGGTTTCAGGAAACGTGCGGATGTTTGGCTTTGATATTGGAAAATGGGCACTTTTTCGCAATTCCCGTGATCTTGTCAACTTGGTTAATGATTATGACATGGTATTAATACTATCTACCTGAGAAGCATCCTTATTATATAAGGAAATATAAAATAGTACATAACTGAAATCAGAGTTCGGCGGCTCAGTCGTGAATGACGCTACTTTGACACCTACGCTCGAGGGTTCTATTCCCACACAAGGCAAACATTCGAATGCATGAACATGTCTGTTTGTCTTAGTCTGGATGTTTTAAGAGAGGTAGGGTGCATCAAAGAAGCCCGTCTGGGGAAGTATCTCAACCTAACAGAAAACCGCAGCCAGATAACAACTCCCTAGAGGGTTGTTGTGTTCCTGCATGTGAGTGAGGTCACCAATAAGGTCCCAAGGAAATGCTGTGTAAGTAGCAGAGGAGGCATCGCGCGAGTGATACTTAATATATCGCAAGCTTTGATTGGCTACGGTACCCGCTTTACATTAGGTGGGCCGTATGCTTGTATGCGACGTAGTATAAAAAAAAATATCGTGAGGAAATCGGCACGTCTAAGAAATTATATTTGACATTTGACCTAATCTAGGAAAGATCTGATTTGTCCTCAATGTAATGGAGATCTGATGGCAGTCATTCCTTGTAAAAATCAGTGTCTTCACCAAACCCTTAGGCCGTACCGTGGGCCGATTGCCGTAGCCTATGAAAGCGCACATATAAATAATAATAAATAAATATTGTCGGACAAATTACACAGCGCCACCTAGCCGCAAAGTAAGCGAAGCTTGTGTTATGGGTACTAGACAACTGATAAACATACGTAAATACTTTTTTTTGTAAATACATACTTATTATACATAGAAAACACCCAGACCAAGACAAACACATATGTTCGTGCACACAAATGTTTGTACTGTGTGGGTATCGTACCCACGAGCATTGGTATCAAAGTAGCGTAACAACGCGTTTCACCACTGCGCCACCGAGCTCGTCAGACATATAGCTCACGCATCCTCATTCCCGCTACTAATATACCAACTCCTTAGGGATATACAGAGAGTTGTTTTTTGGCTGCGATTTTCTGTGAGGTGAAGGTGTGAAACTTCATCACCGGTCTCGTCAGATACTACGTATGATGCACCTGAATTCTATGTACAGATCAACGAACAGGAAGTACGTGAACTGATACGTGTGGTCAGCCTGATGGCTATGAACGGCAACGTTGCATAAATATTTATGTTCAAGATTATACTTGAAACTTGCGGGATATGCGTTTGACTGGTGCGGGATACGCGTTTGACTGGGATGGGATCCCGCAGTGCAAAAATGGTAGCTTTATTTGGAATTCCTATAGTTCGTATACGGCTGTTGAATACTGTGCATTTATTGAAGTAAACCTTCTATACGCACGCTTGACTTGAGTAAGCTGGTGAATGCGTGACGTGAGCGTTACGAAAAGTGTGATCGGGCGAGGCGAACGGTTTTTTTTTTTTTTTTTTTTTTGATTTTCGCCCAAGAAAATTGAAGACCCACAAAGGAAGGACCAACCCACATCCGGATGTGCATTGGTCATTCCTCCGTGAGGGGCACCCTCCGGAAAACGGGAGGGAGGAGGTGAAATCTTACATAAGATACTGTTTCGTGCGAACGAACCTAGTTATGTCAGATTCCTACTGACTAAAACACCCCCTGGGACCGCCTCTGGCCGGGAAGACCTCAAAGGCTCCATCTGAAGCGATCACCCCAGGGGAACGGGGTGACGCAAGCGTCACTCTAATAAGAGCATACGCTTAGAAAAGTGCCAACTCTCCTCCTGAGGAGGTCGACACTAGTACCTAGCTACGCGACTTAAGCGACCAGAAGGGTGCTTTTAATTTTAAAAGGGTTCAGTAAACACAGACCGGAAGGAAGGAACTAGGAAGTGGATTGAATGTAGGTAGGACTAGGTAGGTACCTATGAGCGGGCTGCGCTCTACTCGGCGCGAGCCGCTAACGACTCGCAACCGGGGCTAGTGTTAAGCTACAAAGAGCTTAGAAGTTGTTCGTGCTCACAGAGCGCTAAAAGTCGCTCCTGTGGGCTGCGGGCAGCTCTAAGCTTGCCCGCAAGGACTGAAACCTCCTTCAAGTTGACTCCCTGAATTGCGGTAATAACCGTCTTCAGGTCGTCTCTAGTGACGGGGTTTTAATGCCCTCTTGGGGCGGAAGTGGGGTCGCCTTTGGCGGGTTTGCATTTCGCGGGCCCCATGCCGGGGCCCGCCCGGTCGGTGCCGGGCCCGATTTTGAAAAATCGGGGAAATGTTTGGAGGATGATATGGGCGGCGGGGCCGCGCGCCTCGGCTTGGGACCCTCTGTATGTCCCTTAGAGGGCTTGCCAGAGGGCTGGGGTGCACGAGGGCACCCTCTGTAATTGGCTGTGTGGCCGACTTGGCCGCACAGCACACAGCCGGGAGGAGTGCTAGGGTCGCGAGTGCAATCCCTAGTATGGTGGTCAAGTAGACACTTGACGCACCTGGGCTTGGCCGAACAGTTGGCAGCCGCATGACCATACAGCTGGCAACGATGGCACTGACCCGGAATGCCACGTGAACGTGGAGGCTCGGCCTTGACATTAGAGAGGCCGCACACCGTGAGCTCTCTCTTAAAAATGCCTCGGGCAGTCGGAACGTTCGCTAGTACGACCAGTGCTAGCGGGTAAACCTTCCCGTTGCGACCGTGCATCCTGTGCACAGCCTCAACAGGGAAGCCCTGAGCCAGTAGGTCGTCCCTAACGGAGTCGCAGGAGACCTCAGACGGCACTCCGCGTAATACCGCACGTACTTTGCGCTCACTGGGGAGCGCGTACGTATGATACGGTATATTTTGCTGGGTTAAGAGTCTTGTAAGACTCTTGAAATCACTAATAGACGTCTATTCTAGTCGTCGGAACGTCTATTTTGATTGCAGCACCCGTGTTGGTAGCACGGGTGTATTGCACCTTTTGATCGGCGCAAAGTTTGGAGACTTCGACCCACCTGCCTTTTTCACGAAGGAAACAGGCGGCGGGCCGTTGGCTCGGGTCGGAGCGGGGGTGCCGCGCGGGGCGGGGTTGCTGGCGGCCTTCTGAGAGGCAGGGGCCGCTTTGGGAGCGGGAGGAGGTGTGGGCGGTGGCGGGGAGAGAGGGGAGTCCCTGTCGAACGACGAGGGAACTACCTCCATCTCTACCGGGACAGGAGAGGGCGGGAGAGGCACCTCCTCGTCGTGAGACGAGGAGGCACTGGACTTGTCTGTGTTTACTGCTACTGCGTCCTGTTGACGGCGTTGGAGGCGCCGTATCCTCTTTCTAGAGGATTTGGACGGGGGTTTGGGGGGGGTTGAGCCTTTAGACGACTCAACAAGCGTGTCCGACGACTCTTGAGAGTCGCCGGAGGAATCAGAGTCCCGCTGGGAAGCGGTCCTCTTTGATGTAGAAGAGGTAGTGGACATGGTGTCCGATTTATCAGCAGAGCTAGGTTGCTCTGCGATCAGCATTGGGATCGTGAGAAGCCTTATAGGCTTTGAAAACTGAGCAGATTATATTAAAAACCATGTCATGTTCCGCTTGAGACAGCGGCCTATTTGCCATATTGGCGACAGAAACCTCCCTGCCTTACGGCAGGGGGGCGGGGGAGTGAATTTAAAACGAGTATCTCTAATTTAGATAGCCGTTAAAAGGACCGTCATGCTTGGCAAGAGCCAAGTGCACTGGGTTCGGGTCTTCCGGATTAACCGGGTTCAGAAGGAACCCAGCAACGTACCGGGGCGACGTTTACCGGTTTCGTATGGCACCGTAGGTATCCACCGGTAAAAACCGAGCTATTACAATTGCTGTGAAACCCAAAAGCTATACAGCCGAAGCTATACAACAGTTGGACTCCAAAACAATGTGTAATGCAGCGACGTACTCGACAAAACAGTCGTAGTACAATACTCACCGGAGAAAAAACACTCGCGAACGCGAATAAAAAATTGAGACGGAGCGCACACGACTAGGGCGCGCGACAACCGAATCGGAACTAGGCGAACGGAAGTTTAGAGGGAGATATAAGTTAGAGAAGACAGAAAGAGAGAGAGAGTTACGTTTCGTATATTACTATAGGTGCAAGAGAGAGAGGTGTGAGCATATCTTTCTCTCTTTCTCTCATAGCGTGTTAAGTTTCGTATATCTAAGACACAGTGCAGGCCTATTGTCTGTATCACACTATGGAGCTAAAGAACTTTTACTTCAGTCGTGTGGTCTCAAACACACTCGTTTATTTTACGTATATCTGTTTTATTACATACAAAAATATTTATATTAATATAAATTTAGTCTTGGAGAAAACTTAGCTTGTTTCGTATATCTAAGACACAGTGCAGGCCTATTGTCTGTATCACACTATGGAGCTAAAGAACTTTTACTTCAGTCGTGTGGTCTCAAACACACTCGTTTATTTTACGTATATCTGTTTTATTACATACAAAAATATTTATATTAATATAAATTTAGTCTTGGAGAAAACTTAGCTTGTAGCTTAGTAACTAAATGTTCGCTATACATTTGGCAATTCAAACATTATACTCAATAAAATCGAAGCACAGTTATGTTTGTACTTAGCGTATTTTTTTTTTGCTTCTAAATATTTTGGACTATGTGTGTTTGTTAAACACACAGATTTCATCTAAAAAATAAAATATTTGGGATGAAATGTTACATATTTATAGTTTATATTCTCAGTGTTATATTTGGGATACTGTTTATCTTAGAAAAATACTCAAGAGATAGCAATAAAACCATATTTTTCGATTACCTTGATTTCTAGTAAAACCCTTGACGAATTGTCGGGTGAATTGAAAATTCAATTGACGAATAGGGATCAGTCAGTTGGGCCATATGCTCGTACGCATATGCAATAAATAATAAAAAGATAAGATAAACCTAAAACTTGTACTTATAGTTTAAATCTAATATTTATAGATATACCGTTAACATTAAATGGCATGTCGGTGACGCGAACCCATTATTTAAACCTACCAAAAATCGCTTAAAGCGCCTAAAAAAATATCTTTAGAAATAATGAGAAAAATTGTCTCTGGCATCCTCAACATAACACATTAAAAATTGAACAACAGATATAATATTTTATTAATGCCAATCAATCTTTATGAGGCGTCATTTCGATACAATGCGTTGGTATTCCGTATTTTTATCGATTCAATCCGGAATGAATTCCGGTCGTCCTGGAGGGCGCATTAGCCGCCCGCCACTCCGGAAACATTATATTATCGCGGAAGGATTCAGCGGAATATTGTTTCGTGGTTTCCTATCAATTCTGGGGATTCGCGGCGTCTCTTTATATTTCAAATATTTGCCGGTTTGAGTTTTGAAACGTTTGTTATGCTCAGTTGGTTGAGTTGGAATATATAAAGGTTTCAATTTCGAAACCAGGTACATTTCATCACGTAAATAAAATCAAAATATTTACTTTTGCATATAGCATTGTTTTGCAGGTAGAAACAGAAAGTTTTGTATATGTGTATATGAGTAGGCAGAGAGAACGAGAGCGCATAAGACGCGTATCTTACACACATTTAACATTCGCTTCTTTAACATTCACCCATCAACTCATTCATATTATTTTGTACTCCACCTCTCACATTCCATGTGCCTATACGACACTCTGTTCTCCCCGTCCTGCCGGTTAGTGTCCCGCCATTGCGTGGTGGGATGCGGCCCTCACCGCCGCATACATTTAATCTCGCATCGACGGCGCGGATCGTTGCGCGTCGTCCTAATCCGCGCCCATTACGGCTTGAGTCCAGAATTGCAGTCGACAGCTTTGTCGGACTGGTAGGGTTACTTGTTGTACCGACCTATCGTTTGACGCCAGCTTTGGCCGTTATATTATAAAGGCTTAAATGCACAAATTTAATCTAATTTTATATCTCCCTTCTGTGCTCGCGCATCAGCTTTATTCGTCAAATCATTTTTATGCAACAGAACTAAGAAAGCCTATTTAATTACATCAAAACTTAAATGAAATATAGCTTGTGCTGTCGCGGTTACCGCCCTGTCCCTGTTAAGGCGACACCTCGATCGTGAAGCTTTAAAATGGCTCCGCCCAATCACCCCGCGCCCCTCAAGTGACACTCGACGCTCGATTTGTAAAATTTGAAATTAGCGCCTAATAGGTAACCTGGGGTCAACGTATAGTCAATGCAAACGAACAGAAAAGCTACAGAGTCGCGTCACACTTAAATAAAATTTATAATATCAATATTTAATAAAAATTATTGATTTAATTATTATTTAGCTTTATACATACTGAACCAAACATATTTATTTAAGTTAGACGGAAAACAATAGTAATAATAGTAATAAAAAACTACAGAAACGTATTCACTTTTAAAAGTTTATTGAAAGAGAAATCAATGACATCGTTTTATGTTTATATCTCTACAAGTTAACATGTCTTGGTATCTATGTTGTTCTTACTTAGGTCTCGTCCAGTGGCGCCCTCATTGAATAAAAAAACATATTATAGCATAGAAGATAAACATTATGAAATCTTATGTTGCATTTATTACGAAGATAGTAAAGTATTTTTACGTCATTAAACCAACACTCAAAATATTCCACTATCGTTGTTATAAGCAAAAGTGCTAAAAGAGGCCGTTTTTTGGCAATTATGCCTATAACAACGAAAGCAAAACATTTCAATTGTTGGTTTAATGACGTAAAAGTACGTTATTATATTTGTAACACACGCAACACATGACTTTATAATGTTTATCTTCCACGCTAAGATACGATATTGTATTCCTTGAGGCGCCACTGGACGGCATGTATCCCCCTTAATAAGAATGAAACACCAGCTACATAATACAACATTGTTTATCGAGAGGCTAAAGCGGGCCATTTGTTGATTCGGACACATATGTTTAGTTAGCAGATACACCATCTAAACTGCAAACACTGGTCACAGCGATGAAAGACGACTGTATGGAGAAAGGCTTACTACTGAATGCGAAGAAAACAAAGATAATGGTATTTGAAAGAGAAGAATCCAGAACTAATGTAAGGATTACGATTGATGATGAAGTGTTGGAACAAGTGGATGAGTTTGTATATCTTAGATGCGCTTTCAGCAGGGATGGAAGGTACACCGCAGATGTGGAAAGACGAGTGAGTGCTGGGAATAGTGTGAATGGAGCGTTGGGAAAACTTCTTGGCAGTAAAATCCTGAGCCAGAAGGCACAACTCGCTATACACAATGCAGTGTTGGTCCCAACGCTAACTTATGGAATCGAGAGTTGGGTATGGCAGAAAGAGCATGAAAGTAGAATAAACGCGGTTGAAATGCGAGCGCTGCGCAAAATTTGTGGCGTAAGGCTTGTAGACCGTATTCGTAATGATGATGTTAGAAATAGAGTTGGTCTGAAAGAGAGCGTCGGTGTTAAAATAAGAAGAGGCATGCTCCGATGGTTCGGGCATGTAGAAAGAATGCAAGATGAAAGAATGACGAAGCAGATATACAATGCAAAAGTGGAAGGATGTAGGAGCCGGGGAAGGCCAAGACTTACCTACCATGACCAAATTGGTCATGTTCTATCAGAAGGTGATGTCAGGAGCCCTAGAAACCTGCGTGCGTGCATGAGAAGAGCAATGAATGTTAAAGAAGCGAGTGAGATATGTAAGGATCGAGTCACGTGGCGCTCGGCTCTCTCTGCCTACCCCGCAAGGGATTTGGCTTGAAGTTATAGATGTTCGAGTGTCATAATGGCTGATAGCGCCGAGTAAACACAGGATTTTTTTATTTCGAATAAATAAGAGAAATAAAATTATCAGATTGAATTAGATTGAAATTGAAATAGAAAATTGGAATTTTTTTGCAACTCCCTCCTGGTGAAGATTCACAAGTTATTTTACACAGTTAGGTATAGCTCTGGTAGGGATCCTAGCTTTTTCCCTAAATATAATACACTCTCGAATGACTAAGTATGCGCTTTCACTAACAGTCAATTTAACTTCGCGAATTTTATAAAAAAGTACAGGAAGAACTTGACGGTTAGACGGTAATTTTGCGCCTATTATTTGATAATTTACGTCTCCAACTAAGAAAATACTTGATTTATTGCTTCTCAATTCCACTGCCATCTTATAAAAGTTAAAACATTACGTATTAATCACGAGAATAACTGACATTCAAAATTAATAGACGGTTAGGTAATTATGACGAAGTTAACGATGCTCTCTCTAAAGTTATTCATTGGTTTAGTGTTAATAATCTGCTTTTAAATGATAAAAAGACTAAAGTAATTAAGTTCTCAACACCTAATGTAAGGCAGGTGGCTACCAATGTACATGTTAATGGAACTAATTTAGCCTCTGTGGAGACAACTGTGTTCTTGGGTATAACAATTGACTCCAGACTACAAAGGGGCCCACAAATTGAAAAATTATCAGGAAAACTAAGTTCTGCAGCTTATGCAGTGAAAACTATTAGACGGCTCACTGATATTGATATGGCTAGAATAGTTTATTTCAGCTACTTTCATAGTATTATGTCATATGGAATTCTTCTTTGGGGTAACTCCGCGGATATTAACACCATCTTTTTATTGCAAAAGAGAGCCATAAGAGCTATCTACAAACTTGGTCCCCGGGAGAGCCTTAGAGAAAAATTCAAAGAAATAAATATTTTAACAGTCGCATCGCAATATATCTATGAAAATCTTTTGTATGACCATAAAAACATAGACTCATTTTGTAAAAAGAGTGATACTCATAGCATAAATACTAGATATAAGCATAATCTTGTGTTATATGCAAGCCGTCTCCACAAAACAAGTAATTATTTTATGGGGCAATGTATACGGTTCTATAACAAACTTCCCAGCAATATAAGAGATTTGTCAATAAACAAATTTAAAACTACTATTAAAGCCAAATTGTGTAGCAGGGCATATTATAAAGTATCTGACTATATTAATGATAAAAATGCCTGGGAGTGAGTCGATCCAATTATAATGTAATTAACAAAATATGTAAATTTGTTTGGATACCAAAAGAGGGATGCCTGAGTTTTTTGGCAGTATTTTTATCAGTGCTCACCTAGTCATATGCACGGCAGGGAAAAAAAATGTGACGATTCCAAACAAATGTAGCCATTTTTACGGAATAAAAAGATTTTGACTTTGAATTTGAATAAATGAATACCGCGAGTACGTGCGGCACTGCCGCGCAACTTGTATGAACATGTTTCGATGTAATTCGGCACGGATTGTCGTAATCCAAATAAGTTAAAAATTAATTTCCGAGTGTTTTAAAAGCAAATGAACAAAACTAAGACATATGCGTTAGAAAATAAAAACTTTGAAAAATAAGGGACACCCTAATATACATACATACAAATAGATTTTATAATCTATTCATATTTAAAAAAAAACATGTGACAAATGATTTTCTTGCTGTTTCATAACTTTAACTTCAGTATAATGACATTTATTGTATTTTACTTATGTATTGTGTTTTGTATTGTTCTACGTTTCCTTGTTATTTATTAAACTCTCAAGAAGAAAGAACCAGGACCATCTCTGATGTTGCAAAATAAATCTAATCCATACAATAGTTCAATACTAACCACAATGTATAGAATAGATGATTTTTTTGTGTTTTCAGTGTTGGTTCATAGTAAATATTATTTGTTTTCACGAGTACCATGGGTATAAGTATACTATCTATCTATATCTTCACGCTAAATCCCTCGTGAGCGCTACATGACTCGGTACTTACACACCTCGCTCGCTTCTTTAACATGAAACATACCGAGTTTTTTTAAAAACTATCAAAATATACTATTTTACTAGTAATTATTTTAATCCAAAAAAAAAAAAAACCTCCACTGGTTTTCTATCGGATTGGATAAATTTCCAACGTAAACTAACCTTCACCTACGTACAATGTCTAAGTCGGAGTTCGGTGAGCTTATAATGGTTACTATGAGTTTGTCGTCCCGTATGACACTTACGTTAAAGTAGCATATAAATCGAGTAGTGATTCTTCTAGTGGAATATGTTTATTTAGTAAGTTTCTCCTAAAAAACAAAACAGCAAAAATATTCTATTTTATAAGTTTTTATTTTAATACAAAGAAATAAAGAGTCTCCACTGGTTGCTATGTGCTGAGAGCGCGAACCTTATTGGTATAAATTTCCAACGTAACCTGACCTCCACCGACGTACAACTTCTAAGTCGGAGTTCGGTCAGATTATAATGGACATAATAGGAGTTTGACGTCCTATATAGGTACGCGGTCAGCCTGTGGATAATGTATACCAATTATCAAATGTTACTGTTTATTCCTGCAAAAAATAACTCTTATTTAATTAATGCAGTTTTATATAGAGTTATTAAGTAAGCAAAATTAAAAAAAAGTTTGAAGAGGAATTAAATAGCTTGGGCCAACCATACCTAGGAACTGTTCTAAAAACTAGAAATATGTCTACACAATGTTATTATAATATGTTTAATGAATATAATAATTAAAAAAAATAAATACCTTGTCTTGTTCGCCTCAGCCATTCTACGAACATTTTCTTTGTATTTTTATTCTATATATTTTCTTTTTAGTGTTCCCCATTATTACAACAGTATAATAAATATATATAAACCTATAATATTATTTACTACTTATATCTAATAATAATACACTTACGCTAAATACTATAATATTGAATATTTACAGCTATTAATTATAAAAACTTCGGTGTCGCGATGTAAATGGAGCGAGCTCGAGCAGACAGTCGACATAGGTCTTACCTCGAAGCGGGCTGCAGCCGGACTGGCTGGATGTAGTTAGTCAACGCGTTTATAATCCTCATTACCGCACAATAAGGTCGAAAACACGTAGCACCCAAGACGAATGTGATCGCTTAGAAATTGTCAGAAACTTAAAATATTTTTTAAAAATTTCATGTTTCACTTATCAAAATATGCAGCAACCATATTATAAACATAGATATTACTAATAGATTTAAGTAATTTTGAAGCGTATAAACAGAACAACTTCGTTGTAATTTCAAAAATAATGAATTTCAGGAGGTGTTTTCGAAAGTAATTATTATCGAATCAATTTTACACAATCGCGTATTTGAGCAAGCAAATTCAAGATAAAGAAATGAAGTTATTTATATTAAAATCTTAGATCCGTCAGTTTAGTCATTAGCCTATACTATTCGATGAAAGTTGCTCTAATTTTTCGATGTGTCGCCTTAAAGTCCCTTTGGGGTTTGGGAAGACAAATGAGAGACAGGGACCGTGCAGCAAATATATATATATATATATTAAAAAAATATAAATAAAATTAATTATGACCCCAAAATAAATATAGCGGGCTGGGATCGAGCAATCACACAGTTCCTAATATGTCCGTTCGGTCAGGTACTCTCCTGGTTCGTGCGTAGGTGGAGTACGCGGTGGTCGCGACCGGTCGTCTTGTCGGGCAGCGACAGCAGGAACCGCGTCCTGACCCAGTGGGGAAGTAGCCTCGGTGTGTCGTTGGACTCGTGGGTATGGTTTTAAAACCCGTATCTTGGAACCCCGATCGGGGTTGAAATGCACTGCAACACTTTAGATACTAGTTAAAAATTATAACTATTGAATTATGAGAACATAAAATTGTTTATCGGTGACGTTAATTGCATTAAATCAATTTCACGTAGTAAGAGACCGATAACAGAAAATAAATAATGTGACGTGCATTCTCTCAAACGTTCTGTATTGGCAATCGCCGTGTCGCATCGGGTGCGCCGTTTACTTCAACATAGAACAAAAGAACGTTCCGTGAGCGCTAAGACGATGCATTTCGTGTGCGCTAAAATGTGCTAGCTGCCGTTCGATGAATTCGTATTGTATTTTATTACCGCAAATAGTTTTAATGTAGATTTGTATATTTTTATGTATATTTTAGTTTTTTAAATAGTTATTTTAAGTTCTTTTTTTATTTAATTTAATGTATTGTAAGATATATATGTGAGCAATGTACGTACAACGTTACATTTACCCCCCTCGTCTGGGAAAGGGTTTTATTCTTAAATAAAACCCGTCTAAAGACTGTTCCTAACATTTACTCTTTCATTCTATCAACATTCATTCATCCTTTCGAAAATCGCCAAATATAAGTGCAACAATAACAAAATCACGTTACTGACGCTTCCTGACAGTACAACGAGGCAAAAGCCATATGGAAAAACTAATGACTCATGTTAAAAACAAGATTTTAATGAGGTACCCTCACGTACGTACTATTACTTCCAGAAAGTTTTAAATCTTTAATATGCCATACTCCAATATTATTTCCGGACATATCTTCTAAAACATATACAAGAGGTGAACGTTTTTCTATAATACGGCATTTGATGTATTTAGGTGCTAATTTTTTACTGTAATACTTGTCTTTATCGCTCAGAAAGTAAGTGCGCTTAAAGACTACATCGCCTACGTTAAATTCAGCTGGTTTTCTGCGTAAATTATAGTGCGCGGTATTCTTTACATGTGCATTCCATAATGAGGCTTGCACATCATTGAATATTGAGGAAAGACATCCTAGGTTTTCGGCGTAAATGTCACGTGGTAAGAACAAAACTTCGTCACCTAAGTCTGAGTCTGTGTAATGCGATCCACATAGGACTAATTCTCTACCGTACACTAAAAATGAGGGAGTGTAACCAGTAGCCTCATTTACGGAGTTATTAATCGCGAATTGTACCTTATGAATAAAAGTGTCCCAGGTTCTGTGATCGTTATCAACGAAAGTCGACAAGCTTGTGATTATAGTCTTATTGTAACACTCGACCATGTTAATTTGTGGCGTATACTTAGGAGTAAAATAAACATTAGGCACCTTATATTTCGCAAACAATGCTTCGGTAGTGGAACTAATAAACTGACTACCATTATCAAGAAAAATAGTCTGAGGTACACCATAAACTAAGAAAATTGACTCTTCTAAAATTCTAACAACTGCGTCCGCAGTTGCGCGACGTAGAGGGAAAATGTTAGTATATTTTGAGAAACAACAAGTTACTACAAGCATATAGCTATTCTGTTTACGAGTGACAGGTAGAGGACCAATAAAATCAATTGAGATCATTTGATGGGGGCGTGAGCACTGCTTTGGACGTCCCATTTCTCCCAATGTAGTGTGATTCCGTAACTTATAAGCTAAACATACGGAACAAGAACCGACAAACTGAACAACGCTTTGATGCATACCAGGCCAGTAATAAGATAAAGCTACACGATTGTAGGTTTTAAATATGCCTAGATGTCCCGCTGTTGGTGCAGAATGGTTCTCAGCTATAATTTGTTCACGAAATTCCATAGGAACAACTTCCTTCCAATCAAACTCAGCGTTAAGTTGTGATTTATTTTTAGTAAGTCGAAATAATGAATTGTTTTTAATTATGAAATTTGGAAAATTGCTCGGTGTATTACGACATCCGTTATAAGTTTTTTTATACCAATCATCGTTAGTAGAATCAATGGCGTTTGATAGTGAAATAGCAGAGATCGGGACAGCGCGTGAGAGAGCATCAGGTATAACATTATCCTTACCGCGTCGATGTCTAATTTCAAAATTAAATGATGATAACCGTATACCCCAACGTGCTAGTCTACCTGTTGGATTATCTAACGACAGGAACCATTTCAGCGCGGAATGGTCAGTATATACTATAAACGTTTGCCCATTATCGAGGTAACATCGCCAGTGCTCGAGGGCAGCTATCACAGCGAGAGTCTCTCTTTCTGTGATGCTATAATTTTGCTCGGCCTTGGTGAGAGATCTACTCATGTAGGCAATGGGATGCTCTTTACCATCTAATGTCTGCGTTAACATGGCACCGATACCGTAATTACTTGCGTCCGTATGGACCTCAAAAGGCTTAGTGTACACCGGGCAAGAGAGAACTGGTGCAGAAACTAAACAATCTTTCAGAGCATTGAACGCCGCATCAGCCTCTGGTGTCCATTGGAATGACGGTGACTTTTTACTATTGGATGTTAATTTATTAAGTGGGCCGGCTATAGTGCTAAAATTGGGAACGAAACGTCGGTACCAAGTAGCAGTGCCGAGAAAGCGTTTCAATTCCTTTTTACTTGAAGGAACCGGAAAATTTAAAATTGCCTGTACCTTTTCTGGGTCTGTGCGCAAACCACGAGAATCCACAACATATCCTAAATATTTAAGTTCACTGCGAAAGAATTTACATTTTTCAAAATTTATAGTCAAATTTGCTCGTTTCAATTTATCTAATACTCGCAATAATCGAGACACATGTTCCTCAAAAGATGAGCTTATGATGATTATATCGTCTAAATAAGCAAAAGTTTTAAATTCCATGTCACCAAACAATAAATCTACCAGACGTTGTTGTGTGGCGGGTGCATTTGTAAGACCAAAAGCAGTGGTTTTAAATCTTAGAGTGCCTCTGCCTGGCACATAAAAAGCAGTCTTATCGCGATCTTGAGGGTCTATGGGGATCTGCCAAAATGCTTTTGAGAGGTCTATGCTCGACAAATATTTCGCGTCCCGAAGATTATCCAAGATTTCCGAGACATAGGGCAAATTGTACGCGTCACGCTTAGTCACTGCGTTGAGCCTTCGACTGTCGAGACAGAGCCTGGGCTCACCATTCTTCTTGTTCACGATAAGAACGGGCGAAGACCACGCACTCTCACAGGGCTCGATAACGTCGAGTGCCAACATTTCATCTACCTGCTCTATTAAAACACTCTGTTTCTCTGGAGACATCCTATAATAACGCTGCCTTATGGGCTGAGCATCTCCAGTATCTATTTTATGGGAAATTAAGTTTGTCCGGCCTAAACCTTTCTCCTCTGTAGATATAGAGTTAAATTGCGCTATAACATTATCTGCTATGGATTTCTGAGTCGCAATTAAGTTATCGTAAGAATTAATGAACATTTCAGGATTATCAGTTTTCAATTCGGCTAAAGGGCTGTCCGACAACGTTATACTGCCTAAATACTTGGGACAAATTTGGAACGCACGCCAAAAGTCAATGCCTAATATGACAGATGTGTCTACTTCAGGGACAACGTACGCCTTAATTATATGAAACTGTCCTTCAAAAGTAATGGGTAAATTCATGTAACCAATACTTTTCAAATTTTGACCACCAGCAGCTACCATAGAAATGTGGTCATCCTGTTGCAAAGTGCAGTCGACTAAATGACAATGGGAATTGTTGCCTAAAATTGTTACTGCAGCACCAGAATCTAGCAAACCACATGCATCAATATTGTTGATTTTAATATTTACGTAAGGCCTAATATCGTTGATAGGTTTTGAGTGCAGAATTGTAGCAATTCTATATGAAGAAGAGAATTTTCTAATAAACGATAGCCAAGTTTCCCAATCTTGCCTATCAAAATTACTACAATTCTGTTTATTTAGTTTTTTGAATTTGTATGGCCTTTGTTGCATACAGGGCAATCAGGTGTTTTCACATCCTTTAGGCCACACCTAAAACAAAAGATATCACGACTTGCTTTGCATTGACGAATGTGATGTGTGTTATTACGACACCTAGGGCAATATGGCTGTGACTTGTTAACCTCTACTGTATGGACGTAATTTTGATGTTGATCTTTGTTGTAAACCGGTTGTAGATTTTTGTTTAAATTTTGCTGATTATAGTTATGATTTTGTTGATTATAGTTTTGATTTTTTAAATAATGTGCTTTATTGTAATTATTATTGTGTGTAAAATTGTGTTTATTGTATACATTGGTATTATATTTATTATTACTATTTTTACTTGAATCTTTAGTATATGCAAATTCAGGTGCAACAGTGTCAGATGTCACTTTAGGTGGCTCCTGAAATTGCGAAAGACGAGACTGAATAATTTCATAATTACGACATAAAGAGCGCAAATTTTCGATAGAGTTAATTTGAGAAGCTGATGCTGCTAGTGTGCTGGCATAACACGGTCTAATATTATGGAGAAGTATTTCAAGTTGATCCGATTCCGTAGGAGGCTTCGAAAGACGAGAAAACATTCCACTCATGATTGAGAGATAAATGGTAATATTCTCTCGTTCCCCCTGAGTGCGAGAACGAATTTCAGAAATAAGTCGGTAATCATAATCCGATTGATCAAAATCTTCTTTTAATTTAGCCGCAAGCTCAGGCCAGGATGATATTTTGTCTCTAACCGAACGAAGCCAATGAAGAGCATCGTCTTGAAAAATTTCAGTGGCAAAAGCTAAAACTTTCATAGGTGAAATATTACGTGCAACTATGAATTCATCAACGTGCTGTATAAATGAACGCACACAAGTTTTACCATTGAATTTAAGTTTATTCAAATCAGCTACAGTCCGATCGCATGTGACTGAAATTAAATTTTGTACATCCGGTACCGAAGTCGAAGTCTCAGTAGACAAACTGCCTGTATTGGAAGAACTAGCTCCTGATATAAGTGAATTACTATTAGGTTTTTTCGCTTGAAAAGATGCAAGCCGCTCAGAAAATAATTCATACGCTTTAACAACCTCGTCATATTCTTTTTTACTCTCGTCACTACACGTTATTCTCGCTATACGATTATGAAGGTGATTCAACATATTTTGTGTTCTCATGAGGGTAGTTACATTAGGTTCAGGTACATCGAGATTCATTTGAATTTTACTAAGTACTTCCAGACAACCTTTAAGTTCCTGTTGGATATCAAGATATGACTCCAAAATGGAATCAGCTGGAAAATCTGCGGATAATTTTACAATCTGTTTACGTAACTCATCAACAGAAGTACGCGGAACAGCTCCTAGAATACGAACTTCATATTCCAGCTCAGATTTTTGAAGTGAGAGATATTTGACAGGTAACATAATTATTGTCTGATTATTTGACCAATTGGGTAAGTGGTAGTTAAGCAAAAAAAATGTATAAATCAATAAAAAATTCTCCGATCTGTTACAATTGATTTAAAATCAACGTTTGGTTTTTCTTTTGTAGGTATAAAGATAAATAAAAGCAGCAAATAAAAACAAAAAATTTGCCACTAATGTGTACTTTTTCACTCCAGTTACAATTTTCAGTAGCAAATAAACACTAATAGATAATAGATTAAATGAAATCAAATACAATTCACGATTTTAAAAAACCTAAATATTTAAAATATTGTTATTTATTATACCAAGCGTTAACAAAAATTTACAAGTTGATTTTATTATTACAAGACAGTTTAAAATGTGTAGTACACTTTAGTAGCAGTAAAAACCAAAAATAAAAATAAAACAAAAAAAACGTTTTACAAAAATAAGCCACAAGCACACACTAACTACAAAACCGAGGAAAATATAGGACCTGTGTGAATTAAACACGTGGGCGCCAGTGTCGCGGTTACCGCCCTGTCCCTGTTAAAGTCCCTTTGGGGTTTGGGAAGACAAATGAGAGACAGGGACCGTGCAGCAAATATATATATATATATTAAAAAAATATAAATAAAATTAATTATGACCCCAAAATAAATATAGCGGGCTGGGATCGAGCAATCACACAGTTCCTAATATGTCCGTTCGGTCAGGTACTCTCCTGGTTCGTGCGTAGGTGGAGTACGCGGTGGTCGCGACCGGTCGTCTTGTCGGGCAGCGACAGCAGGAACCGCGTCCTGACCCAGTGGGGAAGTAGCCTCGGTGTGTCGTTGGACTCGTGGGTATGGTTTTAAAACCCGTATCTTGGAACCCCGATCGGGGTTGAAATGCACTGCAACACTTTAGATACTAGTTAAAAATTATAACTATTGAATTATGAGAACATAAAATTGTTTATCGGTGACGTTAATTGCATTAAATCAATTTCACGTAGTAAGAGACCGATAACAGAAAATAAATAATGTGACGTGCATTCTCTCAAACGTTCTGTATTGGCAATCGCCGTGTCGCATCGGGTGCGCCGTTTACTTCAACATAGAACAAAAGAACGTTCCGTGAGCGCTAAGACGATGCATTTCGTGTGCGCTAAAATGTGCTAGCTGCCGTTCGATGAATTCGTATTGTATTTTATTACCGCAAATAGTTTTAATGTAGATTTGTATATTTTTATGTATATTTTAGTTTTTTAAATAGTTATTTTAAGTTCTTTTTTTATTTAATTTAATGTATTGTAAGATATATAAGTGAGCAATGTACGTACAACGTTACATTTACCCCCCTCGTCTGGGAAAGGGTTTTATTCTTAAATAAAACCCGTCTAAAGACTGTTCCTAACATTTACTCTTTCATTCTATCAACATTCATTCATCCTTTCGAAAATCGCCAAATATAAGTGCAACAATAACAAAATCACGTTACTGACGCTTCCTGACAGTACAACGAGGCAAAAGCCATATGGAAAAACTAATGACTCATGTTAAAAACAAGATTTTAATGAGGTACCCTCACGTACGTACTATTACTTCCAGAAAGTTTTAAATCTTTAATATGCCATACTCCAATATTATTTCCGGACATATCTTCTAAAACATATACAAGAGGTGAACGTTTTTCTATAATACGGCATTTGATGTATTTAGGTGCTAATTTTTTACTGTAATACTTGTCTTTATCGCTCAGAAAGTAAGTGCGCTTAAAGACTACATCGCCTACGTTAAATTCAGCTGGTTTTCTGCGTAAATTATAGTGCGCGGTATTCTTTACATGTGCATTCCATAATGAGGCTTGCACATCATTGAATATTGAGGAAAGACATCCTAGGTTTTCGGCGTAAATGTCACGTGGTAAGAACAAAACTTCGTCACCTAAGTCTGAGTCTGTGTAATGCGATCCACATAGGACTAATTCTCTACCGTACACTAAAAATGAGGGAGTGTAACCAGTAGCCTCATTTACGGAGTTATTAATCGCGAATTGTACCTTATGAATAAAAGTGTCCCAGGTTCTGTGATCGTTATCAACGAAAGTCGACAAGCTTGTGATTATAGTCTTATTGTAACACTCGACCATGTTAATTTGTGGCGTATACTTAGGAGTAAAATAAACATTAGGCACCTTATATTTCGCAAACAATGCTTCGGTAGTGGAACTAATAAACTGACTACCATTATCAAGAAAAATAGTCTGAGGTACACCATAAACTAAGAAAATTGACTCTTCTAAAATTCTAACAACTGCGTCCGCAGTTGCGCGACGTAGAGGGAAAATGTTAGTATATTTTGAGAAACAACAAGTTACTACAAGCATATAGCTATTCTGTTTACGAGTGACAGGTAGAGGACCAATAAAATCAATTGAGATCATTTGATGGGGGCGTGAGCACTGCTTTGGACGTCCCATTTCTCCCAATGTAGTGTGATTCCGTAACTTATAAGCTAAACATACGGAACAAGAACCGACAAACTGAACAACGCTTTGATGCATACCAGGCCAGTAATAAGATAAAGCTACACGATTGTAGGTTTTAAATATGCCTAGATGTCCCGCTGTTGGTGCAGAATGGTTCTCAGCTATAATTTGTTCACGAAATTCCATAGGAACAACTTCCTTCCAATCAAACTCAGCGTTAAGTTGTGATTTATTTTTAGTAAGTCGAAATAATGAATTGTTTTTAATTATGAAATTTGGAAAATTGCTCGGTGTATTACGACATCCGTTATAAGTTTTTTTATACCAATCATCGTTAGTAGAATCAATGGCGTTTGATAGTGAAATAGCAGAGATCGGGACAGCGCGTGAGAGAGCATCAGGTATAACATTATCCTTACCGCGTCGATGTCTAATTTCAAAATTAAATGATGATAACCGTATACCCCAACGTGCTAGTCTACCTGTTGGATTATCTAACGACAGGAACCATTTCAGCGCGGAATGGTCAGTATATACTATAAACGTTTGCCCATTATCGAGGTAACATCGCCAGTGCTCGAGGGCAGCTATCACAGCGAGAGTCTCTCTTTCTGTGATGCTATAATTTTGCTCGGCCTTGGTGAGAGATCTACTCATGTAGGCAATGGGATGCTCTTTACCATCTAATGTCTGCGTTAACATGGCACCGATACCGTAATTACTTGCGTCCGTATGGACCTCAAAAGGCTTAGTGTACACCGGGCAAGAGAGAACTGGTGCAGAAACTAAACAATCTTTCAGAGCATTGAACGCCGCATCAGCCTCTGGTGTCCATTGGAATGACGGTGACTTTTTACTATTGGATGTTAATTTATTAAGTGGGCCGGCTATAGTGCTAAAATTGGGAACGAAACGTCGGTACCAAGTAGCAGTGCCGAGAAAGCGTTTCAATTCCTTTTTACTTGAAGGAACCGGAAAATTTAAAATTGCCTGTACCTTTTCTGGGTCTGTGCGCAAACCACGAGAATCCACAACATATCCTAAATATTTAAGTTCACTGCGAAAGAATTTACATTTTTCAAAATTTATAGTCAAATTTGCTCGTTTCAATTTATCTAATACTCGCAATAATCGAGACACATGTTCCTCAAAAGATGAGCTTATGATGATTATATCGTCTAAATAAGCAAAAGTTTTAAATTCCATGTCACCAAACAATAAATCTACCAGACGTTGTTGTGTGGCGGGTGCATTTGTAAGACCAAAAGCAGTGGTTTTAAATCTTAGAGTGCCTCTGCCTGGCACATAAAAAGCAGTCTTATCGCGATCTTGAGGGTCTATGGGGATCTGCCAAAATGCTTTTGAGAGGTCTATGCTCGACAAATATTTCGCGTCCCGAAGATTATCCAAGATTTCCGAGACATAGGGCAAATTGTACGCGTCACGCTTAGTCACTGCGTTGAGCCTTCGACTGTCGAGACAGAGCCTGGGCTCACCATTCTTCTTGTTCACGATAAGAACGGGCGAAGACCACGCACTCTCACAGGGCTCGATAACGTCGAGTGCCAACATTTCATCTACCTGCTCTATTAAAACACTCTGTTTCTCTGGAGACATCCTATAATAACGCTGCCTTATGGGCTGAGCATCTCCAGTATCTATTTTATGGGAAATTAAGTTTGTCCGGCCTAAACCTTTCTCCTCTGTAGATATAGAGTTAAATTGCGCTATAACATTATCTGCTATGGATTTCTGAGTCGCAATTAAGTTATCGTAAGAATTAATGAACATTTCAGGATTATCAGTTTTCAATTCGGCTAAAGGGCTGTCCGACAACGTTATACTGCCTAAATACTTGGGACAAATTTGGAACGCACGCCAAAAGTCAATGCCTAATATGACAGATGTGTCTACTTCAGGGACAACGTACGCCTTAATTATATGAAACTGTCCTTCAAAAGTAATGGGTAAATTCATGTAACCAATACTTTTCAAATTTTGACCACCAGCAGCTACCATAGAAATGTGGTCATCCTGTTGCAAAGTGCAGTCGACTAAATGACAATGGGAATTGTTGCCTAAAATTGTTACTGCAGCACCAGAATCTAGCAAACCACATGCATCAATATTGTTGATTTTAATATTTACGTAAGGCCTAATATCGTTGATAGGTTTTGAGTGCAGAATTGTAGCAATTCTATATGAAGAAGAGAATTTTCTAATAAACGATAGCCAAGTTTCCCAATCTTGCCTATCAAAATTACTACAATTCTGTTTATTTAGTTTTTTGAATTTGTATGGCCTTTGTTGCATACAGGGCAATCAGGTGTTTTCACATCCTTTAGGCCACACCTAAAACAAAAGATATCACGACTTGCTTTGCATTGACGAATGT
Source organism: Pyralis farinalis (assembly GCA_947507595.1). NCBI lineage: Eukaryota > Metazoa > Arthropoda > Insecta > Lepidoptera > Pyralidae > Pyralis > Pyralis farinalis. The sequence goes on along the minus strand of OX382264.1, from coordinate 36,587,398 downwards.
GATGTGTGTTATTACGACACCTAGGGCAATATGGCTGTGACTTGTTAACCTCTACTGTATGGACGTAATTTTGATGTTGATCTTTGTTGTAAACCGGTTGTAGATTTTTGTTTAAATTTTGCTGATTATAGTTATGATTTTGTTGATTATAGTTTTGATTTTTTAAATAATGTGCTTTATTGTAATTATTATTGTGTGTAAAATTGTGTTTATTGTATACATTGGTATTATATTTATTATTACTATTTTTACTTGAATCTTTAGTATATGCAAATTCAGGTGCAACAGTGTCAGATGTCACTTTAGGTGGCTCCTGAAATTGCGAAAGACGAGACTGAATAATTTCATAATTACGACATAAAGAGCGCAAATTTTCGATAGAGTTAATTTGAGAAGCTGATGCTGCTAGTGTGCTGGCATAACACGGTCTAATATTATGGAGAAGTATTTCAAGTTGATCCGATTCCGTAGGAGGCTTCGAAAGACGAGAAAACATTCCACTCATGATTGAGAGATAAATGGTAATATTCTCTCGTTCCCCCTGAGTGCGAGAACGAATTTCAGAAATAAGTCGGTAATCATAATCCGATTGATCAAAATCTTCTTTTAATTTAGCCGCAAGCTCAGGCCAGGATGATATTTTGTCTCTAACCGAACGAAGCCAATGAAGAGCATCGTCTTGAAAAATTTCAGTGGCAAAAGCTAAAACTTTCATAGGTGAAATATTACGTGCAACTATGAATTCATCAACGTGCTGTATAAATGAACGCACACAAGTTTTACCATTGAATTTAAGTTTATTCAAATCAGCTACAGTCCGATCGCATGTGACTGAAATTAAATTTTGTACATCCGGTACCGAAGTCGAAGTCTCAGTAGACAAACTGCCTGTATTGGAAGAACTAGCTCCTGATATAAGTGAATTACTATTAGGTTTTTTCGCTTGAAAAGATGCAAGCCGCTCAGAAAATAATTCATACGCTTTAACAACCTCGTCATATTCTTTTTTACTCTCGTCACTACACGTTATTCTCGCTATACGATTATGAAGGTGATTCAACATATTTTGTGTTCTCATGAGGGTAGTTACATTAGGTTCAGGTACATCGAGATTCATTTGAATTTTACTAAGTACTTCCAGACAACCTTTAAGTTCCTGTTGGATATCAAGATATGACTCCAAAATGGAATCAGCTGGAAAATCTGCGGATAATTTTACAATCTGTTTACGTAACTCATCAACAGAAGTACGCGGAACAGCTCCTAGAATACGAACTTCATATTCCAGCTCAGATTTTTGAAGTGAGAGATATTTGACAGGTAACATAATTATTGTCTGATTATTTGACCAATTGGGTAAGTGGTAGTTAAGCAAAAAAAATGTATAAATCAATAAAAAATTCTCCGATCTGTTACAATTGATTTAAAATCAACGTTTGGTTTTTCTTTTGTAGGTATAAAGATAAATAAAAGCAGCAAATAAAAACAAAAAATTTGCCACTAATGTGTACTTTTTCACTCCAGTTACAATTTTCAGTAGCAAATAAACACTAATAGATAATAGATTAAATGAAATCAAATACAATTCACGATTTTAAAAAACCTAAATATTTAAAATATTGTTATTTATTATACCAAGCGTTAACAAAAATTTACAAGTTGATTTTATTATTACAAGACAGTTTAAAATGTGTAGTACACTTTAGTAGCAGTAAAAACCAAAAATAAAAATAAAACAAAAAAAACGTTTTACAAAAATAAGCCACAAGCACACACTAACTACAAAACCGAGGAAAATATAGGACCTGTGTGAATTAAACACGTGGGCGCCAGTGTCGCGGTTACCGCCCTGTCCCTGTTAAAGTCCCTTTGGGGTTTGGGAAGACAAATGAGAGACAGGGACCGTGCAGCAAATATATATATATATATATTAAAAAAATATAAATAAAATTAATTATGACCCCAAAATAAATATAGCGGGCTGGGATCGAGCAATCACACAGTTCCTAATATGTCCGTTCGGTCAGGTACTCTCCTGGTTCGTGCGTAGGTGGAGTACGCGGTGGTCGCGACCGGTCGTCTTGTCGGGCAGCGACAGCAGGAACCGCGTCCTGACCCAGTGGGGAAGTAGCCTCGGTGTGTCGTTGGACTCGTGGGTATGGTTTTAAAACCCGTATCTTGGAACCCCGATCGGGGTTGAAATGCACTGCAACACTTTAGATACTAGTTAAAAATTATAACTATTGAATTATGAGAACATAAAAATGTTTATCGGTGACGTTAATTGCATTAAATCAATTTCACGTAGTAAGAGACCGATAACAGAAAATAAATAATGTGACGTGCATTCTCTCAAACATTCTGTATTGGCAATCGCCGTGTCGCATCGGGTGCGCCGTTTACTTCAACATAGAACAAAAGAACGTTCCGTGAGCGCTAAGACGATGCATTTCGTGTGCGCTAAAATGTGCTAGCTGCCGTTCGATGAATTCGTATTGTATTTTATTACCGCAAATAGTTTTAATGTAGATTTGTATATTTTTATGTATATTTTAGTTTTTTAAATAGTTATTTTAAGTTCTTTTTTTATTTAATTTAATGTATTGTAAGATATATAAGTGAGCAATGTACGTACAACGTTACAGTGCCCCGTCAATGCCATATCTGGACAATTACCAGACTGGAATACCAGAAATCCTTTCGTATCCTATCTAATGTTTTCTCAAGACGAAACCGCAGAAAATCTTCAGGACCATAGCCATATGTCTAATAGTATCTATTTGTTTCCAGATGCTGAATCAATACGGATAACAAGCATGAGAGTACCAGAAGTGATCCAATATGGTACGATGGACACAGTGACTTTGGACTGCGAGTTTGTGACCACTAATGTAACTGGACTGGTCATAAAGTGGTTCTATATGGATAGATCCCACCCCGTGTACCAGTGGATACCGCCACAAAAACCGCAAGCTTTAGGAATACTGAGGAATAAGGTAACGATGGATTTAATTATAATGTCCTTCATTGCGCTATCTCATTTTATAATCCATTAGGATTGGCCATTGTACTAGTGGAGTTATCCTAAGTAAAAGTCTTGCTCCATTTTGGTAATAATTAAAAGTAATGTCCGCTGCAGCGCTGAAATAGATGTCTATCCCAAAGATTCTAAGATACAGCACTAAATCGCTTCTAAGGGGTATTTTTCTCGCGATCAAAAGGTCAAAAGCGCCGTGATTTTCATGGCGCTTACGCGTTTCGTTCAACGTAGTACAGCAATGAGTTGTTGCCGATCGGTAACAAAGCACGGCGCAAACATTTGGTTCGTGGTGTCGATTCTAGTACATTAGTACATAATAATTCAATGCTACACAATGACTTTGTCAGTCACCTGTTGTAAATGCTCGAATAGCTGTCTTAATCTCCACTATAGGACCTGAAAGGACAAGTAGATCCGTATGCGGCTAACGTGATCCACGTAACATGATAGCGATATCCGTGGGTATCAGACTACTGTAACTATTTACCATTAGGCAGGCCTTATTCTATATTTGTACCTTATAAAATGAAAAACTTTTTTGGCTTCAATTGATTGGCAGTGGAAGCAGTCTAGTGGATGAAGAACTGGTCTGTTGACCAACTGGGTCACATTTAGTTCATAGTGTCGGTTTTAGTTCACTAGAACATAATAATTCAATAGGATTGCGTTTACATAGAGCCACTGCCGTCATACCTCCACTGCCTATAGTGAAAAACAAATCTTTCTTAGGTTACGTCATACGTCTATCGAAATATAATTTCATGGACGAGTGAGTTTCCTCACGATGTTTTCCTTCATCGCCGAGTAAGGGATAAATATGTATATAAGTTCGAAAATACGAATTTAGATGTACATGCTCCCGGTTGGATTCGAACCAGTGGGACAATAGGCAGGTTCCTTATCCACTGGGCCCTCACTGCTCTGAACTTAATTATAATCATCACTGTTAAATAATCAACTTTCCAGAAGTCAAGACCCAGAGGGACTCGTAGTCGGGAGGCATACAAGCATATAGCCCACCTGATGTGAAGCAGTTACCGTAACCTATTAACGCTAGCAACACATTATCACTTTCGCGATGCCACCTCTACTGCTAACACAGCAACTTCTCCAGATGTTACTGGTAACCTCAGTCACTCGTATATTATTCATCAAACTCACCTATACAAATTAGTTTTTGTATTCATTGTTTGTTAGGAAATGAAACTCAGGGGGAGCACCCCCACATTTCATACGAAATGACAATTCTTTGGAAGATTGTTGTATTTCTGCAAATGTAGAGAATTACCAGAATTATATAGGTATACACATTTTCGTCCAGACTGATGAAAAGAAATTATTTAACCTATGGATAGGTATCAAAATAAAGGGGTTTGGAAGTTGACATCAAAAATATAACAAACTTGTATATTTAAAACTTTGTTGAGTAATATATAAAATAATCAATTAACTTTACACTGAATATTTTATTTATTAATCCTGTACACTTATTAATTTAAATGTGTTTTTAGTAGAAATAATGTTTGTTTTTTAATTCCTGCATAACACCAATTTAGCGAAAGTCGCTGCTGAACATTTTTCTTCATTACATACTGAATTTTACAATATTTACATTAATTAGTGCCATGACTTTGTAGACCCATGTAGTGAGTGGCTGGTGCCTGAACTTATAGAGAACCGATGAGACAGGTTTTTGTGAAGTCACGTAAAGTAGAATGCGCAGCTCTTATTGATTATTTCAAGGATCAATATCGCGTCGCTTATGAGCTTATTGGTTAAATTATCCTCCCATTGGTGACTAGTCTCAAGTCACATAGATATTTAGGCTTTAAAATGGTAAGTTTTCTTTAGTGAAGGCTGCCTTTATGCGCTGTCAAGTAATTAATTGGTTTATGCTGTTAAACAATAAATTCTCTCTTCCTCTCTCGTAATGTACACAAAAAGAGTTGTCAGCTCCATTTTCAGGAAGATCAGATATCACATTTTTATAACGCAAACATCACAAACGCTCGGAACTCAATCGACCGGGTTTTGTTTGACATTAACCGGATATTCTCAGATGACATTGATGAATGTGAACAAATGTGCACAAATAATGGGTTCATCCTAAATCAACGGACAAATTGACGGAAATGGATTTTTGGCTTATTTCGCTTTGGTGGTAATTTTTTTCTGGTTTAGAGTGTAAATGATTTTACATTTAGAATCAAAGTTCACTTTTTTTCACAAGGAGGAGGGACACGTTCAAACATACACACAAAATGCTATCAAAATCGGTCCATCCGCATAGGAAAAGTTCAATGTCATACATATGTCACTGAACTCCTCTTGCGAATTATTATAACTAGTCTGGCCGTAAATACTGTTACAGAAACTTTTCTTTTTTCAACTCTTTAATTATTTTGAATTCCGAACGCGTCTGTTATGTTAAACACTTTTTTCGATTTCCGCCGTTTAACATATTTTTTTCGTGTTTATTATTAAGTTACAATATGGAATGTTATGCTAAAGAGCAAGTGATAATTACAAATATGTACATAAATCTAAGATCACGAATTTAGTGGTACATGCCCGTACCAGGATTTGAAGAGAATCTCTACTAATATTTCGTTTTAATTTCCAGCTGGATTTGAATTACAAAGTATCCCCCAACCCTTACACGCAGCACCGCGCGCTGCGCATCAAGTATCCTGGCACCGAGCTCACTGGCAATTACACATGCGTGGTGTCGTCGTTTTTGGCAGAGGACCAGGGGACGCGGCCTATGACTATTTTTGGTAAGCCATAGTTTATTTGCAAATTTAATGAATATTTACACTATTATGCACCTAATTTATGGTACGGAGGTTTACCTCATACTACACTATAGAGATGGTAGCAGTATCCCAACTAGCGCACTTAGGCCTTTTTAAACTACTTCACCAAAAAGTAAGCGTAATTTTTGTAGGGTACATGTAGTATGTATGGTTGAATTAATATTCGTGTATAAATGCAGGAAGAAAGGCCGAGCTATGTGGCGCTCAGTTCTATCTGCCTATGCCACAAGGCACTTGGCGTGGAGATGTAAGGCGTGAAGGCACCAGCTATTTCTTAACTACAAAAGAGTACCTCAAACACGCAATTAAACAGTATAATGAAATGAACACCTAGCAGCAAACGTATGTAGCAGTGACGCTTGCAACCAGAATCGCGAAGCCTCCATCCGTAACAATATGCTTTGTGAGCTGAGACGAAACGGAAATTACTTCGTGCAACTTTACCTACCGGCGCATTCAGTAGGTTATATATGGTCGAGGAGTTTGTCATGAGAGAAGCGTATTTACATTACCAATTAGTTGTACAAATCGCGAAGTGGCGTCGTCGCCATTATCAACAGAGCAAAACAGTACTTCAGCGCGGAACTCAAGTTAGCGGAGTACTGCAGACCTTTGGGCGGGAGCATCTGGATACTAGCTAGGACCGCATGATTCGGTTCAGAAACGGGGTGCGAGAACTGTCGACGATCCTAAGCTTACACACGGTATTGAGTCCTAAGAGGGCGCACAAAGTTACCGAAGTGGCGCCCTCATTTTGTTTTTATTAATAACGCTGAATTTAAGAACAATTCCAAAAAACGCTCAACACAGGCACTGACTTACCATACTTACTTACTAGTTTCATAAAAACATATCTTGTATTTATTAACTATGTACAAGTAAACAAAATTTTAATTATTGTCTATTGTGGCCCCTTAAAGCAAAGCATAATAAAAATTATGACTAATAATAAATACAGAATATGTCTCAAAAAACATAAATATGGTTATTCAGTGCCTGTATTTTTTAGTTTTGTTCTTAAATTCAGCATTATTAATAAATACAAAATGTGGGCGCCACTTAGCTTTGTGCGCCCTCTTAAGTTTAAGGAGTTTAATGAATTAAAACAACAATTACAAACACGTAATGGAAGAAAATGTTAGCACTCATGGACTTTATTATGTCAGGTAGGTGTAAAATAAATGATTTAATTTCCGCTTCTATGCTATAATAAATAGTAGCATTATTAAAAAAATATATTTATCCTAATCCTAAATTATCCTAATTTCTGATAGAAAACAGTACTTACATTCAGAAAATGACTATTTTCTCTGCTGATTGATCAAGCTTCATACTTAAACGGAATTCTTAGATGATATTACGCTATGAAATATGATAACATCATTCAACATCAATATCATATGTAATGTCTAATTAAATTACTATATTAAGTAGGATTTTATCAACTGAATAATTTAGAAATATTGAAATGTAATTAGCATATTTATCTTCTTCCCTAATATTATGTATGCTTGAATTGAGAAAAAAAATTGAAAAGTGATACTCTTGTAAACATCTGTCATCAGTAATTAGGTTATACAAATAAAAAGATTGATTTATTGATTGAAAAAGCTCATAGCAGATACCGCAACCGTGATATGGTTCTGCTTGAGGTAAAGATGTATGTATGTATATCTTCACGCCAGGTCCCTTGCGAGGCATTCAGAGAGAACCGAGCGCAATAAGACCCGGCCCTTATATACTTCACACGCTTCTCTAACATTCATAGCTCTTTTCGTGCACGCTCGCTGGTTCCTAGGGTTCCTGACACCACCTTCTGATAAAACACAACCCATTTGGTCAGTGTTGGTCTTTGATGTAATGGTAATGATTACAATAATGTAAAATTGGATTATACATTGAATATAATAAATTTGAAATATGTGATAAACTAAATGGATACTCATAGGTTTGTTAAATCAATTAATAGAATAAAATATGATGTTATTCATCCGCTCCGCTCGAGTAATATAGTGCAGTTTCTTACTATAATCATACATTAACGGGACCAGCCGAATGCAGTGTTTCGATCTATTTAATATAACAAGTTAGTTGCCTTGCGTTTGCTAAGTGAAATTAATATTCGCGATATTTAGAAATGTCAAATGAAGGAAATTATAATGAGTATAGACTAAGTGTTTATCCTGTGTGGAAATCGAACCCACAAGCGTCGCTGACAAAGTCGAGTTATTAACCGCTTCGCCACAGGGCTCGTATTCTTAACCAAAACCTGAATCTAGGCACAAATCTGACCTAAACTCACCAAAATCGGACTCAAATGTGACTTCACCTAAAACCAGTTGAGAATGCGCAAGCTTGCATTGCCAGAGGAACACTTGGCTCGTCAATTATATAACAATTAAAAATTTTTTTTTTTAAATGTTGTCGGCCATTTTGACCATATTCCTTAAGAGATAGGAACGGTGTTCCTGAACATTCCTATTCTACTTTTTTATGCTGAATCCGAATCTGAAGTCAAAATTCGAATATTCGAAAAAAAGCGACAGACAAACGGACACGCAAACATATAAAATTCATATAGGAACGGTGTTCCTGAAAACTTCATCTCTACCTCATATCACATCTATAGCAGCAGGCTATTGCTTACTCAAACGTAAGCAATAGCCTGCTGCTATAGATGTCTTCAAATTGCAGTCTTTGCTTGGAACAAGCTACGTTTAGTTTAACATTCAACCGCCGTGATCACGCAAGCGGTAATGGATACTGTGCTGTTTATCCAAAGATGGATACAGGCTGGATGAGCGAAATATGAGAAAACTGAAAATGGAAAACTGTAATACTCTAATGGAGAATTGCAATTCGTATTCCTTAATGTTACTAATTTACGTAAATTAAAGTTAACTTAGGTAATCTTAGATCTTAATTAGAAGAACTTGCACTAAAAATATATTTCGTTACGTTAGCAACGCGTGAGTGTATCACTCACTCCCTGTCTCTCATTGCAAAAGGTCATAGGCTACTGGAATCACTTTTCAAATAAACAGTATGAAATATTAAATTGTTTAATATAATAATAATAATAAATATTAACTAAAAATCATGGAAAATATCATCAGCCAGCAACTCTTAGACTACTTAAGAGGATCGCCAGTTGATAAGTGATCGCCAATGTGGCTTCCACCGTGGCCGCTCGGCTGGCGGTCTTCTGGTATATTTGACCCATCGCTGGGCGGAGTCAGTAGAAAGCCAAGGTGATGCTTTAGATGTAAGTTTGGACATAGCAAAGGCTTTCGATCGGGTGTGGCACAAAACACTTCTCTCGAAGCTTCCTTCTCTTGGGCTACCCGAAAAACTATTTTGCATGGGTTGCTAGTTTTCTCATTAGGCGGATCATCAAGGTCGTAGTTGACGATGCGTGCTCCTGAACTTCCACGGCCCCTGAACGCTTACGTCCCACAAGGCAGTGTGTCAATGATTTGTTGCACGTGCGTAACATTCATTGTTATGTGGACGACAGTACGGAGGACCAAGCCAATATCTCTCGGGATTGCGTCAATGAGCGCCAATCACAGCTTGTTTCTGCAATTGAAACATCACTAGAACAGGTCTCAGATTGGGGTTGACTGAATTTAGTTCAACTTAATCCCCTAAAGACACAAGTGTGCGTAGTTACATAAAGTCCCCATTTATTGTAGCTCTTCGATTGGAATGTATACCCCTCAGCGTTACGTTAGCATCGGTATCCTGGGTGTCATCATATCGACCGATGTACAGTTTCGCGGACATCTGGAGAGCAAGGCTAAGTTGGCGTCCAAAAAAATTGGTGTGACCAATAGAGCTAAACAATACAGTACACCTCAACATCGCCTTCAACTTTATAAGGTCCAGGTCCAGCCTCACATGGAATACTGTTCATCTTTGAGCCGGCGCGCCACAATATTTACTTACTCCATTTGATCGCATACGACGTAGAGTAGCTCGAATCGTCGGCGATCCAGTGATCTCCGCTCGGCTGGACTAGCTTTGTACACGAAGAGACGTTGTTTCTCTTTGTTGTATCTTAGGGAGCTATTCAACTTAATACCAGCCGCTGACTTCTACTATCGAACCATTTGCCACGAACTTACATTTCACCCTCACTGTCATGATTCCACTACAGTATGCTTTTTGAGGCATTTTCTACCACGTACGGTGAAATTGTGGAATAAATTACCCTCAGCAGTGTTTCCGAACAAATGCGATATGGCTGCCTTCAAAAAAAGAACCTATGTTTCCCTAAAAAGGCTGGCAACGAGTCACTGATTCGTTGCCAGCCTTTTTAGGGGAGACTTTGGTGTTGCTGATGTCTATGGGCGGTGGTGACCATTTACCATCATGTGACCCACATGCTCATTTGCAAAAAAAAACTTATAACAACATAAGACAGTAGTAATACACCTTCTTATCAGTCTCGATAACTCACAGAATATATTAACCATAATTTTTTAAATGTCTCTTTGCTCATCAAGCAAAAACAACGGAATAAACGTTCATGAGATATGGTCTGGTCTATGTTCAACATATAGTTTACTGTTTACCTCATAATTTATAACAGTAGCTAATCTTCTATATATTTAATCCCTTAATTAATTTCCGTTTCATTAATTAGTCGGCAAGATATATTAAATGCAGACGGTATTTCCTCATAATACAACATACCCATAGAATGGACAACGAAAAACTAATGCCAGTGATGTTGAATGTGCTCATGCACTGCAGTTACTTCTTTTTATGCAACGTCGGGAGGTATGCAAGCATACAGCCCACCTGATGTAAAGTAATTACCGTAGCCTATAAACGCTTGCATCATAGGATTAGTAACTCAGGAGCTTATTGTTAACCTGACCAGGGTTGCCAACCGTAAAAAAAAATCCCTCGTACACATGCAGTTATTAAAATCTCGTATTTTGACTTTCAAACCTCGTACATTTATTATGCGTTGAAAACGTACTAAAACCAAAATAAAGGCATATTGAACTACTATTTAGGACTTTTTACACAGTGATATAAACTATTGCAAGTTTCCTACTAAATAAAACATCAGATTGCGTTGTATTTCAAAAAATCTTTATTATTTTATTACTCAAGTAAAATCACAAAAAAATCTAAATGTGTCTATATTATTACGAAAATTTGCAAGGCAATAAAAATCTTCTTTTTTACAGAAACTTTAATTAGCTACACGTAGGTACTAACGTAGTACAACTAAACACGGCAGCAATGCAACGAATGGAACACGGAAAGAAGGAACAGAGAAAGTAGACATTTGCGCTATGTGTGACAGAGACGACTAATGCGAAGAACGAAATGTTTTATTACTCGGGGATTTCCCGGTTGACGGGATAGCTACCATAGACAATCATCGCTTAAAAGGAGCAATGTTTATGATGTAAGAAGTTCCTACAAGTTCTGATAGATGGCATTAGTTTTACTATTATTTAATGGTGATGCAAAATGTTCGTATTGCCATATTATCAAAATCTCGTACATAATTGTACGGGGTTGATAGTGTCCTCGTACCTCGTACGGAAGATCACAAATCTCGTATTTGTACGAGGAACCTCGTACGGTTGGCAGCGCTGAACCTGACAACCCTGACGGACTGACAAAAACAACAACTCACCAGGCAGTTGTTATATGGCTGCAGTATTCAGTAAGGTGAAGTACTTCACGATTCGGGCTGTTTTGATACGCCCTACCTCTCTTATAATGGTAATGGATTTTGACTTAAAGGATTATGATGAATCATTGACACATCTAGAAACTTTACATCTGGAAATACGATCGCTTCAAATATTGATGTATTTTATCGCATTATAACCCAAATGGCCATTTGTATTCCATTAGCCGCATCCTTTTGTTTTAGTTTAGCGTGCTCCCTAATGTACGAGCCGGCTACACTGTTTATTTTACTTCATTCTTGTCTACTTTTGTTTTACTTTTACATTTTCACAAAGGTTGTGTCTAATCCGAAAGGATTGGCAATTTTGTTTGTAGTCTTTTGACGTGAATATGTTTTTAAAATTGCTTCTACAATTTTCTTGTGTTATCATCAGTTTTGTGGCATTTCACACAATCAGAGAATACCTATAGTTTTTCGATGTAGCTATATGTTTTTTTTTATTCTACGTCGGGATGCATACAAGCATACGACTCACCTGATGTAAAGCGGATATCGTAGCCTATTAACGCTTGTAAAATTTTAAGAGTATCGCGCGATGCGTCCTCTGCTGCTTACACAGCAACTCCTTGCGAGCTTACTGGTGACCTCACTCGCAAGCAGGAACACAAAACTCTCTAGGGAGTTATTATTTGGCTGCGGTTTTCTGTGAGGTGGAGGTACTTCCCCAGACGGGCTGCTTTGGTACGCCCTACCTCTCTTAAAACATACAGACCAAGGCAAACAGACATGTTCATGCACACAAATGTTTGCCTTGAGTGGGAATCGAATCGACGAGCGTTGGTGTCAAAGTCGCGTCATTCACGACTGAGCTACCGAGCTCCTCAATCATTTACATCAAAATTTTAATCACACCACTTGATAGCTAAAGAATCAGAGATTACTACAGTAATCACGTTACATGAATGAGCTGTATACTTGCGTGCTTCCCGACATTGTGTAAAAAGGAGTCGCCGTAGCCAATGAACATTTTCAACACCAGGGGCCTTAGTCTCTCGTTGTCGATCCTGTAAAGATATCTTCACAGTCTTTTCGAATCTATCGACATCACTTTCCATGCATTTCCATAGTGGTATACAGTTACTATATCAACCTTAACTCATCCCACTGCAGGGATGCTGGTCTCCCTTACACCGAAGGGGTTTAGAGCATACAACACTTCGCTGGTCAATTGTGGATTCGCGCAGGCCAGCGTCTTCAAGCCGCCCGAAGGCCACTGACTAAGCTTAACATGCCATCCGAGGAGAAGCTCGTGACAAACCCATCTATAGACTGGCTGAGGTCGACGTTGCTTAACCTGAGTATTCGCCACCGAGTAGATAGTTACATATATCTTATAGGAGCGTCAAAATATGTTACATTAGCATAGGATGCACTTTCAGTAGGGATGGAAGGTACACCGCTGATGAATGAAGCGTTGGGAAAAAATATTGGTAGTAAAAGCTTGAGTCAGACGGCACAGCTCGCTACAAATGCAGTGGTGGTCCCAACGTTTACTTATAGACGTTGCTTAACCTGAGTGTTCGCCACCGAGCAGATGGTTACATATATCTTATACGAGCGTCAAAATCTGTTACATTAGCATAGGATGCACCTTCAGCAGGGATGGAAGGTACACCGCTGATGAGAATAGTGTGAATGAAGCGTTGGGAAAATTTATTGGCAGTAAAAGCTTGAGTCAGAAGGTAAAGCTTGCTACAAATGCAGTGGTGGTCCCAACGTTTACTTATAGACGTTGCTTAACCTGAGTGTTCGCCACTGAGTAGATGGTTACATATATCTTATACGAGCATCAAAATCTGTTACATTAGCAACATAGCTATTATTTTATATCGTAAATTTCATTATTGAGGCAATCACCCTCCTGCAGCGTTTCCCATCAGGACCCGTTATCATCCTATGTAATCACGTATTTTATGAATGCAATAAAGATTTATTGAGGGTGAGTTTCTTATATTGAGAAGGTTGTACTTTGAGCAGTCAGAACCCGTTATATACGTTTTCCCATACATTTCGCGGTCGTATTCGACCACCCGGGTTTCGAAGGGTTAATGAAATCTTTCAATGGAAAGTTCGTAGAGCATATGACGAAAGGGCAGTGATAGCCCAGTGGAGAAAGAACCAGCCCATTGCCCGACGGTTCCTCGTTCGAATCCTGGCGGGGTACTTCATGTTTGTGTTTTCGGATTCATGTACATATTTGTGAGAACTCGCAGCCTGTCTATGGATGGGTTTATATACGAGTTTTACAGTTCGGAGGGCACGTTAATAATGCGACTTTGACACCAACGCTCGTGGGTTCGATTCCCACACAAGAAAAATATTTGTGTGCATGAACATATCTGTTTGTTGTCTTAGCCTGGGTGTTCTTAAGAGAGGTAGGGTTCATCAAAGCAGCTCGTCCGGGGAAATACCTCCACTTCATAGAGAACTGCAGTCAAATAACAACTCTCAGGAGGGTTGCTGTGTTCCTGCGTGTGATTGAGGTCACCAGTAAGCTACTAAGTACTCGTAGTTGCTATGGTAGCATCGTGCGAGTGATAGGTATTACAAACGTTAATAGGCTACAGTAACCGCTTTACATCAGGTGGGCCGCATGCTTTTATGCCTCCGGTCGTATTGTAAAACAAGAGTTATATTATGAACAAGTTCTAAGAGAGGTAGGGCCTATCAAAGTAACCTGTCTGAGGAAGGTCATCAATAGAAGCCAAATAACAAATACCTAGACGGACGTATGGTGTTGTCACAAGTGAAAAAGACTGCCAGTAACCTCATAAATCATATGCTACGTTAACAACTTTAAATCGGTAAGGTCGCATGTTTCTATTAGCATTTTTTTTTGCATAAAAATGCGAATATAACAATACTTTGATGTCTAATCAAATATATAAACAAAAGTAAGTATAATCAAAAATATTGTTCAACGACAATAATAAATTGACATATGTATAAAATACACGCAAAACGACTGGAAGCCATAAACAGTAAAATACAGATAAAAATGTTTATTGACATTTAGAAATTTGAAATTCCAATTGATGTTAATTTTATTGGCGTGAGCATTTGTCAACTGCGAGATTCGAATAATAGATAATGTCTGAACAAATGACGGAGACACAGACGTTTGACGTTTGTTAATTTATAAAATTGATACGCAAATTAGTGTAAAACTGGAGCAAATAGTAACAATATAAAAAAAGTAATTTTACATCAAACAATAAAGTATCATTGGTATCAATTTTTAATATACTGAATGGTAAAATTATTATAAAAACCCCGAACCAAAAATTATTTTATTAAAATGTCAATAAATTGATGCAACACTGTGCAAACATAAATTTAATGGGGACTTCTTCCCGCGCTTTTGACAGTAACATTGTTCTTATACTTGATTTTTTTACAATTCAGTGTAAAATTAGTTTTATGTGACAATTTCGATAGTGTTTTGTAACATAAGTGCTAGTTTGCACTTATACAATAATAAAAAAAACTCAATTATAACACGTTTATGCACTTTTTGGAAGACGTGAATAAGTTCATCAAGAAAACCTTATAAAATCACTATCGTTTTATGAGTGGTATTTAAACAGGGTTGATTGGGTCTATGTACCCTTCCCAAGTATTTTTTAGCAGAGTTCCTGAAGCTGGAACATAGAATTAAGATTTTCAAATGGTTCTAAACTGATGACTTGGCTGTATGGGCTAGATCCCTTTGCCTTTCCCCTCGGGGATAAAATGAATGAATAAATTTAATGATTGCCGTCGCTATGGTACTCGTAGAATAACTTTTAAGCTGTTATATTGTGTTAGCTTCTGTTAGATATTATTTCTGTAAGTAATGCCTATACTCTTCGTTCTTAAAAATTACATTACAATCCGTTCAAAAGGTTAAACACGGACATTGTTAGACTTTCGCATTTTTAATAGACTAGCTGATACACGCGACTTCAACTGTGTTTCGTTTCTCTTTATAAACGTTCCCAGTAATGTGTGGAATGTACCGTATGTAAAAAGATATATTCAACTCAATTGGGCCCTTTTACAGTTTTTATGAGACTAACACACGGTAATTGATTTTTACATTTATTCAGGCCAAGTTCTTTGCAGAGTAGGTAGGTTACACACCTCACTTCTAAAACATGCATAGCTCCTTTCAAGGACTGTAACTGCCTGCTTTAACAGCTAACTTGATTAAAATGAATTCTTGCTACGATATCTATTTTTATTTACTTGGATATAAGTATAAATAAATAAGAACTCCAAGGATTATAAAATACTTGTTTCTTCCCGCGATATTATTAGATATTGTCATCTTTCTTCCTTTATTTCTATGTTTTCACGAACACCGTTCCTATATGAAATCTGTATGTTTGTCTGTGTGTTTATCTGTCACTTTTTTTCGAATATTCGAATTTTGACTTCAGATTCGGATTCAGCATAAAATAATAGAACAGGAATGTTCAGGAACACCGTTCCTATCTCTTAAGGAACATGGTCAAAATGGCCGACAAATTAAAAAAATAAATTGACGAGCCAGGTGTTCCTCTGGCAATGCAAGCTTGCGCATTCTCAACCGGTTTTTAATAACAATATAAATTCTATTCCGTGCCTAGAGTACCCCACATTATCTAATTCCACTAACTTTTTTTAATACCACGTTGGGAGATATACGGCACACCTGATGTAAAGCGGTTACCGTAGCCTATAAACGCTCATAATACACATTAAGTATCACGCGGGCGATGCCACCTCTCCTGCTAACACAGCAACTCCTTAGGAGCTTAATGGTGCCTTCACTCATACGTAGGAACACAGCAACCCTCAAGCGTTCTTCGAGCGTTGGTGGCTTCCTTCACTCATCCCAGACCGGTGGAGTCGGTGCAATATGTTTTTCTCTTCTCCTCATCACGGTCACTCATTATAGAGTTATCTACTTCCTAACGACACAAAAAAGATGAATTTGATGATCATGTATCTTTTCTTAGGTCTTTAGGGTGTGGATATATATATATATATATATATATATATATCTTCTCATCATACACCTATACCGGGACAGATGGAAACTTTTTTAAAGGAGTTCCGTATCCCGTAACAGTGGGATCAATGTGGGCGGTGACAGTGCTGAGTCATATTTAAAATGGGCGGTTAATTCTATTTGTTACAGTTCCCGAAAAAAGGTTCGACATGTTGCTGGACAGGCTTGAAAACGGATACCTGAATGTCATTTGCTCCGTCGAAGGTGTGTTCCCGAAACCAGACATTGCAATATTAGTTGGAAACAGGTGCGT
The DNA here is from genome assembly GCA_947507595.1 of Pyralis farinalis. Taxonomy (NCBI): domain Eukaryota; kingdom Metazoa; phylum Arthropoda; class Insecta; order Lepidoptera; family Pyralidae; genus Pyralis; species Pyralis farinalis. Next base: position 36,570,532 of record OX382264.1, on the reverse strand, counting down.
TTAAATTTCATTTTTATTCAGATTTGATTTTTATACCACGTCTAAACAAGAGACTAACATAGCATCGCCTTAGGAGGTTATGGCTAACTCACTCGCAAGAATACGGCAACTCGCCTTGATTTGGCTGTGATCTGCGGACAGTGCGCCCTACTTCTGTCTGTGATCTGGTGAACCTCGTTAATTAGCAGTGAGTACCATACCATACCACAGCTGAGATTGGCTTTCTCTACAGACGATGAGAAGCACTATCTATGATATTTTTTAAGAGAGGTATGGCCTATCAAAGCAATCCGTCTGGGAAAGTATCACCAACTCACACAAAACCGTAGCAAAATAATAACTACGTGGAGGGTTGTGGCGTTCTTGCGAGTGAATGAGGTCACCAGAAAGCTCCTAAGGAGTAGCTGATATCGACAACAACCGTGGTTCATGGTTTAACTGGCTCTCTGAAGCTCGAAGAAACCAGAGATAGCTAAACCAAGTTGGCTGGAAGAGATCTCTTTTAGAGATAAGTCCGCCTTTAACACTAGCTGTATTTTTATTGTAGTTTATTTTGAATGTACCATACAATTCCAACATCAACAACCTGTCCATAGATAGGAAGTGGTTGAGACTGCTAAACCTGTATGCTAAGCTTCAGACATGTTTATGTATTCAAATGTGTGTCTCTAATGTGGAAAACCAACATACGAGCCTTGGTGTTAGAATTATGAGAGAGTTACACTCAAGGAACAATGTTGCAGATGTTTTGTGTGGAGTACACTCACACACATATGTATAATATGTGAGTTATGTGTATATAGCGACTGATAAATAATTTACTGACGCGACTTCTGACTAGTGCATGTTATAGTAATATAAAGAAATATCATTTGTTAAAAATTTATCGATAAGCCAATTCTATCGATGTTGAACCCTTAACTAGGGGTGTAATTCGGCGTGACATCGTTGCTCAAGCTAGTGACGTTTAACGGACCTTACCTTACAGTCGAGCGACCGTATACTGCCCGGATTACAGAAATTTATTACGTCAACAATGTGGTAAAAAAAAATATTCCGTGTGTGATCTAAGTGGCTTGCTGTATTACCCTTTTAGAGCCTATGTCTAGGTGTTAGCTAGTCACATACAAAACGATATATAAGATAGACTTCCTCCTCTGACCTATATGCTCGTAGGGGCTATTTTTTATACATTATGTGGGCGGTATGCTTGTCTGTCTCCCCAAGCATACCGCCCGCATAATGTAAAATGGTTATCGTACCGCAAGACATTGAGTATATCTCATACGACGCTACCTAGGCTGCTAACACATAAACTTCTCAGGAGCTTACCGGTTACCACCTATTCGCAGGAACACAATAATTCCAGGGAGTTTATTTTATGTTTATAAATTATTATATTTATTTTATGACGAGCTCGGTGGCGCAGTGGTGAAACGCGCTGTTACGCTACTTTGACACCAACGCTCGTGGGTTCGATTCCCACACAGTACAAACATTTGTGTGCATGAACATGTCTGTTTATCTTGGTCTGGGTATTTTCTAAATATAATAAGTATGTATTTACAAAAAAAAAATGTATTTACGTATGTTTATCAGTTGTCTAGTACCCATAACACAAGCTTCGCTTACTTTGGAGCTAGATGGCGCTGTGTAATTTGTCCGACAATATTTATATTTAATTTTATTTATATTTGACCGCGTATTTCTGTGAGGTAGAGGTACCTCTCCAGATGGGCTGCTTTGATGAGCCCAACCTCTCTTAAATACACAGGATAAACGCAAATGTTTATCCTGTGAGGAGTTTGGTCCTCACACATTGGTGTCAAAGTAGCGTAACTAACCTAACACTACTACACCTACACAACCTACGCAACTAACCTAATTGCGCCACCGAACTCGTTAACTCACTAAAGCGAAGGCTGTGCCTCGGGAAAAGTATCTGAGAACGATGACTATAATATTCGGTGAAATACCTGCATATAAAAAACGTATAACTTAAACCACAGCATAGAGATATAATAAAACTAGTTCTTGTTCCTAGCGTTATTCAGTATCCTAATCTATTAAGATATAAATAAATATAAATAAATAAATAAATAAATAAATATTGTCGGACAAATTACACAGCGCCATCTAGCCCCAAAGTAAGCGAAGCTTGTGTTATGGGTACTAAACAACTGATAAACATACGTAAATACATTTAAGATTCGGGGTCCTTACCTAATACTAAGGCAAAAATACTGATTATGACATGGTGACTAATGTATGATCTCCACAACCTGAAGGGAAAACCATACCTTTATTATATTAGGTCACAAGTCTTCGAAATATGATTATTCGTCGTCGAGCAAGCCGAAACTACAAATATTTATCTACATAAATCTGAAAATACGAATTTGTTATGGATATACTCGTAGAAATGAATAGATTCGCCAATACACTGTTTTTGTACACAGTCTGCCAATGCACTAGCCTATCACTGCTTTCAAAGTTTAAATGTCATCATCATCATCATCCGAGCGTTACTCCCGGTTGCGTTTTACGCTTTCGCTTCGGAGACCGGGGTCCGTTAAAATCTCTCCCTCTCTCTCGGGGTCTGAAAGTTTAAATGTATGATGGCATAAAAAGGTTGCTTCTTTGTCTTGAGCATCTCGTCTGACATATGATAAAAACTGTCATGTGTCAGATATGTATGGCTGCTTTGAAGCACCTCTCTTAAAAACAACCAAAAACGGATAAATTCATGCATACAAATATTTCTCTTGTGGATGAATCGAAAACCTTGGTGTTAAATTAGAATTGCTATCCACTTCACTATAGGGCTCATCAAATTGTACGTCATATGAGTTCGTTTAAATATATAAATTGTTAGCATTGGCTACTAAGATTCGTGGCTATATCTTGTTAATATAACACTTGTATAGTTTCTTTCAAATTCAGAGTCTTCAAAATTACACCAAACCCCAAAATCAACTGTATCAGCATAGTTTGTGTATACAACTCCGCATATAAGACAAACATTTCTGTGCATCAACATGTTCTATTTGTCGTGATCTGTATGTATATTACAAGTATGTATTTACTTAAAATTAATTTATGTATATTAGTCAGTTGTCTAGTAATATTGGCAGCAGCTTAACATAATTTGGGGATAGACGGTGCTGTGTAACTTGTTGGGATATTTTTTTATCGATATCGTAAATATTACATGTTTCTTATCGTAAATATTATAGTTTTGGACTGGGTGTATAAGATAGGCAAAGCGCGTTAAAATGACCCGTCTGGTGAAGTACAATGACTTCACAAAACCCGTAGCAAAATAACAACTCCCTCCAAAATGTTTGTTTCCTTGTGAGTGGGCTTACAATTTCTTAGAAGCTTACTAAGCTCCTAAGAAATTATTGCGTTAGCAGTAGAGCTGGCAACGTGACTTGGCTATTATTTCGTCGCATAAAATAATCTTAAAGAATGCTCTATGTTTACGAATTTATATCTATCTATCTATCTATCTATAACTTCACGCTAAATCCCTTACGGGGTAGGCAGACAGAACCGAGCGCTACGTGCATACCTCACTCGCTTATTTAACATTCATTGCTCGTTTCATGTACGCTCGCCGGTTTCTAGGGCTCCTGACATCACCTTCTGACAGAACACGACCAATTTGATCATGGTAGGTAAGTCTTGGTCTTCCTCGGCTTCTAAATCCTTCCACTTTTGCATTGTATATCTGCTTCGTCATTCTTTCATCCTGCATTCTTTCTACATGTCCGAACCAACGGAGCATGCCTCTTCCAATTTTAACACCAACACTCTCTTTCATACCAACTCTATATATACGAATATCTATATATATATACGAATTTATATCTTCACGCCAAATCCCTTGCAGCTAAGTAGAGAGAACCAAGCGTCACATGACTAGGTTTTGCTTCATTCTTTCCACATGAACGAAGCTTGCCTCTTCTTATTTTGACATCGATGCTCTCTTTTCGCATATACTGCATTGCATCGGTTTGTTTACAACAATGTGAATTGCAATCCCATTAATCTAAGCACTGTCGAGATGGGGGTGTACCAACTTCTGGCTTTCCAAATCGGTTCGTGAATAATACCAAACAATCACTTGCGTTCCTTAAGGTTGCGAGTATACGACGATCTATTGCGACCTTGGCCGTTCAATGTAAAAATACTTTTTTTTAATTAAACCTTTTTTAAGGTTCTGTAGTAAACAAGGACTTATAGTTTCGCCATGTCCGTCTGTCTGTCAGCGGTCTAGCTCAGAGATGCTTGATACTAGAAAGCGGTAGTTTGGCATGCATATTACATATTAACTTTGCTGACAAAGTGGTAGAATAAAATATTGAAAATATTTTTTTTGGTGGTACCTCCCCTACACGTAAAGTGCGGATGATTTTATTTATTCCCGCCCACCCCGTGGTGTGGGGTGTCTTTAGATAGGTTTTTAAAAACATTTAGGGTGTGGGAAGATCATATTTCGATATCTGTTTCCGAAATCCGTTTGCGAAATATTTGTATTAAAACTGTAAATTTTTGTTAGACTAAAGTGTAATGTGTAAGCAATGCCAGCGAAACTGTTATATTTGGAAATTTAACAAAAATATGGTAGTCCATATAGTGAATTTAAAAGGAAAACTATCACGGCTAAGCAGCTTTACAGGAGTACTAGTCGATGAACTTATGAAATGTATTTTCTTTTATAAGAACGTACAATTGTGGTAGAATATTGACATTGAACCTATCATGCACTAAGCGTTTTGCTTTCTAGCTTCTAATTTGAACGGCTAAGAAGTGGAAAAATCTGTCGTAAAAATAATCCTACACATATTTGTCACATACATGACATATCACCTCATATACAACTGCAGCACCTTACAGCTGCAGTATATGAGGTGTCAATACTTCTCTAGTCAGGCTGCTTCGCCCTTCCGTTCTTGTGCTAGAACCTCGTTGTGTTGTCGTAGACTTGTAGCATGTTATTCTTACGATTAACGTCTACAACGCCTGATGATGCCTCGTGGAGAGGCGAAATACGTGTCGCAGCGACGACCAGGCCAGTCGTGGCAGCGACGGTGGTGGTGGGGGCATGCGGATTCTGTTCTAGATGGCGGACGACCGCAGCAGCCGAGGCAGAGACTACCGGAGCAGCCATGGCAGCGTCGGCATGTTGCACGTACTAACAGTAGTGGGTGATTGGTGGCGGAAGCACACAAAGCAGGTTAGATCAAATTGCATGTAAATTTGACTTTCGCAAAATAACGCCTGAATCTAAGAACCTCGTTATTTAATTAGTAGTGAAGTCGGCTTCGACTTCAAAAATAAGAGCTACTTATACCCTTAAATATTTACATAATTCGTTGTCAATTGTAATATTTCAAATTAGTTATTTTACAAGCTTCTGTCTACGTGTACTTAAAAATAACAGCATCAATTGACTATTCAGATTCTTAATTGGTATTATTGTCGTGGAAATCATGTGAGCTGGGTCGCATTTATTCTCTTACTAGTTGACTTCAGCGAATTCACCCTCTTTTTTTTCGTTTTTCGTTCGTTCCCAGTAATGAGTTGAATATACCAAAAAACATTGTTGAATTGGTCAACCCACTTTATAATTTATGCGAGACTAACGGAAGATAATTGATATTTATGTGTATAAAGATAAAGATTCATATCCAGTTAGAGAAAATATGAGAGTGAAATTTTGAAGAAGTAAAGTCCCCTGTATTATCGCGTATGTTTTCATCTACCTTAGAGTTTTGGACTAAATAATTCGGATGCTTTGTGAAAGTTGGCTAACAACCCAGACATTTTGGAGTACTGGACGCATTGCCAGGTTTCAGTTTGTCGCATTGATATTTAGTCTATTTGATTTAAGGTAACTATTGGTAACATTTGTACGAAATAATGATCAGAAAGGCATGTTGAATGATATCTGGTATATTACAAGGGCGTAATTACTACTTTTATTGAAGAGAAATATATAATTGTAGCATATTTAAAATTTTTCACTATACCTATATACTATATGTTTGTATATCTTCCTTATTTATTGCAACGACTTGTGCAATATGACACTAGAAAATGGAAAGTTTTCACCTACGCAGATGATACAGCTGTAGTTTTTACTGGGTCAATCTGGAATGATGCTCGTGAAAAAGAAGCGGGTATGGCCCGGCTCGCTGCATGGCTTAAACACAATCTACTTACACTCAACACATCTAAAACAAATTACATATATTACTCTATAAATAGCAAAACTCAGCCTAACCAAGTTTTTAACATAAAAATTCACTCATGTGGCAAAATCAAAAACTGTAACATCTAACACTATTTAAATTAATATTTAATTACTTCTTTGCTCGTGTTTTATCCTGGTGGTTGTTGATGCTGCTTTGACACAGAGCTCGTAGGTTCGATTCTCATACAAGACAAACATTTGTGTACATGAACACAAATATTTTAATTACAAATACACTACGAAGAAGAAGACCGTATTAACAACTCTGGTAACGCAATTACGATCGTGATTTAGACTTACATTTTGTTTTCTTGACATCTGATCTGTATTCATTTATTATATTTATATAGGCAATTAGCCACTCGTATTAACTTAATATCTATCCAACAGGCCTATTAATGCCAAGTCTACCTCCACCATCATGGGCAATCGGTACACGGCAGTCACCAGTGCCCTCGTGAGGATCGACGCACTACCTCCAACTGTGGAGATTCTTTGCGACATGCAAGTGCCTCTCGCCAACTATTTCAGTAGGAAGAGGGATATATTCTATAGAGGTGAGTACAACTACAGATACCACACTTACCACCATGCCGTTGAGTAAGCACAGCTCGTTGTAATAAAATTAACGCAATACAAACTTTTTTATACTCTTGAACATAGATATCTTTTATTTTATTTTTTGTGACCTGCCGCCCTTCCCCAGGGCCTCCTGGTGTACCCAGCTTAAATTTCCTTAATTTTTGTTAGATCCATTCTCGCGAGTCCTTAAAGCCCGTGCTAGCCCGAAATCTATATTTTTTCGAAATCGTCTTTTTTATATCGGTATTTGTAAATATTAGTTTTTAATTTTGGTCATTTAGAAAGAATGAATAATAAAAGAGTTACGAAAGAAGTGTATAAGACAAGAGTGAATTGTGATGTCGGGAGGGGCCGCCTTCTAGGACCAAAGGGCCAAATCAAAAGTACCCAAAACCGAAGCATTCAAGCATGCATGAAGAGGTTAATGAGTGTGGAAGAAGCGATATGTTTAGATCGGTGCACCTGGCATTCTATAATCTCTGCCTACTTCAATGGGAGACAGGCGTGATGATATGTATGTATGTATAGTTTTTAATTTTGAAAGACCTTACATCGTCTGCTGTAAAGCGGTTTCAGGAACCGGTCTTGTTGTTGAAGTTTGTGGCACAATGTGTGTCGCTTGATCATTGCTGGCATTTTGATCAAAGTACTTTGGGTGCTTCTGCCATCAATTAGTTTATGCGGCCTAACACCGGCCAGCCCCAGCCATCGTTAGTAGATGCGTGCCATCGGTATCGGTATCGATAATATTCATTCGGCGCTAGTTTGTATGAAATAATTGGTCGCGGAAGCATGCAAAGTAATTTGATCAAATTGTCTTTAAAATTGACAGACGACTGAATCTACTCGTATTAACTGGCATCATAAGGGAATCCATTTTTTCTAATTTGGGGCGTGCAAGAGATTGATAGGTACTTATTTTATTATAGTCATATCGGCTACGTTAACCGCTTGAGAGAAGGAGATTCTATGTTTATCCGGTCGGCGATATATATATATATATATATATAAATCTCTGAAACCAATAATGCTATGGTATGATAGTAAATTAATGAAACCTAAGCATCGTAAACATTTAAATATCTTCCATTTAATTTAATCATTAAAGGAAATTTATTCATTGACATACTTATAAATATTCTCATGATTAAATTTAAGCCTCAAGACTTATTCAGATTTCCCCGGGGAATTTTAACGGCAATGTGGTTGCTTCTGGTACTTGCGGAGAAAAGAATTATGTTCAATGTTGCTGAGGTATTTCATGAAACGTTTCCACAGTTCTTTTGTTTTAAGACTAAGATAAATAATGGTTATAATATTACTTTTAAAATTCGGCATAACCTTTATTATACGTTGTGTTTAAAATGTCAGTTATGTATTTTTAATTAGAAATTATACAATTATGGTTTTGATTGCCCGGTGATTGAGTTGGTGTTGCCAATTAATTTTGACTAGTAACCGATTAGTTCATGCAAGCTGGCGTCGTCCGCCATTCACTCTCTCGCCGGCCAGCCCTACCCACCATCATTTGTAGATGCGGGCATCGCTACCGGTATCAACATCCATTCGGTGCCAGTTCATATTAAATAATTGATCACGGAAGCACGCAAAGTACTTTGATCAAATTGTCTTTAAATTTGACAGTTTCACAGAGTTTTCAGATTCTAAGATTTTTATATATATATCGCCGACCGGCAGCTGATGTGACTGTAATAAAATAAGTATCACTCCCTTGTGCGTCCGAAATTAGAAGCAATACGAGTAGATGTTGTCGATGCGTTGGCTGCTCTGCCATGCAATTCTGTAAGAGCAAACATTCTTACATCCTCGGAAACTTTGGCTGTTACAGCCTTGAACACAAAATTGCAATTCTTTGGTGTCGCTTTTCATGGTTGTGCGACACTAGCGCCGCAAGGCTGCGTTTGGAATTGGAATTCTACAAGGCAAACAGCCTCGCGTACGCTTACAGCCTTATAGAATACCAAATAATTTAGCCGTGATCGCAGTAGACAATGTCAAAGCTGTGACATCTGTGATCACAGCGACGCACACAGCCATTACGAGTCGCTTAGAGAATTGCATGGCTGGTCATCTATGCCTCGGCTACTCCAGTTTCTACGATTGCCCGAACTTTATGCGCCCGCCACTGTTACTTCCCTGGCTACTTTGGTCATCTCTGCCTCTCCTTGTTCTTTTCTTGTTATAAGGAATTAATTGCTATTCTCTTTTCAGATCCACCGCCGACAACAATGGAGTCACCAAATTCTAGATATACGGAATCAGAAAAAGATTCAGGTATTTTATATGACTTTATTAAAGAGTTGGTTAATTATTTAAATAAATTTATGGTACAAGTGGTTTATCTTCAAAAGCCAAGCTACCTTCGCCATATAACATACATCCAATTGAGGTTGTGACAAAATAGGTACAATTGTATTTTATAAGTAAACAAGGCAATATAATACTGCAGGCAAATAACAATCCCCTACAGGGTTGATGTGTTCCAGATGGTGAGTAATGTTATTAGGAAGTTGGTGAGGATTACCTAGTTGCTGAGATGTAGAAGTGCTTGGGATAATTATAACAAGTATACGTAGGCTTATTAGTCCATGCGAAATGTATTCATAAATGCCTTTACTGAACGAACCTCTTCGAAAATCCGCTGATCGTATAATTTGTACGGAGAATTCTTTTTCTTTTGTGCTTCAAACGTATAAGTCGTAAGTATATATATATAGAATACTTTGAAATTTATATGCGACTTAGTTTTGTGCAGTGGTTGCATACAAATATGACATTAGTGACAGAACAGCCTAACTGGGGAAGTACCTCTCTCTCTCAACAAAAACTTGCAAAAATGTAAACTTCTCGGAGAGATTTTTTATGTTTCCACGAGTGTGTCAGGTTACCAGTAAACTCATATGGAGTAGTATATATAACAGTATGTCTTGTTTTGCAAGTGCTTCATAGTTTCCGTTTCATTTCATAATTTCTATTGTAAATTATTAATTAATATTTAGAGCATTTACGAAAAGTCATACAACTATAAATCATACATATGGAATCAATCTGGTACCAACTCATAAATATAGGTTATATACTGTACAGGTATAATAATCCGTGGAGCATGGCAGTCGATCTTCACTTAACCAGCCCTTTTTTGAAGTGTTTGTTTCATACTGGTGTATCTCACGTTACCAAGTGGAGAAGTCAATCTCAAACTTCCAACTTCTACTGATTCTACTTTACGTATCATTATTGAATTCTGTGTGACTTCCAAGGCAGACATAGTATCATTCGCATGACTTCTTTACTGTTCGTTGCCAACGTTATTGATGGCCGCTGTTACCCTGGCTGTACAGGAAAGAAAGTGCGAGCATGTAATGAACTTGGCCCAATTAAAGAAATACCTTCCAATTAATTATTTTTTTTTACTTTTGTTGCAGGTCACAGAAATAAATCGACTCCAACATTGATTTGTATTACGTTATTATTGTGTATATTCAGAAGACTTATCAGTTGATATGCCGCGTTACATTATATATATGTTGTTTTATTATATTCTCGAAAACCACCATATGATTGAATACTCAATGTACCTACTAAGGAAAGGTACGTGTTAAACATGAGGTCAAGAAACCTGTGTATGAAGTGTTGGATGTCCGGACCATTATTTCTTTTAATTATACGAAATTCAAACAACTTTATACCTTTATACTTTTAAGAATCTCTCAATATTATTGTGGTTGTACCGGCTTAAACTATTGAATTCATTAGTAGCAATATGCACATAGAAATCTATATAGAATATTATTTAGGTATTGACTTGTTTGAGCATAAGCAATTAAGCATAAAAAGTGAATATTTAATGATATTTGTGTAATTATTTTCTTAATTTATACATGTGCTTAAAATGCACACCTATTTATTCATCTTATATGTACAAAAATATCTTATTATTCACATCATATTTTTTTTAAATGTAAATACATATATTGTTTTAAATAGTTTACTACATACTGCAGCCTTCATAAAGATCTGCCTGCAGCTTCGCCCATGCTGAGTCCCGTCATCGCCGTAGACAGCAGATACTCTATTTCATCCATCAGATACCATACTGTATCAAATTTCATTACGATCAGATATTTATTCCTAAATAACACGCACAGATCGGTTTACCTATGTGTCAGAATATTTTAGTGTAATCGTTTAAAGGCTGACATATAAGGGTTTGGACACTGTTAGCGGTTCAATTCTGCACTGTTGTGTATATTTTTTTAATATTCAGTTTATGCCAATGCTTTAAGTATGTACTTAAGATACATCTTATATGTATTTATGAACTGCAAAGATATTACACGACTACAAAGTACTAGAATTGTTAATCACTTTTCATTGTAAAATTGGCATAATTTGTTATGTGTTACAAAATCAAATCATATACTACAATTTTATTTCTGTAACATTCAATTCATGTAAATTTGACTTTCGCATAATAACGCCTGAATCGATTAACTATTTATGTACCATTGTAATAGGTTGGTACAACGCACAAACATTCCTAAATACTTTTAGTTGGAAGGTGACTCGATCGGCAATGGAGAGGTCGAGAGTTGGAACCGCACCTAGGCTGAACAGGTGAACTTTTCACGCTGCTCAACTGCAGATTAGCGGAGGCTAGTGTTTTCAAGCCGCCCAAAGGCCACTGATTTAGCTTCTCGACTATTATCTATCAATAACAACCGGGAACGACGGCTTAACGTGCCCTCCGTAGTCCCATCCATGGAAAGCCTAGATCCGACGTTTCTTAACCTACATGTTCGATTAGAATAACCCGCGCAACGACGCCATCGAGTTCTTTGGAGGACGTGCTTGTATAGCATGATGTAAGCATCATAGGATACGTCAACCGGTTTACATCAAACGGGGTTAATACATATTTACAAAGCAATGTGGCATAAATATACTTTCAAACTGACATCATTGTACGCAAGCACAAATAATATGTTTAATTATTCAAAACGGAAATATCATAAACGAAACAAAGTACCTTGTATATATGCAATAATTAGATTACAATATTTACTCTACAATGTTCCAAAGAATTTTTTTTCTCTAGTCGTAATTGAAAATGTAAATAATAAATATACTGATACATTTTGTTTGTTTCATTTAGAAATTCGTTTGCACAGCGGAGATACAAAACATAAATTGTGAAGTTAATTACGAAGCTAATGTTTTATTAATATTACATTTGCTTTTGGGAACTTTGATTTATTAATTCATATTTTTTAAACAAGTTAGTAATCAAGCGTTTAGCCATTTAGTGGTAAGGAAAAGAGGCTGCACCAAGTGTTATTGTGTTAGTGTTACTAATGAAATAAATTAGGCGAACCCGTGGATGTAATGAGAAGTCTGTATGTAAGCAATTATGCTCATATTGAAGAACCCTGATAATTATGCCGATAAATATTGCTTTATGCGAATATAATTGTAACTGTCGAGACTTGAAAATGGGGGAAGAAAAAAGGTAGGGTGCATTAAAACAATCCAACTGGGGAAGAGCGCGGCTAAATAACTACTCCCTGGAGGACGGTTGTATTCCTGCGAGTGACTGAGGTTACCAGTAAGCTGGTAACCTTATGTTACCAGCTTATTGGTAATTGCGTTGTATTAGCAGCGAAGATAGCGACGCGTGAACGATGCTTATTATATTGCATGCGTTCTTTGGAGATGGTAACCACCTTACATCAGGAAGGCATACGGCCCTCCTGACGTAAGGGATACTGGTTTGCATCTCGACGTTGTATAAAAACAACTACTGGACGCCATCTTTTATTCATTCCCTTAAAAAACCCCTGCAACAAAAGTGTGAGTAGCCTGGGAAAATCCACCATAAAGACGAACGTAGTAAGATAATGAATTATTTGCAGCATTTTTATTGTATCCTACGGTAAGAGATTAATCAACAAGCTACTAAACAGGTTTTGTCTTAGTATTGACAATAGAAGTGGGGGTGGCAATGCCTGGGTTATTTATGCATAAGCTTATATACCTACTTGTACAATTATAGAAAATTTACTCCGACTTTACAAATTTTTGTTGAAATTAGACATATGTCGACATATAAAAATTGTTGAGATATAGTACGTAATGACTTTCCATTTTAATTGATGTCAAAATTACACAAGTTTTGTTTACGTATGTAACTACATATACCTATATAATACATACACGCACCCTCTCAAATGATGATACACACACTCATGCCCATGCAAGCACCCATAGCACACTCTTTAAAATGGTACAGAATGACATAGGTTTAACATATCAAACAATTGATTTCTAAATTTTGAGGTAAATGTTTGTATGTATATCTTCACGACAGGTCCCTTGCGCGGTAGGCATAGAGATCCACTCCACATTCACTGCACTCGCTTCTCTAACATTCATAGCGTGCATGAAGCACGCTAGCCGGTTCCTGGGGCTCCTGACTTTCCGTCTGATAAAACACGACGAATTTGGTCATGGTAGGTTAGTTTTAGTTTTCCTCAGCTTCTACATCCTTCCACTTTCGGATTGTCTATCTGTTTCGTCATTCGTTCATCCTGCATTCTTCCGATATGTCCGTACTAACATAGCACGCCTTTTCTTACCTTAACACCGACACTCTTTTTCAGACCAACTTACTTTCTTACGTCATCATTACGAACGCAGTCAGCAAGCATTATGCCACAAATTTTGCTCAATGCTCTCATCTCAACCGCATGTATTCGAGCTGTGCCTTCTGGCTTTGATTTCGGCTGCTTAGAAGTTTACCCAACGCTCCATTCATACTATTCGCTGCACTCACTCGTCTCTCCACATCAGCGGTATACCTTCCATAACTGCTAAAAGCGCTTCCAAGATATATAATCTCATATATTTGCTCCAACACATTGAGTTCGTTCTGGTTGTCTCTCTTTCAAATACCATTATCTAGATTTTCTTCCCATTCAATTGTAATCCTTTCTTCATAAAATCATATTTTATTGTTGTAACTAGTGTTTGCAGTTCGGATGGTGATTCTGCTATTAATACCTCGATATCTGCATAAAGCAGGCAGTTGACCACTGAGTTCATTTGCATTCCCACATTCATATTTCTTATGCTCTGAAGAGAACAGTCCAGATACAGGATGAATAACCGAGTCGACAGCACGCATCCCTGTCTGATATTATTTTGATATCAAACCAGGGCGACAAGCCGCCGTCCACCCGCATATATGCTGTACAATTCTCATAAGTAGATTGCACAGCACGGACCAGATCACCGTCAACCCTATATATGGGCAAAATATTCCTGAGATTCTTTCGCACGGCCCTATAAAATGCTTTCTCAAGGTCCACAAAACCGCAGAAAACCTTCTAGTTCATAGCCAGATGCTTCTTTATGATGTTGCGGAGTGAAAAAACTTGATTCGTAGATTGTCTGCCGCTTCGAAATCCACCCTGTGTTTCCCAAAGTATTTCATCAGATTTCACCCTCCTTTCCCATTCTCCTTTCAATGGTTATTCCATATACTTTAGCTGATCAAACTGATGGCCCTATAGTTAGCATTTCTTTCATTTAGGTAAATGTAATAAATTTCTTTAGCAAGTCCAACAACGAAACTCAAGAGTGACACGCCAGGTTTTGCAATAGATCATAGGCTGTGGTAACTGCTTACCATCAGGTAGGCCGTACTCTTTTTTGTCACCTTAGTGGTATAAAATAAATACACATTGACAACAGTGAATTGAATATAATAAATATTGTACAGTAAAAATTCACACTTCTCTTAGAAGTCGGGCAGGACAGAGTCTATAATGTTACTCTAATTATAATTTTATGAATATGAACACATTATAGCATGAACACATCAGTCCTTCTAGCTATACTAGAGGTCACACGATCCCCATGACCACTTCACGCCTCATTCTATTAGGGTTCCATTACAACTGCCTCTGAGTTCACAAATTGCATCAACCCGTGACAGCACTAACAAAGTTTGAATGTGGACCATATACTTGTTTGGAACCTGATAGCCAAGTATGATAGCATATCTAAATTTATTTCCGTGACTAATTTTATAAACGAACTTATAAAGTCACATGACAGACAATCGAAATGCATAATAGATAATCGAATAGCAAACTTCTCGCAGCCGAACCCATGTAAAGTGTTTAGCATTCAATACTTTAGTACTTAACCCCAAAATATCGACATCAGAGGTGACACTTGACCCCTTATACGAGTGTGGCTGTGAGAACAAAAGTGACATGGGAACAGACAGGAGTGGTTAAATATGGAGTCGCAGAAGTATGGATATTGGAAATCGCATAGGAAAATTGGCAACCCTACGAAATTTCCAGAAATAATGTATCTCACATTCTAGCGTGCTCACTAAGTGTTGAATATTTGTTTTATATTTTTAGATGTTTCTCTATTTTATCTATCTATAAGTTCACGCCAAGTCCCTTGCATGGTAGAAAGAGTGAACCGATGATCATGACTTGGTCTTTAAACACTTTATCTTCTCTTTGACATTGATAGCTCATTTCATGCACGTTCGCGGGTTTCTAGGGCTCCTGACACCACCTTCTGATAGCACACAACCGATTATATACGACTGCTATACTAACTTTCTAAAAATAAAAATTCTTTATATACCATTGGGCCCTCGCGGACACTCAGATGCTTTTAACATTTCTAAAATAAAGTCTATTAGTAGTTAGTATTGTAGATTACTAATTTCCTATACTGTGTTCGTCTTTCTTTTTTTAATTACCAGCATCATGCCGAAAGAAACTTCCCAATATACCTATAGGTCTTTTCACAATTGATGTTACAATAAGTCTATGTTAAATAAATAAATAAAACAAATAAATATGTAAGTAAATAATAATGATGATGCCACATGATAAAAAAATTAAATAAAAAATCATTTCTTCTGTCAGTCAGATGTTAAACGATTCTATAATAAAGTCCTTTCGTAAAGAGGGTTTTGTATGTGCTTTTTGAGAACCGAGCAAGACGTGACCCGACACACCATACTTGCTTATTTAACATTCATTGCTCTTCTCATGCAAGCTTTCCGGTGTCTAAGGCTCTTGACATCACCTTCCGATAGAACACAATCAATTTGGTCATGGTAGGTAAGTCTTGGCCTTCCTCGGCTCCTACATCCTTCCACTTTTGCGTTGTATATCTGATTCGTCATTCTTTCATCCTGCATTCTTTCTAAGTGTCCGAACCAACGGAGCATGCCTCTTCTTATTTTGGCATCTACGCTCTCTTTTAGATCAACTCTGTTTCTAACATAATCATTGCAAATACTCTACAAGCGTTACGCCACAAAGTTTGCACAGCGCTCGCATTTCGCCTCAATTAATTAGTGAATTATAAAATATAAATATCGTGTAGTTTAATTGTACACTATCTACTCTGATAACTTGTTTTCTATTTTTAAAATTCGTAGATCTTTAATTTTAACGTAACGTGTAATTTCAAAGTTTAGTAATACCCATTTATTTATCAATAACTAATTTCATATGCCAGTAAGGCGAATCATGGCTGCAAATAATATTAACTTATTTAATAAACAACGTAACCCATATTTATGAATGAATAAATAAATTATGAAATTATAGAAATATGGTATTGTTAATTGAGCCAAAGTAAAGTTATGTATGCAATTTGATTAAAACTGTTTTGTGTGCTTTCTCCGCCTAAGTAAAATTATACTCTTAAAACAAACGGTGGATATATTCAGCGACTCAAAATACTTTATGGTCCCTCAAAGTGAACGCAAACGTCTATATGTAGACTACTTTTTAATACTGAGTAAAATATCATTCAAATCATATGAACAGTTTTTGGATTCAACAGTACTTATACTATTTTGGTTTCTGTCCTAACATTGAACTCGCCTACTTTTTTAGCGTAATTCCGTTTCCCAATCCACTAGGATTGCCGGGGTCCGCTACCTACGCCTAAGGATTAGGCGATGATAGTGACTTTTACATAGAGCGACTGCCATTAGACTTTCACAATCCACAGGCGAATCCAGACCTTTTCAAGGGAACACCTTTCGAAATGTAATTTCTTCTAGACGTGTTGGTTTCCTCACAATGTTTTCCTTCGCCGTCAAATAAGTGATAATTACAAACATCTAACTCATCTACATCACTATGTAAAAATATCTATGCGATAATTTTATTATTACGTACAGACATTTCTGTAACTTACCTCTTCTAATTCAGAGCCTTGTGTAACATTCAGCGGGGTGTTCCACGTTCAGAGGATATTTACTTATATCTTATATATACTTACATACTAAACTAGGCTCTTTAATATTCAAATTCTTTTGTTTTGTGAATCACAGGTTACATGATGTTAGACTATGTAGAATAATATAGCGCTCTGCGTTTTGCCTATAAGCGTAACAATACAAGTGCATATTCATACAAATATTACAATATTACCAATTATGAACAAATATACAAATATTATGAAAATTAATTTAAATCATCATTTTAAATAAAATTGATACGATCTTGGAAGAGAATAAAATATACCCAGATATAGAACTGTGAGAAAATTTGATTAAATCATTCACATTGAGTTTACTTATTAATTCACATGCCAGTAATAGTTTTGTCTGAAAGAAAGCCTTTGATGCGGTAGTAAACACTGTCTACCAAAAACGTCTTCAACGATGGCTTGAAATCTATTACATCTTTAAGTAGTCAAATTGTTTTTGGTAAATTGTTGTAAATTTTTGGGGCCATGCCAAAAACGCTTTCCCTAAATGTAGTAGTCTTATGCGATGTGTGGCGGAGTTTATCTTTATGTCGCTTGGAGACTTTTGAATAAGTGTTGGTTTGATTTAACAAATACTGCTAGCTCATATATGTACGAGTATAAAGATGGAAGCGTCAAAATTTTGAGCTCCTCGAAATACGCTTGACAAGAATCTGTAGAACGAAACCCACATATTGGAGAATTATTCCTGTTATTTCTTTTTTGTACTAATTTTTTTTATAATTAAACGCCGAATTTTCGAGGCGAGAAATCTCTAGAAATTTTCTTTAGTCGAGACGGGGGAAAAAAGAAATTTGTAATAAAGCAAAAATTTAAAAATAACTTTGTGATTTATTAAATATTTTAAAATTTCTCGAGATACTCGAGAAATCTTGGTCGAGAATTCTCGTGCCTCGAGTAATGAAAAAGGTCGAGAAACCAGAAACCCTAGTCCATAGAGAAAATAGCCGAGCCTTTTGGGATAAAAGGCGATTGTTTCGTGGATTTTTGGTTTACCTACGTTCTATTTATTATTATATTTCACTGTTACCTATATAACAATAAAATAAAAATAATATTTATTCAATTTTTTGTAAAGTGTTAAATCAAGTTGACGGAAACTTTTAGGCATGAAGTGGCTATGCCAGGAGGTCCTCTCTCTCTCTCTATCTCTTAACGACATATTATAAATTGATCTTAATTTTTATATATATTACTTAATTTAAAACATCAGATATCGTTAGTGCGTGTAGCGTGTAGCTAGTGGGCGAGTATGTGTAATTGATAGAATAGGGAGGTAGCTAATTTGAGTTATGTGTGAGTATGACCATGTGTGTGTGTTATTGCTAATACAATTTCTTTCAGGTAGTATTGTCTCAGGTTTTCGCGATTGTTACACATTGAATTAAACAATTTTTAAGGGAAGTATCGCGTATTTCAGGTAACCTTAATATTACGGAGGAATTTAACAAACATAGGTACGAGACGCCTGCAAACTAAAAACTACGCCTAAAACAACTTATGCAGTCATATATAATTACTTTACTGAGTAACGTAATATGCACATAGAAGTACTGTAATATGCAGCTGTGTCTTGTGAAAGAATGGCAATGTTCAGAAATAAGTAAAGAAAAAAATAAATTTATTACGCCTACTCTGAAATATGGCGATAGTCATCCCTGGATTTCATGCTGTTAATAATTTGTTATCATAGTTTACCGATTATGGTAACAATTTTTTTTAATGGGAGTATCTGTTTTTATTTTGCTAGTTGGCACATATATTTGTTATATGTACAATTTGTTTCCACATTGATTACTACTGGAAGAAATCTCTTGAAGTGATAAGCTCACCTTCGTACACTGTATTTGACACTCATTATTTTGTTTTATTTGTGTGCAATAAAGAATATATACAAATAAGGAAATAACCGATTGAATTTTTTTTCTTACTTCATTCGCTTTAGACAATATTTATATAAATAAAATAGAATCCAGTGATTGGTACTTGAATTTTTACAGCGCTGACGTATTCTCAGACCCTTTCAGCTATAATACTCTTCAGTAAGTCGACGTTTCAACTCCAATATACTTTGTAGATACCTGGAGATTGTATCGGCAAAACTTGCTTCGGTGTGTCCATCGTCTTATTAATATTTGGCCCTGTTGTAAAAAATGTATGAACCTCGTCATCATCATCTCATCCTCTATTCCTCCACTACTGAACATAGGCCTCCCCTCTAGAGAGGGAGTTTTTGCAATAGTTGCCACGCTTGGCAGGCGGGTTGGCAACCACAGTAAGTTATTAAAGTACGCAGGGTACGCTCCTGTCCGACTCCTGGATATTTCCCTTAGTCGCCTTTTACGACACCCACGGGTTGAGATGGGGTGGCATATTCTTACGCCGAGGCCACACGGCCATGGAAACTTCACATTAATAATTTATTAAAAAAACTTAACCAATTTTCTTATACACTACGTAATTATGAAATGTTGCCAATGACCTTTTAATAGCCTATCGCGGATAAGTGGCTTCAAGTCTCATATATGATATTTTTTTTTAATGTTTTTTTTGTGTTTCGTCACAGTTTTTATTTTATGCTTTTTATACTTTATATATTGCTAGGATAAACACACTCCAATCGACATTAATAATTATTATTAATAATGATATACACAAAAACACTCTCGATTAAGTCCCGTTTTAAACAAAAAAAGCCAAATCAAAATCGGTTCATCCATTTCGAAGCGACGATGCCACAGACAGATACATAGATACACACGTCAAACTTATAACACCCCTCTTTTGCGTCGGGGGTTAAAAATAGAGAAATTAATACTTAATAAATGGATAACCACAATTATTCCGTACTTTTTAGGATTTTAAGGATTAATATCAAGGTATGAATCTCATCTGATGTCATTTTACCCGAGGGAGACTTTGTACAAAAGTCGTCTTCGTGGGCACATCTGTCTCACCTATTTCTACCGCCAAGCAACTATATTTATATAGCTGAGACAGAGGTATCCATGCAGACGACTTTTGTACAAAGTCTCCCTCTGGTAAAGAAAATATTCTAATGCAACTCTACCGACAAGCAGAGTGCTTTTAAAACCCAAACAAGTTGTCTAAGATCCATGTTCGGGTTAATACAAGATGAGTCACGTGAGCCCTACAGTCACAAGTATAAGATTCTTACACTACTATCTATATACATTTTCGAGGTTGCAATTTTTATGAGAAACAACACAGACCTGTTCATGACAAGTCGCCGTGCACGCACGTGCACGTGAGAATAATCCGCTCACGTCAAACTTTGTTTAGTAGAATAAGTGTAAATTATATGGCACCCAACATTTATAATAAAATTCTACGGGCCATTAGGTCAATAAACGATAGCAAACGATTACAAACTGCAGTCAATGGCTTCCTAACATTCCTAAATGATAAAATGCCTTAATAATTAATTAGTGAATACATCGTGAAATTTAATTGTATACTACACACTACTGGTGACTCATTTAGTATTTTTAAATTTCATAGATCTTTAATTTTAACGTAGCGTTTAATTTTAAAGTTTAATAATACCTAATTTATTACGCCCTGTAGTGCCGGCATAGAATTGTTGAAACCCACATTCGTGGGTGCCGTAGGAGTTGGTTGAGGGAAACACATAACCGGATGACGGGCAGCAGGATGCGATCACCAACCCGCCTGTCAGTACAGCGTGCGATGGAGAGAGCCATGCTCGGAGTTTCTCCGCGGGATAGGCTCAGAAATGAGCACATCTATAGCAGAATTGGAGTTACCGACGTGGCTCTATCAACAAGCTGAAGTGGTACTGGGCAGGCCTCATAGCTCGGAGAACTGATGGCCGTTGGGGCAGAAAGGTTTTCGAATGGCGACCACGAACCGGAAAACGCAGCGTAGGACGGCCCCCCACACGATGTACAGACGATCTTGTGAAGATTGCAGGGAGACGTTGGATGCAAGCAGCAGAAGACCGATCGCTGTGAAAGTCTAAGGGGGAGGTAAAGATTCAGTAAAACAGCGATCTAAACAAATGTCTGTTAATCAACGCCGAAAAAGCATTTGCTTTTATCACATGTTACGCACTAATCAAGGGATCCCAAATCATATCATACAACAATAAAGTGATATTTCATTGTTAGATATGTGATAAACACGAGTTCTTTATCTTTAATTAAACAAACAATTCGTCAAAACTAATAACAATGTCTGGAGATATTTTCTCTAGTATTCTAGTTCTAGTTGTGGAATAAGCAAAAAGGCGTTTTCAATTAGAATAGTTGTTATGTTTATCGACATATATTATTATATTTACGTAATGCATAATCATTAAAGATCGAGTTATACATATATAATAATACCCGATCCAATTGACTAATGAAATACTTGGGAGCACTGCCCCAGAGATGTGAGCAGTATTCTAATTCCATATGAGTTCAGACCTGGCCTAGTGGAATATGATGCTGCGGTATAAAATGTTATTCTACACTACCTAGCACTCCAATCTTCTTTGAAGCCGACTTGGCTTTACACTCCAAAGTGACTGCGAGATCACCAGAAAGTTCATGGGTATGTACGCATGAGAGATTCTCTTTATGTTTTAACATACTAAATATATACGCAAACTAAAATTCTCAATATTACAGATACACCATCTGAAACAGTGTTATTAATGTATAAATCCAAAAATATACAATAATTAAACTATACGTTTAACTACTATATTCTATTGTTTGTATCTAACCAAATCACACCCTAGCTGCAAGCACACCACCTATCCAAGTAAAACCACAGGGTAATATTATACCTTCTGATTCGCCTCAATAAATAATATTCAGAGATACAACTGTCACATTTAAAGGATTTCTAGGGCTGTCAAAGTTGAAATCAATAATGTAGTATTCAAAAATATTATAAAATGTTTTAATCTATATAAAATTCATACGCGATATTTTAATAACAAGTGTTTATATGCAGTGCTATAATATCTGTAACAATTTGATGCAATATAGAATATAAGAGCCTTTGGAACCGAAAGCCCTCGTCTTTGTGAAAACGTGAAAAGTACAGTATACTGATCGTTTGTGATTTCCTCCACTCACAAAGTTTAAGTGATGCATAATGCAATTAAAGTTATTGAAATCAATACAGCTTACATAAATATATAGTTAGTGAAAAAGGGTGTCTATAAACATTAAAATTGAAAACTAGAAGATCTGTTACTGAAATGTTCAATATTAACTAATAAAAATAAATACAAATTCATATTTTTTTTATCTATTTATATAATATTCAATTGCCCTGCATTAGTCTCGCGGAAACTCGAAATAGTTCGACCGATTTTTTTTTATGTTCAACATATTACCAAGAAAAAAGTCGACTATTGACTAATCTATTACTATTTATTCCAGCGTACTTGCTGTTAAAGCTATTTTGAAGACATGACAATACAATGGCAAAGATATTTTATGTTCGAAATTTCAACAAAAGTGAATAGTATAGTTTAGTGAGACTCTGTGATCTGTATTTTTCAATAATTATAGTTTCTATGCATGTCACAAATCACAGAATATTTTTTTTATTATTTAATTGGTTTATTTAAGTGGGTATTGATGTTGAATGAGTGGGTATTAATTTATTACCTTCAAGAATTTTTTTTGCCACTACATTAAAAGGTTCTCATAAGTTTAAATATTTAAAATAAAAAGAAAATAACGGCCTGCTCTACCCTTATGTAATACTAATTGGTATTGGATGAAAATACTATGAGAATAAGAAGTGTATAAACGCAACTTAACAGTAGGCTAGTTAGGTTCTGTTTAAAGATACTTTATTTCTCATAAAACACGAAATATCACTTAATGGGAAATTATACTATAAATAAAGTAACTAACACAAAATACTTGAATCGCTCGAAACAGTGGACATACGTAATTTATATAGTTTAAACATTACCTAGCTAAATAGTTACTTACCGTTTACAAGGCATGAAGCAACAATCAATAAAGAAAAATAGGTACATTGCCACAAACACACAGAAACTTGCAATCACACACATACACACATCAACCCTTACTCATCCCACCACAGGGATACGGGTCTTCCTTCAACCGAAGGGGTTTAGAGCATACTCCACCATGCTGCTCAAATGCGGATTGGCGAAGGCTAGTGTTTTTAAGCCACCTGAGGGCCACTGACTTAGCTTAACGACTGCCATCTATCGACAACAGCTGGGACTTAATGTGCTCTCTGAAGCACAGAGAAAGTCGAGATATGTAAATCCATTCATAGACAGGCTACGGTCAACATTGCTTAGCCTGCGTGTTTGGTTAGAGTGACACGCGCAATGACGATATCGAGCTCTCATCTTGCAATCATTGCAACTCACAAGTAACAAACTACCATTTAAAAACAAAACTCAAACGAATATTTCCCTACGTATCCGGGTATACAATTAATAAACTGTTAATGCAACGTTAGGTTAGGTAGGTAACCTTTGTACTGTTCTTATACGGTCGGAATAAGAGTTACAACCGAAAATCGAGTACCAAGCTTGATATGCTCTTAGCTAAACTGATAGTTCGTAAATTTAACAGCCAACCTTTACAAAATATTCGTTCTAACAAACCATTGTTCCGAATAAATTAAAACGTGCCAACCCTACTGGAAGGAACCAACACAGCGAGTATTTCAATGTACCGCTCCGTCGACCCCTAAATCTAAACAAATTGAAATATACACTTCTGTCACATGATACTGACTGACTAAGTCAGGGTTTTTGAATATTCATAATTCTATTAAATTGTGTTTAGTGAAAATGGGTTTAATAATAAGCTATCTAGTCATAAATTTTATAGGAATTTTGGGATGTCAACGTATCTCTGTCATAATGCCAACTTTACTGCATTTGGTGCACCATTTGTCGAATAAAGCTTTGGTTACAATGTTTTTTTGTGCTCAACGTAAAATACAACCTACCAAAGAACTACTACTGAAGAACTAAGCTACTGGAAATATTTGCAGTGTTTTAATAACCCTCCGGAACCCGGAATTCGGAGCGGTGGTGAACTGTCAACGAGTATCCTTACGGTCGGCTGTACGGGTTATGTCAGACTTTTATCTAAACATTGACGTCAAACATGACATTTAAACATCACAAAGGAATAGTTTTAAGCCGGGAAGGCTTTTAACGGTAGTAGCAGGCGTAAATGAATTTTTTATAATTATTCCTAATCATCAAATGTTTTTTCTTGCGATGTCAACGCTGCTGGTAACACAGCAACCCCTTAGGAGCTTAATGGTGACCGCAGGAACACAATAACCCACCATTGAGTTCTTATTTGGTTACGGTGTTCTGTAAGGTGGAGGTACTTCCCCAAATGGGCTGATTTGATGCGCCTTACCTCTCTTAAAAACACTCAGAACAAGGCAAACAAACATGTTCATGCACACAACCATTAGTCCTGTGTGGGAATCGATACGATGGACATAATCTTCGTTTTGTTCATGATCATCTCAAGATTTGTTCGTTGGAATGCTCTATCGAGATCGTGGTCAACTGCTCCAGCGATTTCTCCAATCCATCACGGAAGTATGCGTATTTTATTTATTTTGTTGAACCTGACGTTTCGAACGCTTTGCAGCGTCCGTGGTCTCAGGAAGACTATGGTGGTATTTGTCTTACATTAGTTATTCCACCACAGACAAATACCATCTTAGTCTTCCTGAAACGTCAGGTTCAACAAAATAAATAAAATACGTGATACTTCCGTTAAAAATTGTTTAATTCAATGTGTAACAATCGCGAAAACCTAAGACAATACTAGCCTTAATCACTATTTGTGTAATGTTACTGTGTACTGTTTTTACAAAACAATGTCACGTATCTAATGTAGACAGGTGTAGAACATACTAATGACCTGTGACTTCGGTTATACAATATCATCATTTAATTAATTGACTAATTGTGCCCGCGACTTCGTACGCGTGGTATTCGGAATAAGAATAGGTTATGTTTACTAACAGGAGAGAGGAGGTATTTGGTATTTTCAAAAACGATCACACACATTATTTCTTATAGCTGTTGTCCGCGATTTCGGTTGCGTGGGTTTCTGTTTTTCGGGTATTTTACAATTCTAAGAACAAAAAGTTCTCATGTATTTAACTACCTTTAATTTAAAACTTAAGAAGAATAGAAAGTAGAAGGTGGCAGAAACAAGTTTCGAACTTGATAAAATTCTATTGAGCGTATGTCGAAATCGATCCGCATTTAGTCATGATTGACGTTGGTTTGCTGTTTTTTTCATGACCCCTTACTCTTTCTCTCTCAGCTGATAAAAAAAATCCGCACTCTGACTAGTTAGATCATAGTTTTCTCTAGCTGTTTGTAATTCTTGTCGATGTTCATCTTCGTTTTTGTCAATTCTGGCATTGTTGTGTGGCTCATAATCAGCTGTTAATCGTGCTTCAATTTCTGACTGCTTTCCAGCTCTCCAGACTGCAAAGTCCCAGCTCTTTGAGAGCTCAAGCGGTTTTTTTGTGTCAGTGATGTCTCCGATTTACGCGATAGTCCATGAGCCGCGCGATCGCCAGTTAGACGTGCTTCCCGTTCTTCAGGCGTCTACTGAGACCGAGTACTTGCTGTCCGAACTCTATGAGAGCTCAAGCGAGTTTCCCTGTCCGTCCGTCTATTATTCCAGAACGACGTGAACTAAGTAGTTATTAGTAGTAGTTAGTTATTTAGATTTTTGCATTTTTGCTGCACTGGGAAAAGTTCGAGGTGTTCTTAAAAAACGTTAACTACTAACCTAACCTCTCTATAACTTCACGCCAAATCCCTTGCGGGGTAGGCAGAGAGAACCGAGCGTCACGTGACTCGATCCTTACATATCTCACTCGCATCTTTAACGTTCATTGCTCTTCTCATGCACTCTCCCCGGTTTCTAGGGCTCCTGACATCACCTTCTAATAGAACACGACCAATTTGGTCATGGTAGGTAAGTCTTGGCCTTCCCCGGCTCCTACATCCTTCCACTTTTGCATTGTATATCTGCTTCGTCATTCTTTCATCTTGCATTCTTTCTACATGTCCGAACCATCAGAGCATGCCTCTTCTTATTTTAACACCGACGCTCTCTTTCAGACCAACTCTGTTTCTAACATCATCATTGCGAATATGGTCTACAAGCCTTACGAAACAAATTTTGCGCAGCACTCGCATTTCGACCGCGTTTATTCTACTTTTATGCTCTTTCTGCCATACCCAGCTCTCGCTTCCATAAGTTAGCGATGGGACCAACACTGCATTGTGTATAGCGAGTTGTGCCCTCTGGCTCAGGATTTTACTGCCAAGAAGTTTTCCCAACGCTCCATTCACACTATTCCCAGCACTCACTCGTCTTTCCATATCTGCGGTGTACCTTCCATCCCTGCTGAAAGCGCATCCAAGATATACAAACTCATCCACTTGTTCCAACACTTCATCATCAATCGTAATCCTTACATTAGTTCTGGATTCTTCTCTTTCAAATACCATTATCTTTGTTTTCTGCGCATTCAGTAGTAAGCCTTTCTCCATACATTCGTATTTCATCGTTGTGACCAGTGTCTGCAGTTCAGATGGTATATCTGCTAATAGCACGGCATCGTCTGCATACAGCAGACAGGACACCACTAAGTCACCCATGTGCAATCCCATTCGTTGACCTTATTCTCTGCAGACAACTATCGAGATACAGGATAAACAGCCTAGCAGATAGCATGCAACCCGGTTTGACACTAATTCTGACATCAAACCAGGGTGACATGCCACCATCTATCCGCACACATGCTGAGCAATCCTTGTAAGTGGACTGCACAGCACGGAGCAGTGAACCGTCACTCCCATATCTCGGCAATATCTCCCACAGTTCCTTTCGTACAACCCTATCAAAGGCTTTCTCAAGATCCACAAAATC
Organism: Pyralis farinalis; assembly: GCA_947507595.1. NCBI lineage: Eukaryota > Metazoa > Arthropoda > Insecta > Lepidoptera > Pyralidae > Pyralis > Pyralis farinalis. Next base: position 36,543,379 of record OX382264.1, on the reverse strand, counting down.
GCAGAAAACCTTCTGGTCTATGGCCATCCAGTTCTCCAGCATATATTGCATAAGTACCAGAAGGCGTCTCGGACGTAAGTGCCACCTAATTTGATCATCTCAGCTGTGATCAGATCAATTCCCGCTGATTTTCCATTTTTCAAGCTTCGTATCGACCATTCGATCTCATCTATAGTTATGCCTTCGTCGGACGCCGTCAACGTGGAGTAAGCATCCGATTCAATCTCATTGTCAGCATCCGAGGCATACGAAGTCCGTGGTCGCGTCGTCGGACGGTCGTGGTCGGTGGTAATGCTGCAAAGCGTTCGAAACGTCAGGTTCAACAAAATAAATAAAATACGCGATACTTCCGTTAAAAATTGTTTAATTCAAAGTAAACACTATATGTGGAGCTTACTACAATACATTATTGAAAACCGCACCCCGATCACTTATGCTGTTTCTGAGATTAGCGCGCACAAACGCACATACACACAGACAAATTTTCCAACAATCATTGTTTTGGGTTTTATTACATTAATGAAGTCCCTCAATAATAGTTTTTCTCATAGGTATATCTTCAATGTACAGACAGCGATCAGTTACATTTTTATTATATTATGTATGATATCTATACAAGTAGTCACACATTTCTTTAATTCTTAATTAAAAATATTTACTGTTGCAGTTTTATTTACAGCTTCTAGTGGCCATTTTTGTCGTAATCTGGTTTTATTTTTTACCAAAAATGTTTATTCTCTCTAGTAGCCCGAGCTTCATTCGCAATAGCTCGTTAAAAAGTTTTAAAATAAACGAACAATTCTTAAATAATGAAACAGATAAACCTAGAATTCGTCCAATAAACGGAACAAGAATACAAAAGGGCCATAAATTTCCTCAACCGATTCCCCAACACAATAAAACCTTATTTATAACAAAACAAATTTGTTAAGAGAACTTTTGAAGAAAACAACGCATACCAAACGTCAGCTGCTAAAGAAAGCCAAAGATTAATTAAATTAATTAAACATTGGTAAAGTACTTTTTTAATTATGTTGCATGAAAGGAATTCCATGCCCAAAGGGCAAAACAGAAACCCTATTGCTGTCGCTCTGCTATCTGGTGCCGTTCATGAGTTACATACCTTGTCATTTGAGACTCTTTTTGAATATATCTTGAAATAGAATACTTTTATCTATTATTCACCAATGTGCGAGTCACATCGATAGCGTTTTACACGTGTCTGTCTAATCGAACATGCAAGTTACGCAACGATGATCTCAATCTGTCTATGCATGTATTAATCTATCTCTAGCTACTCCGGTTTTGGTAGGCACGTTAAGCCATGAGACCCGGCTGTTGTCGATAGATGATAGTCCGCCCACGGCTTAATGTATTGCCCTCCGCTAATCCGCACTTAACCAGTTTGACGGGGAATACTTTAAACCCTCTTTGGTTAAAAGGAGACCATGTTCCTGCAGTAAGATGAGTTTGGGTTTCCGTGAATGTGTAAGTCTAGAAGTTGTAATCAAAAGGAACAAACTTTTTTCAGGGATTCTTGCTGTCAAAGCATTGTAATATTGTGAGGTGCAGTGCATTCTTATTCAGTTCTTTCTTATTGAATGCCTTACTTTGATTACAGTATTATACAAGGTATTTTTTTGCATTATCGCGTTTCCTAATCCATTAGGATAGGCGCGGTCTAAGCCAATCCGGCGAAAATATTAACATTGACATTGAGTGACTACTATCAAACCGCCACAACACATCTAGAGAGAAAACTAGATCTTGTACGTAGATATATTCGAAAACGGTAATATATAAGCGCCACCTATCTGTTTTTATTAAAATTTTATTGTTTTCTCTCAGCTCTCAGTTTTCTAAAGGTTGTCTGGAAGAGATCGCTTAGCGATAAGACCGCCTGTTGTACTTTAGTTCATAAGTATAATATACATTGTAAATTTTATGTTGGTGTAATAAAGTATATTTATTATTATCTCCTTTATTTATTTTTTTTATTTATAATCCTATTAAATACATTTTTAAATTTTGAGCACTACAGGACTCGATCCTTTCAAACCTCACTCGCATTTAACGTGTTCTCTACCGTATTTACCATGGGGAATGTTTTGAGGAGCTTTTCAATCTCGTCCCACCTTCTCCCTTCCTCCTCCGGAGCACTCGTGCTGGACTGGGCTCGCATCCACATAGGGTTCGATCGCTGACCTTCCGTAATAGGAGATTCAGCGACTCATTTCTCTGTCGGATTGTCAAAATATATCAATATTAAAAAAATACATTTAAAAATATAAAAAAACAGCTTCCCCTGATAGCGGGAACAAGGTACAAACTTCCTGCGACCACGGAGGTTCGGAACGTCAGGTTCAACAAAATAAATAAAACACGCGATACTTCCGTTAAATTTTGTTTAATTCAAGGCCCAAACTATCAGTGGTCAAGGTCACAGAGACAGAAACCTCCTCACAATACGTGCCGTACTAAGGAGGACTGCCTTCTGTAATATTGTCTTAGGTTTTCGCGATTGTTACACATTGAATTAAACAATTTTTAACGGAAGTATCGCGTATTTTATTTATTTTGTTGAACCTGACGTTTCGAACGCTTTGCAGCGTCCGTGGTCGCAGGAAGACTAAGGTGGTATTTGTCTTACATTAGTTATTCAATTATTACATCTACGTGAACTGACATGAAGATAAACTGGCCTCTAGTTTGGCCCGTAGTCTAGTCTCGTTCTAGATGGATCGGAGAAGAAGGTTGAAGCGAAGTCCAAGGGGTGAAGACAAAGATGGCGAAGAATACCCGTCGGGGGATCTTCGGACATATTCCCAGCAAACAGTCATGCCTCCCGATTGGCCCACAGTCGTTACCGCTAGCTTCTGGTGACGGGTCAAACGTAGGTTAAGTAAGTATGGTTAGACAGACAAGATGCCTTGAAAGGTCTCAATTAGGATGGTTTCTGCAACTTTGTACCCCGTAAGGGCGCCACACGCCCAGCGTGGGTTAAAGGTTTATTATCAATTTAATGGAAAATCACTACCAGTATCAGAAATCAATTATTTTGGGAGTAAACAAAAATAGGCCTAGATAGGTAGGTAGGCTTGTTAAGGCTTTACCTATAATAAGTACCTAACTAAATAAAAGTTTGATTAAATAGTTTGAATAAATAATAATAGTTTTACACCTGACTTTTATTCTAATCGTAATTAGGTTTGTTTTCGTAACATTGAATTATTTCGTAATGTTCGTTTACATTTACAGCATATATTATAAATTTCGGAACTGAAGCTAAAGTAACTAAATGAAACCCTTTCACTTACTCACACGATCAATTTCTGTAAGTTTTTTGCCGATATCTTATGCCAGTCAATCAATTTTTTTAGTTACTTCCAGTCCGATGCCGAATAGCCAATATAAGAATCGCCATATACTGGTTTCTCGTTTCATTTTTGAAATCTCCGCAAATTTCTGATCATGTGAAAAATACGCGTAATTATTTTTGAAATTGGTAGATATATTGATCAATAACATTAATTATTAAATTCCTTTACGAACTATATTTTATTTATAAAATAGTCACGCTAGTCATAGCTCTACGTTCCTTTATATATCGTAAGCCAATAAGCCACCCGCCTTTCATACGTTACTTTAAAATATTTCGTCTCATCTGCCGCCCGGTCCCCGCCGACGATGTAAAATACGCGCCTCGTGGGAAATTTATTTGCGGTAGAGATCCTAAGCCCGCGTAATGTGACTTCGATGTCCCTTCCCGTAAGGAATTATAGTTGGTGACAAAAACTGATGCTGTAAATATCTTATGAATGCTTCAATTTGTTAAATTTAAATTAAAAAAAACGAAGTCTATATTTAGCTTTCCGAACGGTCTAAAAATAAGTAACATTAAATTCCATTTTTTTGAAGTTATAGGTGATAGGTATTTCTTTAGACGCGTTATGAAAAAATGATGAGAGTGAAATTTTAAGATGCGCGCGCATCGCTGTAACACAAAAGTAACAGGTTGAAGCTGCTAAATGGTTCATGGTATTACCGGTAGATGGCGCTATAGTTATATATAAGTTATGTATAACATTTGTACTTGACATTTGACTTGTATGTAATACATTCCATAAACATCACCGCTACTACTTGAAAGACGGTTTTTTAATATTACTCCAATAACCCTTCTTATAAATTAAAATATTATTATTTAATATAATTAATACTAAATATTATTAAATTATTAATATTAAATATTTATTTAATGATGCCAAAGAAATATAACTTCTCACGCGCGTACATAAGCACACGCACGCGGAAGCACACAAAGTAATTTAGGTCAAATTACCTGTATATTTGTAATTAACACTTGCTCAGCGGTGAAGGAAAACATCGTGAGGAATAGGTCTGATTCTGCCTCTGGGTTGTGGAGGTCAGACGGCAGCCGCTCCATAAAAATCAGTATCTTCGCCAAATCCTTAAGCTTAAATAGCGGACTTACAGCAATCCTATCGGGTTAGGAAACGAGAAAACGCTAAGAATATTTACCCATTACTGTCAATATACTTGTGCCCATTTCATGACAGCAGATTGCTATTTCTACCATAAAAATTGTGAGAGTGGATATCGATATTATTTTCTATACACGCAGGTTAAGCAATGACGACCGCAGACTGTCTATGGATGGGTTTATATATCTCGAGTTTCTCCGAGTTTCGTAGGGCACGTTAAGCCGTCGGTCCTGGCCGTCGTCGATAGATGACTATTGTTAAGTTAAGTCTGTGGCCCTCGGGCGGCTTGAAAACACTGGCCTCCGCCAATCCGCATTTATGCAGCGTGGCGGAGTATGCTCTAAACCCCTTCGGTTGAAGGGAGACTCATATCCCTGCAGTGGGATGAGTAAGGGCTGTTGTGGTGTGGAGTATCTTCGCCAAATTCTTAGGCTTGGGTAACGCACCCTCTATATAAATGTTATGGCAAGTGGGGTAAAGCTAAGAAAAAGATCGTATGAAAACGAAATAAAAATATTGCAAATTTTATTTTGCTGCATAAGCTTGAATGACAACCCAGCTAAACTGGATAAACTTGCCTCCTTAACAGCACATTTGATATTCTTTGAAATCTTTAGTCCGTCCGTTCGTAAATGCGAGGATCAGGTACCATCGTTTAAATGGCGCAGGCCAGGAAAATCGGCTTTCATTAAAAGTGATTGCTTGCTGTATGGGAAAGTTCCGCTGCGTTATTTCCCACGGTGGGACAATGGGCGTTATTTTTTTGAAGTACAGTCATCATTTTACGTTTTATTTCATTTTCCCACTAATTTAAAATTTATAATAAATATATATAAATATAGCTGCTTGGCAGTAGAAATAGGTGAGACAGGTAGCCATGCAGACGACTTTTGTACAAACTCTCCCTCTGGTCGTGGCACTAACAATAATAAATAAAACATAGTACTAAATGCTAATAATGCTAAATGCGTCGGTTTTGCTTCCCAAATGTTGCAAAAACTTGATACCCCCTCGGCACTGGACTACAAAAATTTAGAATTGACCACAACTGCTACTTTCTTAGGCATTGTATTAGATGAAAAATTACAGTGACATACCCACATCGAAACATTGAGTAGTAAACTGAATGCTGCATACGCAGTAAAGAGAATTAGACAGTTCACCGATGTTCATACAGCGAGATTGGTTGATTTTAGCTATTATCATAGTAAGCTCTCACATTAAGTAACATTAGCCCTTTTCATTTACGTTTCCCTACGTTTCTTCTTCTTCGGAACAAAACCAGTTTCTTTCAGCTGTACTTTTTTTATAAAACTTCAGACGCTCCTGGTGTATAGCCGTTACCGCAGTCTATGAACGCTTGCAATACATTATGTATCACTCGCGCGATGCCATCTCTACTGCTATCACACGACTCACTCTCAGGAACACAACAACCTACCAGCGAATTGTTATTTGGCTGCTATTCTTCGGCAGACGTACGCACCACCTGATGCAAAGCGGTTACCGTAGCCTATGAACGCTTGCAATACATTAAGTATCACTCATGCGATGCCATCTCTACTGCTATCACACGACTCACTCTCAGGAACACAATAATCTACCAGGCAATTGTTATTTGGCTGGTATTTTCTGTGTGGTGGGTGTACTTCCCAAGACGTTGCTTTGCACCGCACCTCTCGTGAAAATCAAACAAAATGCATAAGTGGAGTAGTTTTCTTTGACATTTCACTTAATATATAATAAATAAACAATAATAATAAATATTGTCGGACAAATTACACAGCGCCATCCAGCCCTAAAGTAAGCGAAGCTTGTGTTATGGGTACTAGACAACTGATAAACATGCGTAAATACATTTTTTTGTAAATACATACTTATTATACATAGAAAATGCCCAGACCAAGACAAACAGTCATGCACACAAATGTTTGTACTGTGTGGGAATCGAACCCACGAGCGTCGGTGTCAAAGTAGCGTAACAACGCGTTTCACCACTGCGCCACCGAGCTCGTCAAATATATATATATATAGACAAATAACATAACAATATATGTACGTACGTATGTATACCCTCTGTCTAACCCCCAAGGGATTTGGCGTGATGTTAAAGATAAATATATATATATATATATTGCTGATGAAACGAATTAGAGAACAAGACGTTTTCAGGATAAAAAATATAGTATTATCCTACTAATATTATAAATGTGAATGTCCGTTTGTTACGCTTTCACGGGAAAACTACTGAACCGATCATCATGAAACTTTGTACACATATTCTTGGAGATATCAGAAGTAAAATAGAATACTTTTTATTAAAATAAAATATATTTTTTATCAATGCGAGCGAAGCCGCGGGTAAAAGCTAGTAATCCATAAATGTATACACGGAGCCGACTGTACCATCCAATCCAATCCTCTCGGATGCTTACTACCACGTGCGAATTGCATACGACGACGCACCTGCACACTCGTAGCTAGATCCATTTTCAAAACCGCATATTGCATTTTTTACCTGTACACTCTATGTTGATTCCATTGGCTGACGTGAATTAAAAAAGAATCGATTAGTTTTAGGAATTTCAAAGGAATTTTCTTATGAAAACTAACTTCATGTGTGGGGTATTGGTTTTTTGAATTTTACGCATTTATTACACAAAGGGCAAATTGGAAAACAGTAATGTTTTTCTAGCACTCTCCAGGGATCTGCCATTTGCCTGCGGTTTTCTGTGAGGTGGAGATACTGCTTCTAATAGACTACTTTGATGCATCTTACCGTTATCATGACATGTTCATTCACACAAAAGTGTGTCCTGTGTTGAAATCGAACCTACACAGAAGAAACATTTATGAAAGTTCCGTTGCTTACCACCAGTCTTTAGGTTGTTCAAACATTTGTTATTTTAATAGTTCTATTATTCTTGTGAAGCTCTCATTTTGAGAGAGTACCTCTATTTCACAGAAAACCGTAGCCAAATAACAATTTCCTAAAGGGTTGGTATTTTCCTGCGTGTGAGTGAGCCCTCTGGAGCCCTCTGGAGTTGCAGTGTCAGCAACAGAGGTGGCATCGCGCGAGTGAAACTTAATTTATTGCTAGAGTTTATAGGCTACGGTAACTGCTTTACATCAGGTGGGCCGTATGTTCGTATGCCTCCCGATATAGTATAACAAAAAAGCTAGCATTTGATTACTCCACTTGATGAAGGACTTCATTGTGGTTGATTTGCATTACACAGTAACATTGTAAATATTCTTTCTTTACATTCTTTTTACGATAACTAACACAAAGTCTTATGTCCTTACTCTCATTTAGTATAATTTTTTTCTTGTATTTCGGTACTATACATTACTTTAGAGCAGGGCTTCCCAACCTTTCTTTTGTTACGCCACCCTGGACTATAAATAATATTTTCAATCCCCCTTTTTATTTTTTTCATCACATAAAATTCTTCTTGAACTTCTTCTGGTAATTGTGAGAAATTTACAAGAAATGGGTTTCTGGTCATGTGCCATGTAGGAGACTCTGAATTAATGTCTTGATAGTATCGGAGAAATTCGTGTTCCAGCGATTGGAAAACAGTTTCTATGTCAGAATTCAAACCTTCGCCCAGTTTTTTATTTTAAATTGCTTTGAGTAGCCGAGAAAAACATATTCCGCCCCCTTGTTATTTCCCTACGCCTCCCTAGGGGTGCGTGCCCCCCTGGTTGGGAACTCCTGCATTCGAGTAACTAGGATTTCTTCTCTCCTGACCTCGTATCTATTCACTCTCTTATTTCTTCGTGGGTGTAGAAAAAACGCTATCGCCGTATGTATCCGGGAGAAAGCACGGTCATCAGTTTGACTATCATTGTTCGCTAGTTATTCTTTTCTCGATAAATAACATACTTAACTAAATATAATGGAGCTATTATTGATGACATAGTCATAAAGTCCTGGCTATAGTTCTAGTAAGTTCAAGTTAAATTAATTGTAATTTGTATACGTGCTCTGCTGGGGCGACTAATGGTTACAGGACTATTAATAGTTCCGTTAATATGAAATTTATAGAACGGTATTTTGATTTATTTCGTTTGAATCAGGCAAGTGTGTATAAAATACCGCTAACACAAAGGAAACAATTATATATATTTTTTTATACTACGTCGGGAGGCGTATAAGCATACTGCCCACCTGATGTAAAGCGGGTACCGTAGCCTATTAAAGATTACGATATATATATTAATAATCACTCGCGCTGCTCCTCTGCTGCTTACACAGCAACTCCTTGGGAGCTTACTGGTAACCTCAATCATGCGCAAGAACACAACAACTCTCTAGGGAGTTATTATTTGGCTGCGGTTTTCTGTGAGCTGTAGGTACTTCCCCAGACGGGCTGATTTGATGCGCCCTACGTCTCTTAATTAGTTCTATAAGAGGAGTCAACAAGAAATCACTGTATTCATATGCTCTTTTTCTTCTTTACGTTTTCTAATCCATAGGAGTATAGAATCGGTATGGTCCGTTACCTGAGTCTAAGGATTTGGCGAAAATACCGATTTACAAATAGAGCGACTGCTGTCAAACATCCACAACACAGGGAGAAATCCAGATCTTTCTTAGGTAAGGTCCACACGTCTTTCGAAATATAACTTCTTGGGCGTGTGGGTTTTCTCACGATGTTTTCCATCACCACCGAGCAAGTGCTAATTACATATATGTACATCCGAAAATACGAATTTATTGGTGCGTGCCAGGATTCAAACCGGAAACCAATTGATCAATACGCCGGTTCTTTACCAACTGGGCTATCACTGCGTTATAGCTGTATGAATATGTTCATTACCTTAAAGGATATAATTCAAATATGTTTATTTATCATTGGACCTTTGCGGGCAGTTAGACATGTCATTTATTAAATGAAATAATAATCTCATATCCTTAGAAATGAATAAGATTTTGTGTTAAAAATTCTAGCTTTAGAAAACCTGGGAATTCGGAGTACCAGCTTGCCACCACTCGGGCAGAATTTTTAAAGCAGCGATCAAATCTGCTAATATCCGCCTTAGTCATGTGATTCGGGAAACCATGCTGTCATTTGGAACGCTGGACACTGCACTTAGTATTGCAGAAGCCGTTATTAATTCCCTTCTGTTCTCTCTGTTCTTCTGCGAATTAAGGAATTTGGTTCTTGCATTCAGTCATTTTCTGGGTGGTTAGTCACTTATGACTCTGACCGAATATCCCTGGTATAGTTGCTGGATGTCAGCTTTCAGATGTTAGAACAGATGAGTCAGGACTTCTGGCGTCATTGGTCTTTGAAGTATCTGCATTCGATCTGCAGTCGTTCGTTCGATAGTCGAGAAGGGGATTTAGTTTTGTTAAAGTAGGCCAATTTACCCCCCTTGTCCAGGAGTCGGGGCCGCATAAATCATAGGAAACAATGAAACCCCGGGGTTCGCGCAGATATTCATCGACGGGTCCCGCCTTCACCACGCTATTGCAACTTTGGCCTGCCTACCAGCTGATTAGTGAACAGGAGTAGCTAGAAAGTATCATAGACACTTTCGTGAGGGGATGTTAAATCGAAAACCGTCGATAGTTTGTGATGGCGGTACATCACCAAAAAATGTTGCCAATGTTGGTTGGTACGTCGGGTGATGTATCGCCATCTATACTACACACCTCTAAACTAGTGACATTTTTCTGTTCATATTTTTTAGTTGTATTCATTTTATAACATTTTGGGTGTTACCGATTTTCCTTTTCGGGAAGCGGTGTAATCATACTTCAAGTTTAGTCGCTGGGGCGAGGATACCACATAATTACACCTGCCAAGAATTCGACGAAATAGATTAGAATACCTTTTTTTCTATATCCTTTTAGTTCAGTATTAGCATCTTGGTCCTGATTCGGAGGATCCTGTCACGGGCGAATCCTAAGACTCATGTCTCACATGAGATCTTATTATAATTAGGTGTATCTATTTATTATTTATAAGTATGAGTAAAAAATATAAGTATATGAAAACTCATCATGAACATTTCAGTTGAAGAACGTCTGCTGCTCTACATAGGCCTTCCCTTTACAGCAATTCGCCTGCATTTGGATTCATTGGCTATCTGTTATGTTCACAAAATCGTCTGTCCATCGTATGAGGCTGTCCTACGCCGCATTTCGTGGCCGCCATTCGGAAACCTCTCTGCCCCATCGGCCATCAGTTCCACAAGCTATGTGGCCTACCGCTACCACTTCAGCTTGATGTTCCTTAGAGCCACGTAGGTCTCCATTTCTACTATGAATGTACTCATTAATAAGTTTGTCTGAGCACGACTCTCTCCATCGCACGCTACGTAACCTTGAGCTTTCGTATAAGGCCCACAGGGACCAATTTTCTGTGCCGTCATCACATACACACTGGTCAGTGATGAAAACGAAAAAATCATCCCCTAAGGGAAATAAATAGTGAATGAAAATTTCATTGTCTCCCGGGGCACGCATCATGTCCACTTGCTATATATATATGAAATTAACAATGTCTGTTAACTTCTTGCAACTACATAACTAAATGTGATTGCCTCAACATTATTTACAGATCAACTTGTTGCTGCACGTGGTGCAGCCTGTTTCCTGGCTATTAGCGAACGAGGCATTGTACAAAAATTCTCAGCTATTTTAATAAAAATAACTACCCCATTCGAGAAGATATCTTACAAAAACAGCAGCGAATTAAAACTCTTGACGGTCTTTGTGTTCCTGTAAATGAACAAGATTACCGGAAGTTGGTCCGCAGCACCTCTGTAGTGTCAGCAGCAGGATACCAACCCGCTGATAAAACACCTTATTGCAACCCATAGTTACTATCGACGGCTACAAGCGGACTGTATGATTAATTTTGTTGATTCAACGTTGGGCACCATCAAGCATACGTCCATCTTAAGTAAAGTGGTTGCCTTGACCTATATACACTTGCAGTATCGTATGTTGCCAACACACTGTACTTACAGCAAACTTACACTTAGTAGCTTGATGGTTTATGGTTTCAGACGTTTAGTTCTCAAAACAGATTACAAACACTCACATTGAGAAACACTAGATATGAATTAATATTAGGTCGTTAATCGATCGCATGGAACGAGGAATAAAGCGGCCATATTATTAACATTATTCGTAAGCATTACGTAGTAATTTTTTCATCATCACCACCACTTCAACCCTCAATCATTCCACTGCAGAGATACGGGTCTCCCTTTAACCGAAGTGGTTTAGAGCTTCACCACGCTGTTCAAATGTGTCTTCAAGCCGCCCGAGGGCCACTGACTTATCTTAACGACTGTCATCTATCGACAACAGCTGGGACCGACGGCTTAACGTGCCCCCCGGACAGGTGGCGGTCGACTAGAATAACACGCGCAACGACGCCATCGAGCTCTCAAGTTTCTCACATTTCACTTTTCACTTTAATATTACAGAATACAAAAATATTGAATTAAAAGCTAGGACCTGACTCACTCGTAAGAACACAACAACCCTCCAAGCGGTCGTTACTTGGCTGTAAAGCTCTGTAAGATGGTGGTTCTCCCTCACTAGGGCTGCTTTGGTACGCCCTACCTCACATAATTTTTTTTGCTATATAAGCATACGGCGTACCTGATGTTAAGCGGTTACCGTAGCCTATAAATGCTTGCAATACATTAAGTATCACTCGCGCGATGCCACTTCTGCTGCTAACACAGTAACTCCATAGCGTACTGGTGACATCACTCATATGCAGGAACACAAGAGCCCTCTAGGGAGTTGTTATTTGGCTGCGGTTTTCTGTAAGGTAGAGGTACTTCCCCAGACGAGCTGCTTTGATGCGCCCTACTCCTCTTAAATCATTACTAGTAAACAATATTTGACATATGAAAATACCTCAACGCAAGAGTTCCACCCCTAGTGTTGCAAATGTCCATAGGCTACGGTAACTGCTTACCATCAGGAAGACCGTAAGCTTGTTTGCCACCTTAGTGGTATAAAAAAACCTATACGTATGTATTTATTGAAAAGACGTGCATTGCTTCGCCATACAAAACCACAACTGGATATAAAGGCTATTTGAATATTGTATCATTCTGGTTGAGTTTGCAAATCTCTTGTATTTCTGAACATAAAATACATATAATAAAAAATGAGTGCGTGTACATACTTATGTATGCGCGTGAGAAGATATACTTCATACATTTTTAACTATAGCGCCATCTACCGGTAATACCGTGAAACATTTAGCAGTTTTAATCTATTGCACATTTTTAACTATAGCGCCATCTACTGGTAATATCGTGAAACATTTAGCAGCTTCACTCTCGCTCTGTCTCTTTCTATTCCACCTCCATGGTAGCGATAAACATTTAACGCAACCTTATTGGATGTCGCATTAGAAGTATAACATCAATATTGCCTTACATAAATTAGGTTTGGAAGCGTACTTCGTCATATTAGTGCTGTGTAGATTAGCAGAGGACAGCGTTTGCAGACCGCCTTAATGTAATAACCTTGTGAAACTAGTTTTATCATCAAGAAACATTTGTTGAATAATATTCGTTAAAAAACCGGCCAAGTGCGAGTCGGACTCGCGCACGAAGGGTTCTGTACCACTATCTATAAAAATGGCAAAAAAACTCGTTTGTTGTATGGGAGCCCCCTTAAATATTTGTTTTTTTTAATTTAATTATTTATTCTTAAAGTGAAGTTATAACTAAATATTCTGTGAATATTTCAAGCGTCTACCTGTTGCCGTTATCAATATCGAGCAAAAACGAGCAAAAAAATCACGTTTGTTATATGGGAGCCCCCTTAAATATTTATGTTATTCTATTTTTTAGTATTTGTTGTTATAGCGGCAACAGAAATACATCATCTGTGAAAATTTCAACTGTCTAACTATCACGGTTCGTGAGATACAGCCTGGTGACAGACGGACGGACGGACAGCGAAGTCTCAGTAATAGGGTTCCGTTTTACCCTTTGGGTACGGAACCCTAAAAAGGATAACTCAAATAAAATAACTAAATTGTTTATACATTACGAGTGCGTTCCTTAGCAATCCTTACCAGTTCTCTGTTCTCTACCGTCAGCTCGATGATATCATATTTTCATCTGACTTACTCGAATTGCCAAATTTTATGACGATTGTTTGTTTTATTAAGTACTGAAATAAAATGTAAGATTAGATATAATATTTTTATATGGATTTTATTTAATAGAATAGCGAATATATAGACAGGAGCGTCTTATGACGCTCGGCACTGTCTGCCTACCTCGCAAGGGATCTCGTGTGAAGTTATAGATAGACGCAAAAGGTGTCACGAAACATCATTATTTTTATCCTGCAATATGTACATATCCCTATAGATTAATTATATTGAGCTATTTCTGAGATCATGTATGTATATGATTATACGTTGAATATATTTTTATATGCACATAATTGTATATGTATAATCTAAAAGGATAATGAAGATAGAGTTGCGAGTGCTGTTCGTATAAACAATCCGAGCAACACCAGTGTTCAAGCGTAGTCATATAAAATGCAAAGCCGCTCTCGTTTCAATCTGTATCGATATGGTGCCCCGGGGCGATTTACATGCATATAGAGCTAGCGCTTTATTTGCTTTATTCCAATAACCATCAGTGCACCCTTCCGATGCACTCTTTGAGTCGCAAACAACATCTCGTTTCACTGACTTTGTATATACGCAACAATACAGATGTAAGTAATGTATACTTACTTTATTTTGACCAGTTTCAAAACTTCACATTTCCGCTGGGCTAATCTGAAAATTCCCTGAAAAAAGGTCCAGCGATTGTCGAGTCCACACCTTACACGTATCCATTTATATATAAGTATATCCATTTATGAACCGCTTAGTCGTATGCTTATATTATAAAAAAAGAAGCGAAAATTCAGTTAAATTCAGAGAAATGCACAAAAGATGAGATGATATTTGCACTCTGTGTATTCTTATAAATTTAATCTTACAACTTTAGTGCTGTAGAGGTCCCCGATCAGCAATTTAGAAGATTATGTGGTAGTTAGAGACCTCACGGGCTCCATTATTGGCCATAAAGTGTCAGGCGACGCGGCGGAGTTTATAATATGTGGGGCAACTGCGGCTGAGAGGCATTATGGACGGTGAAAAATAGTGCTAGTGTAATTAAATGAAATTAAAATTGTTTTCTTACATATTTCTAAACGAAAGTAAGTGTTAAAGTAAGAAAAGGCATACTGCTTGGATCCAGACATGTGGCAAGAATGCAGACGGAAATAATATCGAAACAGATGTAAAACGCAAAGTACTCGTAAAAGGATGTTGGAGCAGATGAAGGAGCTACTATCACTAAATTGGCCGTGAGGTATCTGAAAGTGCATTAAAAAAGCTATAAATGTAAAAGAAGAGGGTGAGATATGCGAGGATCGAATCATATGGCGATCGATTCTCTCTGCTTACCCGGCTAGGGGCTTGACATGAAGGTACTTCTAACCTATGAAAACTCTGGTTTTCCCTGTGTTGTAGATGTTCCAGGTAAAAATCAACACTGTCGTCTAATCCTTAAGCTTAGGAAAACATAATACTGGGAAGATCATTCACATTTATTTTATATTATACATTTAGTAACCCTACTTTGGCACCTACGATCGCGAATTCGATCCCCAGACAGGGCAAATATTTGTGTGCATAAATATGTCCATTTGTCTTGGACTGTTGGACCGGGTGTTTTAAGAGGTAGGGTGTAAGAAAGCTGCCAATTTGGGAAGGTACCTCTACCTCACAGAACCACAGCCAAATGACAACTCTCTGAAGCGTAGTAGTGCTCCTGCGTATAAGTAAATAAATAAATATTGTCGGACAAGTTACACAGCGCCACCTAGCCCCAAAGTAAGCGAAGCTTGTGTTATGGGTACTAGACAACTGATAAACATACGTAAATACATTTTTTTTTTGTAAATACATACTTATTATACATAGAAAATACCCAGACCAAGACAAACAGACATGTTCATGCACACAAAAGTTTGCCTTGTGTGGGAATCGAACCCACGAGCGTCCGTGTCAAAGTCGCGTCATTCACGACTGAGCCGCCGAGCTCGTCATGTGAGTCAAGTGAGGATGAGTAAGCGTCTAAAGAGTTGCTGTGTCAGCAGCAGAGGTGGTATCGCGCGAGTGACACTTTATGTAAGGTTTATACTTTCGTTCATAGGCTACGGTAAACGGTAATAGGCTTCAGTTATAGCTTTATACGGTAGAGTGTATGTTTGTATGCCTTCCGACGTAGTATTGAAAAAAGTCGCTTGCTGGGTCGGCAGAAAGTACAGAGCAACATGTGCTCGGTCCTTACATACATAATTGTACTCGTAAATGAGAATAAATTAATAACAATCGAAATCACTCTACATTTTTGTTCCGATACGAAATAAGTACACAAAAGCAAATTCTGGTAAAGAAAGACACAATTTGCATATTAACATCACATGTACATGCGTTTACATGACCCATAATTTACACAGTGTTTGCATGTCAACTCGAGGGGACGCACTCAAAGAACTGAATTTTGAATCAGACGGGTATGTTCAAGAATGCGGGTTGAGCATACACCTTATTGTACTTATTTGTTTTATGAACACTTTATGTTTGCCTAATTATCGTAACTTTATAGTGCTTGTTTGATGGTTCGGCAAATAAGGGAACGCCTGTGAAATTACACAGGCGGCATCAGTCTTCGTTTAAGTTGTAAACTGTGATCCTAAAAGAATATACATTTATCTATGTATGTGTGTGAGAAAATCAAAGCGTTATTTCTTTTAAAACTAATTTATTTTATTTGTTCATGTCTTAACTTGTATCGTCTTGTCACTTGTTGCATTTTCGCCTTCCGTCTTTCATCTCTTTCATACCTATATCATTCGTCCTTCTCTTCACTAGATTTATTCATCGTCACTCATATATCGATCTATCGCATGCATCACTCAGTGTTGCACATATATAGGGGTATAGCAAAAGTTGGCAATTACACCATCATGGCTTACTTAATAAATTAATGTAAGAAAATCTTTTCTAAAATTTATTTTGTTTTAGAATAACGATAAAATGTGTGCGAGAAATAAATTAGATAATAATAGACTACTTCGTTTTGTTCGTATCTTGTTTAATCAATGACAATGTTGTTTTCATTCATGCAAAGGACATCAAGAGGGTAGCTGGGGGAAATAGGGCGCGTGGGGAAGTCTGGGGTTACAACAACGCGTGGATTCGATCGCATACTTATTGGCGGCGTGCAGCGCCTTTCGGCAAGTTTTCGGCATGTCCAAAGATACCGTCGCACATGTAAAGTAAATCCGCGGTGTTGCAATATTGGTAAAAGAGATAGCGCTATTCTTGGTCATCTATAGCACTCTTTACACAGTGACTATTTACGGAATGAACTTCTTACCGTACCCCCATGTGTGCTCCGCCCGCGACAATTATTTTGGAGTAATTATCACTAATTTGCTTAATTTTGCTCGGGACGGTTGTGTGATAAAACACGTAACCATGCCATATCGTTACACATCCACCGAGTATCTCAACATGGTGGTGTGCTACCGCGAAAGTGGTGAAATACTCCGGCGAGCCCGGCGCCTGTACCAGGAGCGCTATGGCCGTTGGATCCATGTACATGCGATGAAGACCGAACCGTATTTTATTTTATTATCAGTTTACGCGAGTCGGCATGTTCAACATACATAATGAGCACCTTTGGACTTCCAAAAATCCTTATGCTGTGCGGCAATACAATCAGCAATAATATCTAGCTGGAAATCTTTTTGCACTAGACAGGAAAAGGAGAATAAAGGAGAATAGCGTAAAAGTATGGGCTGGCATGTTGGGGATTGGCTGTTAGGACCACGTTTCCTCAAGTGGCTGAACGGAGAAACACCCCAGTTTTCTTCGCAACGACCTACCTGGAGGCAATGTTGGACGAAGTATCTCTGCATCTAATTAGACGTATGTACTTCCAGCATGACGGTGCACCTGCGCATTTCCAACGTAATTACGTAACGTGTTTACGCAACGTGTTTACGCAATCGCGCTAAAGTGTAATTGTTACACTTTAGCGCGATTGCGTAAATACGTAATTCGTCGTACTTGATGCTGCATACGCACGCGAGGTGCAACAATTTTTTTTTTGCGTAGATATCCCTGTAATTACCAAATTGTAAATAATAATTAAGTTTTAAACACGCAAAATTATCGTAACAAAGTCATCTGGTTCGTACTTAGTCCATCTGTGTATCATTTATGCATGTTTTTTTTTATATTAGCTCAGCATATTGGTTCCGCTTCGCCTGATAGTAAGCGAAAAGAGGAGTCCAATTGGCAGCGGCAACTGACAAAGGACTACAGTGTCCTATCAGTTGATGCTACCATGCTGCCCGCAAGGTGCAACTTAAGTCTTAACGCTTCGTTTGAAGGATACCATATTGTTGGAAGGAGGAAACACATGTGCAGGCAAGGCGTTCCACATTTTAATGGTACGACAGTCAAAGGAGTAGCAGAACTTTTTAGTACGTGAAGAGATGTTCTCAACAGTGGAATAATGATGCAGGTAACCACTAAAAAAAAATAGATCCAACCTTCTATAACTTCACGCCAAATCCCTTACGGGGTAGGCAGAGAGAACCGAGCGCCACGCGACTCGATCCTTACATACCTCACTCGCTTCTTTCACATTCATTGCTCTTTTCGTGCACGCTCGCCGGTTTCTAGGGCTCCTGACATCACCTTCTGATAGAACACGACCAATCTGATCATGATAGGTAAGTCTTGGCCTTCCTCGGCTCCTACATCCTTCCACTTTTGCATTGTATATCTGCTTCGTCATTCTTTCATCCTGCATTCTTTCTACATGTCCGAACCAACGGAGCATGCCTCTTCTTATTTTAACACCGACGCTCTCTTTCAGACCAACTCTGCTTCTAACCTCATCATTGCGGATACGGTCTGCAAGCGTTACACCACAGATTTTGCGCAACGCTCGCATTTCAACCGCGTTTATCCTACTTTCATGCTCTCTCTGCCATACCCAGCTCTCGCTTCCATAAGTAAGCGTTGGGACCAGCACTGCATTGTGTATAGCCAGCTGCGCCTTCTGGCTCAGGTTTTTACTGCCAAGAAGTTTTCCCAACGCTCCATTCACACTATTCCCAGCACTCACTCGCCTTTCCACATCTGCGGTGTACCTTCCATCCCTGCTGAAAGCGCATCCAAGATATACAAACTCATTCACTTGTTCCAACACTTCATCATCTACCGTAATTCTTACATTGGTTCTGGTTTCTTCTCTTTCAAATACCATAATCTTTGTTTTCTTCGCATTCAATAGTAAGCCTTCCTTCATACATTCGTCTTTCATCATTGTGACTAGTGTTTGCAGCTCAGATGGTGTTTCTGCTAACAGGACAGCATCATCTGCATACAGCAGACAGTTCACCACTAGGTCACCCATGCGTAATCCTACATTCGTCGATCTTATTCTCTGAGATACAGAATAAACAGCCTAGCAGACAACATGCAACCCTGTTTGACACCAATTTTGACATCAAACCAGGGTGACATGTTGCCATCTATTCGCACACATGCTGAGCAATCCTTGTAGGTGGACTGCACAGCACGCAGCAGTGAGCCGTCAATCCCATATCTCGGCAATATGCACCACAGTTCCTTTCGCACAACCCTATCAAATGCCTTCTCAAGATCCACAAAACCGCAGAAAACCTTCTGGTCTGTGGCCAGATGCTTCTCTACGATATTGCGGAGCGAGAAAACTTGATCCGTACATCCCCTTCCATTTCGGAATCCTCCTTGTGCCTCCCACAGCATTTCGTCAGATTTCACCCTCATTCTCCTTTCAATTATCTTTCCATATACTTTTGCTGCTAAGCTGATCAAACTGATGGCCCTATAGTTGGCGCAGTCCATGCGTGATCCCTTGCCTTTATACAAGGGTACGATGACCGCGCGTCCCCAGTCCATTGGGACCCTTCCAGTTCTCCAGCAAAGGTTGCATAAGTACCAGAAGGCGTCCCGGACGTAAGTGCCACCTAGTTTGATCATCTCAGCTGTAATCATATCAATTCCCGCAGACTTTCCATTTTTCAAACTTCGTATCGACCATTCTATCTCATCCATAGTTATACCTTCATCGGACGCCGTCAACGCGGAGTGAGCATCAGACTCACTCTCATTGTCAGCGTCCGAGGCATATTCGTACATTTCTTCAAATTATTCACTCCACCGTTCTAACACTTCCTGAGTGTTTGCAAGAATGATACCAGCTTTAGACTTAATCTTGTTCATACTGGATGCCGACGAACCACCCCGAGACTTCTTTACCTCTCTCCAAAAGAGTTTGGTATTTGCCTCGAAGTTTCTCGTCAGCCTCTCTTCCTCATTCATAATTTGTCTTTCACGCTTCTCTTTCACTAAAGCCTTGGTTTCATTCTTGCATTGACGGTATATTTCTTTCTTCTTCTCTCTCATACTTTCATTTAAGGGCAAAGATGATACATAATCCAGCCACGCTTTCCTCTTTCTTGCTACGGAGGATTCAACCTGCGCAACCCACCAGGCATCCCCTTTCAATGTTTTATGCCTCTTTGCGCATCCACATGCTTCTTTTGCACTATCCACTATACTTTCTTTCAGAACTTTCCAGCAATCATCCACATCTGTGCCGGAAAGACTTGCATTTTCAAGTCTTTCGCTTACCAGATGTACATACATTCTCCTTACACTTTCATCTTGCAATTTTTCACTCCTTATCCTTTCATGATCTCCGAAAGGGATACGCACTCGCCAATGCCTCCACTTCTTGAAAAGTCCCACAAACCGGCTTACCACCAGGTAGTGGTCCGTTTCAAGAGTGGGACCTCTAAAGGCTCTTGTATCCATTATAGTATTTCGGAGACGTCTATCAATTATAATCAAATCAATCACACTTTTTTGGTCATTCCGTCTCCATGTATACGTGATCCTTGTGACGAAATAAAGTATTCGACACGAGGAGGTTTCGTTCCATACATAAATCTAGAATCGACTTACCTGCTTCGTTCACTCTCTTATCTCCATAGGGACCAAGAGCAGCTTCATAGCCGTCTCGTTTGGTCCCAACCCATCCATTCAAATCTCCACACATAATCACTCTTTCATTCCCTTCAGCTAAATCCAGAACATCCCTCACAGACTCCCAAAACTTCTCTAGTTCTTGGGCACACGCTGAGCTTACGGGAGCGTATGCTGCAACCAGAAATACTCGCGTGATGCCCAGTTTTATACGAACCCAGAGAAGTCTAGGCCCTACCAAACAGTAATCTTTCACACCAGGGGCTAAGCGAGAGGAGAGTATGACACCTACACCAGCACTGGCATGATCGTCCCGGTCTACACCAGACCATAGGGCCATCATCCCATCGGGCAGATCATCGGTGTCGCTCCCCTTGCGCTTAGTCTCTGTCACACACAAAGCATCTAAGTGTCTCTCATTCATTACGTCCATCAGCTCATTCATCTTATCACTCAGTCCACCTCTCACATTCCACGTGCCTATGCAGCACTCGGCTCTCTTCGACCCGCCGGAATTGGCGCTGCGTGGTGGGTGGCGGCCCCCACCGCCGCATGCACCTATGTTCGCACCGACGGGGGCGGATCGGTGCGCGTCGCCTCCGGGGGACGCCCTAATCCGCACATCGGTGCGTTTTCGGTCCAGAATTGCAATCTACTCGATTGGCAGGGGTCGCGAACGAGCACGCTTCTGGCACATGACCCCCTAAAACATTTAGATCAAACCTTAAAAGTTGTTAATCAAGTACCTAATGTACCTAACTGGGTACTTTTCACTGCGCGCCGCATGGGGAAGCTCAAGGTCGCTCAGCGTGCTATGGAAAGAGCTATGCTCGGTGTTTCTCTGCGTGATAGAATCAGAAATGAGGATATCTACAGTAGAACTAAGCTGACCGACATATCCCACAGGATAAGCAAGCTGAAGTTGCAGTGGGCCGGCCACATAGTTTGTAGAACCGACAACCTCTGGGTAAGAGAGGTTCTCGAATGGCGTCCCCATGCACGCAGTGTGGGACGACCGATAAAAATATTTTAGTCAATACGAGCGCACGGATTCCAAAGACTTTGCATTTTAGGATCCCGTGTCACACGCGGAAACGGCAAAATCCTTAGAGGATCATTTTCATGTCCGTCCATCCGTGAAATCGAAATTGAAAAAACGAGAGATTTAAATGATCCATCCATACCCATATGTCACTAATCTGAATGGAAATATTGTAAATTAAAGTGGGGGTTCATTTAGTACAAAAAAATCGTGTAGGGTATCGTTTGTAATAGCTAAATGCTTGAAATTTATTTTTTTCCATTGTAATTTTTCTATTATAAGCGTCTTATGGCTCTCGGTTCTCCCTGCCTACCCCGCGTGGAGATATACATATATACATACAGGCAGGTGGCGCAGGATCGAGACAAGTGGCACTCTAGAGGGGAGACCTATATTCAGCAGTGGACGAATACAGGCTGAGATGATGGTGATACAGACATACATAATATTAAGTTGAGTGCTGTAATTAAATCTTGTTTTTTAATACTACATCGGGAGGTATACATACGGCCCACCTGATGTAAAGCCGTAGCCTATGAACGCTTGCGATATATTAAGTATCACTCGCGCGATGCCTCCTCTGCTGCTTACACAATAACCACTTGGGAGCTTACTGGTGACCTCAGTCACACGCAGGAACACAACAACCATCTAGGGAGTTGTTATTTAGCTGTGGTTTTCTGTGAGGTGGAGGTACTTCCCCAGACTTTACGACTTTACTTTGATGCGCCCTACCTCTCATGTAACATCCAGATCAAGACAAACAGATATGTTCATGCACACAAATGTTTGCCTTGCGTGGGAATTGAAGCCACGAGCGTTGGTGTCAAAGTCGCGTCATTCACGACTGAGCCACCGAGTTCGTCATATCTCTCTTCATCATATTGTAATATGATTTCTGAAGGAATTTATTTATTTTTTGTATAGTGTTAATGGGTCTAATGCTGTGGGTTACACAAAAGCTGCAAGTTTTTGGACATGCACTACAAAAGTTTTTTTTCATACATGAAATACATGGTCCGTCTACCTAATGTAAAGTGGATACTGTAGCGTATGAACCTAGCCCCTTATTATCATTGTTTTTCAGACCGACACCCCAGATTAAGACACAGTATCCTATTATTGACTGCGTGAGGGCTAGGTAGATTTGATTTAGTAATTTATTTGGGGATATGAAGTCTCAAAATATCGGGTACTATGTGCAAACTTGTCAGATTAATATGACCACAGAACTAATAACACTTAAAAATGTGTTGTTTTCAATGTGTAACAATCGCGAATACCTAAGACAATACTACTTAAAAATGTGTGTACTGATCTTAAAATATAAGAAAAAAAAGGCACTATATAAGAAATTCGATATTTTTCGCGTTACATTAACACTAACGCCTCGCTTTTCACGGATGTTACGGAGCTTAATATTAACCATATTATAAAGTATCTGACTATATTAATGATAAAAATGCCTGGGATTGAGTCGATTCAATTATAATGTAATTAATAAATTATGTAAATTTGTTTGGATACCAAAAGAGGGATGCCTAAGTTTTTTGGCAGTATTTTTATCAGTGCTCACCTAGTCATGAACTGCACGGTAGGGAAAAAAATTGTGACGATTCCAAACAAATGTAGCCATTTTTACGGAATAAAAGGATTTTGACTTTGACTAACCCGTTGAATGCGCACCGCACGTCAATCTCCCTCGTTATGGGCGAATCAAGTTCGTACTCTTACGTCTTATATACTATAACTGTCTATTGTTGACATCGCATATTTGAATACCGATAAACGATAGTCGAATATTCCATGTCAGTATTAAATTAGGTACATAATAAGTCTGAACACCAACTAACATCAGTTGCTGTTCTGATATACCGTACTGCTACCCAACTACGGACCACTGGGGGTACTCGTTTATTGCCGTGAAAAGCAATTTTCGAAACGGATTCGAAAAGTTTCCACTCAGATTGTATACATTTTGAGTGAACGTTTTCGAAAATCGATTCACGTATGATGTTTCGAGACAATATGAACATGGTTTCTGCCTACCGATTGACCTTCAATGGTTTCCCATTGAAGGTCAATCTATCTATAATGAGTTCTATGGTGGAGCTCCTCCTTATAGCGTTCCGAGAACTCGAACGTTGGTGAGAGTAGTGAATACCAAAATTAACAGTGAATTGCAATGTATAAATAAAAAGAGTGTAATAAATTTATAACGAAATGAGAATTACGGAGGAGACTCTGAAAGTTAATATAGTGTTACTTATTGTGTTTCTTGACCACTTGCGCGAGTCCGACTCGCACTTGGCCGATTTTTCTAGTTCGTTATCAAAATTCTTTATTGAGTATAGAACATCAAAGACGACACAAAACAGAAAACTTATTTAATACTAATTTATTGCTACACAATATCTTAAAAATCGGCCAAGTACGAGTCAGACTCGCACACCAAGGGTTCCGTACCTCTATAAAAACGGTAAAAAATCACGTTTGTTGTATGGGAGCCCCCTTAAATATTTATTTTATTCTATTTTTTAGTATTTGTTGTTACAGCGGCAACAGAAATACATCATCTGTAAAAATTTCAACTGTCTAACTTTCACAGTTCATGAGATACAGCCTGGCGACAGACTGACGGACGGACAGCGGAGCCTCAGTAATAGGGTTCCGTTTTACCCTTTGGGTACGGAACCCTAAAAATGATCGATTTGTGTTAACTTGTTCTATGCCGCAACTGTTCAAATATTCTACGCCCAACCGCCCCACCGCCCTATCTAAACAAGAATGCAAAAACCCCGCCGTAAGGCTCCATTAACTGATAATACTGACTATTACCGAGTGGTTACGATGTGTCAGCAAACACCGAGCAGTAGAGTACGGAACCCCCTCGGCCATGCGGTAAACTATTCTATGCATTTGAGATTGATTCGATAATGGAACCCCGCGGTTTGGGGATTTATGGGTCACTTGCGGCTATCCGTGGCTTTGCCTGAGTGAATTTTAGGGATTTTATCTTTAAAAACAGTTATCTCAATGCAGGATACTTAGGATAATTACTGAAATGACATGAACGTCGGAAAACATACATCAATTTTATATTTAAATTCTTGTTGCCTGAGAGGCTACTCTACTTTATTTAATTTAATAGAATCATTGAGTTATTATGTATTAAAGGAGCTATTCTAAGTAAAAGTGTTGCTCTAGTTTCGTAATGATTATTCAGCTGCAGCGCAGAAATAATTTTGATGTATAACCCAAAAATTAGACGATACAGCACTAAATCGCTTCTAAGGGGTATTTTTCTCGCGGCCAAAAGGGCAAAAGCGCCGTGATTTTCAAGGCGCTTACGCGTTTCGTTCAACGAAGTTCAGCGGTGTCGGTTCTAGTACACTAGCACATAATAATTTCATTTATTAAAAGAAAATAATTAATTAAAAGAATACAGTAATTTCCGTTCATTACGAAACATTAATTCATTGAGGCCCATTATATACTTATTGCCATAACGCGCATGGCGGAATTCAACCGTCTGGGCCTCACATGTGATAAAAACGTAGCAGGTTTGAGTTTGTGCAAGGAATATTTATTTGGAATTGTAATGCTAGTAACGGTAGTAGAGTTTTAATAATTATCTTTAGAAACTTTATCTGTCTGTGTGTTGTCTTATTACTTTAAATGAGCAATCCTTGTATATCTATATATATAAATATATTTTGTGTATCTCGGAAGCGGTTCTAACGATTTAGATCAATTCTGTATTTAGATACGGTATTTTTTAAAGTTTATTTACATAGGTAACCTTTGAAAAAAAACGCGGTTTTACAAATAAAACATCGCATTTAAATCGCCGAACGTTGATTAGTTATCTAGGTACTAGATTTTGAAGAAAGAAGATTAGGAATTCTTCATTATTATATTAAAAGTATGCACAATGAGATTGATAAAGGTAAAGATAAAAGATAAAAATTCTTTATTTGCCATTGGGCCCCCGCAGGCACTTAGACACGTCTTACATTTTTATACATATATTAAAAATATGTGACAAGTGTGGAGCTATTGCCTCTATAATACGATAACAAACTTTAATGGACATTCCCCAGTGATCCTCCGAGTTTTTATTTTCAACTGTTTTAATAATTTTAGTGGGTTCAATATGTGTAAACTGAAAAAGTTTCACACTAGGTTATACATTTTCTTTTAATAACTCAGCAGCACCATCTGGAGATGAATTAAGGGAGATAGTGGTAAGGTAAGGGATATTGATGAAGTAGTCTAATATAATAAAATAGATCTGCTATTTGTTTAACGTCTGTAATATTTCGATTGTCATATTTTATAGAACACTCATTATCCTGTGGCTTATATTTACCTGTTTCTTTACTAACAATATCCCATAGAGCCTTAATTTTATTTGATGATTGCTTAATTTGTTTTTAATATGCACAGACTTTGCTTCTCTGCAAACATTTTTAAATATTTTGGAACAGTTCTTGACATAATTGACAAAGTCTGGGTCAAATCTGTAACATTTTTCTGGATACAAATCAAACATTTTGTTTCTACTTCGCAGAATAGATACCTGTAGTTGCCAAATCATTAAACTCAAATTTCTGAGTAACATATATTTTTTTACGTTTAAATATTTTTTGATATTCACTGGATATAGCATGAAACAGATTGGTACAAAGAAAATCTGGATCATCTACAATGTAATCCAACAATTGCAACCTGTCCAATACATTATTGTATCTAATAAGTCTTAGTAAATATTATAGTAAATTGATGCGATAAATTATCGAACTTTATATGATTAATTTCATGTTTACGAATTTACAGTCGGTATTACGAAGTTTCAATCAATAGTTGTCATTGGATTTAGTTTCCACAGTAAGTTTACTGATATGTGGCATATGATTCAACGGAGAACATGGTAGCTGTAATGGATTATTCGTTATTAGCTAATAGACATTAGGCCGATGACTCTAAAAGAACAGGGATCCCACCTTTTCGCATAATGTTTTTTTCCTAATATACTTTGGCGTAAATATTTTGGCATAACTTTTTAGCCATAATTGGCATATAATTTTAATTCACATAATGTTACTAGGCATAATGACTATTAGCGTAATATTTGTATAATATAGTATATCAATAGGCGAAGGCGAGGCGGGGGTGGCCACTTCTAAGCCGCCAATATACATAGTTTTACATAGATATAACAAATTAACAAAACTTACCTTTTCTCTTAGTACTTTATTATTATACGTATGCCTATAAAAATATGTTTTAATATCATTATGCGTAAATAAATTCATGCTTTAAATTTGAATATGCTCAGAGAAATTATGCTTAAAAAAGAAACATATACATACAGACACACACACAGTTATGTTAGAAACACTTGCAACACTATTTTTACTTTTATTTCATGCGTCCAAAATAACGAAATAAAGGTCAAACAATTTAGGTTGAGGTATCATAAAAAATATATGAGTGAGAGTTATTCAGCTCCAACTATAGATCAGCAGCGAAACTAAAGGACAAACAAATTCGCTAATTAAACAGCAGAGCAAAGTCAAAAAGTGGGTCTGTAGCAGATACATAAACAACTAAGAATAGCTTTGCGTGTATTTTTCCTGTACATCCTGTATAGTATATTAATTAAGAGCAAATAGACGTTTCCACGTCAAATCAAAACCATCAATTCCATTAGAATTCATAACGTTAAAACAATAATGAAGCTCGGTCGCGATAGACCTAATAACGCCCCTGCGTAACGAGTAATTACCACAGGTCGTAATGAAATTTCGTATGCTAATTGACTAAATACAATTAAGGAGTGGGCGGGTCTAAGATTGGGTGAGTGGTACCTTTGTGGAAGTAAAGGCATTGGAACTGGCTTCACGGAAAATTTTACGTATATTATATACACTTTGCTAAGGTGTAAGTGACTTTCGATCAGACTCAAAACTAACCTCATTTGCACGTTTTTTTGTGCAATGTCAGGAGGCATAAAAACCTACGGTTCACATGATGTAAAGTTGTTACTGTAGCCTATGAACGCTTGCAATACGTTAAGGTCGCATGTTTCAACAGCTGCTAATACAACTATAAGGAGAGATTTTGCCTCCTTTTTGTGTTCTACTGATTGTACAATGGGTTGTGTTCTTAGCAGTTGTTCGATAGCTTCCGTTTATAATCACACCGATCGCCGACGGTGGGACAGGGTCGACAAGGGATTCACAATGGTTGCATACTGTGCGGTTCATAGAGAGATTTTTACAGGGTCGTCAATGGGTGTGTGACAGCCCTGGTGTGCGGTACATGCAACAACTAACTGCTTACCTTAGGCAGGATTTGAGCTCTATAGGAATCAATAAATAATATTACAAATTATAAACAAAGTAAAAGGAAATGAAGAGTTCGTTGATCGCTACTGTGACACCAACACTCGTGGGTTCGATTCCCATACAGGACAAATATTTGTGTGCATGAACATGTGTTTGTCTTGGTCTGTGTGTTTTAAGCGAGGTATGGCGCATCAACGCAACTCGTCTGGGATAGTACCTCCACCTCACATAAAAACCACAGCCAAATAACAACTCCCTAGAACACAACATCTTCTTGCGTGTGAGTGTAATCTTTAGCATAGTAAAAACAAGCAAGTAGGCCAACTCGAGCCCCGAGCGAACGATAATAGCCTAAACACGTAGGGATGTCGCTTATAGTTTATACAATCGTCAAAAATGCATAGTCTATCTATATACAAAATAATTTTCCCCTGTAGGGGAATCATCAGGGATCTATAGTACAAAGTTTTTTAAATTATTTTTTGTACATAACTAGCTGACTACAATTTTTTCATTACCTACGTCATCTTACCTGTTTAGTGATTTGAAAAATTACGGTCGAAATAGGATTAATTCAAACGTGGCTTTACTGAATCATGTATTTATTCAAATAAAATTAAATGATTATGAAATTGTATTGAAGTTATACTCCTTTAGGCGCGTTATGAAAAAATGATGAGTGTAATTTTAAGATACTATAACACAAAAGTTACAGGTTGAAGCTGCCCTCTAAACCGCTCATTAAGTCACGAAAAATATGCTCAAAACTGCAGCCAAATAACAATTCCCTGGAGGGTTGATGCGTTCATGCGAGTGAGTGAGGTAGTAGCGTCACTCACTCGCATGAACACAACAACCCTCCAGGGATTTGTTATTTAATGATGCCAGAGAATATAACCCATTTTTTTTACACTAAACTATTTTTTACTTTTTTATTTACTATCACATCAAAACTATAATCTTTATATTCGGAAATTTAATATCTTTACAGCAGCCTGATAGGCATTAAAAGTACTTTTTTCTGTAGGAAATTTGTGATTTTTTAACAAAATTAAACATTTGACTTTTTTTAGTTGAAGTAATTTAGCAAAATTAAACATTTGATATTTGAGTTTTTTACTTCAGCGCGACGTAGATTTCGAACTGAACAGTCTTTAAATATAACTGAATATCACATAATAATACACGAGAGCTCGATGGCGTCGTTGCGCGTGTCTTTCTAATCGAACACGCAGGTTAAGCAACGTCGACCGCAGCCGGTCTATGGATGGGTTTATCAAGATATATAAACCATTCCATAGACAGGCTGTGGTCAAAGTTTCTCCGTGCTTCGGAGGGCACGTTAAGCTGTCGATCCCGGCTTTTGTCGATAGATGGCAGTCGTTAAGCTAAGTCAGTGTTCCTCGCGCAGCTTGAAAACACTGGCCTCCGCCAATCCGAATTTGACCAGCGTGGCGAAGTATGCTCTAAACCCCTTCGGTTGACGGGAGACCCGTATCCATGCAGTGGGATGAGTAAGGTTTGATGTGGTATCACATAATACGTTTCACCTCAGCTAGGCTCCTACACGCGTGGTACAATTCATATGCACAACTAGTTATGCCATTCCAGATTTGAATGGAGTGAACGAAACACAAGATTTGGGGCGAACGTTGACTCTTGCACTAGATTTTCATGTGCACATTAAAGCGATTTGTAATCGCACGAGTAAACTCTCGGTTGTATTGTGAAAGTCTCTCCACTTCATAATGAATAAGAGCGTGGCTATACGGGGGCATGGTAAGGAACCCGCATGCATTCAAATACGTTCTGCTTTTAGAGAACGTCCTGAAGAAATTTGCTTATTTTTATCTATAAACGGCAATATGGATACTATCCTATTCTGTATCTATCTATTCTAAGTGGCATCGCCGGCACAAAAGACCCTACAATACAGAAGTATAATTATCAGTTCATAGTGTACGTATAAACATATACTTTGCAGGCAATTTGATTTTAAATTTGATTGCTGGGATTTCATTCCACAACTTGAGAGTTCGCAGAAGAAAACTTCACTGGATTCGCACAATACGCAAACATTGCGGTTCCAGTTTGTGAGGGTGAACTCCCACCGTCGGCGAGCGGTGTGGTTGTAAAAAAAGCTGTCGGCATCATATCGAACAATTCTTTAGAACAACATGTTGTATAATCGGTAGAACACACAAAGGGAGGCAAAATCTCGCCTTAAACTTAACGGCTCAATACCATCTTACGATCGCTGACAATTCTTACAGCTCGTGAACCGAATCACAAGATCTAGCTGGTATCCAGGTGCGTCCGCCCAAAGGCGAATACAGTACTCAGTGTACAGTCTAACTTGAGACTTTTATAATAGAAGTCTTTGTTCCGCACTGAAGCTTTGCTCTGTTGAGCACACATAGTTTCTTGGATGCTCGTTTGACCATCTCCTCCAGGTGATTTCGGTATTACACACCGCTGGAGATCTCGACATCTAGAATTCCAATAATTTTGACGATAGTAAGTGGTGTGTTCTGGAATTGAAGAATCACAGCACTTGGGGTTTTCTTAGCGAAGAGCGCGCAAACTTGTCTTCTGTGAGCTGAATTGGATCATGTTCAGTCGTCCCCAGTCAGATACTTTTGTACCCATGCTGCGTCTCCGCATCCAAACCCGGTCCCCTCGGACACAATCACTGCAATAAGAGACTTTACGCAGGCTGGCGGTTTAGCTTCCGGTGCGGAGATTATGTGATCCCCAGGTTCGGAACCCTACTAACCTGTGGGCGGCCAGCGGTTAACCGTTTCAATCTCCCTGACCGGTGTGACTAGTGGCGGTAATACATCCGCCGGACCTCCCGCCGACCACAAACGACCCCTCAGTTATCTGGCGAACTTACTCACACACAGGAACACAAATTTTCTAGAGTTGTTATTTAGCAGGGGGAGGCCTGTGTTCAGCAGTGGACGTCTTTCAGCTGATATGATGATGATAATGTTATTTAGCTGCGATCTTCTGTAAGGTTGAGGTGCTTCCCCAAATGGATATTTAGAGCAAAAAGTTATGCCCCGCCATGTATCAATCGATTGGATCACGCCTGCAAGAGTTTACGGAGTGCTAGATTTGCGTCACTGGCCGCGACTGTTCAATACTGCTACGCCACCCACTCCGCGCGTACAGATTGCCCGTACGACCTGTACGGGCAATCTGTACGCGCGGAGTGGGTGGCACATGCTCTGGGCTCTAAATGAGATCCACCTGCAATAGGAATGCACCGTATTCGTTGAAAAAAGTAATTTTAACGCGCTCCGTGGCGCAGCGGTTAATAACGCGACTTTGTCACCGACGCTTTTGGGTTCGATTCCCACACCGGACAATCATTTGTGTGCATGAGCATGACTTGTTCTGGGTGTTTTTAAGAGAGATAGGGCACATCAAAACAGCCGGCTTGGGGAGTACATGAGGTATATCTATGTAAACTGTAATGACTATAGTATCTGAATAATAAATAAAGAGAACATTGGTATTAAAATAAGAAGAGACATACTCTATTAGTTCGGAAAATTGAAAGAATACAGAATGAAAGAATTACAAAACAGATATATAATGCCAAAGTGGAAGGATGTAGGAGCCTAAAAAGGCCAGGATTCACCTACCATGACCAAATTAATAGTTTTATCAGAAGCCTTAGAAACTGGCAAGCGTGCAAGCTATGATTATTAAAGCGAAGTGGGTATGCAAGGATACACTCGGTTCCCTCTACCTACCCCGCAATGGGACTTGAAAATCTAAGAAACATCTCTTTAATACCTATTTATTTACTCCTTCTATACACCATGGATGGTAGCGCGCACCAAAGCAGGACTTTAGGGAAATATCTTCACCTCACAGAAAACCGCAGCCAAATAACAACTCCCTGTTGTGCTCCTGCGAGTGAATGATGTTACCAGTAAGCTACTGAAGAATCGGCAGCAGGGTGATAATGCACGAGCAAAATATCTTACATTGCAAGAGCTCAGAGACTACGGTAACTACTTTGCGTCACGTGGGCCGTATGCTTGTATGCTTCCCGACATGTTGTATAAAGAAAACTATTGAAGGAACCATTTAAGCTAGTACGCATTTTTTTACTATTATATTCACTTTAAGCCTTCTGAGATAATATATTTCTGCTCGTACGAAAACAATGATCTTCATCAATATTTATTACATAAAAGTCCTTGGGATAAAACTTTGAATTGAGTTGGGTTTTTCCAGCATTCAGTGGGTTATGTGTTCAATAACACAAATTATAAGACTTACATTTTACTTTCAATGCTTTTTATTAGCAAGATGCTGTGCGTGTATATATAAAAATAGCAAAAATATATATTTTTAACGATAGTAAGCTCTTAAGACTACATACATTGAACACTGATTTGTATATACCTTATAAAGTAACTAACATATAAACCTACAAAAATGTAACAATCTTAAAGAATAAACGTAACAAAAAAACATAATATAGCAATTCCTAAACACTTAACATAAGTACTGGAGGAATATGCGTTGCTCGATTTTATAATAAACCACGCAACGCAATTTGTCATGAAAAAACACTCAATACTTGATAGTCCATTGAAAAAGCAATTATGTTGGAAAGCAACATATAGCTGTCAAATATTACATATATGTCGTAAATCCTAACTAGATAGAATAATACATTGAAATAAATAAATAGACAGAACGATGCATTTCTCAGATTTGTTTAACTATAGTATACTATAACTATAACTAGTAAGTATAGTTGATTTCGGAATGTAGGAAAGTTAATCCCAAATATATGATAGAACAATTGAGAATAATAGATAGTTTTTTTTACAGAATATTCCGTAGATATGCAGTAGATCAACTATATCGTATTCAATAGGGCTTCAGACAAAATATAAGCAAAACATTAAAAAGGCTAATTAATCTAAGTGTCGTTTTTATCACTAAATAAAATTTCCTTGAATGCAATATATATAATACTAGCTTTTACCCGCGGATTCGCTGGCATTTTTTTTAATAAAAAGTATCTTATGTTACTTCAGATACCTCTAAGAATATGTGTACAAAGTTTCATGATGATCGGTTAAGTAGTTTTCGCGTGAAAGCTAACAAACAAACGGACATTCACATTTATAATACTCGTATTAGTAGAATAATAAAAAGTTTAAAGTTAGTTGTATATAAATAAATATTTTATAAGTTACCACTAGAATTGCGATAATATGTTACATAACATAATAAATTAAATGATACGTAAACTATATTTTACGAAAGTTTCAGAATTGTTAGTATTAAAAAAAAAGTTTTATTTTTGTGAATCTCGAAGTACGAACACATTGTTATAGTTCCAACTAAACATGAACCGTTAACACACACGATATATGAACAATTTTACATTTATCCGGATTACAGCCACTATTCTTATTTTTGATAAAATGTTGACGCTGTTGTGTTTTGTGTCGCCCATTATTTTTGTTCTCAATTTAATATTTTTTCTATGCATATTCTATTTCTTATTTTTTTTTGTTTTAGTTGTTGTTTTTGTTAATTTATAGTTGTGTTTCTGTTATGAAAATGTTGTTCTGGGTGGGAAAATGAGTGAATCTGGACCGAACATTATTCGCATATTACTTTTGTCGAACAAAAAGCGTTTGATGCATATTCCTTTGCGTTCTTCGAACAAGGAGACTATTCTAACATATTAAGGCATGTAAAAGAGACATGGTCTGAGTGTACCAATTCGCATGTTTGAAAACCTGTTTTTTTTATTTACACTTAGTCTCATGAATTAACTATAGCGAACATTTAGATATTTTTTTTTACATTTTTTCATCTAGCAAGGGCCTAATGCCGAAAGAAAATTATATTCATGTAGTGGGACGATTTCAAAAGGTACTTTAAAGGTACTCTTAGTTTAAATCTCTCTAACTTGTATCTATGTACAATGCTAGAACAGTATTCGTAGATATTTTCATTAATTCTAATACTGCAAGGAAGCAAAATATGCAACACATTTTATGCGATTGCAGCTCTTATTCTTATTCAGCTTACTTCGTAGGGTGATTTATGATAAATGTCATGTAAATATGATAAGGATAGAATTTAACTAATATACCAATAATACTTTCAGACACGGAATGAATATGACTAACATTAACCAATAATACTTTGCGAAACGGATATAATTTGAGAGGGATTCATTCTTAAATTTTAAATCCAATCGGCTGCGACGTCACCACTATGGTAGCCTGCGAGTCAATTAAATTAATTAGGACTTTTTGTACCCAACTTGCTTCAAGTAATGTGATAATTAAAGCAACACAACCAATATCCAAATTTTCGACTGACATATTGGATTCTTGTTTCATTCTCATTTTCTATAGCACATTTAGACATCACAATCAGACGTATCATTACATATAGACTCCACAGCGATACAAAAAGTCTAACTATACAGTAAAATTATTATATAGTATAACATCTATTTTTTACATAAAACCTCTTCGGTTTAAGTTATAATAAATCCCTTTAAGTGCTACTAATTCAGCGTGTTTCCCACTTTCAACTACTCTTCCATCATTAATCACGCAGATGACGTCGGCGTCTCTTACGGTGCTCAGTCTGTGAGCTATCATGACGCAGGTTCGGCCTGCCTTAGCAGCGTCTAGTGCTTCTTGTACAACCTGAGTAAATAAATTATAGTTATGTCATTAAAAAAACTTATCTAACCTTTTTACATACTGATGACTGCAGCACAAGGTTGCAAGTAAAAATTAATTAATTATTTTGTTGTACATATTAATTATATCATGTAATCTAATGAAAAAGATAAAAAATCTGTCTTTCATTTCAATATGCATGTAATCGAGTGTTAATACTACTGTAAATTAATAAAAAATGTATTCAACCGTTTAAGTGTTTCTGAAGTCGATGGTTGTAATATTTATGATAATGAAAAAAAATTGCATAGCTGTAGGTCACTAGTGACTGCACCTATTTACTACTCCCTATTTATAACAACACAATGGTAAATATTTCAGACACAAAGTTTTATATTTAAATTTTACCTTTTCACTCTCTGTATCCAGGGCACTAGTAGCTTCATCTAGAAGTAACATCTTGGGTCTTCTTATAAGTGCTCTGGCTATTGCTACTCTTTGTTTTTGACCTCCCGACAACTGTGTACCTTTAGATCCGATGTTAGTGTTATAACCCTGAAATATTTTTGTAATTTTTAAAAACTACCATTCTCATAGGTTAAAGCAAAGTCAGCCAGAAATGCAAAGTCAGCCAGCAATACAAAATATCCGAATTTTCGACTGATATTTGAGATTCTTTGCATTAACATTTTCTATAGCACATATGGAGATCAAAATGAGACGTATCATTAAATATATGGCTTAACATAATTACAAAAAGTCTATTTATATGGGCAGCTATACCTATGTACTTTATAAAGCCCAACATTTTCAATTTCTTTCGAGTGTTCATTAACGATATAACTAATATATATACTATAAGTATCGGATATTAACTCCTATAAATTCCTAGAGATTATTTGCTGAGACCTTGTTATCCTAAACGAGGATAACAAGGTCTCAGCAAATAATCTCTAATGTTTGACTAGCAACTGCCTGTGATGGATTAGATTTATATTACCATAGGAATGATAACTCACTAAAGGCAAGGAAGAGATGAAATTATGTATGTTAGCTTGCTTAGCGGATTCAATGATTTCATCCATGAGTGGTTTTCTAGAGTTGTCTCCATAAGCTATGTTTTCTTCGATAGTTCTGTCGAATAGAATAGGCTCTTGTTGTACGAAACCTATTGGTCTTCTAGCATCAACTAACTTTAATTTTGGTATTGGTATACCATCTTGAGCCTGAAAATTATTAATTTCGACAATTATTAATTATAGGAAGCCATTCAAATTTGTTTAAAAAATATCTTTCTTACTCACCACTATACCATCATCGGGATCGTAATACCTCTCCAGCAACTGAATAACAGTACTTTTTCCACATCCACTGGCGCCAACCAATGCTACTGTTTTACCTTGCTCAATTTCCAGGTTCATTGTTTTAAGAACTTGAATCATGGGTCGAGTTGGATATCTGAAGTTCACATCCTGAAGACTGGCTTGACCAGTACCCCTCTGTATATAATACAATGATGTGAATTAGTTTGATCTTTTACATTGATTTTTTATTGCATTAATTTTAAAATAATCAGAAGTTTAAAATGATAAAAATTAAAATATCTTAGGTTCCTGCAATGCATACATATGACTATACAATGCTAAACAAGGAAATTAATATTTCAATCTCTTGCATGTATGTATATTTTCACGCCAGGTCCCTTGCGGGGTAGGCAGAGAGAGCCGAGCGCCATAAGATGCGGTCCTAACACACTTCACTCGCTTCTCTAACATTCATAGCTCTTTTCATGCTCGCCGGTTCCTGAGGCTCCTGATATCACCACTGCTAAAACACGATCAATTTGGTCATGGTAGGTTAGTCTCGCTCTTCTTCGGCCCCTACATCCTTCTTCCACTTTCGCATCTGTTTCGTCATTCTTTCGTCCTGCATTCTTTCTACATGCCTGAACCACCGGAGCATGCCTTTTCTTATCTTAATACCGACACTCTCTTTCAGATCAACTCTCTCTCTTACGTCGTCATTACGAAAGTGGTCAGCAAGCGTTATGGTACAAATTTTGCGCAATGCTCTCATCTCGACCGTATTTAATCTCTTATTATTTTGTCATAATGAGTAGTTTTAAAGAACTTACGAAGCCTGAAACAGGTTTATCCGGATCCGTGATTTTCGATTTTGTTTCAAGTATCGTTATCACACGACCTGCAGCCTTTATTCCTTTCTGGAAGTTGGGCGCAAAAGCAAATGCTTGAGCTGCTGTAGATGCACCCATTAAGAGAGCCTGAGCAGATCTAAAATAATAAAATAATTAATTTAAATCCAGCAAAAACTTTACTGCAAAATGTAATAGTGTAATTACTACAAAGTGTAATATTATTAAAATATAGGTCTACAGAATATATTTCGATAAATTTTTTAAATAGTTATTTTCCCATTCTTTTTATGGCCGTGGGGCCTCCCGGGAGCATAAGAGTTATTATTAATTAGTACAATTAAACAACAAAACGTTTCCTTTTAGACTTAAATACCGCTTTCATCAGCACCTGGGCGCGTGTCTAGCATTGAATGTATCAGCAGGTATCCACCTACTGTTGCCGCCAAAGAACATAGCGGCTTAAAACAGTATAAACATGATTATGACTTCTTAAGCTGTTAGTGCTTCTCACGTATTAGATAAAAATAATAAAAAGATAAAACTTTTTATTTGCCCTTAGGCCCTTCCTCCCTCCATTTAGGCATATTTTACATTTTTTTTAATAAAACATTATTATATCTTATTTAGTTCTCGTAGTTTTAATTTTCCTTTTTTAATCTACCAATATTTTGGAAATTGCCATTGCCATTACCGAAAAATGCTTATAATTAAATGATATGTCCTTACTTCGAAAGATGCGTGAGGGAGGTTTAGGCTCAAGGTTTAGTACCCAAAACCTGGGCCCATCTCGCGCGTTTTACTTCTAGAATCCAGGAAAACCATACTACGAAGCAAAGTTTGGTGATCCATACACCAACCACCATAGCGTTTGATTTAAATAAAATTTACTATTCCTGAATTTTCATATTCCACACCGGAACATTCCAAAATAAATAAAGATTGTGGGTTTATTTTACGTATTTTGCCATTTGTGATACCCTTTTAAAAGTTGTGATTTCAGTTTGGATTTTCTAATTTTTGTATTAAAAATATAATATGTATTTAAAAGCATGGTTAATATAAACGCCAAACTTAGTAGTTGTCCCAAAAAAAATTGAAATATCTCGCTAAAGCATCTACAGCCTAGTATCTATTACATCCTGAATAAAATACTCCATCACAGTTTGTTTTATGAATAAGTTATAAAAAAGTGTTTAGAGAACGTTATTTTTATTTTTTTATAATTTGATCTTCTCTTCAAGCCATTTGTGCTAAAAACCTTGTATAAAAGTATTTTTTCTGTATGTGTTTTAAAACAAATTATTCCAAATCCTTAGAGAAAACTTATGAATATTTACGTACTTCAAAATTTGTGCATAGTCCACACCGTGATATAGAATAAGGGTTCCACCATAGTAAAATGCCGCTGCATAGATAAAGTTGATTAGACCTCTGGATGTACCAAACACAAGTCCTCGCATATGTGATGATCGTTTGGCTAAAGCAAGTGCTGGTAAAAGCTGCGTGGCATATTCCTTAAGAAACATTTCTTCTTTGCCCAACGAGGCGACTGTGCGTACATTTGATACTGCTTCTACAGCTATCTGTAATAATCAAAACATTGTTAGTAGAATTTATTATTATTTAATGAATAATAATATTAAAAATAAAAACATTTTCATACCTTTGAACTAGACTGCATAGTTTTAGCTGTACCGAACGACTCAGCACTAATCATTCGACCTTCTATGTACATAATGACCATTAAAAATGGCACAAACACTAATGCAACTAGTCCGACACGCCATTCGTATATAAGTGCTAAGACGAGAGCAAATGAAAATGTTCCTGTTGCTTGCAAAACAGTACCAATTCGTTGACCTGTGGCCTGGAATAGGAGTAAAGGGAAATATTTAATATTACTAGAAGGAAAACATAAATAATATATAATACTCAATGACTACTCAATTCAGATTAATTCGAAACGATATAGTTTAAATTGCATCACAGAGGTGTAATAACTAGCAATTAAGGACATTTAAGCAAATCCTTTCTGATCATAAAGCCGAAAGTATTATAATGTTCATAGTATCAAAATGTCTATTTATTCGAATTGACCTGTTTAAAACGTCCACGTATCAAAATTATCTTAATATTAAAATGTAATAAAATTAAATATGAAAAAAAATATTAAAATAAGGGTTTTAGACCTTATAATGGAATAGCAGTAAACGCGGGTAGCTACAAAAATAAGACACTCGAGTCTAACGAATTTAAAATCACGTAATAGGCTTTTGTATCATCTTGGTTGGTCATTGACAGTCTACAGTTAAATTTTTTTGGTTTTTGGACTCATATTTTAAATTTAAAATTATGTTATAACAAGTAATGTAGTTAATAGATTCAGACGTTATTTTGCGAAAGTCAAATTTACATGCAATTTGATCTAGCCTGCTTTGTGTGCGGAAGCACACAAAATTAGTAAAACAATACTATTTACCGCTTGCACTGTGGCAGCTTCACCAGATAACTTAGCACACAATGCACCTGTTGCATTCTCCTTGTCATCATAAAAAGCAATCTCTTGTTGAAGCATTTGTTGGAACATCAATCTTCTTAGTCGTTCTGTTAAATATTCTCCTGCAACTGCGTAGAAGAATACCTAAAATGAACAAAAGAATGAACAAATAAACTATGAGTGTACCAGTAAATTAGTAATCTACATGTTTTTAGCAAAGTGAAAAAAAATGTTTTGGGAGTAGAGAAATTCTTGTCTTGTCCTTGTTTTCTACTTTAAAAGTTAGCGCGAAAAGGTTAGAACTTTATAATATTTTAAGCAGAAGGAAAATATAAAAAGTATTTATTGAACTAATGATTCTATAATCTAAATGGAATATTTACTATAGTTTATGAACGCTTACAATCCATTAATTATTACTCTCCCGATGTCACTTATGCAGCTAACTATCGCTCTTATTTAAAATTTTAACAATTTTTAAATGTGACTTCGGTATCATTACTACTCCGGAAAATGTCTCTAGATGTTATGCCAATGTTTAAATCCAAGTGGTTATTAAAAAATATTTATCCACAGCCAGCATGTTACTGTCCCTAAAGGCGGGGCAATCGCGAAGACGACCGATAGTCGAGGGTGAGACTATCGGAGCAGCCATAGCAACGACAGCACCTACTAACGGTGTCAGCCGGCGCTAGTTCGCATAAACTAATTGGCAATGGAAGCACACAGAGCAGGTTAGATCTGTTGTAAATAAGAAATACATATCACAAACAATACTTACACGGAGTACGATCAATTCGATTAGGTTAACCTGATTCAATCGATTGTCATAACGAAACAAATCAGTAATCTATAGTCAAAATAAATTGTTTTAATGTAAAATTACCGTTATGAAGTTGGTTATGCCCGAGAAGATTCCAATTCCAATAAATATGAATGCATATTGGCGCACTTGGTTTAAAATTTCGTCATCGTCTTCACCAGATAGCACCTGTTCAGAAAAGTATACATTCATGTAAGTTTTACGCATTGTCATTGCGAAATTTAACAAATTTTATGGCGATGGGTTTATTATTATGGCAAAAATCACAAAATCTATATATTAACATAAGTTACTGAACTACTTCTCTTCGGCTGGATTTTTGTAGACCACTTGACATAGTGATGCTACAGTAACATATTTTTTCATTACTGTGTATTTAGAGCGGTGTTCTACTTACTTTGTAATGTTCAAGTTATATTTTGATATTAGTTCTCACTGTTACAAAACGCAACCCGCTATTTATGTTAGTAGTACATCAAAACATTCAATGGTTTCAATTTAAATTTATTCCACAATTAAACATTAGAACACTTCAGACGAGATATAGATATGACGAGATAAGAATGCCCATAAAATCATAGTTCTACTTACACCAATAAAATCACCAAGGATAACAGCAAGCAATGGCATTGCAAAACCGCTTACGAGAGAACAAACACTTGCAACTGTTACAGATTTCCATTCAGGTTTATTTAGCTTCAGAACTCGCAGGAATGGTATATTTTCCATCGTTTCCTCTGCATTGTCGTCCTGTAGTGAAAATAATACTTGTTTGTGATAATTTTGCTATAGTTCTTAAAGATTATTTTCGCAAATAAATCCAATAATAGTCTGAAATCCGCATCACGAGAAGATACAAATTTTGTAAACACAGAAGTTCTAAATATTTCTCCCGACGTTCAAATAAAAAAAGACACTGAATTACCTATGGAACTTTATTACTAAATGTAAAAATTCCGATACATTCGTCAGTATCACTCACTATAACTACAGTTTTTCTTAGAATATTCAGAGGAATCCCATCAATTTCTGAATAAAAAATACTTAATAAAAAAATAATGAAATTATTTCTGAAGTGTCATTCTAGATGGTGAGCGGATCAAATGTTGACCCTATAGATCGCGTTTCAGGTACTGCAATACTAATAGACAGCGTTTCATAATGGTGTCGTAGAATCCCACCCAAACCAATTCAAAATATTCGCTAGTGTCATTATATTAACTTTATCCTTGTGTTATTTAAATTGGTTGCATTATTTGACCGGTTAACTTAGTGCAAGTTGGTTTTGTTGTTTAAATTTCGAGCTTCTCTAGGTGCAATTTTTAATTCCAATATTTTATATTTAGTTTAGATTATAATGTTACGGAGCTACATAACTTAACCGCAGGCATAGTGACGATTAATGTATAATAGTCTCCTTACACTGAACTTTTCCAACCTCTATGTATATTAGGAAATCTAATACTTTACTCACTGTATTTTTAAATATAATTTCCTCTTCCTCTTCATCATGATCACTTCTTACAGAAATTTGACGTGTGAGGCCAGGTTTATCTGTTATTTAAAAATAGATGTCATTATAATATACATAAAAATAATCCATATACGGTAACGTTTTCGATAACTTTAATACGTTATATAATTTAACCTTTCATAAAATGACTATTGTTTAGTTATTGTGACATTTCAAATGTCACGTCGTGTGTTCTACTATTATAGTAGCCAAAATGCAATAAGATAGAAATTAGACGAAAATTACTAATTATACGGATATACAACTATAGAGAAATTGTTTAACTTAAGATGCGAAATTGTAATTAGATTATTTTGACATTATATGCAAGCAATAATTATAGTTTTAAAACATTAAGATTGAAAAATATATATGTTACCGCGATACTTAAAATGTAATAAATCTTCAGAAAATATTTCATCTGGACAGGCACAGTATAGTGTTATCATAAATATTATGTCAAAGTTGTAAATTATTATGATAAATAAAAAAAAATGAATTTGACTTAATAACGAGGTTCAAGCTACTTTTCAATCTGCTTGTAACGCGTCAAGTTTTTTGCGTACGTGGAAATTAATTAAGTTTTAAAGTAGATTAATGCAAATGATAACAACAAGTAGCAAGTAACAGACGACATGCTCAAATGTCCACAATGTCAACTTACCATTCTGTTCAAGATCAGGTGACGATTGTATCATAACCATATCATAGTAATGACCTTTCTGTCCCATAAGTTCATCGTGATTTCCAACTTCAATAATATCTCCACCTTTGAAGACATAGATTACGTCTACGTTTCTTATTGTGGAAAGTCTGTGTGCTACTACAATAGTTGTTCGGCCTTCTTGAGCCTGCAATTGTTGAATTTGAAAAACTATTGAAAAACATGCTATATAATTTTATAAAAAATAGGATATGTAATTATTAAGAATGAGTAGACATTCTTATTACGGGATTTTTTCAAAAACTCAATATCTGACGGCGAATTTAAAGAATTGTAAGGGATAATTCTTCAGTATGAATAATTACAGACGTATTCTGATGTCAATATTACCTTGTCCAATGCTTTTTGTACTTTAGCTTCAGAAGCTGTGTCTAGGGCGCTGGTCGCTTCATCGAGAAGAAGAATACTTGGGTTACGAACTAAAGCTCTGGCAATAGCTATACGTTGTTTTTGACCGCCGGAAAGGGAAGCTCCTCGTTCACCGACTAGAG
The DNA here is from genome assembly GCA_947507595.1 of Pyralis farinalis. NCBI lineage: Eukaryota > Metazoa > Arthropoda > Insecta > Lepidoptera > Pyralidae > Pyralis > Pyralis farinalis. The sequence goes on along the minus strand of OX382264.1, from coordinate 36,500,469 downwards.
TGTCGTATCCCTGCATAATGCACACATTTAAAACTCTCTTAAACATAATAAATTGTTTAATAATTAGTAACTTTAAAAAATATTTTCTTTTTAGCACTTTTTACGTACAGGCACCTTTTAATTAATAATCGTTTGATTTTATAAACATAACACATGTATAGACAGTACGTAGATAAAAATATCCACAAAATACATTCAACAGGGCCACAGTGGAATCCTGGAAAAGTATGTGGTTCCTTATGTGGGTTTTATTGGTGATGGGTTCATGTTAATGCATGATAATGCCCGTTACTATTCCGTATTAATTAATAGTACGTGATTACCCACAAGAGTTTGGAATTCCCGTTAAGAGGTGGCCAAGAGTTTTTCAAGAGTTGTGACTATTGTGACGTCGAGTGCATTTACTTTAGTTCAACCGCAGATAATGTAACAAATACAGTACCAGTGGTAGCTTCATAATAAACTGATGTGCGTTGGCTTGTTTAGCACATCGTTCAATATCGGCATCAGTAGCATCTTCTCGTCCATATCGTATGTTCTGCCGTACTGTAGTATTGAACAGTACAGGTTCTTGTCCAACTAGACCAATTTGTTCTCTGAGCCAACGTACAGACAAATCCTGTACGTTATGACCATCTACCAGGACCTGTGTTGCAGAAAGTTTGAATATTACATATTTATTAGTTTTATTATCCTCTTCATCTTATTAAATTAACTTAATTTCTAATATTTGATATTGCCTTTATAACTTACATAAATCAAATCTACCTGTCGGCGCGTTTTGCTTTTTAACTATAAAACCATTAAAACAGATTAAAACGAAACTTGATACAGAGACATGGAAAGGGACATAATCTCGTTATCTCTGAGTCCGGTGGTGGGATGGTGATGGCTATTTTATGATCAAGGATCATGGGTTCGATTCTTCGACAAGGCAAAGTTGTGTGTATAAACACGTCTGTTTATGTTAGTCTGAAATTTTCTATGCATTAAAGTTTATATTTCCGAAAAAACGTCTGTTTAGTTTGCTGTGTCACATAGTAATATTTTCTTTTTCCTTTTTATTATTTGAGTAATAGAACTAGTCTTTATGGCAATTTATCGAAATAAAACAATTTGATTCAAGCTTAAACTACATTCATGATGACAATAAAACTATATGTACATGTATAGACGTAATTTCTTAGGAATTTTATGTTATACAAACGAATGCCTTATCAATTTCGTGCTGGAAACAAATGACATGAATAATCTTCACTAAGCATTTGATTGTATTTTATTTTAACTTTATAACACTAATCTATTTATTGAATGATAATAATTGCCAATGTTATCAGAATGTTGTTTGTCAGCTGGTATTACCATTATCTTTATATATTCTTTGTTGTTAGTTGTTACAGGATGTAATTTAAGACAAGACGGCATATCATATCGGTGAGAGCCTTCATGATGCACATAGAAGGTCGTCGAATGAATGACAATTGACTTGAATTGATTATTAATTTTCAAGATTGACATTCGAAGGATATTCTTGAAATATCCTTCGAATGTCAATCTTGAAAATTAAAATTATTTAAATTTTTTTGACGTCTTTGTCACACAAGTAGCTTTTTTGGTAATATTAGATACATAAATAATATATAAATTAAAGAATATTAAAATTACTACTAGATACCCTATCAATAGTCCAATGAAGATTCGAGCTTATTTCATATCGCTGATAATTATTGAAGTATAGTTTCCTGTCGTTATCATATGATCTAGGAGAGCTATATCTGGAATATAGATAATATAACTGAACACGCTACAGTATCATCAGCCATGAATCTTTTATAAATCACAGATCTTTGAAATAGTTAATAGATTCAGGCGTTATTTTGCAAAAGTAAACTTTAAATACAATTTGATCTAAACCACTTTGTGTGCTTTCGCTACAGATTAGTTCAAGTAAACTAGCGCCGGCTGGCATCCACCTACTGCCGCTAGTAATCAGGTGCCATTGCTGCTGCGGTCGTCAGTGGTGGAGCAGCAAGAAGCCGTTTTTCCGATTGAAGTCCTCAATTGCGAGCCACTAAATCGTCAGTCGCATTTATAGTAGAAATAAATTTGCGGCCAATCACTAAGAAGCTAAACAATTTAAGTCATATAAACCATTTTTCAAACTAGGATGTAAAGTATATAATTATTACTACCATATCTTCACACCAAGTCCCTTGCGGGGTAGACAGAGCAAACCGATCACATGACTCGGTCACTACACACCTCATTAACATTCGTAACCATGTTCATGCACGCGCGCTAGTTTTTAGGGCTCCTGACACCATTTTCTATTAGCACACGTCCAATTTGGTCATCGTAGGTCACGACCTTCTTCGCCTCCTACATGAGATCCTTTACTTTCGCGTTGTAATGTTTCGTCATTCTTTACCCAAGCATTCTTTTCACATGTCCGAACACGCCAAGCATGCTTTTCTTATCTTAACGCTGATACTCTCTTTTAGACTAACTTTCAACTTTTTTTACACCTTCATTATGAACTCGATCTACAAGCATTACATGATAAATTTTGGGTGACGCTCGCATCTCGACGTTTATTCTACTTTCAATTCAATTAAATTTCTTTATTTTCTTTTATTTATTGTTCCTGCTCTTTCTGCCAAACCCAGCTTTAGCTTCCATAGATAAGCGACGGAATCAGCACCGCGCTGTGTATAGTTGTAGTGTGTTGTAGAAGCGCCTTCTGGCTCTAGCTTTTGCTACCAAGAAGTTTTCCTAACGCTTTATTCACATTACTCGCTGCCCTAACTCGTCTTATAATTGTAACTGTAAGATGATCATTATCTACGAGTATATATAATAACTATATATTTATAAATTAAATCGACGTATGACGTAAATACAAAGAGTTAAAAATTCCAATAACTAACTTTAGTGAAGTTCTTCATTAAATGAATTTAAGTGAATGTTGTGACTATATGTGTAATAATAAGAATAATGACCATTTAAAAATAATTGATGATTTATATAATAGTATTATTAATGTATTACAAGAGGCAGCTATAAGTACATATATGGGTCGAAATAGGGATGGAAATTGCAGTAGGAAACATTCTATAAGGGGATGGAACAGGTACGTCAGAGATGCTCACCAGGTCTCAAGGCAAAATTTTTTAAATTGGGTTTGGCACGGAAGGCCAACGACAGGGCCTATACATGAGGCTATGCGGGAGTCTAGAAGGATATTTAAAAAGAAAATGAAATTTTGTCAAAATAATCAGGAATTAATTAAGATGAATATGATAGCGTCCAAACATAAAAATAAGGATTTTAAGGGGTTTTGGAAGGAAACAAAAAAAATGAATTCAAAGTCAGGGGTACCGGTGAGCATTGATGGTGTGTCTGAGCCTAAGGAAATAGCAAATGTTTTTAAGTCGCTTTTTCATGTGCAGCCATTGATTTCAGGCGCGTCGGGAGGTGGGAAGGTCGATGGGGTCGACATGTCCTATGTGCCCAATCATATCACAGCCAAGGTAGTTGAGATAGAAATCAAAAGAATGACGAGAGGGAAGTCTCCGGGGCATGACGGCCTCAGCGTTGAACACTTCTTGCATGCAGGTAGCCATTTGTCAAGATTATTGGGGCTGTTGTTCACTGTCTGCATGAGACATGGCTATTTGCCGGAGTCACTCATGAGGACAGTGGTTGTGCCCATAATTAAAAATAAAACGGGGGATATATCTGATAAAACCAATTATCGCCCGATTTCATTAGCGACTATCACAGCTAAAGTGCTTGACGGTTTGCTGCAGAGACAACTTGAACGTCATGTGAAACTGCATGACGCACAGTTTGGTTTCAGACCGGGGTTATCAACAGAGTGTGCAATTTTGTCGCTGAAGCATACCGTCGGGTACTATACTCAAAGGAACACCCCAATATATGCTGCCTTCCTTGATCTCTCAAAGGCATTTGACTTGGTTAGTTATGACATACTTTGGACTAAGCTACGTGACACTGGAGTGCCAGTTGAGCTGATACATATCTTCAAATATTGGTACGGTCATCAGACTAATCGGGTCGGGTGGCTTGGACAGTTCTCCGATGAGTACAGGCTGGAGTGTGGGGTGAGACAGGGAGGTCTGACCTCGCCTACGCTCTTCAACCTGTACATAAATCAGCTGATCATTGAGCTATGTGAGGCCAGGGTCGGGTGTTCAATTGAAGGGCTTTTTGTGAATAGTATAAATTATGCGGACGACATGGTTCTGTTATGCCCATCTATAAGAGCCCTCAGAATATTGGTGTCTATATGTGAAAAGTATGCTGAATCACATGGCCTTAAATATAATGTGCAAAAAAGCGAAATGCTAATTTTTAATGCGGGACTTAAAAAACCAAGTCATGTGCCACCGGTTAAACTAAATGGGGATATCCTACGGAGAGTTAACCGTTTTAAATATCTGGGACATGTGGTTACAGAAGATCTGAGGGATGATGAAGACATGGAGAGGGAAAGGAGAGCATTGGCAGTGCGGTGTAATATGTTGGCCCGAAGCTTTGCACGTTGCAGTACAGAGGTAAAAATAACCTTATTTAAGGCATACTGTCAGACGCTATATACGTGCAATCTTTGGGTTAGCTATACGCGGCGGGCTTTCAATGCTCTCCGAGTACAATATAACAACGCATTCAGGGTGATGTTGGGGCTTCCGCGATACTGCAGTGCCTCAACTATGTTCGCTATAGCGCACACAAATGATTTTTATGCGGTGTTGCGCGGAAGAATAGCATCGTTGATGCACAGGGTTCGCGGGAGCGCCAATAGCATCCTGGAAGTTGTTAGAGACAAACCTGACTGTCGCATCTGGAGGCACTGGATACAGACTCATGTTGTTGTACCTAGTGCCTCCAGGGGACGTGGCGGGTATTATTTAAATTAGGATTATTTTAAATATATATATTTGAAATAATCCTAATTTATATAGATTTATCTATTTTTAAATAAAACTAACGTAGCTTGTAAGTTTCTGTAACTAACAAAATATGGACCACAAAGTCTGCAATAAAGTGTTTTATTTATTTATTTATTTATTTTTTTTTATTTATTATTTATTAAATATATTTGAAATCTTGTTTAGCAAAAAATCAAAATCAGTTTAAAATATTGATAAGATATATATAGCAATAACTTATACACATAGTATAACATCACTGTGATGAGAACTTCATCTGCTTTCAAGTTATTTAAAGGTTACCTCCAATATATTGCACGGATACGAGTACTATAAAATTCAATCTTTTCGTACACAAAAGTTATGATTCATTGTAATTGCATGTAGAAAATTTTGATTATCATTACGTTGTTTGAAATTTAGGCGATAAGGAGATAAATACTTATTTGTAAAGGACATACAGTGATATGTTTTAAATATATATTTATAAACAAATATTTAATGATCAATGTCTTTATATGACGTTACTACAAGAGTAAGCACGCGTTATCCATTCCGCGTATCCAGACATTTCGATGGAATTTTCAAAATGTGTTTCTTAGCATATAATAATCACATTAACGAAAATCTTCAAGCAATATTTGATTTCTCAAACTCATTCGATGACAGGTCATTGCAACTTATTTTTGTAAGAATATCGTTAATATGTTGATTAACATCGTTGATTTTTGGATTGTGTTGGATTCGTTTGTTTGCATTAAACTACATAAAGAAAATACTATACGTACCTCTTTTCCTTCATTAATAAGAAAACAGGAATTTTTGAAGTGAAAACTTCTTTGGCATCGTAGTGATTTGAAACTCGATGAAACGAAAAACGACAGTAAAAAGAGACGCATACATCACAAGAATTTACCGTGCGAGAGAATGAGATAGAAGGCATTAGGCAGTGTTTATTACAAGGTTCGAACGTTACACGTGTGTTAGTGTGTGTTTGTGCGCGCGTCTGCGTATTACGAAGCTTGGGATAGGGCGTCATAACAATCGTGGTATATTGTACACGTGTATTGTTTACACAAATTCTATTATTTTAATAAAATCATTTTTCAAGTATGATCATATATAAAACCTACAAATTATCCTACTTATGAAATTCTATTGAAGTTCAATTTTTTTTTAAGGTTTCACTTCTATTGCGTGTGAACTACACTGCATACATATTTTTTAAGTCGTATATATTCAACATTCTTGTATGTTAGTAATTTTACTAATTATTATGTATGTAATTATGATATCTATAATTTTCACGGTTATTGGTAAATTTAGTAACAACTAGAAAGTAAAAACTTACACTGCCCTCCAGCACATCATAATAACGGGATATCAAACTTATGATAGTAGATTTTCCACAACCAGAATGACCCACCAGGGCCACTGATTGACCACGCTTTACATTAATACTGACTCCTTTGAGAATCTGTAAAAAATGAAATTATTTTAAGTTGTATTTAAGTACTATACTACGAGTACAATCATATTATTTATTTGCAAAAGTAAGATGACACCAGTGGTTATTAAATTTAAAATCTCACTTACTATCTAACTAGAGTGATCGTGCATAATAATATTAGTACATGTAACAATAGTAATAGTAGTTATTGATAATAATAATATTAATAATAACTTTTGTTTTCAATAATAAACACATATATCTAGAAAAATATTCTTAATTATATTCAATACAATATTAGTACAAAGATGCATATTCCCCAATTTTTCTGTTTGTATCGGCGGAATACATTAAATACATTTGTGGCTTAAATATACGTATACGGAATCTCGTATACAATATATCGTCACTTAACCGTCATGTCGATTCTGAGCATCGTAAATGATAAATAGATAAATAAAATCTAAGGGTTTTTGTGGTAGTTTCACAATAAATTAAAAGTAATCTAAATCAATTAGGAATTGCTACTTGTTGTGTGCAACTATCACACATACTTAACTAACATTTATTGTGATCTATGTTTTATTAGCCGTGTCCAAGACACACGAAATGTATTTATATATATATATATATACACACAATTTTTTTTTTGTTTAAAATTATAACATTTTTAAGGCAAATTTTAGCTGCTGTAAATGGTTTTAATTATAACAAAATGTACATGCAATTTCATCTAACCTGCTATATGTGCTTCCGCCACCAATCAGAGAAGGGTGGACGAAATTGCAGGTAAATTTGACTTACACAAAATAACGCCTGAATCTATCAATGATTACAAAATGATATCAGTTGATAGAACATAACTAAATCTGGAAGACATGTACCAAGTAATGTAGTCACATCACGGACAAAGATTTTTAATATAGTAGGTATTATTGGAATAACAATATTTTCAAGAGTCTAAAGTAATAATATATTTTTAATTCATATAGATACTTAATAGTAACTCTCGTAGACTTATTGGAAGCATAGTTATAGTTGTGGAATACATTTATTTATTCATTTTCTAACAACTTACTTGAACTTCTGGCCTTGAAGGGTAACGGAATGATACATTTTTCAATTCAATATTTCCGTCGATGCCTTTAGGTACTGTGCCCTCATTTAATAATGGATTAATTGTAGGTACGTTGTCAATCAAATTGAATATCTGAGCTCCCGCACCACGGGCGATACCAAACACTTCCATCAAAGTGGATGATATACCAAAGTTTGCAGATCCCATCAATACTCCAAAGAATACCTATGGTAAAACAATATTCATATGAAACTTATACATGATTTCAGTTCGCGACACTTGTTCACAATCAAATTATGTTCATAGATTTAAAAATTGATTTTGTTTTTATACAACGTCGGGAGGCATACAAGCATACGGTCCACCTGATGTAAAACGGTTACCGTAACCTTTGAACGCTTGTAATACATTAATATTTTTAGAGAGGTAGGGCGCATCAAAGCAGCCCATCTGGGGAAGTACCTGCACCTCACACAAAACCGCAGTAGCAACTCCCTAGAGGGTTGTTGTGTTCCTGCGTGTGAGTGAGGTCACCAGTAAGCTCCCAAGGAGTTGCTGTGTGCAGCAGAGGAGGCATCGCGTGAGTGATACTTAATATATCTCAAGCGTTAATAGGCTAAGGGACCCGCTTTACTTTAGGTGGACCGTATGTTTGTATGCCTCCCGACGCAGTATAAAAAAAAGCCTATGAACGCTTGCAATACATTAATATCACTCGCGCGATGCCACCTCTGCTGCTAACACAGTAACTTCTTAGGAGCTTACTGGTGACCTTAATCATACGCAGCAACACAACAACCCTCCATAGAGATGTTATTTAGGAGAGGTTTTCTGGGAGGTGGTGTTACTTCCCCAGATGTACTAATTTGATGGGCACTACCTCTCTTAAAAACATCCAAATCAAGAGAAACAGTTATGTTCATGGACAGATTCCCACACAGAACAACTGTGTGCGAATCGAACCTACGAGCGTTGGTGTCAGAGTCGCGTCATTCACCACTGCGCCACCAAGCTCTTTAAAGATTAATGAGAAAGATACAAAAATTATCAATAATATGGAATCTACCCGATTGATATTAACTTATCATGTCACCGCGGCAAATTGTACAGTTGATAAGATGTCTATATTTATGGAACTTTAAAGATTTACTTATGTATATAAATAAATATATCTCCTTTTCTGGTCAACCAAAAACGTTTTTATTTAATTAAGTACTTACAGCGATCATAGTTTCAACATCATAATTGTGAGGTTCATTCATCATGAGTTGGAATCCAAACCAAAATGATAAAGCATACGCTCCAAAAATACAGAAGAACAGGATCCCCATAGCAAGGCCGGTGAAAAAGCCTGTAACATTGAAGTTTGTCACATTCCGCGACTATCATCAAAAAGTCTGTTATATTTTGACACATGTTAATAAAATCTACGGAATATTCGATGTTTATTTTATACAACTAGATTGGCGAATAAGCATGCGGCCGCATTAGACGAGAAGCGGTCACCGCAGCCTATTCACGCTCGCAACACCATGGGGATGTTACTCGTGCGCTGCCAATCTTGTGACCTAAGGATGTTTCGTCACAGTACCCAGTAATTGCTCTGCCATATTTCACCCTTCAGACCGAAACACAGCTATATAAATATAGCTGCTTGGCGGTAGAAATAGGTGAGACAGAGGTACCCACGCAGGCGACTTTTGTACAAAGTCTGCCTCTGGTAAATGTAAATCGGATATGGCAACTTATAAACGTTAGTTGTATTTCCTACCGTAGCACTGGGAGCTGATCTGTTTAACAAGCATTTGTTGCTTTAATCTTTATCTATATTTATGGCAACATTAATAATATAGACATAATTGTATGAGAGTGTGAGTAAAGAGCTAACGAAGTTTACCTTTCTTGATATTGATACGTCTGGATTCCTCTAAATAAACTTGATAACGGCTTATTTCCTTTTCTTGACCACTGAAAGCGTACACTGTCCGTATTGCAGATAGAACTTCATCGGCTACAGATGCAGCTTTACCCGCTGAGACTGCTTCCTTCTTAGATAAATTTGCCGCTATCTGTGAATATTGAAGTTTGACTTTATTACATACATTATTTTCTATTTAAACACATACGAGTATATGTCACGCACAAAACTGAAATCAGACTATATTTTAATTTATTGAAAACTGAATAAAAAAATTGGTGCGTGTACTTATGTACGCGCGTGAGAAGTTATACTTCTTTGGCATCATTAAATAAATATTAAACATTAATGTATGTATGTATGTATATCTTCACGCCAGGTCCCTTGCGGGGTAGGCAGAGAGAACCGAGCGCCATAAGACGCGGTCCTTACACACTTCACTCGCTTCTTTCACATTCATAGCTCTTTTCATGCACGCTCGCCGGTTCCTAAGGCTCCTGACATCACCTTCTGATAAAACACGACCAATTTGGTCATGGTAGGTTAGTCTATAATATAATAATTTAATAATATTTAGTATTAATTATATTAAATAATATTATTTTAATTTATAAGAAGGGTTATTGGAGTAAAATTAAAAAAACGTCTTTCAAGTAGTAGCGGCGATGTTTATGGAATGTATTACATACAAGTCAAGTGTCAAGTACAAATGTTATACATTTTTAACTATAGCGCCATCTACAGGTAATACCATGAAGTATAATTTCAAAATCTAAACATATTTTACTCAAACTTCCTTCTATATGTTACTAAAATGATGTGCACTATTGCTTTTCAATCGTTTCAAAAATAATCGGGTTGAACTTTTATTACTTGAATCCATAATTACAAAGCAAAGATCACAATTATATTAACGTTGTATACTAATTACACTATTGAAATCGAACTGCATTTGCCATTATTTTTATAGTTTGTTTATTATACTCGTATCTCAGAATACAGACTCGTATGTAACTGAAAATGGGAATAGATAAATGAAGTTATTTTATCTTCTAATTTAGAATTCTATGTCACTTAAATAAACTATAAAAAGTATCTGATATAGGCAGATAAATTGATAAAGCGTTATTGAAAACATTTTTTTTTGTTATACAACGTTAGAAGGTATACTAGCATAAGGCCCACTTGATGTAAAGCGGTTACCGTAGCCTATGAATGCTTGTTATACGTTAAGTATCACTCGCGCGATGCCTCTTTTGCTACCAACACAGCAACTCCTTAGGAGCTTACTGGCGACATCACTCATACGCAGGAACACAACAACCCTGTAGGGAGTTGTTATTTGGCTGCGGTTTTCTGTGAGGTGGAGGTACTTCCCCAGACGGGCTGCTTTGATATAAAAATACACCTAAACAATAAAACAAATGATAATTTTACCAATCCAGCAAGTCCAACGAGGACCATTGTAACCGGAAAAGACACCAAACATAGTAAAGCCAATTTCCATCCTTTGACTAAAGCCATGATAATAGAACTAATGAAAGCCGATTGGAAATAAATGAATGTTCCCAATTTCTCTCCTATACCATCTTCCACCTTTATAACGTCGCTAAAAATAAACAAAAGCACATTATTTTAGTAAGTGGTTGCAAACCTGTTAAAATTATTGATACATATGAATCTAGTTAACTGTATTGATAGGTTGGTAGTGCATCTTGTATTATATGAGATGAGAAATGAACGAACTACACATGTAGACTCATTAAATTAATATGTATAAAAACGGAATGAAACTGCTACGATGTGGGCACGTAAGTGACTGAGACAACAGCCTTATAATCCAATGATAGGAGGATAAGTCGACCAATCAATATCAACTTTGTATGCTACTTTCTGAAGTACAGACAAAATCTTCGAACTGTTTTATCATACAAAGTCTTGAGGAAATAAATAATTTCTTTAATACGGCTGAAACTAGTTTGGTCTCAAATATATCTCAATGGGCACGTTTTACCACAATTGCCACGCTTGGCAGGCAAGCTTGCAACTGCATTCGATTATATATGTACTCAGTACTATAGTGTTTCCAACCAGGTACACGGACAAGACTATGATCATGACGAATATCCATATTATACTATCACGGTACGGAACGCTGAACACGAAGTTGTTGACAAACATGTCTACCTAGGACAGGTTATTCAATGAGGTAAGTTCAACTTCGACCGAGAGGTCAACAGACAAATCCAACTCGTCTGGGCAGCGTTCGGGAAACTTCTATACTTCTTGTCATCCAAAATACCTCAACACCTGAAGACTAAAGTTTTCGAACAGTATGTTGCCAGTGATGTGAAACTGAGACACCCTACACTACGGGCCGTATGGGAAAGTTCAAGGTCATTGTGTGATTTAATCGGAATTGAGGATATCCGTATTAGGAAACCGATATAGACCAAAGGATAAGATGGCTGAAGTAGCAATGGGCCGGGCATATAGCTAGTAGAACCGATAACGCAGGGGAACAGAGATTCTTTGAATGGCGTTCCCGCACTTATGTGCAGTAGTGTGAGACAATTAATGCAGGTGACTCTGCATCGAGGCAAATGACTCTCTAGAAGCGTGGCGTGTGTACAGCAGTGGATGAATACGGGCTGAAATGATGAAGATATTGCAATGTCTTCTGCGTGTTATTCTTACCTTGTCATTTTCGAAGCAAAGTCGCCCGTTTGATGTGTGTCAAAGTATTGGAAATCTTGATTGAGTGCTGCTTTTAAATATTCTTGTCGCATTTTAAAGATCTAAAATAATGAAATTGGTTTAATGGTATTATATTTATATTTCTAAGAGTAGAATAATAACGTACATTTTAGAGAAAACATTAAAACCACTCCTGTTTTGGTTGAAGAAGATAATGATGATTTGCGGCCATAGCCATAGCAATAATTACTCAGATTGTCTTACCTGATTATAAGCTGATATATTCATGGTAACAGTAGCCACGTACGAGAAGAATACTAACAGGACTCCAATAACACAGTTAAATATAGTGAAATGGAGGATCGCTTCCGCAAATTCATCTCCGTCGATTAGAGATCGGCCATAGAAGACCATACTTTGCAAGAGAGATGCGAAGAGCAGTGTATTTATTGGCATTGATACACCGCATAGCATTGAACTTAATATTCCTATTGTTATGAGGAGTTTGTCTCTCGATGTGGCAAAGCGGAACTGCAAAGAAAAAGTCATTGATTTATTACGTTGTTTTTTGTACAAAGTTGGCACACAAACATAAAGCTCACCTTATATGGTTACCGTAGCCTACGAACACTTGCATTACATTAAGTATGGCTCGAGCGATGCCATCTTTGCTACTAACACAGCAACTCCTTAGGGGCTTAATGGTAACCTGACTCACTCGCAGGAATGCAACTTTGGCTGTGATTTTCTATAAGGTGGAGGTAACTGCCCAAAGGGCTGCTTTTATGCGTCCCTACCTCTGTTAAAAGCACCCAGACCAAGATAAACAGACATGTTCATGCACACAAATATATCTTGTTTGGAAATAAAACCCCGCGAGCCATGGTGTCAAATTAGCGTAATTAATTATTTTAAGATAATATTAAGTAATTTTAAAAGAGGTAGGGCGCATTAAATCAACCCTTCTGGGGAAGTAACTCCACCTCATAGAAAACCTCAGCCAAATAACGACTCCCTGAAGGGTTGTTACTTTACTGCGTATGAGTGAGATCATCAGTAAGTTTTTAAGAGAGTTAGGATCCAGTGAGAGGTCGTATTGTAGCTACATAACAACTCCGGAAGAATTGTTATGTTCCTGTGTGTGGGTAAGATCGGCAGCAAACTGAGAGATCGTTGTGTGGACAGCGGGAGGACCAGCAAATGTCGAACCGTCAGTAGCAGTACGGGCGCGGCGGTCAGGAAGACCCGGTGAAATGGTTGACAGCTGACCGCCCCAAGATTAGTAGGGTTCCCGAACCCGGTGAATACTTAATCTCCACCACGGGAGACAGAACCGCCAGACTGTGTAAAGTCCCTGTTGCAGTGGTCGTCGGTCGGAGAAGAAGACCGGGGTGGACCTGGCGGCTGCAGGGGGGGGGGGGGGGGTATACCGTCCACCGCGCACGCCGCGCCAGCAAACTGCATAACACGCATTGTACTGTGGTCAGATGGTCAAAGACGCCGCGCTTTTAACCTTCACTCTGTCCGATCACCGACTTCTCATTTTTTTTTACCAACAGGTAATGGCAAAAAGGAAAAATAAATGTATTTTGTATTTAACAGCATCTTTGAAACATCAGGGGTTTACATCGTGTGGCGAGAGATACAAATATCCTCACCAGCCGACATTTCTTACATTACTCCGGATACAAACTAGAGCACTTGTGTGGGCGTCGTGCCGGAATATGCCTGATCATATCGATTTCGCATTGTATTATTATCGATGACAATGTAATAATTTGGTCTCATGGATCTGATCTGATGATGATGGAATGTAGAGATGGACTCTTCAATGGTTTTTAGTAAATGCCTCACGTTTGTGCTTATTTGGTTTTTAACGAGTGTAACTCATTATATTTGGAGAAGGCATGATGATGAAACCTGGAGGTACGTAAGAAATGGATAGGAGGAAAGTGGAACTCTTTTTTATAATAACGTTAAGAGATATACAAACCAAAGACCTTCCTGATGTGAAGCGTGTGTTTGTTATGATCTAGGCGTTATTACAGAGGTAGAGCGCATTAAAGCAGTCTGACTAGGGAAGTGCCTGTACCATAGAGAAAACCGCATATCCCTAAATGATTGTTGTGTTTTTGCGAGTGATACGCTTATTTACATGTAAAAAAATGCTCTTTGATAAGTTCTATCACGCGAGTCTTGACAAGAACATATTGGCATATGTAATCAGTATATCTTATCGCTGAATGTGATTACGCAAAACATAGCTAAAGTTTCAATTAGCTTGCAAAAATGGTGTTTTTGAACTATTTTATATTTTTACAATGTGTAGACGAATATAAACCAATAAGTATTACATATTTTCTGCTGAGCTTTTCTAGGGATGAAAGCAAGTTCTTCAAAATTGGTGAGAAGAAGTTTTTACAGGTTCGGCAACAGTTGAATGCTGTCTTTAAAATAAAGGATAATAACATGATGCTGAGATAATTGGAAGGCGGGGTATAAACATAGCATGAATAAGGTTTAAATGAATTAGTAGGCACTATATGAGAGAAAGTTGGGATGTAGCATTCGTAACAGAAGACATAAAGAGCTTTTTATACCATACCACTATTACCTGTTTATACAACTAAGGTGGCAATCGAGCGTATGATCAGCCTGATGGTAAGCAGTTACCGTAGCCGATGGACATTTGCAACACCAGGGGTGTCACTCGTGCGTTGCCGACCAGCTGCTAGTCAGCTTAGCGTAGTATAGGCATGCAATGTAAAGGAATAAGGATAACTTAGTTCCATTTCATTGTTATGAAGACGTAATCGCGTAAAATTCACAGCAAGTATGAAATTGCCGTTTTATAGTAATAGAGATAGATATACTTTGACTTGACATTAAACCTTCACAGTATGAGATTTTCGAGTGAAAATTTTCTCACATGATACCCGTGAAGTTTTTCTTTAAAAAATGTGCAACATTTGATTTTATAATTTCATTTTTTTTTATTCAGCTTAGATGGGAAACATGGATACTTCGAAAATCGGAGTAATTTTTGAATACCGTCCATTCCGTCGCGGAACTAACGCGGCAGAAATGGCTCGCAATATCAACGCTGCGTTTGGAAGGGAGTGAGCGCACCGTGCCTTTTTGGTTTAAACGCTTTCGTAATGGAAACTTCAACTTAAATAACGAACGACGTGGAAGATCGCCCACATAGGTGAGTTACGCTGAATTGAAGGAGATGGTGGAAGCCAATCCGAGGCAAACTACCCAGGAATTAGCGGCACGGTTTAATGTTACCTTATCTACAATGTTGACTCATTTGCATCAAATCAATAAGATAAAAAAATATGAAAAATGGGTGCCTCATGATTTGACTGATCTGTAGAAAGAAACGCGTGTTGAAACTTGTGTTGCATTGTTGAAACGGTACAAAAATGTAGGAATTTTAGATCTAATTGTGACATGTGACGAAAATTTGATTCTTTACCATAACCGCAACATTACCCTAAAGCAAAGCTTGCCAATAAAAAGGTAATGGTGACTTGTTGGTGGTCTCTTCACGGCGTTATTCACTATATCTTTCTCAGGTCTGGTCAAGCAATAACAGCAGGTATTTACTGTGCCGAACATCGAACAATGATGGCGAAACTGGCAGTGAAACAGCCCCGACTCGTTAATCGATCTTCACCATTATTACTCCAAGAAAACGCACGACCTCACACTGCACGAGAAACCGTTGTAACTCTACAGGAGCTGTAGTTAGAAACCATACGTCATCCTCTGTGATCGACAGACCTTGGTACAACTGACTACCATTTTTTTCGTCATTTGGACAATATTCTACGTAGTAAAAATTTTCTTCCCAAGAGGCAGTACAAAATGCTTTCACACAATTTGTCGAATCTACATCCCCAGAGTTCAATCGAAAAGGCATAAATAAACTTTTGATTAGATAAGAGAGGATGGAATATACGAGTATAAATAATGGGGGTAAATATTTTGATTAAATAATATGTTACATATTAGAAAAAAAACGAGTTTTAATTTCTCAGCACAGTTCGGCAATATCATATTACTACTTACCTAATAATAGTTTAAAATTGTGATAAAACACTACAAGCTAATGCCTGTAAAACCCCATTCCCAGTGAATGATCGTATTGTCTAATTGCTTAATATCCATGTCCATGTTTCAATATAAGATGCCGTGATTTGGGGCAGCTCTCCTGCTACTTAGCTATCGCAGTAAATCGCTTGATGTTATCGTTAGATCATAATTAACTATTAATTAGAATTGGGCAATTTTAATTGTTCGTGTAAATGCGCCTTAAGAATCGAGATAAAAATAATGATTCATAAAGTGACGTATCCAACAAAAAATCCACAATGTCACGTATATAAATAAGGCCATTGATTAAAAGATTATTTTATCATGATCGCACTATATTTGATCAGGCATCGTAGTCTGCTATATAAAGCTTTTCACGAGTAATCACTCGTAAAAAGATCAAACAGCTTAAATAACTAGATGTATATTATTTTTAGCGTTCTGTGGATTATAAATATAAAACAGAACTCTCATAAGGTCACTTACGTAGCTGCCTGATAGTCAGTTACACGCTCTTAGAAAGTGATTGATATTAATTAAAGTCTTTGATAAAAGTGAAATTTATCATAGTTACATAAGATGCTGGCTCTTCCATGTTGACGAGCTCGATGGCGCAGTGGTGGAACACGCTGTTACGCTACTTTGACACCAACGCTCGTGGATTCGATTCCCACACAGTGCAAACATTTGTGTGCATGAACATGTCTGTTTGTCTTGGTCTGGATATTTTCTATGTATAATAAGTATGTATTTACAAAAAAAAAATGTATTTACGTATGTTTATCAGTTGTCTAGTACCCATAACACAAGCTTCGCTTACTTTGGGGTTAGATGGCGCTGTGTAATTTGTCCGACAATATTTATTTATTTATTAAATTCTCATAAACAATACTTCTTAGGATTGACGGGTTCCGCTATTTAAGCCTAAGGATTTGGCGTAGATACTGATTTTTGTATAGAGCGACTGCCGTCAAACCTCCGCAACCAAGAGGTAAATCCAGATTATCCTTAGTTAAGGTCACATGTCTTACGAAATACAATTTCTTGGACGTGCAGGTTTCCTCGCGATGTTTACCTTCACCGCCGAGCAAGTGATAATTACAAATATGTACATAAATCCGAGAACACGAATTTCGAATCGGCAACCTGTTGGTCAATAGGCCGGTTTTTTATCCACTGGGCTACCACTGCTCTCGTTTCTCATAAAAAATACGTGCTATGGAAAGAGCTATGCTCGGGGTTTTTCTGCGCGATAGAATCAGAAAAGAGGAATTGCAAAATTTGCAGTAGAACTAAGGTAACCGTCATAGCCCAAAGGGCAAGTAAGCTGAAGTTGTAGTGGGCCGGCCACATAGTCCGTGGAACCGATAACCGCTGGGAAGGAAGGTTCTCGAATGGCGTCCCCGTACTCGCAGTGTTGGACGACCCCCCCACTAGATTTAGCGACGACCTTAAGACGTTTATAAGGAGTCGATGGATGCAGGTGGCACAGGATCGAGATAAATGACACTCTAGAGATGAGGCCTAGGTTCAGGAGTGGACGAACATGGACTGAGATTGATGATTAAGTAATACGTATCATTTTATTATACAACGTCTGGAGACATTATACATACATAGCGATTCGAGGCGTCAGTAGGCTCGAATCGCTAATGTCAAAGGAGATTTTTTTACATAGCATACGGGCCACCTGATGTAAAGCAGTTACCGTAGCCTATTACCGGTGTGATATATTGAGTATCACTCCCGCGATACCTCCTCTGCTGCTTACACAGCAACTCCTTAGGAGCTTACTGGTGACCTAACTCATACACAGGAACACAACAACCCTCTAGGGAGTTGTCATTTGGCTGCGGTTTTCTGTGAGGTGGAGGTACTTCCCCAGACGGGCTGCTTTGATGCGCCGGCCTCTCTTAAAACATCCAGACCAAGACAAACAGACACGTTCATGCACACAAATGTTTGTCTTGTGTAGGAATCGAACCTACGAGCGTTGGTGTCAAAGTCGCGTCTTTCACGACTGAGTCACCGAGCACTTTCACCATTAAGCCGATAAGCCGCAAAGTTGATCCGCGTATAGGCAATAAGAGTTACGCATTCTACTTTACCCCTCAACCCGTAGCGTTGTATTGAGTTACTACGTAATATCAATCAAATCGGTTCTCCATGGATTACTTCCTTCATGGTTCCAGCATCTACTGCTCAACATCACAGATGTGATGGAAGATTTGAACTTCAAGTGTGGAAATAAAATGTTCAATTAATAAACAAATAAGAATCCACTCACCAACGTGAAAAATGATATGCTAGGTACATCCTCCGGCTTTGTTTCCTCTTTTTCAGGATTACTGTAACAAAAACACAAGCTACGTTTATTTATTTATTTATGGAAAAGGTACCAGTACCTATACATACGTCACATTGCTTATGACATTGTACAAACATAATTCTTATATATATACCTATTACAAGCGTACACAGCGTTTATATTATCTGGGTATTTCGCTTACGTTAATAAATTTCTGAGATAATATTATATGTAAAAACAAGTGCTGGAGTCCGCGCTTCGCGCAAATCCCACCACTACTTTTACAAAATGTACTTTTTTAAATACTTCCGGTTATCAAATTAACTCCATTTTGATACCATTAGAAAGATGCAATTTAGTTTGACTTTCTGGTGAAAACCGCATCACAATCGCATTTATAGTTTTATTTCTAGAGGCCAAAATGTCAGTGCAGAGAAATAGAGGGAGAAACTGTACTATTTTATGGGTTAGGGACTATTAACAAAATAAAACATATAGCTAAGTTTAGATGTGCTAACTGCTAGAGTTCCATGACGGTGAGTTACCGGTCTTGGAACTCCAATAGCCGCATATTTAATTTAAATTTGGATGAGGAGTCATGGAGAACATCTGCACCAGTAGCATTATTTTTAGTCAGTGCATTATATTTCGCGCAACATCGGCCGAGAGGGGCATTTTGACCATCATTAGTTTTAAATGTAGGTACCACTAATAGTAATAATAATATTACGTTATAGCTATTTACAGATGCATGCAAAGTTAAGACAATGATAGCCCAGTGGATAAAGAAGAGGCTAATTGACCAACTGGTCCCTGTTTTGAATCCTGGCATGTACCACTAAATTCGTATTTTAGCATTTATATTCGCATGTCCCAGAAATTATGTTCGAGGGATGTGTGACCTAACCTAAGTAAAATCTTGTTATTTCTCTGGGTTCTAGAGGTATAACGGCGGTCGCTCCATGTAAAATCAGTACCTTCGCCAAATCCTTACCCCCTCAATCCTAATGGATTAGGAAACGAAATAACGCTAGGGGAAAGAGGTGTACGAAAAGTTAATATGACTGGATCAATTCACGGGCGTTATTACGGAAGTTATTACAGAGGACCTCTTAAGAGAACTATTCAATGATATAAATCTCCTCACGGTTACCTCTCAGTATAATTAAGAGAACATGATGTATGCTCCTAAGAATATAATAGTTTTCAAAATTTTGTGAAAGTTTAGGAAGAAGCGATTGCGTGTGCCAGTAGCTCGGCTTGCTAAGGACTAATAAATCTTTTGTCGTAAATTGTATTCGATTCCATAACAAGTTGCCTGAAACAGTTCTGTCCTTGCCTGACAATATGTTCCAAAGGCACATCAAAAATACTCTATGTAAGAAATGTTATTAGAGAATCGATGAATATGACTGACAAAGATATCTGGAAATGATTCAGCACATGTATTAACATACACTCACATAAACCTGCCATTTTAGAAATTCTGGTAAATAGATTAGAAAAAGAGAGGTCAAAGCTAGGAAAAAATAATAAGATACAATATGAACAGTTTTAAAGAATGTAAGATGCATCTAAGTGCCCGTGAGGGCCGAAATGGCAAATAAATATTTTTATCTTTTTATTTTTATCTTATCTTAGAAGGCAACAGTCAAGACAAATGTTTAGTCATCACAAGGGGAACGCAATTTGTGAAATTCGAGGACGTCGATGCACGTGTATTATTGAATACAGAAGTTAAACAACATCGGGCGCAACCTATCTCATAATAGGTTAGTCATTACGAGTTCCTTCGAGTTTCATAGGGCACGTTAATTCATCGGTCCCGTCTGTTATCGACTCACGTGGCGTTCAGTTCTCTCTGTCTGTCCCGCAAGGGACTTGGGGTGAAGTTGTCGTACCTATTAGTAGTATCAAAGTTGAAAGACGTGGGGCTCACAAAAAAACCCCCACTGGGGAAGTATCTCTACCTCACAAAAACCCGCAGCTAAATTAAAATTATTCATAGGGTTGATGTGTTCCTGCGGGCGAGTGGGGGTTACCAGTAAGCTCTTAAGGAGTTGCTGTTTAGCAGCAGGTGTAACAATGCTGCTGCTGCTAACACAGCAGCTACAAGTAAACTCTTTAGTAGTTGTTGTATTAGCAGCAAGGGTGGCAACGTGCGTGTGATATTTTCTTCATGGTAAGCATTGGCTACGATTACCACTTTACATCTAGGGACGTTTCATAAAAAAATTATACCTTTTATCCCCCCTTTATTTTTACCCCTTTTATTGTGATATTATATTTTTTTGTAATTAAACGACGATAGCTTGAGTTCGAAGGCAGTAATGATAGCCCAGTAGATAAGTAACCGGCCTATTGCCCAACTGGTCCCGGGTTCGTATCCTGGCATGTACCACTAAATTCGTGAAATCGGATATTTGTAATTATCACTTGCTCTGCGATGAATGGAAAAAAAACGTGAGAAAAGTCCAAGAAATTATATTTCGAATATCGTTGACCTATTCTAAGAAAGCTCTGGTTTTCCCTCTGGGTTGTGGATATCTGACGGCAGTCGCTCCATATAAATCAGTATCTTCGCCAAATCCTTAGGCTTAGGTAGCAGACCTCACCTATTCAAATAGATTAGGAAACTGGATAATATTTAGTAGAAGAGGAAGTTCTTGTACAATGGTGGTTGTTGACGAATGGATAAATTAGAATGATATGAGCGTATTAAAATAGAATGAATGACTACGCAAAATAATCAAGGTCTTTACTCCCGTGAATTGTCTCAATTGATGTTCATTAACAATCACAACAGACAGTGTGGGTACGGAGCGACGGAACCTAAATACTAAGTAATAACAATTATTAATTGTACGAGATACGGTTTAATTTGTCCATGGTACATAAATCGAGTGCCAGGGGAGTCTTGCCAAGGTCCATCTGAAACTCTTGTACATTTTACCCAATGCTCTGAAACGTGGTATATTCTTTTGCACAAACTACAGAATAAAGTGACATTTATTAGGAATATTTGAACCAATAAGCCAATAAGTATCGCGATGGTGATCAGCGAACTTGCCAATATGAGCTGTGCATTCTACCTTACTCTATTCGTAATGTCCGGTATGGAACACAATGATTCGCGCGTCACCGCTTCGACGTTGCGGTTTGGATTTTAAGGCCCCAGTACACAATGGCCCAAGTTGGCCCACGACAAACCATCGCCATTGTGTATAGGAGGTAATGGTAAAAAAGGTAATAGTGGCAGACGATTGACCATCGTGGCATGCAATTGGGATGTTGTCTTGAAATACTTGAAGTTTTAATCGCCCAAAATGTCACTATCATGGATCCATAAAGAAACTTATAAGTTTATAGATTTATATCAATCTGAGCCCGCAATCTGGGAGTTGTATAGTACGCGACCATGGCGGTAATTACTTCCCCGTCCATTGCAAATGTTTCGCCAGGCATCAATGACCTATGCACCATTGTGTGTACACCTACATGATGATGTTCTACAGTTACCCATTGCAAAACATGGCCCATCACCGGCCACTGTGCACTGGGGGCGGTTGTTTGTCGCCGGGCCGACGAAAGTATTCCTCCTTCAGTCTATTTTGTTAACGTTACTTTTTTTTTTAATAAATAACCATTTATTTTCTCGTCACAGAGGTAACTTAAAACTATAGACAAACAATATATAGGTTATATTATGTTTGTATATAATTTATGTATTAGCTCGGGTTGTTCACATATAGCCAGCCATAACGCTCACTGGAGTGAGGGCCTCCACCAGCCCATATTTTAAGATCCGATGAGAACTTCGAGTTTATTATTCGGGAAGCAGTATTATCTCGTATAATGGTAGCAGTTTGGTGACATCACTGCAATTTTATATCAAGTGGTATTGTAATATCAATAAAATAAGACATACAATGGTAAGTTCCTTTCGGCATTTCTTCTTAGCCAATGGTCAGTTTTGAAATGCTGTTAATTCAAAATTAAAGAAACGCAAACCATGAGAAATTATTAAAATACATTAAGATTTGATTATTTTAAACACGTAAGATGTGTCTAATTGCCCGCGAGGAACCAATGGCAAACAAAGGTTTTTTATCGTTATCTTTTTTATCTATTTGTGAACACGATTATTACAATCGCGATGGCGACGACACCTCACGTTTCGTCGAAATCCAATAGCATTTTCCATTCCAATCCGTTTAGCTTAGGGTCCCTGTATACGATTCAGAGGATCCCGTCATAGGCGAGGAATGTTAATATCCCAGGTGATTGCTTTTTAGTGTTCCGTACCCAAAGGGTAAAGAGGAACCCTATTACTGAGGCTCCGCTGTCCGTCCGTCCGTCTGTCACCAGGCTGTATCTCTTGAACCATCATAGTTAGACAGTTGAATTTTTCACATATGATGTATTTCTGTTGCCGCTATAACAACAAATACTAAAAAATGAAATAAAATAAATATTTTAGGGGCTCCCATACAACAAACGTGAATTGTATGCTCATTTTTGCTTGATATTGATAACGGCAACAGGTAGACGCTTGAAATATTCACAGAATATTTAGTTATATATTCACTTTAATAATAAATAATTAAATTAAAATAAAACAAATATTTAAGGGGGGCTCCCATACAACAAACGTGATTTTTTTGCTGTTTTTATAGATAATGGTACGGAACCCTTAGTGCGCGAGTCCGACTCGCACTTGGCCGATTTTTATTATTTATATTTGTATTAATGTGTAGTGTTGGTTTTCGTGGGATGTTGCATTAAATTACACGAGTGCCTTACATGCACTTTCTAGAATTCTGATTTCATGAATTTGTTCATATAAGTATGATATCATGTAAGTATGAATATTAAAGATAGTCTAAATCGTCTCGAATACGTATATTGACATTAATATCGAACAATAGAATCCCTTTTTTAGGCCTGACCTTAGCTTAGAGCACTATATTCTATTAAACCATTGAGGTGGTAAACAAGCATGTAGATTGCCTGATTATATGCAGTTACAGAAGTCTATAAATACTTGTATATAAATAATTATGTGCGCTTAGATTTAAAGTATGTTATATACTTATGTTAAATGATTCTACCACATAATAAAAAAGAATTGATATCAAGTTAGAAATATATAGACTAAATGAACTAGGTCAATGAAAAAAAAACGACAAGCTCTTTTATTTTCTTGTGGGCTAATAGCCGGTTAGCCCACAAGAAAATTCCCATATGAATATCACACGCACAAATAGCTGTCTTGATAAGGTGCAGTAGTTATCAACTTAATCACAAAGAAAGTAATGAACTTTGCAACATACTTTCTAGTGTTTGTATCCTAGGCATTGTCCGAGGAATTTACTATGTCGCTTTTAATTTAAAATATACATGATACAATATATGAATAGTAGATGTGAATCATTATCATCAGTGAGAGCTTTTAGAAGATATATTTTACCTTGGGGGGAAATATATTTCCGATGAGAAATACTTGTTACTAACTTATTGTCAGATTTGCCGTTGATAATACCGCATTGGTGTTGAGGCTTCTTTAGAACTTTTTATTACGTCGAGAGGCATACAAGCATACGGCCCACCTGATGTAAAGCGGGTACCGTAGCCTATTAACGCTTGCGATATATTAAATTATCACTCGCGTGATGCCTCCTCTGATGTTTACACAGCAACTCCTTGGGAGCTTACTGGTGACCTCACTCACATGCAGGAACACAACAATTCTCTAGGAAGTTGTTATTTGGCTGCGGTTTTTCTGTAAGATGGAGGTAGAGGCACACAAATGTTTGCCTTGTGTGGGAATCTAACATACGAGCGTTGGTGTCAAAGTCGCGTCATTCACGACTGAGCCACATATTATCCATTAGGCCTTGCCTTAGCCATATACAATGACATCCCCCGGTGTATTGTTGCATTCTTCCGAGTATGATTATCTTAGTTCAGGAAAAGTTTGCGTTGGGAGAGTTAAAAATTAATCAAAACTTCCCAACGAGCTATACATTTGCTGCAAATCAACAGAATAAAATTCAAACTTACTTGTCCTTGTCATCTCTTGGAGGTAGATCGTCTGCACCATTATTACCTTTAGTAGCAATATCAAAAGTCTGCCCTTTGTTTATTTTGTATTTGTTCTTCATTTTGTTCAAATTGCCTTCTCCCAATTCGCCTTTGGGAGGCCGAAACATTTATCAACACACTATTTCACTTACTCCACTCAATATGACTTTGAGCCTTCTTTACACTATGAACAAAGAGGTAGAATAATTAGTTTTGAATAGACCTCCTTTGACGAAGCAAACTATGTATGAGACCTAACGACATTTACTGGGTAATTTTTGTAGGGGTCATGTACTCATTCCAAGAAATAATTTTATAAATAAATATATCATGTAATATATTTCGTGATACATGTGTGTACAATCATTGTGGTTTCTCATAATGGGTACCAAAATATTATTTATATTGTGGTCCCTGCAAGTCTGTCGAGTTGAGTTTGTACTCCATGTATTAATTAAGAAACCATTACGAAGATCAAATATAAGTTATTATCATTTTATAATTAATTGGTAAGCCCTTGTAAATTACAACATTGGCCCTGAATATTATTGAGAAATATGCTTTTCTGTAACGGAACCCGAGAGCTTTTAGACGGACCAAGCACTGGATATAAACTTATGTATTTTTGTTGACAATTAACAATTATTACTATTGATTGTTTACATTAAGCTCTTGGTTGACGTGAAAAATTTAATCTTATTTTTTAATCTTCATATGAAAATGATCTGAGTTTATATTATTAGATAACCATATCATCACGCATCCACTGGCACTTTTTTCAAGTTAATTTAAAAACAGTATTGAAATGTTAGATTTCACAATTAAATTGGCAAAATTATGTAAATTAAAATTTAACTATCGCCGTAAATTTGAGACAAATAAGGCAATAACTGCTTAAAATCAAGTGGATTGTAGGGCTATTTCCATTCCGAGTGTTAAAATATTAGATATGACTATAATTATAAAAATATGAGCTGAAAACAAATTAGATACTCAATGTATACAAAAAAATCTCAATCGATTTATTAATCTCATGAACGATTTATTCACATTCACAGATACACCACTACAGTCTCATTATTCAGAGTTCTCTTACTTACACTAAAACACTATAAACAACCTTATGAGGCCATTCTGATTTCACTATAAAACGTATTTTTGAATCGTCAACGCACGTATGAACGCGGAGGCGTTTGCTTATGAACTATTTATTATGTGTGGCGCTATTTCTGATAAATAATATCTATATATCCTGTTCAGTCTTGAATCGATATATCGCAGTATTAAATGCGTGTAGCCAACACGTCGATACTTGATTGTAGTCTTGTCCTTATCAGTTTGATAAAGATATGAATGAACAAATGAGGAAAAAATGTTTGAAGGTTATTTCAGTAGTTAAGCCCGAATCTGATAAAATGTAGGATAGTTTTATTAAATAGTCCGCTTATGTTTATAGGACAATAAAAGTAGATAATAAATATGCTGGCAATATACGTTTTTTTCATGCAATACTGTAGAGTCACAGCAATAAACCAGACAATCTCCTTAGTATAAAGTTTACTGCAAAAGTGATATTCAAATTTATACATATTGTATCATATATTTTATGGCTCAGGATGATAAAGCTAGCTTTTCCCGTCGTTCCTCTCTATTTAGAATACATGAGACGGGTCACTAGTTTTCAAGAATGGGGGTTTCACGATAAGATAAGACACTAAAGAAACATCTTAATATGCGATAGCGATTTCGAGAACTAAAAAGGGAAACCACATTGGGGGATTTAGTTACTGGCCTAGTAGGATACGGCTGTTCTTAGCCGAGTTAGAAAACAACAAGGTACTAAAATTATTTATTAAAAAAAATGTTCTTGGAGGCTGTTATTATGTGGCTGAAAAATAGGATCCAATAGTGCATCGATATCAACGTATTGTACGTCAGTTGCTCACTCGGGAGCCCTAGCTATCATAGGTACAGACTCAAGCTATACCATTAATTATTATTTTTGTCTATTCTATATTGTTATTATTTGTAGTTTTTTAAATTAATTATTTTATTTTATTACTAACAACGAAAATAAAGAGATAATAGAATATTGTCATTAATATCCACTGAAGCGGGTCACGGCGAGTATACACCAGTACATCAAACTATTCCGAGAGGTATCTAAGCGTTGGATCCATATCCCCGCGCACACCTATCAAATGACCGGAATTAATACCCGTGATTGTACGGAGACATAATAGTAATAATTTGCTTTGATAGTCGTGATAGCAAACGGGCTTATAGCGAAGAGCCAGGTCAGTTAGGTCAAGAATCCAGGTTCTGAAGGCGGTTCTTATGGACACGACTCGTATTATGACGAATTTTCTTACTCTGGATTCGAGACCACCGGTAGATTGGGTTCTCACTCTGCGGGTATCCCTTTTTCATAAAAAGGTTTTTATAAAAGAAGGGATTTTTTATTATTTATAACTATTTATGACCGTATTTCACATGACAGATGCCTAATTACATCAAAAATAAAACATAATGACTGATAATATTTTTTAAGAGTTTTAATAATATAGACCATTCTCTATTCAAAATGTGCTCAGTTCTGATAGAAAAGAGTGCATTCATAATTACTGGAGATGCGCTCAGTACGCAATTTACCGAGTATTGAGTATTACTCGGATTTTATTTACCGAACTGAGTAGTCGGCTGAGTACGGTTCACGAGCACGGTTCGTGCGTCCTGAAAGCCAGAAAGAGCAGAATGCTTACTGCGTCGTAACATGCTTCTCTCAAATTTCTAATATTATAGAATTCATACCAAAATGGTATGAATTGTATAATATTCCTTTTCATTCGTTCAAATTATTAAATGTTAATAACCTAAATTACATATATTTATTATTTCTAATATCTTCGTAATGAGAAAACTGTATGTTTAATAATAAATTACATTAACCGAGCACTCTTATACCAGATGGAGATTTTGTACAAAATACCTCTGTCTCACCTATTTCTACCGCCAATCAGCTATATTTGTATAGCTGTGTTCTGGTTTGAAGGGTGAAATATAGCATAGAACTTACTGGTTACTGTGACGAAACATCCTTAGATCACAAGATTGGCAGAGCGCGAGTAATATCCCCGTGGTGCTGCGTCAATAAGCTGAGGTGACCATTTACCATCCAATGCGGGCTGCATGCTTGTTCGCTAATCTAGTTGTATAAAAAAAATCGGCCAAGTGCGAGTCGGACTCGCGCACGAAGGGTTCCGTACCATTATCTATAAAAACAGCAAGAAAATCACGTTTGTTGTATGGGAGCTCCCTTAAATATTTATTTTATTCTATTTTTTAGTATTTGTTGTTATAGCGGCAACAGAAATATATCATCTGTGAAAATTTCAACTGTCTAACTATCACGGTTCAAGAGATACAGCCTGGTGACAGACGGACGGACGGACGGACGGACGGACGGACGGACAGCGGAGCCTCAGTAATAGGGTTCCGTTTTACCCTTTAGGTACGGAACCCTAAAAAGAACTCTGTATTTAAAACTAGTTACTTGGCCGAGTACGAGTACTGTAAAATCTGGCGGGTACATCGAGAACCGAGTAATAACACATCTGATAATTATCACAACCGCATTACATGCAGCAGTGGATTAACTACATCAGAATCTATACATATAAAATTCAAAGTCCAGTAGGCCGACTCTACTAAAAAACTGCGTATGCACTGCAGCGGTGTGTGTCAAACTGCGTACATTTTGACGTTTCGTTAAACGTCAAAACTGTTTTATGTTTCCAGAAGTATCATTGTTGGCACGTGTTTTATTGCTGATGTAATTAAGCTTATGTTGTATGTAATGTGATCATTATTATGAACGTACCCTTGTCTATCAGGACACATTTTGATACATGGTACTTGACATGAATGGAGAGACCCGTAGCGATTGGCCTGTATTACCATATCTCTAAAATTATCATGTATGTATATAATTATTACGTATGTATAACTTGACACCAGGATCCTCGGGGGGCAGAGAGAACCGAGTGCCTTAAGATTCAGCTCTTACATACCTCACTAGCTTCTTTAACATTCGTAGCTCTTTTCGTGCACAATGGCCGGTTTCTAGAGCTCCTAATATCACCTTCTAACAAAACACGACCAATTTGGTCATGATGAAAGAATGCAAAAGTGGAAGGATGTAGAGGCTGAGGAAGAGCGTGTTCTGTTAGAAGGTGATATTAGGAGCTCTAGAAATCGGCCATTGTGCACGAAAAGAGCTACGAATGTTAAAGAAGTTAGTGAGGTGTGTAAGAGCTGAATTTTATGGCGCTCGGTTCTCCCTGCCTACCCCGCGAGGGTCTTGGTGTGAAGATATACATACATCAGAATATGGCGTGTAGATATACATACATAATAAGTGATGATTTTGGGGATATGGTAATACAGACCAATCGCTACGGATTTCTCTATTCATGTCAAATACCATGTATCAAAATGTGTCCTGATAGAAAAGGGTACGTTCATAATAATGGTCACATTACATACAAAATTAGCTTAATTACATCAGCATTAAAACACGTGCCAACAATGATACTTCTTGAAAGATAAAACCAATCAGTAAGGAGCTGATAATTGCAAGTATTTAAACGCATGCCAATTTGTGCTACGAGTATGTTAACAAAAAGCGGAGGCAAATAAACAATACAACGTTGATATTATTAAAACTGACAGGAGATAACATATCAAGTAAATATCTACATGTCTATCTACATAATCTATCTATAACCTCACACCAAATCCCTTGCGAGGTAGGCAGAGACAATCGAGCGCCACATAACTCAATCCTTACACACCTCACTCGCTTCTTTAACATTCACTGCTCTTTATCAAGTAAATGATGCGACTGAAATAAATCCGTGATCCATCAACTTATGTTATTTAATTAAATATTGTTGTTATTAAGTACTTCGGTCGTCTTTTTTTACGCGTTATCCCGTTTCCTAAGCCATCAGGATTTGCGGGGTCCGCTACCTAAGTCTAAGGATTTGGCGAATATAGTGATTTTTACATGAAGCAACGATTATCAGACCTCCACAACCTTAGGGGGAAAACCAGATCTTTCAAGAGATCGAGAGACATGTGACCTAACTTTTAAGTTAAGTTTGTCTCTCGAAATATATTTTCTTGAACATGTGGGTTTCCTCACGATGTATTCCTTCACCGCCGAGCAAGTGATAAATATGTACATACATCCGAAAAAATAATTTAGTGATATATTCCGCCGGGAGTCGAACCGAAGTACATTTGCTCAATAGGCCTGTTCCTTATCCACTGGGCTATCACTGCTCTTAAGATACTTTGGACTAGCTCGGCGGCTCAGTCGTGAACGCGACTTTAATACCAACACTCGTGGGCTCGATTCCCACAAAGACAAACATTTGTGTGCATGAACATGTCTGTTTATCTTGGTCTGGATGTTAGAGAGATAGGGCGCATCAAAGCAACCCGTCTGAGGAAGTACCTCCACCTCAAAGAAAATCAGTCAAACATTCTTTACATCAGGTGGGCCGTATGCTTGAATGGCTCTCGACATTGTATATAAAAAAAAACTCTTCGGTGGCGTAGAGATATTTCTGTCACATATTTTACCAGTCCGCTAATGTCTGACGTATTAGTTTTAATCAGTATGGAACTATAAGGCAGACAACATCGCTTGTTCTACTCGTGATAACGTGTGGCCTATTCTATAATGTGCTCGGTTTTTGCGGTGAACCTTATTTACGCCCCAACTTTAGTTTTTAGTGGTCCATTTTAGGTTTCGTGTGAATTTATGCGAACTAGGAGATTATTTTTGAACGTTAATGATTTTAGTTTACGATATAAATTTTCAATGATATAATAATTATGAAAACTGGCAGTTTATGCTAAAATCAACATTTTAGAGGAAAAAGAAGAATTGAATTAATTTTATAACACTATAATATGGTTAAATAGAAACGCCTTACAGAAAACCAAAGCTACATAATAACTCCCTGTAGGAGTGTCGTATTCTGCAAGTGAGTGAGGTAATTATGAAATTGTTGCCAAGAGAGATAACACGCGAGCGATATGTATTGCAAGCGTAAATAGGCTACGGTAACCACTTTCCATAATGTGGGCCGTTTATATGCCTCCCGAGGTTGCATAAAAAAACATTGCAATAAGTATATATTGGCTTACATAATTTTGTAGGGTTTTACGTAATGTGATCGAATCGTGTCTCACTTTCTCGCTGCTTCGTAATATAAATTCTAGCTCGTCTTGCCTGTCGTTGGTGGGAAGGCATCACACAAAGGCCATAAGTTGTTATTTAGTGATAAAATGTAAAAAAGATAAGGATATTAGATAATTTTTTTACTTGTCATTGTACACTCGCGGGCAATTAGACACGTTTTTATATTTTCGGTAATATGTTTTTGTGTTTTACGCTATTTTCATAGTTCATATTTTTCTTTTAATTAATCTACCAGCATAACGGAAATGACAATTGGCAAAGAAGAAATGTCGCAATTGATGTTATTTTAGATACATGACAAAATAGCGGAATTAGACCCCGCAGGGCAGCATGTGGCGAGCTGTTGGTGCGTAACGACACCACGGGTATCCGAGTGCTTCATTTTCGTCGGTTGGAGTGGAAAGTTAAGAAGGTCCACAGGACTCTCAGCTCTGGATTGCCTTCATTGACCGTCCAGAGAGGAGTTGATAGAGCATATTACTTTATCAGGTGATATGCTCAGGGGTGAAGTGTTAAAGGGCATAACGCGCGAGTAACTTCGGAGCAAGCACAGCACTGGTGTTGCCCCCGACCGACTTTCTCTGGCATTTCGGGGGTCCATCTAGTGAGTGGCGAGCCACCGCCTGCCGAAAGTAATATCAGATTATGATAGTTATGGCAGACGTCCGCCCCTCTTCTGCTATAGACCAGTTCTAATGATACCTCCAGATCTCATTGAGTAGGTTACAGCAGGTATAATACATTACATCAGTTATTTCGAAAGGGCCTCTACGCGTTGGATACACATCCCCGCGGACGCCTATCAAATGACCGAGCTTAATGCCCGTGATTTAAGACATGTCAAAAAGAAAAAATATAATATGTTACAAAATATATTATCTTTCATTTTACTATATGACAACATTGTGATAAATAATTTCTTGAATCAGTCTAATATTCATCTATTCAATTTTAAGCCTTTTTGCAAAGAGCATTTTTGCTGTGACTATTTCAGGCAAAGCATTATAGATTCAAATACAATTTTAGCTTTACATATCCTGAGCCGTATGCTTGAATGCCTTCCGACGTTGTATAAAAAAAAGTGTAAACCATATTCATTTACTATTTATTGTTGTAACGTCATAATATTTGTCAGCTGAGTGAGAAATCAGATGATCTAATTATCTATATCTTCACACCAAGTCTCTTACGGGATAGGCAGAGAGAACCTATAGCCATATGACTTATCTGTTTACAGTTACAGCATAGAAGCGAGTGCTATACACCGGTGTATAGCACTCGGTTCTATGCTGCCGGTCCTTATACACCTCACCCTCTCTATTTCTAGTGCTCCTGGTTTCACCTTCTGATAATACACGATCAATTTGGTCATGGTAGGTGAGTCTTGGTAGTCCTCAGCTCCTACATCTTTTCATTTTACAATGTATATCTCTTTCATTATTATTTCACACTGCAATCTTTCTACATGTACATTAGTACAAAATTAAAAGGTACTAAGTAAATGATTTGTAATGGTATGGCAAAATCATTATAAAATATGGCAACAAAGCGCAATTCTGATAACACAAAATTATGCTAACTTGTAGAATAATGTTTCCAAAATCGAAATTATTAGTTACCTATATTTCACGGAGATTACCATCAGGGAGGATGTACGAATCAAGTTTTCGCATTTGGCATTTCTAGATCAGAAAGTTTTCTGTGGTTTTGTAGATTTTAGAAAAGGATTTGATAGAGCTGTGCACTGACCTCTGAGACTAAGTGCACGGGATTGACGGTGCCCTGCTGCTTGCTGTGCATCCCACAGACGAAGATTGTACAGAATGTGTACAGTTCTACAATTTGTCACTATAGTTTTATAGAGACAGCTTGTTGTACACGACACGGTACTAAGAAGGCAAAGACTCGCTTGAGATTGTCAAAAATATTCTAATTCTTCATAGGAACCGACACGCGTGTGTGAAAACAGTAATGAATATTGAAGTTTGGAGTCAGATCTGTAAGAACCATGTCATGAGACGCTCGGGTTCCTCTGCCTGCGCTGCAAGCGATGCGTCATTAAGATATAGACAGATAGATAGTTTTAGTATAAAAAAAATATAGTCAGCTGTATAAAAATAAAGCCTGAAAGTAGTGTAGACTGCGCTGCAACATTTATTTTAATCTGTATTTATTATCACTAGTATGCGACCAAACATACGCAGGTTCGATAGTGAACCTATTATAATTACGTAAAATAATGAAACAGCACAAATGTTAATAATAACGATATGAATCATCGTATCGTGGCCGAAATGTATCTAGCTAGTACTGATAAATTTATTAAATAGCGTCCTGTTATCAGTCTGATTGTTGGTTGCAGTGACGCCTGAGCGAACACGTTTGTGACACTCCACCAACTTCGACACAGAGTTTGGTGTGTGGTCTCAAGCAATGATAGCGTTTTTGTTGAAACAAGAACAAGCGTGCCGAGAGAGATATGACTGTTTGATCACAGAGATCTGTGGTTTTCCATTATTTTAATCATAGTAAAACAGTAATGTTACCTGAATAGATTTATGGATGAAAGTGACATGAGCTAATATTGACGCATAAAGAGATTTGGCTTATTATCATCATCATCATCGTCCTAAGCTTTCGTTTCAGTCTCCTTTCCTGCTTTTATTTCTCCACTTCGCGCGGCATTCAGCATCTCTTTTAGTGAGACCATTGGCATGCATGTCGTCCCTAATCACCGCAGCATTTCTTGGACCTACCTCTTTTACCAGGACCTGGTGGAGATGACATGGCTGGACATTTGTTCCCCACGTAACTTGCCGGTTTTCGCAATACGTGGCCATTCCACCGTAGGTGCCACTCTTATAGTTTCTCTGCTATGTCACTGTCATGAAGACTTCCGCGGCACACGCAGCTCCTGCTTGTACCATTCAAGTATCGGCCATGCCACATATAAAAATGGCCACGTCTAATGATGAGTTTATAAAGCTATCTTTACTGCTTAATCATCATTTTAAGTCCCAAATGACACTAGCCTTCTCTCGCTACTTGTCCCATGCTAAGTTTTATCCAAAGCATTTGATAGGGTCGCACGAAAGGATATCTGGAAAGTTTTGCCTGGATATAGGGTTGACGGTGACCTGCTCCGTGCTATGCAATTTACTTATGAGGATTGTACAGCATGCGTGCGGGTGGACGGCAGCTTGTCGCCCTGGTTTGACACCAACATTGGTGTCAGGCAGAGATGCGTGCTGTGGCCTCGGCTGATCATCCTATATTTGAACAGTTAGTTATCTTCATAGAATAGGAAATATAAAAGAGGGAATGCGAATGGACGACTCAGTGGTCAACTGTATAATTGACTCCTTTGTAGACGACGCGCTATTAATAGCAGAGTTACCATCCGAACCGTAAAAATTGGTTAAAACAATAAAACATGATTATATGAAGAAAGGCTTACAATTGAATGTGAAAAATACCAAGATAATGAAATTTATTTTATTTATTTTTATTTATATATTCATGTTAGTCACACTAACATCAAGTACAATTACAAAGTGGTTTCGAGGATGAACATATATGTTACAATCAACCTTAATAAGTCACTCGTGATTTATGTAAGACGGACGTATATATTGCATTATTAAATGTATTTTTTTGAAAATGAGAACAGTGTGAATGGAGCGCTGGGTAAACTTCTAGGCAGCCGAAATCTAAGCCAGAAGGCACAGCTGGCAGTACACAACGAGGTGCTATGAAAGTGAAAGCTGGGTACGGCAGAGAGAGCATGAAAGTAGAAGAAATACTGTCGAGACACATCTCGCAATGCTCACAAGCATTGCAATTTTTTTTTTCGAAAAACTCTTCCTGTCCGCGTTTGTAATAACTATATATTATGTACTGTCTATGACCTACATTGGTGTCACTCCCGCTCTCGTCTAGTCAGCATTATAGCGACACGCGTGCGAAACATATTTACTTATATTTTTAGATCATAAGTTGCACTTACCAGTTCACGTGTTCGCGTGTGCTCAACCATACTCATCTACCATACCATATACCAACTATGCATTGCATGTACTACCAAGCTCTACACAAAAATGGTCATGATCTCAGCAACTCCAAAATATTTGCAGAAAAAGTGAACTAAATGGAAACTCCAAATATAAGCTATCACTGTGTGTAGTATTCATTCTGTAGTTTTTGGGCATTTTCGATAAATAATTAATTACTGTGTTAGATTCTGTATTAATGTTAAAAGTCCAGCTGCATAATTACAGAAAATACGACACATACAACAGTAGATCAAGTTATACAAAACCATGCAAGTCTCACCATTACTGCTGAACATAAGAAACAACAGTGTAAAAGTTGAACTGTATTCAGTCCTAATAGGATTTTAGGAAAATAGCTTACAATAAAATACTATGTCTGAGGATATATTGTCTTTTATTTTTTGTTTATTTTTAATTGCATACTGTATGTTTTACATTTTGTACATTTTGTAATTAATTCCAACACATGAAACCTTTAACTTTAACTTTAACTAGGCTTTAACGTTAAAACAAATTTAGTTAAACTATTCATATTCAATAATAATGCAATTGTTATTTTTTTGTTTACTGATTTTAAATTATTTATTTGTATTGTAACTTTTATATTATACATACATAAATATTTTTTTATAGTATTGGCAATGCATAAATATTACTCTGCTGTTGTAAGAACCCATGCGGTCTCTTTGTGGTAACTTAATTAGCTATACCTTGTGCATGTAGGTATAAAAGAAGTAATTCGTTTCTGTTTCTTGATTATTTAACAAATAAAAACAAAGTAAGTTATGTTGTTTAGTCACATCGAGGAATCTGTCTATTGTCTCCTCTATTAAGCTCGACATCTGCCGAGTGGTTTGGTGTTGCAATGGAAGTGACGGAATGCCGGTGCTTGACAGACAACAATCCTCCCTGATTAGTGTGTGTCATCGTGCACTGCTCATCCCTTGATCTGCTTGCAACAACTGCAAGTTAAATTTTAAATACAACATCAACAATTGCAGTTAGAAATATGTACATTTTATATAACATGGACTCAATCCTAATTACACTAGTGGTATATTGCTTTGGATAGTAAACAAGCATACAGTGCGCCTGATATGAAGGCAGGTATGGTTATCAACCACACCCATTAGACATTAGCTAAAGCCAAGGAGAATCACTTGCATATTGCCATTCTCACCATCAATGTGGTAAAAGTAAAATCATAAGGAGTTTTATGGTCACATCGTTCACTCAGAGGAACATAATAACCTCCGCTGCTAGTTTGTTATTTGGCTTAGATGTTATGTGAGATAGAGTTTCTAATAAAATATTGTTGTCCCCTTTCTTTAGGCAGAGTTTTGTTTGTAAATTTTTTATATAAGCTTGCGCTAAATATCGTATCAAACGACTACTACAACAACTTTTGACGAACTCGGTGGTGCAGTTGTGAATGACGCGACTTTGACACCAACGCTCGTGGGTTCGATTCATTTGTATGCATGAACATGTCTGTTTGTCTTGGGCTGGATGTTTTAAGAGAGGTACGGCGCATCAAAGCAGCCTGTCTGGGGAAGTACTTCCACCTCACAGAAAACCGCAGCCAAATAACAACTCTCTAGAGGGTTGTTGTGTTTCTGCGTGTAAGTGAGGATACTAGTAAGCTCCCAAGGAGTTGCTGTGTAAGCAGCAGAGGAGGCATCCCGAGAGTGTTATATCGCAAGCGTTAATAGGCTACGGTACCCGCTTTACATCAGGTGGGCCGTATGCCTCCCGACGTTGTATAAAAAAAACTAATCAAGAGTATATTATTTATATACCGGTGAGGCAAACAAACAGTCAACCTGATGTTAAAGTATATAAATGCTTACAAGATTTACCACTGGTGTATTGCCACCTCAGATGTGTTTTTTTATACATCGTCGGGAACAATACTAGCATACGGTCCACCTGATGTTAAGCGGTTACCGTAGCCCATGAATGCTTGCAATACATTAAGTACTATTCGCGCGATGATAACTACGCTGCTAACACAGCAACTCCTTAGGAGCTTTCTGGACACCTCATTCACATACACCTCACTTATTTCTTTAACATTTATAGCTAGTTATATGTACTATATTTATATATTCTATTTACATTACTAGGCATAATAAACTTAAACAAGGTATAAATAAATAAATAAATATTGTCGGACAAATTACACAGCGCCATCTAGCCCCAAAGTAAGCGAAGCTTGTGTTATGGGTACTAGATAACTGATAAACATACGTAAATACCTTTTTTTTTGTAAATACATACTTATTACACATAGAAAATACCCAGACCAAGACAAACAGACATGTTCATGCACACAAATGTTTGTACTGTGTGGGAATCGAACCCACGAGCGTTAGTGTCAAAGTAGCGTAACAGCGCGTTTCACCACTGCGCCACCGAGCTCGTCAAGTATCCTACTAATATTATAAATGCGAAAGTTTGTATGTATGGATGTTTGTTCCTCTTTCACGCTTAAACGGCTGAACGGATTTGAATGAAATATGGCACGTAGATAGAATATGATCTGGATTAACACATAGGCTACGTTATTTGACTCCACGCAGGCGGAGCCGCGGGCAGCAGCTAGTATTAAATAAATGTGTTATTATTATTACAAACCATGCAACTTGGCAAACAACCTCCAATATTCGATACGCCCCTTGCTATGATTGTTTAAGAACCTATTGATATATGTTCACTTATTTCAGGACTGGGTGTCATTTTCTCAAGATTGGGCGTCATTACCATAAGGCAAAGGATCTTTTCAGTAAGTGCTTAGGGAATTTCTTGCATTATGAGACACTGAAAGCAATAACATCGTATTAACATTTTATGATACCCAACTGAAAACATAAACAACAATTTATTAATGACTTTCAATCTTAGCATGAATAATTCATTTGATGCATTACTTAATTACCTGGTTTCTTTATACAACGTCGTGAAGAATACAATTCACAGCAGCACTGTTAAATCCAATGGTTAATAATATCATTGTGGATCTTGAGAAAGCCTTTGATAGGGTAGTGCGAAAGGAACTGTGGGACATATTGCCGAGATATGGGATTGACGGTTCACTGCTCCGTGCTGTGCAGTCCACTTACAAGGATTGCTCAGCATGTGTGCGGATAGACGGTGGCATGTCACCTTAGTTTGATGTCAAAATTGGTGTCAAACAGGGTTGCATGCTATCTGCTAGGCTGTTTATCCTGTATCTCGATAGTTGTCTGCAGAGAATAAGGTCAACGAATGTGGGATTGCGCATGGGTGACCTAGTGGTGAACTGTCTGCTGTATGCAGACGATGCCGTGCTATTAGCAGATACACCATCTAAACTGCAAACACTGGTCACAACGATGAAAGACGAATGTATGGAGAAAGGCTTACTACTGAATGCGAAGAAAACAAAGATAATGGTATTTGAAAGAGAAGAATCCAGAACTAATGTAAGGATTACGATTGATGATGAAGTGTTGGAACAAGTGGATCAGTTTGTACATCTTGGATGCGCTTTCAGCAGGGATGGAAGGTACACCGCAGATGTGGAAAGACGAGTCAGTGCTGGGAATAGTGTGAATGGAGCGTTGGGAAAACTTCTTGGCGGTAAAAACCTGAGCCAAAAGGCACAACTCGCTATACACAATGCAGTGTTGGTCCCAACGCTAACTTATGGAAGCGAGAGCTGGGTATGGCAGAATGAGCATGAAAGTAGAATAAACGCGGTTGAAATGCGAGCGCTGCGCAAAATTTGTGGCGTAAGGCTTGTAGACCGTATTCGCAATGATGATGTTAGAAATAGAGTTGGTCTGAAAGAGAGCATCGGTGTTAAAATAAGAAGAGGCATGCTCCGATGGTTCAGGCATGTAGAGAGAATGCAAGATGAAAGAATGACGAGTCGTGTTCTATTAGAAGGTGATGTCAGGAGCCCTAGAAACCGGCGAGCGTGCATGAGAAGAGCAATGAATGTTAAAGAAGCGAGTGAGATATGTAAGGATCGAGTCACGTGGCGCTCGGTTCTCTCTGCCTACCCCGCAAGGGATTTGGCGTGAAGTTATAGATAGAATAATATCACCTTGAGATTAAAAACATAACTATGGCCACGAAAAGTATTTAAATATTTAGTGGTTGATGTGGGTCATGACGACCGTATATGTCGACAACACACAATTTCTTGCTAGAATTTACTTCTTACAAATAAATATTATTGAAATAATTAATAATAAAAAGATATATTTTGTCGTGTTCAAGGATTTGAGTGTGACGTGACAGTGACGAAATTATTAGCTCGTAAGTCAAAGTCAAAATCTTTTTATTCCGTAAAAATGGCTACATTTGTTTGGAATCGTCACAATTTTTTTCCCTACCGTGCAGTTTATGACTAGGTGAGCACTGATAAAAATACTGCCAAAAAACTCAGGCATCCCTCTTTTGGTGTCCAAACAAATTTACATATTTTATTAATTACATTATAGGTACGTCACATACGTAGGTCACATAGATACCACCACATTCGATTTTTTATTTAGGTATAAATAACTATTTTTATTGTTATTAAATGTTCAATGAGTTAGTATATATCTTTTAGTAGAAATATGTAATTATTGTCATTTTATATACATAAGACGAAATTTTCCTAATCAAGAATGTGTCGATTATGTTATTATCAATACGTCACCTCCCTAGCACGCTACAGCCACTGGCGTGATGATCACGCAGCGCAGAGATCGCCCTTGATATAAATGAGCCTATATAATACACGATCCGTAATAGTTATCGGCCTGCATCGATGTAGTAACCGATTGAAATGTTAACGAATGTAACGTAGATGAGTTGGCTAATGAAAGGTTATATTTAATTAAAAATTCAATATCTTTTTTTCCATATTCACCGATCACGTAACCAAAAGAAATGAACACTAATCTTCTATATATATAAAAATGGAGTCCCTGACTAATTCACTGACTCATCAAAGCCGAGGCCAAACCCTTGAACCTAGAAAGCTGAAATTTTGCAAACACGTTACTTTTGTAACTCTCACGAGAGATAAGAAAGAATTTTTTGAAATTCAACTATTGTCTATTGTCACTAATAGGACTATCGTTGCTAATAGGCCCAATATCGTGCTAATAGACCGCGGGACGCGTTGTTGACGTCACCATTCCCTATGACGAGTATCTCGTGAAGGCAGTGAAAGAAAGAGAAACTCTCTAAGTACTTGGCACACGAGGTTACCGCCATGTGACATGTGGACTCAATTATTATTGTACCGATAGTAGTGACAGCAAATGGACTTATAGCGAAGAGCCTCCACGGATATCTTCAGAGGCTCTCGCACGACAGTTGGCTCAAGAACCAGATACAGAAGGAGATTCTTCTGAACACGGCCCGCATTGTTAGGTGTTTCCTCTTGCTTGAGTATTCGCTTCGCTACCGGTACAGGCACACTCCTTTTCTTTTTATATTTTTTAAACGTACTTTTGTATTCATTACATATATATTTTTTAATATATTAATAAATAGACAAGAGACTAATAATATATCTTATGATATATGTATATTATGCAATTTGATCTAACCTGCCTTGCGTGCTTCCGCCACCACGGTAAATAACGCCTGAATCTATTAACTATATGTATATTATTATATTATTTATATTTATTGTCAGTTGCTCCAAAACTAATAGTTCTCTAATAGTTGCTATGCTGCGTCTTCCTATATCGCTCTGGATGCAATAGATGAACTCTCTCTCAAACAATTTTATACGCTTTAATCCTTGAATTTCAAAGCCTCATACCCTTTACTCTAGAATGTTGTTTTTGAAAGCAATCTTATAATATCGTATCAGGAAAAAATATTAATTATATTATTTATTTCGTTACTCGATCGGTGACGGAATCATTTTCGATTAAAAGGTAAGCAACCCTATGTTTGCATACTCTATACGTTTTATACTTAAGATCAGTGTTCACTTTACTTGGTTACGAGATCCGTGAAGTTATGTAGAAAAATATATTGATTTTTTAATTAAATATAACCTTCAACAGATTTCATTAGGCAATCCACCTTCAGTACCTTAGTAAAGATATTTTCTTTCATAAAGTAACCGAATAAAATGTGTTTTATATTTCGTTCGGTCACTTGATCGGTGCAGGTCGACATCTATTATGTATCTTAGACTAATAGAATACTAAACAAAAAGCCGTGAACGCAGCCAATGATGTCAACCTTGTAGCATCTGTATCACAGCAGCTACAAAGCTTTGCAGGATTGCATGGCTGGTAGCTTTCTCGCTTAACGCATTACGATGCAGCGCGATGGTCCAATTTCGTGGAATTTATTTTAGGCATATATTTATTTAACTTTAGATGTAGTTTAGTTTTAGTTTCATTGTGTATTTATTTAATTTTAGTTTAGATTTATTACTTTTAGGAACACATCTTTACATCACCCTTAGAATCAATTTTTCGAAGTCGAAGAAGAAAACGGTAACATAAAAATATTTATTATAAAGTTCAATTTTTAATCATAACGTGCGCTTATCCGTATAATTTCTGAGCAAGAAACAGTACTGTAGATACTCATAGAGATTAAAAAGAGTGACCAGAACCTTTCTTTAAAATTTATGATCACAACACTTTTGTCAGACCTAAGTAACGCTATCACTGAAGCCCCACCTCGTCAGGAAATTGTGACGACAATCTTTTATTTTATTTCATAACAGAATAAATGCCAATTTTTGCATAATAAATACCACAACATTGAATGAAAATCTCTAAAACGTGAATGTAAATGACTAAACTAGATACATAAAAATACAGTTTAAAGTATGAACAACTTACGCTGTTGATACTCGTAAGACCAAGGTATACGTACGTAACGTGGCCCCTATAATCAAGTTTTTGTTTAGGAAATTGTGTACTACCCCAATTATACAATGATGTACATTTTTATTTTCATAATTTTCGTACAAACCGAAACTAAATCTGATGCAAACTTAGGCAGAACTAAACTTAAATATACTCTATTTTTAACGTTTGGCTTGTGTCTGTTGGGGAAGAATAATATTTTAAGAAAGCTAGTGTTGCGATCTGCTTTTTTACAGATTTATGTACAGTTAATAAATAACATATATTTTTCCGGCGTCACAAATATATTGTTTTCAACGCTTTTGGTATCGATCCCTGAAAACGTGGCACATGTGGTAGCGGAACAAAGAGTCGATCTACCGGTGGCCAGATCACAGATCTCCGGTGTGAGGATTCTCCTCACAAATCGGGACATGTTTAGAAGAATGCATATTAATTTTAATTGTTATTATACAGGTTATATTCTCAGGTTTGGTTACACGTTTA
Source organism: Pyralis farinalis (assembly GCA_947507595.1). NCBI lineage: Eukaryota > Metazoa > Arthropoda > Insecta > Lepidoptera > Pyralidae > Pyralis > Pyralis farinalis. Next base: position 36,458,185 of record OX382264.1, on the reverse strand, counting down.
TTGAAATACGTGTATATCTTGCACGTGTGGGTTTGGTTGGGTAGGTTAGGTTAAGTTAAGGTTGCGTGATTCCATGGTATTGTTTGTTTCCTTCTACGACGTGTATGTTTATTTTGTGTCTGAATCGAACCCACGAACCACCCGACCACTGGGCTCCTCAAGCCACGTGAGGAAATCTCCTTGGCTCGCACTTGAATAGCCTTATTTCTTAAGATGATATCTTCAAGGTTTCCAATGAAACATATACCGTTATGGTATTGGCAATATTTGCACGAAATAATGCAAACTTTAGGCAAGGGAAACTTTTAGGCAAATTTTTTCATGCCAATATCAAGCTAATCTTATTTCAGAACAATGTTAACCCGAAATATTCAATCCATTATCATAAGAAAAATAACTTAACATCATACTTCCGAGGACTTTCACAAACTTTGGTATTAAAAAGAAAACCTGGAGCACTGAAGGAAACCAAAGTTAGCGGTGCATTACGTTATGTAAATCGAAGTAAGTTCTAAAGGGTTGCAGAAACTTTCTGAAAGCAAGACTGGCCTGCTTAAAAATTCAGAAAGGCAAAAGTGATACTTCGCTCGCGGATCTAAGAATTTAGTCATTTCTGGATGAGGCATTTGAAACTGGGTACATATGCGTACGGGCTGTATGGGGAAGATCAACCTCAATCAGCGTGTTCTGGAAAGGGGTATATATATTTTGTTTATATAACGTTGGGAGGCATTCAAGCATACGACCCACCTGATGTAAAGCAGTTACCGTAGCCTATTAACACTTGTAATAAATTAAGTATCACTCGCGCGATGCTTCCTCTGCTGCTTACACAGCAACTCCTTAGGAGCTTACTGGTGACTTCGCTCATACGCAGGAACACAACAACCTTCTAGGCAGTTCGGTGCGGTTTTTTGTGAGATGGAGGTACTTCCCCATATGGGCTGCTTTGATGCGCCCTACCTCTCTTTAAACATCCAGACCATGACAAACAGATATGTTCATACACACAAATATTTGTCTTGTGTGGGAATCGAACTCACGAGCGTTGGTGTCAAAGTCGCGTCATTCACGACTGAGCCTCCGAGCTCGTCAAAATAATAAATAAATAAATATTGCCAGACAAATTACACAGCGCCACCTAGCCCCAAAGTAAGCGAAGCTTGTGTTATGGGTACTAGACAACTGATAAACATACGTAAATACATACTTATTATACATAGAAAATACCCAGACCAATACAAACAGACATGTTCATGCACACAAATGTTTGTATTGTGTGGGAATCGAACCCACGAGCGACGGTGTCAAAGTAGCGAAACAGCGCATTCCACCACTGCGCCACCGAGCTCGTCAAAATAATGAAATGAGAATATCCATTATAGAACTAAAGTAATTCACATAGCCCAAAGGATGAGCAAGCTGAAGTGACAGTAGGCCGACCTTCACACTTGGAGAATCGACTGACCGCTGGAAGAAAAGGATCTCGAAAGGCGACGACCTCAAAGATCTGTGGGGAGTCGATGAATGCAGTAGGCTTAGAATGGAGGTGAGTAACTCTCTAGAGGGGGGGGGGGGGGGGGCGAATTGGCGGAGGCCAGTGTTTTCAAGCCGCCCGAGGGCCACTGACTTAGCTTGACGACTGTCATCTATCGACAACAACCGGGACCGACGGCTTAACGTGCCCTCGGAAGCACGGAGAAACGCTAGTTAGATATACCCATCCATGACACGCGCCACGACGCCATCAAGCTCTCATATTCTTATTATGTATCTACATTATAAAATAAAACTTGTCATTTCGGTTAGTAAGCGGTCGCTTGCAAAATTCAAATGTAACAAAATATGTTATGACAGGATCGCATGTTAAAACTTTGAAATTACTGAACCAACCTACTTGCTTTATTTTATCTATCCATAACTTCGTGCCAAGTCCCTTGCGGGGTGGGCAGAGAGGACCGAGCGCCACGTGACTCGATCGCTATACACCTCACTCGCTTCTTTTTAGGGTTCCGTACCCAAAGGGTAAAACGGAACCCTATTACTGAGGCTCTGCTGTCCGTCCGTCCGTCCGTCCGTCCGTCCATCCGTCCGTCCGTCCGTCCGTCCGGCCGTCCGTCCGTCCGCCCGTCCGTCTGTCACCAGGCTGTATCTCTTGAACCGTGATAGTTAGACAGTTGAAATTTTCACAGATGATGTATTTCTATTGCCGCTATAACAACAAATACTAAAAAATAGAATAAAATTAATATTTAAGAGGGCTCCCATACAACAAACGTTATTTTTTTTTTTTGCTGTTTTTATAGATAATGGTACGGAACCCTTCATGTGCGAGTCCGACTCGTACTTGGCCGATTTTTTAACATTCATTGCTCTGCTTTATTTTATTGTTGGTTAATGTATTCGCGGCGGCGAGGATTGTCACTGTCAAGAATTCGCCAAAAACGAGTATCGTTATCCTATAGGTCCTATACTAACATATTAGCTTAGGATGAGCATACCTTGCCCTCAACTACACTACTGACAATCAAACAAACAAGGTATGTATGTATGGATAGGGTCGGCAACGCAAGAGTGACACCCCTGGTGTTGCGAATGTTCATAAGCTACGGTAACTGCTTACCATCAAGCAGGCTCTACGTTTAATCTATAATCTATACTAAAAAAATCGGCCAAGTGCGAGTCGGACTCGCGCACGAAGGGTTCCGTACCATTATCTATAAAAACGGCAAAAAAATCACGTTTGTTGTTTGGGAGCCCCCCTTAAATATTTGTTTTATTTTAATTTAATTATTTATTCTTAAAGTGAATATATAACTAAATATTCTGTGAATATTTCAAGCGTCTACCTGTTGCCGTTATCAATATCGAGCAAAAATGAGCAAAAAAATCACGTTTGTTGTATGGGAGCCCCCTTAAATATTTATTTTATTTTATTTTTTAGTATTTGTTGTTATAGCGGCAACAGAAATACATCATCTGTGAAAATTTCAACTGTCTAACTATCACGGTTCATGAGATACAGCCTGGTGACAGACGGACGGACGGACGGACGGACGGACGGACGGACGGACAGCGGAGCCTCAGTAATAGGGTTCCGTTTTACCCTTTGGGTACGGAACCCTAAAAACTAAAATCTATACTTGTTGTACGATAATTTATGTCCATATATAGAAGTAGTAGTAAATGTAGGTTGCGTTCAACGTGTTTTAATAAATAAATATTAATTTAATTTTAAAAACCATTGTTCGTTACTAATAAGTTAAACATGTATGTAATCTTTATCTACCGATGTTTACTGATTTGATATAGTACTTACCGTTGATAAGATTATTCTCCCAATTTAAAATACCTAAGCAAGAGTATATTGATGTAGTATATTGATGAACATTTTCGGTGTTAGCAGATGCCAAAGAAATTTTCCCATTTTTTCTGACGCGTGCGTGGTATATGCATCGCACATCAAACAATAGAAATAGTATAAATATGCGTAATTTGTTAAGTAATACACATAGTAAGTCCTTCATTGTGTCCTACAACTTCTTGCTTCTATAGGTTGCTAAGAAAAATTTAAAATGTATTAAAATTTTAGTTAATAGAGTCAGGCGCGCACCCACCCACTACCGTTAGTAGATGCATCTAGCCGACGCTGCTACGGCTGCTCCGATAGTCTCTGCCTCGGCTGCTGCGGTTGTCCGCCATCTGGAACAGAAACCGCATGCCCCCACCACCGTCGCTGCCACGATTGACCTGGTCATTGCTGCGACACGTGTTTCGCCTCTCTACGAGGCATCACCAGGAGCTGTAGTCGTTAATCGTAAGAATAACATGCTACAATTTTTATTCATATTTATCATTTAAGATTCTATGTATATAGCATTGGCAGGGTCCGCTACGTAAGCCTAAGGATTTGGCTAATTTACACGGAACGACTACCGTCAGACTACCGCAACCCTGAGGGAAAATTAGACCTGACTTTTACGTTAGGTCACACGTCTTTCAAAATATAATAAAATAAATAAATAAATATTGTCGGACAAATTACACAGCGCCACCTAGCCCCAAAGTAAGCGAAGCTTGTGTTATGGGACTAGACAACTGATAGACATACGTAAATACATTTTTTTTTGTAAATACATACTTATTATACATAGAAATACCCAAACCAAGACAATCAGACATGCTCATGCACACAAATGTTTGCCTTGTGTGCATGAACATGTCTGATTTTCATTGATAATTTCAGGACATGCGGATTTCCTCGCGATGTTTTCTATCACCACCGCGCAAGTGATCATTACAGATGTGTACATAAATCTAAAAACACGAACAAGTGGTACATGCCAGCATTCGAAACGGCGACCTGTTCAATAGGCCGGTTCGTTACCCATTGGACTATCATATACCATATTTGATAGCCATTAGGTACATCCGTCATACTTCATCGCCAAATGTTTACTATCAGTGAAATTAAAATGTACCTCTTATTTTGGAAAACAGTTCATACATTTGCACAAGTATTCACCATATCACGGGTTCTCCACAGAGGCTTTTACAGAGTCGGCAATGTACTTGTGATTTTACAATGTATTTTTTAAAGTGTCCATAGACTTCAGAAACTGTACCATAGAGCAGGCATTTTGCTTATTCTTCACCTTTGTGGTATAAAATATGTAAAGTCTGTATGCATGTACATTTTATTTTTCGAAACAAAAATGTGAATAGGCGATGATATTCTGTAAAATCAAGTGATCTTGATGTGAAACCAGCTATTTGTAAATTTTATTTAATATTCGTCTAAATTAAATAATCCTATCCTGGAGCATCTAAACTAAAACATCAAAATATTACGACAATCAACAAAATAGACGTTAAAATTAAGAGAAGAATTACATTTATTTTAGGTGTATATTTATGATGTAATTTAGTTTTAGTTTTATTGTATATTTATTTAATTTTAGTTTAGTTTTATTACTTTGAGGGTAATAATATTTGAATTTGTAATTACCGTCTCTAGTAAATTGTCGAAGTTTAAAAAAGATAAGATAAAAGCGAGAATAAGAAAATAGGCCCGAACAAACATACAAAGTTTGTTTTTCTTATTCTCACTTTTATCTTCTCTTTTTTTAAACTTCGACAATTTACGATTTATTTATTTATTTTGTATCAATATTTTGACTAACCATCACATTTTTACCAAATTTGTATGAAACCACCTGTAGATCGATCGTTGGATAATAGTTACTTTTTTTTTTAACTACATCGGGAGGCATACAAGCATACGGCCCACCTGATGTAAAGCGGGTACCGTATCCTATTAAAGCTTGCGATATATTAAGTATCACTCGTACGATGCCTCCTCTGCTGCTAACACAGCAACTCCTTGAGAGTTTACTGGTGACCTCACTCACACGTAGGAACACAACAACCCTCTAGAGAGTTGTTATTTGGCTGCGGTTTTCTATGAGGTGGAGGTACTTCCCCAGTCGGCCTGCTTTGATGCGCCCTACCTCATTTAAAACATCCAGACCAAGACAAACAGACATGTTCATGCACACAAATGTTTGCCTTGTGTGAGAATGGAACCCACGAGCGTTGGTATCAAAGTCGCGTCATTCACGACTGAGCCACCGAGCTGTGTCAAAAAAGTATGTTAAAATATCCGAAACTGGTTCCCTAAAAAACGAATGTATAAGTTTCTACAGGATCGGCAACAAACGACCGACACACCTGGCGCTAGAGTCCACAGGCTACGGTAACTACTTACAATCAGACACGCCATATGCTTGTTTGCCACTGTATTGGTATTAAAACGGGTGAAACCATTACAGACAAATAAATGATAAAACAAATATTTATTGCAAAGCCTTGTTAATTAGAACTTTGTACCATTATTCAGTTCCTTGAAAACTATTCCGGTTAAGCAAGAAACATACATGACGGTCATAGTTCTCATGAAGAATATTCTTCTTTTTATTAGCGTTTATCCGTTCGCTTTATAATAAATAATTATAAAGAATCGGAACATATATAAATAATTAATCCATCCATGTCGTTAAATGTAATAATTGAATAACAAATGTGAGACAAATGTCACCTTAGTCTTCCTGCGACCACAGACGCTGCAAAGCATTCGAAACGTCAGGTTCAACAAAATAAATAAAACACGCGATACTTCCGTTAAAAATCGTTTAATTCAAAATATTCTTCTTTTTATTAGCGCTTATCCGTTTGCTTTAGGATTAGCGTAGTACCTATACTACTTGAACTTAAGAACTTAGTAAATCTACTGATTTTGACATGGAGTGACTGCCGTCTGACCTACACACTCACACACACACAGCGGGGAAACCACACTTTTCTTAGACTAGGTCACACGAAATATAATTTCCACACGGTGTTTTCCGTCAAATCCGAGCAGGTCCTAATTACAAACATGTACACAAAACCGAAAAGACGTATTCGAACCACGGAGCAATCGATTGATAGACCATAATCTTTTATCCACTAGGCTACTACTTACTCATCATATTGATCATGAAAAGCTCGAGTAACCAAAACTAGTCTAATATCGATTTTGAATTTTTTCTTTCAATTCAATCTAAACTGACATCTAACGCAGTCAAAATAAGATCTATAATGGAAACAGATACCTCATGGTTTTCATTAACGTGGTAACCTCGAAATCCACCGATAAACACAACACTTCACAAAGATATTTACACACAAATTACATTCACATATACCAAGAAGAAAAAGGCAGGTCTATCCGTGTAAAAGATATTTGTAAAAATATATTAAACCGCTCGTACGTTCAGTGATAATTACGAATGTGCTACAGGTATTCCGTAGCTTACGCGCTCGGTAAAACACTGACTGATCGAAAATACACGCAGCAGGAAGTATCTAAATATAGTATAGTTAGGTGTAGCTTTCACATAGGGAGGCACGCTATCGCTTGATTATCTCCATTAACAAAACGGTCGATTCCAACGCGCTTTCGTTCTGTATGTAACTATGTGACAGAATATACGACTAAGAATCTAAATATAAACTACTTCTAAATATCATAGTGGTGTGACATTGTGTGTAATAATATATATACGTACTTCTATCTATAACTTCACGCCAAATCCCTTACGGGGTAGGCAGAGAGAACCGAGCGCCACGCGACTCGATCCTTACATACCTCACTCGCTTCTTTCACATTCATTGCTCTTTTTATGCACGCTCGCCGGTTTCTAGGGCTCCTGACATCACCTTCTGATAGAACACGACCAATTTGATCATGATAGGTAAGTCTTGGCCTTCCTCGGCTCCTACATCCTTCCACTTTTGCATTGTATATCTGCTTCGTCATTCTTTCATCCTGCATTCTTTCTACATGTCCGAACCAACGGAGCATGCCTCTTCTTATTTTAACACCGACGCTCTCTTTCAGACCAACTCTGCTTCTAACCGCGTCATAGCGGATACGGTCTGCAAGCGTTACACCACAGATTTTGCGCTACGCTCGCATTTCAACCGCGTTTATCCTACTTTCATGCTCTCTCTGCCATACCCAGCTCTCGCTTCCATAAGTAAGCTATATACGTACTTAATACCGTATACTACCTAGTGGATAAGGACCACCTAGTCCCCGGTTGGTATCCTGCCGGGCACGTACGTGAAGGAAAACACCATGAGGAAACCCACACGTCAAAGAAATTATATTTCGAAAGACGTTGCACCTTACCTAAGAAAGATCTGGTTTTTTCTCTGGGTTGTCGAGGTCTGACGACAGTCGCTCTATGTAAAAATCGGTCAAGTGCGAGTCGGACTTGCGCACGAAGGGTTTAGTACCATTATCTATAAAAACAGCAAGAAAATCACATTTGTTGTATGGGAGCCCCCTTAAATATTTATTTTATTCTATTTTTTAGTATTTGTTGTTATAGCGGCAACAGAAATACATCATCTGTGAAAATTTCAACTGTCTAACTATCACGGTTCAAGAGATACAGCCTGGTGACAGACGGACGGACGGACAGCGAAGTCTCAGTAATAGGGTTCCGTTTTACACTTTGGGTAGGGAACCCTAAAAATCAGTGTCTTCGCCAAATTCGTAGGCTTAGGCAGCAGACCCCGCCAATCTTTTTTCAGTATATCACATACTTAGTCAATATGTGTGCGTCTAGGGCTTCCTATCTGCACTCATCTGCCGTTATCTGCACTCTTGTACGATACATTTCTTGTGTAACTTTCCGTCGTCCATTCTTTCCAAATGACCAACCCATCACTGTATACCCCTCTCAATTATTTGTCACCATCTCCCATTCCACATTGTTCTCTTATCGTACTGTTTTTTACTCTATCATCCTAATTAAATATAAATATAAATAAATAAATATTGTCGGACAAATTACACAGCGCCATCTAGCCCCAAAGTAAGCGAAACTTGTGTTATGGGTACTAGACAACTGATAAACATACGTAAATACATTTTTTTTTTGTAAATACATACTTATTATACATAGAAAATACCCAGACCAAGACAAACAGACATGTTCATGCACACAAATGTTTGTCCTGTGTGGAAATCGAAACCACGAACGTTGGTGTCAAAGTAGCGTAACAGCGCCTTTCACCACTGCGCCACCGAGGTCGTCGCAGATTCCACAGATATTCCTCAACAGTCTCAATTCTATAGCATTTATCCCACTTTGATGCTTCTTCTACCATACGCACATTTCACTACCATATCAATGTTGGGTAACGCCTGCATCTTGAGAGTAATTCTGATCACATCTCTTATTGTCACCGATCGAGTCTGATGATGGAGGTTGGAGCTAGGTACAGTACTTCAATTGGTTGTTGTGTGCCTGCGTGGGAGTAAAGATATCAGTAAGCTTTTAAAGAGTTGCAGTGTTAGCAAAGAAGATTGCAATGAGCAAGAAATACTTCACGTATTGCAAGCGTTGATAGTTGACGGTAATACAAGGTAATGTGCCGTATACCTTCTGGACGTTGTATAATGACATGTGTAGGTATCCTTTATACTTGAAAATATATATATATATTACACTTTATGGGGGGAGTTTTATTTTTGACTAGCTACTCGACCCAGCTTCGCACGGTTGATCTAATCGTTACCAAACTTCACAGGATCACCTGCTGGGCTAACCTGAAGATTCACTGAAAATTTCATCAAAATCTGCCCAGCCGTTTTTGAGTCCATAGAGGACATACAGAAAAACATTTATTTATATATATATATATATATACATATATATATATATATATATATATATATATATATATATATATATATATATATATATATATATACTCAGTTTCTATATATATATATATATATATATATATATACAAACTGAGTTTATAATTATCTCTCGCTTTTATGGCCAGCGGCACTTTCTTTATTGCAAGCATTCACAGGCTACAGTAATCTCTTTACATGAGATGGACCGCATGTTTGTATGCATCCCACCGTTATAATAATATATATTATAATAATATACTTTTACAGGACGCGTGCACAATAAACAGACATACGAAAAGGGGAATAGAAAATAAAAATAATTAAAATTCATGGCTAAATGCACTGATTCGACGACCTCGGTGGTGCAGTCGTGAATGACGCGACTTTGAACAAATACTCGTGGGGTCGATTCCCATACAAGGCTAACATTCGTGTGCATGAACATGTCTGTTTGTCTTGGTCTCGATGTTTTAAGACAGGTAGGGCGCATCAAAGCAGTCCGTCTGGGGAAGTACCTCCACCACACAGTACTCCCTACAGGGTAGTTGTATTCCTGCGTGTGAGTGAGGTCACCAGTAAGCTTGTTAGGAATTGCAGACTAAAAGCCTAGAACCTCTTCAACTCCGTAGGGACATAGGCTCTCTAAGCGTATTTTACCGCCTTTACCATGGCAAGTGCTCTGAAGAACTGTTTTCCCTTATCCCACCCTCACCCTTCCGTCATAGAACCACACGTGCGGGCTTGCGATGTCATAGTTCCACGGTTGAGAATATCTCTTCGCGTACCAAAAAGTTCGGCAACTCCTATCTTTGTCGTACCATCAAAAAGTGGAACGCCTTGCCTGCACATGTGTTCCCTCCTTCCTACAATATGGGATCCTTCAATCGAAGCGTGAAGAAGCATTTTGCGGGTCAGCATGGCAGCGTCAACTGACAGGATGCGGGATGTAGTATGCTGTCAGTTGCAGTTGCGATTTGGGCTCCTCTTTCGCTTACCATCAGGCAAAGAGGGGCCACTATGCAGAACTGATATAAAAAAAAAAAAAAAAAAAAAAAAGACTACGGTAAGCGCTTTAGATCCGGTGGGCCGTATACCAGTGACGCGAGCTAATAAGATTTTCCTCTACCAAATGTCGAACAACGCGTCTAAAGAAACTTTCACTTTAATAATTGTTACGACACGTTTACTTTTAATCGAAAGAATACATTGCATTTTTTTTTATTTATATACAACTAGATTGGCAAGCAAGCACGCGGCCCGCATTAGATAGTAAGCGGTCACCGCAGCCTAATGACGCTCGCAACATCACGAGGATGTTATTCGCGCGCTGTCAATCTTGTGACCTAAAGCTGTTTCGTCAGTAATTTCTCTGCCATATCTCACCCTTCAAACCGGAACACAGCTATATAAATATAACTCTTGGCAGTAGAAATAGGTGAGACAGGGGTACCCACGCAGACGACTTTTGTACAAAGTATCCTTCTGGTGAAATACTATTGTTAACTAAAAACTTAGTGAAAATGATTTAATCGTATTTTGAAGAAATAACACCTTTATTTCTTCAAAATACTTCAAGGTTCAAAGTTAAGCACTAATAGGTCATTCTAAATAAACAACAAAATTATTCTTGCTGCTTCGTTTCTTTTGCAGATTGGATAAATATTAATTATTAAATCTTAAAATAATTTAATTATAATATTATGTAAATAAATTTTATATAGTTTTTACCTATTTAATAAATAACAATGTTTCTTGTGCCCAGCCGATCCTGTTACGTTTTATTATACTTAAATTAACAATAACAATGCTATTGGTAAGGTATAATACATTGGCAGTGAAGTGAATCAATTTTTCGTGTATGACTTGGTTCAAAAGTTCCTGGTTAACTTCCATTCTTGTGACACACGATGACATTATACCGTTCTTATGCTGTACGTAACAAAGGTTACAATTGAACTCCGAGTATTAAGCGAGATCTGCCCTTAGCTGAACTGTATACATGCATAGAATAGCCTATGTCTTACCTCTTCACTTCAAGTCACATGCTTAGTAGCTATCCGACGGAATATGAAAAAAAAAAACAACGAATGAAATCTATACTAATATATACAGCGGAAAAGATTATTTCCCATTCTTGAGGAAGGTTATAGGACACTAGGATTCGACTTTTAAAAGCCGAGATGAAAAAAAGAAAGTAGGAAAAGCGGTCTCTACGAGATATCGGGCATACGCGTAGATGAAGTCACAGGGTGCAGCAGTGCCTTTTAATATTCAATTGCTGGGAAAAAGCGATGATTTCATCACACCCTCCCATTTCGCAAATGGGTCATACCTATTGTATGTATGTCTTGTCAGGTTTACATTGAGTCAGTCAGTGACGTCAGTACTGGCGCCGAGAGCGGACGTACGTGTAAACAATGTGAGACACAAAGCCAGCTGTGAGGGCTATTTACGAGAGCAGTGATAATCTAGTGGATGAAGAACTAGCCAATTACCCGACGGTCCTGGTTCGAGTCCTCGTGAGCAAATGCCACTAAATTCGTGTTTTCAGATTTATGTACATGTACATAAATCTGAAAATATGTATATTTGTACATATTATCACTTGTGCGGCGGTGAAGGTAAACATCGTGAGAAACGTCCAAGAAATTATATTTCAAAAGATATGTAACCTAACCTACAGAAAGATTTGATTTTCCTTAACTGAGTTGATGGCGGTCGCTCCACGTTGAAATCAGTATATTTGCTAAATCCTTAGACTTAGGCAGTGGACCCCACAATTCTTAATGGATTAGGAAGCGGGACAACGCAAAGATGATCAATTATTATGGTGATTATTTATTTATGGTGTACACTCATTCTGAAGTCAGTGGGGAAATAATGAGATACGGAACTTCACAATAGGAGTGGGCATAAAAGTAGTCCCTCTGTGGAAATCACACAGAAACCCGCAGCTAAATAACAACTCCCTGGAGGGTTGTTGTGTTCCTGCGTGTGAGTGAGGTCATCAGTAATGTCCTAAGGAGATCTGTATCACCAGCAGAGGTGGCATCACGCGATCGATATTCAGTGTATTGCAAGTACTCATAGGCTACGGTAACGGCTTTACATCAGGTGGATCGTATGCTTGTATGACTCTTGACGTTGTATATAGCTTTAATTTTACTTTTAAACTGGATGTAGATAAATCCTTGTGTATTTTTTGCTGTAAATACGCATTTATTTTGAACTAAAATACATGAAAACTAAATGTGCGCATTTTATTTCGATCCGAAATGTATGAAAAATAAATGTGAGCATTTTATTTCGATCCAAAATTGATGAAAAATAAATGAGCGCATTTTATTTCAGTCTAAAATTTATGAAAAATAAATGTGAGCATTTTATTTCGATCCAAAATTGATGAAAAATAAATGTGAGCATTTTATTTCGATCCGAAATTCATGAAAAGTAAACGTGCGTTTTTATTTCGATCCGAAATTTATCAAAATACATGGGCTAATTTTGTTTATTATAAATTCAACGTCTAATGTACAACCACAATTTCGATATAATTGTAGATATGTCAAGTTCTTTTTATATTTTTTAAGTAACTTATTACTTTATTAGAGCATTTCTTGTACGGCTGTAACGATTTCACTCAATTTCTGTATTTAGATAAGTTTATCTATATAGGTGTCTTTCCTAAAATAACGCGAAAGAACACAAAGTTTGTAAAGACGCCAACCGAAGCTCAGCCCAGCCACTATAAGTTGATCATGTAGTGGTCACACTACAACATGTGTCGATGCTTTGCTGGGGAGCGAATTGGCTTCAAGAATGTTTGTCCTGTGTCGGAATCAAACAAGATTCAAAATTCAAGATTATTTATTTTATATAACATGAGTGTTACAAAAATACAGGTGTTTTAAATTTACATATTGTACTGCATGTTTAGCCGGTAGGGCACACAAAAAATATGATATAAGGCACACGCCGTTTCATTATTACATATACAGTCTTCAATTTCAAAATATGTCGATATTCGTCATTTCGTGTATCAGTTGTTATATCTTTAGGGATTCGTATAATAAAGCTAATAACATCTGTCCGTCTATCACAGCACTCAGTCTCTCCAACATCTTTATCTATAAAGATTGTAGAGTGAATATTTTGTAACAATTACTAACTAGTATAAATTACATATATACAACGCGAAAGTAGAAGGAGGTAGGAGCCGCGGAAGGCTAGACTACCTACCATGACCAAATTGATCTAGTTTTATCAGAAGATGATGTCAGGAGCTTTAGAAACCAGCGAGCGTACATGAGAAGAGCAATTAATGTTAAAGAAGCGAGTAAGGATCGAGTTATGCGGTACTCAGTTCTCTCTACATAGGACTATAAATATTGCGGAAAAATATAATGACATTTCCTAATGGCAGAGATTTTTAAAAACCATCAGAAAACATTCATTAGAAAAATATACCAATCCCCTTTTACCTCTGAACTTTGCAAAGCGATAAATTTGAAGTAATTAAAGTTCACAAAGCTAAATATGTAAATACTAGCGACCTAGCTCGGTATCGCACGGGCGTAATTTACTAATGAAGAAAATGAGAAGTGCGCTTAGCAAAAAAATAATGTGCAAGCTTGTTTTTCAACATGTTTCTATTTCAGTGGCTTAACAGTGGTTGTTAATTTACTTCTCACAAGATAAAATGTATGCTTATTATGTGTTACATGGGTACAACATTTACACATTGCAGACTAGGTTTAAAAGTAGGTCCTTGTGAGAGTCTGTGCTAGGCCGAGACCTGTGTGACAGAACTCCAGGCTCCGTACGGATAATAATAATATAGGTAGATACACAGCAACTTAGAAAAATATCTGTAAAATGTATGTTTAGACAGTTTTACGTCTGTTGTATTTGCAGCACTAGTGAGTATCTGAGCCATATCTATGATGTATATATAGCCTACGCGTATAACGGCCACATCTGCAACTTGTCTTGATAATGTTTTTTGTAATTGTGACCATATAAATAAAACAATAATAGGCAGCTTGCCCTCAGATCATTGCGGTCAGTTGGTTGTTTATCAAGGTTCAAATAATACAGATCTGAGAAATCATCTCTTGTACAGACCAATGAACAGAAACAGACTTATTAGATATAATAATGTATTGGAGGACAGGTTGCAATTGTTGAATTACACTGTAGATGATCCGGATTTTCTTTATACCAATCTGTTTCATGCTATCGTATATCCAGTGAATATCAAAAAATATTTACACATAAATTTGATAGTTAATAGATTCAGGTGTTATTTTGCGAAAGTCAATTTTACATGCAATTTGATCTAAACTGCTTTGTGTGCTTCCGCCACCAATTAGTTCATGCGGCCTAGTGCCGGCCGGCACCCACACACTACGTTAGTAGATGAAACATGCCGACGCTGCCATGGCTGCTCCAGTAGTCTCTGCCTCGGCTGCTGCGGTCGTCCGCCATCTAGAACAGAAACCGCACCACCGTCGCTGCCACGACTGGCCTGGTCATCGCTGCGTGTACGACACGACACATTTCGCCTCTCCACGAGGCATCATCAGCCGCTGTAGACGTTAATCGTAAGAATAACATGCTACAAGTGACAAATCCATCGCAGTGCCGTCTCTTATATTGAATTGAGGGTGGGGGTGGATGGTGTGAGCGAAAAGATATTTAATAGTGGGGAATTGTTTACGTCAGTCTGTTTGTTCATGAGTGTAATTTTAGAATTTTTATGTTTATTAATTTCTAATTGAATAAGTTTTTTCTTTACCTATTAATACATATTAATAGGTAAAGAAAAAACTTATTCTTTTCAAGCATATTTCGCGCGTGGTGGAGTATGAGATTTAGCATAATTAATGTTAATATGACATGGAAGCGCAGAAGATAAAATTTATGCATATTATGTGTTAGAAATATGTTACATTAAATAAAACATTAATTGTTTACTTTTATACCCCTTGGAATGAAATACTACGTATGTATATCTTCACACCAGGTCCTTTACGGGGCAGAGAGGGCATCTTTTCATGCACTCTTGCCGCTTTCTAGGACTCCTGACATCACCTTCTGATAAAACATCCAATTTGGTCATGGTAGATTTGTCTTGGTCTTCCTCGGCTCCTACATCCTTCCACTTTCGCATTGTTTATACCTATGTTTCGTCATTCTTTCTACTTGTCCGAACCAACGGAGTATGCCTTTTTATGGTTTCGTACCTCAAAAGGTAAAACGAAACCCTTATAGGATCACTTTGTTGTATGTCTGTCTGTATGTCTGTCAAGACCTTTTTCTCAGGGACGGGTGGAGCTATCAAGCTAAAATTAATATCAAATACCCAAGTCTGCAATCCCTACGAGCAGTGGAAAAATCAAGCTTCTAAGTAACGCTATCAAACAATACAGCTGTTTATGTTTCGTTTATATGCATATTTTGACACTTATAACGGAATCAAAACCTATAGGGTACTTCCCGTTGATCTAGAATCATGAAATTTGGTAAGAAGTAATGTTATGTAGCACAAGCAAAGGAAAAATTCCAAAAACCGCTAATTTGTAGTTAAATCACAAAAAAAAAATACGAAAATAACTTGCGAAAATATTGTTTGTATGTTTATAAAATTTTATTGAATGATTTAACATTAAAAATACATAATAATAACACAATAAAATCTAAATTACGCAATGGCGGACTTATCCCAATAGGGATCTCTTCCAGTCAACCATAAAATGCATGAAATCTGATTTTATCGGTTTGGTGCAATGTACGTGAAATACACATTTCACGTTCAATGTAAAATACCTAAACACACAATAATATATGCTTTAAAAAGTAAATGCTAGTGTTACGTATCAGAAGCAGAGTCATACATTTTTTTAAAATGTCAGGAGGCATACATGCATACGGCCTACCTGATGTAAAGCAGTTACCGTAGCCTATTAACATTTGTAATATATTAAGTATCACTCGCGCTATGCCCCCTCTGCTGACAACTTATTAAAACTGTGATTTTCTTTAGGGACCAATGACACGATTTTATGTTTGTAACACTATATCCATGAGTGATTCCCGTGTTGGATATTTATTTTTTCCAATATTAATATATTCTTACTTTTCGAGCAAAGGAGAAAAAAAAAACATCATTGCATAATTTTAGTATCAATTTGTGTTAAATGAATACATTTTTGTTAAATCTACCTAATTCATTATAAATAACATCCCATTCATAAAATGAAAACGTACGTAAAGTTTAACATACTTGTATATAATTAAATTAGTACCTATGCAATATTTGCTTTAAAATAATAATAGAACACAAATTGACTTCAATTAAAGGCTCATTCGTAAACATTTTGTTGTTATTGTTGATGTTGAGAAAATAAATTTAAGAACTTATAATATAATAATTACTGATAACAATTAACAATGGACGCATTAGTAATACACAAAATTCTTATAAATAGGTACTTTCACAAAATTAATTTTAGATAAACTCTTATGCCGTTTAAGGTAAGTTTAAGATTTAATTTCATGTTTTCTGAACTTCACATTTTCAACATCATAACACAATTAACACCAATTCAGGTTAGGATGCAACACTAAAAATTACCTCTGTAACTAAGCTGTTATGGAAACGTAACTCAAACACTCTGACTGTAACATTTACCTAAACAATTGTTTTCCTATTCAACCTTTCTTGCCTTTTTACTAATCTCATCTATAACTTACGTATTATTTTCTATCTCTTTGTGATTCTCTTTCTCTTATCTACATACAACCTTTGAAACATATTCCTACACATGTCCTTTACTATTCAAATCATAATAGACGCCCCGAAGTTCCACTAACTCTGCATGTTTCCCCCTCTCAACAACATGACCATCATTGATAACGCAGATGACATCAGCATCTCTTACAGTACTCAACCTATGAGCTATCATGACGCAGGTTCGTCCTTCCTTAGCCGCATCTAGTGCTTCTTGGACAACCTGGGCAATTAAATAAAATAAGTTGTATTCTACAGTGATCATCATTCGAATTTAGACTTCTATGAAATCTGACTTAATATTGAAATGAAAAATTAAAAACACGTCACACAAATTGTACACCCGTATGTTTACTTTAGATAGTTTCAGATTGTAAAAAATAAATATGTAACAATATTATTAAATATAAGACCGACCATTACTCATCCTACTGCAATGATACAAGTCACCCATCAACGGAAAAGATTTAGTATATTCAGAGCATACTCTGCCACGCTGCTTCTGCATATTAGTAGAGGCCAGTATTATCAAGTCATCCGAAAGTCATTAACTTACCTTAACGACTATCATCTGTCGTCAACAGCCAGGACCGACGGCTTAATGTACTTTCTGGATCACGAAGAAACTTCAGACAAGTAAACCATAGACAAAGTTCAGTCATCATTGATTAACTTGTGGTCGATTACAGTGATATGCGCATCCATCGAGCTTCTCATTCAAATATTTATTAAGATGAAAATTAATTGAAATGAATAAATATTATTACCTTTTCACTTTCAGTATCAAGAGCGCTAGTTGCTTCATCAAGCAGCAACATTTTCGGGCGTTTAATTAAAGCTCTGGCTATGGCTACTCTTTGTTTTTGGCCTCCAGATAATTGCGTGCCTTTGGAACCGATGTTAGTGTCATAACCCTAAAAGCAAATGTGTGATTATTTGATTACAGCTCCGTCAGTAATTTTCGTTTATTTATTAATGTAAGATGGAATAACAATTCCATCATATATACTAAACTATATCTAAAGTATTATTATATTTGATAAACAATTCACGTTATCTCAGCCTTGATGAACGATGACAATGTAATTAAATATAACGTTTCTGAAATAGATGCACTCTCACTAACAGTCTATGCAACCAGAATATATTTGAATCCTACACAGGCGCTCAGATTCCCTACGATTCCAGGGAATCCGATTAGTCTTGGAGACTTGTCAGAGTGCCTTAAAAGTTATATAATTTAAAAGAAGAAAACTACAAACCAGTGGTAAGGAAGTAATAAAACTGTGGATGTTTGCTTGTTGTGCAGCTGCAACGATTTCATCCATACTTGGTTTACGTGAGTTATCACCGTAAGCTATGTTTTCAGCAATGGATCGATCAAATAATATTGGTTCTTGTTGCACAAAGCCAATTGGCCGTCTTGCTTCTACGAGGCGAAGTTTTTGAATAGGAATATCGTCCTGTACCTAAAAATTCACTAATGTAATTTTAAGACGATATAAACTGGGGATTACATTGTAATACTTTCAAAATCTTACCACTACGCCATTTTCGGGATCATAATATCGTTCTAATAGCTGTATAATGGTACTCTTTCCACATCCACTAGCACCAACTAAGGCTATTGTTTTGCCTTGATCTATTTCAAGGTTCATGCTTTTCAGAACTTCTATTGCTGGACGAGTAGGGTATCTAAAATTTACATTTTGAAGACTGGCTTTACCGCTTCCCGCCTGCAACAAACCGGTCCTATGTTATTAAATAAGCTGTGTAATCGATAATAAAGATGATGACAGAGAAATTATAAACATTGACTTTCATGTATTTGGTATACTTAATAGAATGTATACAACAAATCTATATCTCTTGTATGCAACAAATCTGTACCTATCTCCTGTATAGTCAGAGACAATGACACTTACATAATATCAATATTATATGAATTAGCGCAGTTCTGTTACCCTGGGGAAGCCACGCATCGTTTATTTATTTACGATGAATGAAAAACAGGCACAGATAAGAATAGTAAGATTACGAGGTGTGAATTTATAGCACAGATAACATACATTAGATAACTAGATATAACAGCAGCGCAAAGTAAATACTCAAACAATCACCGTCTCGCATTCACTAATATTGAACAAGTCTAGATCAAAATCTCTTGATAGCGATTTAAAGCTGTTACTCGCCTGCAGTAAAAATTTGTAAACCCGAATGGAACATAATTTTTCTTGATAATTCTACATGACCCACTCGGGACCTGAATGTTAATTTATGACAGTAGATTGATACAGGACATGATTGTAATTAGGTAAAAGAAATAAAAAATAGATCATTAATATGGACAATTTAACAAAATGATTATTATCATAAAATTTGAGAGCTACTCGTATGTTACTCTTGTCGGTGAAGATTTTTTTCCCTCTCTTCCTCCAGTTTCTTTACTTATTGATAGGCCATAACTTTCACATTTTCCTATATTTGAGTAACTATACCTTGGCGTTCTCAGTCCTTTTCCTCTAAATGATGAATAGAATGATAATTGAGAGTAATACTTACAAATCCCAATGTTGGTGCAATAGGATCCGTGATTTTAGATTGCCTACTGAGCAGCATTATAACACGCTGTGCAGCTTTAACGCCTTGCTGAAAGTTAGGGGCATAAGCAAAAGCCTCAGCTGCTGTAGTAGCGCCCATTAAAAGACCTTGAACAGATCTGCAAACAATAAAAACGTTACAAATACTTGTCACGTGAACGAGGTTTTATTAAATTTTCTTTACACTATGAACCTTTTGAAGGATAAATAGTTCATAATCCCTGGGCCAAATACACCTCACTTTTATGTGGTTGACCGTGGTTAGAGCCTAGGTAAAAGAGATACATTTTTTTTACAAAAGATTGCAACTAATCATTGCCTAACAACGTCAAGCCATTACAGAAAATACTTATGTGGTGTCACTACAAACTAGTTAGGTCAGCAGACCTATTAAGAATATTTAATCTAATTTAAAAATCTTGTGTATCCCTTACTTCAAAATTAATGAGTATTCCACGCCACCATATACGATAAGTTGTCCACCATAAAACATAGGTATTCCAAAAACAAAGTTGGTGAAAGCTCTAGATAAACCGAATACAATGCCTCTGATGTGTGATAACTTTTTTGCCAAAACTAGAGCCGGTAGAAGTTCTGCTGCATATTGTTTCAAAAATACTTCTTCATTACCCAAAGATGCCACTGTACGTACATTTGAAACTGCCTCAACGGCTATCTGTAATTATAAAGTACATGATCATAGAGGTCTAGAAGTAGGTGATTGATAAACGAGTATACGTTATGATCTGGAGCTGCTAGACGAAGCTGGACATAAGAAGAGTGCAGTAATCGTAATACCAGCGGAGCATTTTCTCAAATATTTTCTGCTTCCTGGCGTTATCCCGTTTCCTAATCTATTAAGTTTTGCGGAGTCCGCTGCCAAAGACTTAGGATCTGGCGAAGATACTGATTTTTACATGGAGCGACTTTCATAAGTTAGATCACACATCTTTCGAAATATAATTTCTACATAAGAACATAAATCCGAAAAGATGAATTAAGTAGTGCAAGCCAGGATTCGAACAAGGGATCATAGGTAAACAGGCTGATTATTTATCTGCTGAGTTATCACAGCTCTGATTTTCTCAAACTTATATGATATTTAGGAAATAATTAAATGTGAATGTTGAATGAAAAAAGTTTTATATAGGTTTGCGTACCATGTTTTTGACTACACAGAGTTATGAAAACAGAACAATTTCATCAGAATTATTAATTGAAAAGATACGTATAAACGTTAAAAATGTAAGTGAGATATAAAAGGCCGTAGTGTGACACTCGAATCTCTCTGCTTATCCCTCAAGGAATTTGGCATGAAGATTATTAATTTAAAGTTAAATAGCGCCAACTGGTACGAATTCTCAATACAGGTATACTAAAGGCATTTAGTATGCTTGCATACAATGGCTACTGTACGATGCATTTTTGTTTCACGCTAGTAATAAATTTACTTCTCATGCTATCAAACTTACTTACTTAAACTTATTAACTTACTCCCTAGCGGCGTCGTTATTCATACGAATGTTTACGAAAGTTTCTGTTTACAAGCTTTTTCAGCAGTATACATTCACATAAAAAAATATACGAAATTTACCTTCGAGCTGGATTCCATGGTCATTGCTGTTCCAAAGGATTCGGCACTAATCATTTTGCCTTCTTGGTACACAAGTACTGACAAAAATGGTACAAATGCTAGTGCAACCAATCCAACACGCCATTCGTAATAAAGAGCAATAACTATAGCGAAAACAAATGTTCCTATTGCTTGTAAAACTGTGCCGATACGTTGTCCCGTGGCCTGAAATAACGTTTATGATTTTACATATAAGATTTTGATAAGTACAAATACATAGTAAGTGAAGTCAATCTAATTGGAGAAAATAAAATAGTAAAGATAATTTAAATGGTCCCAGACAACATTGAAGAACCTGTAAGATGCATTGAAGAATAGGAACTTATTTAGAAAGATGTGCTACTTAAAACATTGAAAAGTTCGAACAGTTATGATTTAAGTATAAAAATCTTCTCTTTCAAGATTTTAGGTTGACCCCAAGTACTCCTGAAGATTTTTTAATACAACGACGGGAAGCTTAGAGTTACCTGCCATGCAATTCTCTAAGCGACTCGTAATGGCTGTGTGCGTCGCTGTGATCACAGACGTCACATTTGACATTGTCTACTGCGATCACGGCTAAATTAATTGATATTCTATAAGGCTGTAAGCGTACGCGAGGCTGTTTGCCTTGTAGAAATCCAATTCCAAACGCAGCCTTGCGGCGCTAGTGTCGCACAACCATGAAAAGCGACACCAAAGAATTGCAATTTTATGTTCAAGGCTGTAACAGCCGATGTTTCCGAGGATGTAAGGACGTTTGCTCTTACAGAATTGCATGGCTGTACATGACCCACTTGATGTGAAGTTGTTACCGTGAACGCTTGCAATATCAGTGTCGCTAGAGTGGTGCCACCTCTGCTTCTAACACAACAACTCCTTCGGTGTTTACTTACTGGGAACCCTTCGGGGAGTTATAGGCTGTGACTTTTTGTGGGGTGAAGGTGCTTTCCTAGACGAAGTGCTATGATAATAAATTTTACAAATAAAAATTTTGATATCATTTCGATTTTTTGATATTGCACCAACTACTAGGCAAATGTAAGTATTTTTTTTACTTAATAAATTAATTATTGAACTGTTAACTAGGTGGCCAAAATTATGATATTAAACAACTTGATGCAATTTTCAGTTTTATGTTTTTAGCCATTTTGATGAAAAAATGTCTTGGACGAATCGAAAAAATAGTCGAATGTAATAAGTTTATAGTCTTAACGTACGGTCAGATGAAAACACTAATATAGTGATTCTATTAGTTTCCCAATTGAACTTTCTGATGTACGTATCTTAAAAATATATTTTTATGTTAAACTTAGCAGGTTTACCCCTTGCACTAAAGCTGCTTCTCCCGATAATTTTGCACACAACGCTCCAGTACTATTTTTCTTGTCATCATAAAATCCAATCTCTTGCTGCAGTAACTTTTCGAACATCATTCTTCTAATTCTTTCTGTCAAATATTCTCCAGCTATTACGTAGTAGAACACCTAAAACATATTTACAACCATAGGAAACTATTTACGTTAATGCACACAATTGTGTATCATCCACAAATGTAATTTTTAACGACCCTGTAAACCCCTTTCCACGGGCGTCAGATAAAGCACGCAAAGTAGGTTACTAGAAAGCACTTTTGAGTGTGATAGAAACCAAAGTGTGAAAAATGTACTTTACGTGCCTTATATGCGTATGCCAGTACATTGGCTTGCTAAGACTAATAGATCTTTGGTGGTAAATTGTATTCGATTCTATATTAAATTACCTGAAACAGTTTTGTCCTTGCCTGATAAT
This sequence comes from Pyralis farinalis, assembly GCA_947507595.1. Classification (NCBI taxonomy): domain Eukaryota; kingdom Metazoa; phylum Arthropoda; class Insecta; order Lepidoptera; family Pyralidae; genus Pyralis; species Pyralis farinalis. The sequence continues at coordinate 36,435,131 of OX382264.1, read as the reverse complement.
ATGTTCAAAAGACACATCAAAAATGCTCTATGTAAGAAGGGTTATTATAGAATCGATGAATATCTATCTGACAGAGATGTATGGAAATGATTCAGCACATGAATTAATATAACTATAATTGTACCACTTGATATCACTATATGCACACTCATATCATTATGTTTATTGTAATATGTATAAGATGATTTGGAAAAAAAAGACCTATATTGGCAAGTTTCTTTTGGCATTTCTTCTTCGCCAATGGTCATTTGAAATACTGGTAGATTAAAAAAGAGAAAAACTTTAAAAAAAATGATTAGATATAATATTGAAAATGTAAGACGTGTCTAAGTGCCCGTGAGGGTCTAAAGGCAGATAAATAATTTTTATCTTTTATCTTTTTTTTATCTGATGTCTGTGGAAAGTTGTTTACAAAGTTCTTTATATATCTATAAATCAAAAACTAACATCAAAGGTTCAATCAATTTAAAGCAGTTGAGAGCACATCAAATATGATTTACATCCAGTTTTACGCCACACGCAGTAGAATTTGATTCCCTGGGATTGTGTCAGTCTGTCGAATCTAAAAAGTACCTGCCTATATATTTTTTTTATACTACGTCTGGAGGCATACAAGCATATAGACCACCGTATGTAAGGCGGGTACCGTAGCCTATTAACGCTTGCTATATATTAAGTATCACTCGCGCGATGCCTCCTCTGCTGCTTACACAGCGACTCCTTGGGATCCTACTGGTGACCTCACTCACACGCAGGAACACAACAACTCTCTAAGGAGTTTGTTATTTGGCTGCGCTTTTCTGTGTGGTGGAGGTACTTCCCCAGACGGGCTGCTAATGTGCCCTACCTGTCTTTAAACATCCAGACCAAGACAAAGAGACATGTTCATGCACAAAATAATGTATGTATGAATTCCCATTTAATTTTATTTTCTTTGTGTTATATTTATATATCTCTTTTTGCTGTTGTAATGACTCATGTTATTAGTTCATGATATTTTAGTTAAATAAGGTACAGATAGTTTCTCTGCCTATATATGTAGTACATATTGCTATCAAGCCTATAAAGGTTGGCTGGAAGAGTTATCTTACAGAGATAACAGCGCCTTTGTTCATACTAAACATTTGTAACTGTGTATGTTATGTATATTTGTGCAATAAAGAGATTACAACAACAACAACATATGTTTGCCTTCTGTGGGAATCGAACCCACGAGCTACGGTGTCAAAGTCGCGTCATTCACGACTGAGCCACCGAGCTCGTCACGTTCACACTTGGTGATATAAATAGTTGTCACTAATTACTCAAATTCACCGCAATATGCATACTCGTATATAAGAGATTCTGTAACTTAAAAATGATCGTTAAAATATTTTTGCTAGTGATGATAACCAGACAATATTTAAAAAATATGTTCCACTTAAAAGTAACGTCAATTAACACTTTAACAGCCAATCACAGACATACACGTTATAAAAGCTATATAGGCTATTTTAGTCTATTTAAAAGAATATGTATTATAAGATATAGGCTATTTAAAAGAATGATATCTTATTTACCGTTATAAAATTGGTTAGTCCCGTAAACACGCCAACGCCTACAAATATTAATGAAAATTTTTGTACTTCAGCTATGATTATGTTTTCATCTGGATTAGAAAGTACCTGAAACATAAATTGGTCCGCAATCAAATTATTTTTACCAGTAGGGTAACTAACAAGCAATATTTGCCACAAACAATGTGTTTCCATAAATTCCTGTATTGCTAACTACTAAGTTTGTTGTATTTTTGTAAGAAATTTCAAAAAAATATATGTCAGTTTTCAGTATTTTCTCTATACTAATGCCGTAACCTAAATAGTCACATACAAGAGTGTAAGCCGAAAAGTTTTGTCAAATTTCATTATTCTAGGTCAACTGTAAGTGCCATTAAAGGCATTTATTTGTGATTTTTATTTTTGAATTTTTTACAATATTGCTGCTACAAACAAACTCTAGATGTCATTTCTATCAGAAACACTGTTTACCCGAAAAAGAAAATGAACTCATCGAATGTGATCGCGCTTTAAGGTGAAGTAGACGAAAAAGAACGTAAATCACAATTTTGCACCAACGTGTGAAAATGTAAATAGCAGAGAGTTCTGGGATTAAAAAGAATGGCATAAAACAGGGGAAAAATTGCATTTGAGTTTTAGTTATAATGAAGGAAATAATCATCTATCTATCTATTTATAACTTCACGCCAAATCCCTTACGGGGTAGGCAGAGAGAACCGAGCGCCACGCGACTCGATCCTTACATACCTCACTCGCTTCTTTCACATTCATTGCTCTTCTCATGCACGCTCGCCGGTTTCTAGGGCTCCTGACATCACCTTCTGATAGAACACGACCAATTTGATCATGATAGGTAAGTCATATCATAAGTCATATTTATTTATATCATGTTTATTTATGATGAGTCATCTTCTATCGTGACCTTAATCTTGTTATCACCGTAGAAAAATAATCATGATAAAAAGAAACAAGACATTAGTACTTACACCAATAAAATCCCCAAGTATTACGGCAAGCAAGGGCATTGAAAAACCGCACATCAATGAACATAGACTGGCAACAGTTATAGATTTCCATTCAGGGCTGTTCAACCCTATAATTTGGAAAAATGACACTTTTGGCGCATCTTCTTCGTTTTCATCGTCCTGAAGATTATTAATAACTTGTACGTTTATATAACATGATATATACTTTTCAAAGGCATGGATTGAAATTAATATAAAATATTCACAGTATCACCACCGACCTTTTTTATGCTACCTGGAGAGGCATACAAACATACACATAAGCAAGCATACCCGATGTAAAGTGTTACTGTTACTCAAGGCTATGAACACTTATAAAACAAGTTATCCCTGCTGCCTATATAGCGTCACTTGTGACTACACATCAACTCTCCAGAAACATGTTTTTCAAAGAAAATTGAGGACATTTGCTTAAACACGTCTATAAAATGTATGGTTCGTGGAGACAAAATAGTATATGTTACTATAACTTATCATTTACATACATAATTCTTCTGTACTTATGTAAGCTATTTAACTCCATTAAAGTAGCTGCAACGATTTTGATGAAATTCCCTGTGTATGTTCGAGTAGATCGCCACATGGTTAGTCTCCCAATAAAACTCGGTAGGTGATGCTGTAATCAGGTCCTAGGATTTCTTTTATTTAATTTCATCTGTCAAGTCCGGTAATTTACGTAATATATATGTATGTATATACTTAGTCCGGCCGTAAGTTTTGTTACAAATGAATATGCATAATTTTTTTATGAAGTAATGTAATCTTAATATAATCTTAATATACAATTCAGGCACAAACGTGAGCGAAGTAGATGTCACAAAATTTTTAGGTCTCCACATCGACAAGAACTTGAACTGGTATTCACACGTTCACAATGTTTGCAATAAACTTAACCAGTACGCCTATGCACTGCACATGCTTGAAAAAGTCGTCAATGCATCAGCAGTACTAACATCCTATCATGCATTTGTAGCATCGACACTCAGGTACGGTATAATATTCTGGGGAAATTCTTCTGAGAGAGAAGCAGTTCTTAGGGCGCAGAAGAAATGCGTAAGGGCAATATGCAAGCTTCAACAAAGAGATAGCTGTAAACCGTATTTTACGAAACTAAAAATATTAACTGTACCATGTTTGTACATATTTGAATGTGCATTGTTTGTAAGAAATAATATTCACATGTATCAAAGATTTATTAGTAAGAGACACCAACATAAAGTGGCCTTTCCCCCTAGCAGATCTGCTCACTTTCATAAAAGTGTTATGGGTATGGCACCAAAAATATACAACCATTTACCTAAGGATATTCTAAGACAGAACTCTCATACATTCAGACGAAGGATTTTTGATTTATTAATTACGAAAGCGTACTACAGCGTTGACGAATATCTACAAGACATTTTTTAATAGTGAATAATTGTGACATGACATGTAAATCTGACATATTTATTTGAATTAATGACTATTTTAAAAGTTGTGCTCTTAGAAATTGTATTTTTAGCTTCACTTTATTAATAATGACAATTTATAATCTTGCATGCCGGCTCGATTGGTAAAATGTAGTAGTGGTAAACCGTCCATGTTCCAAAGATCTTTTGTACCTACATTTGCATGAATAAAGTTTGAGTTTGAGTTTAAAACTTTTATGTATATATTTATGACAGTCTTGCATAAAATAGTAAAAACATATATTCTATTCGAAATGGCGACTTTTGGCTTTGATACACGCTTTTAAATCTGTCTGACCACGAATTACGCATTTCGTCGTTTTCGATTTACGCATTATTTCCATGGGAAATTTAGCCACTGCTTGCTTCAGAGATTTCTTAAAAGCCACAGTGTTGGTTTGTCGTTTCGAGCATGCCATGTCCTCTAAAACTGACAATAATTTGTAGTCTGAGAAGTTCAGGCGAGGGCCAGTTTTCAGCTCTTATAAAGTCCGGAACGTTTCGAGCTAGGCTTAGGTAGTTCGTGCCTTGTGACCAGGTGCAGATCCTGCTGAAAAGTCTACGGTACATTTTTAAAAAGTGTATTACTGACAAGTTTCTCGACACGATCCCAGGCAGTCTCTTGATAAGACCGCAAACACACCCCGATCTATATTGTAATTTGATAATAAATACGTAAAAATATGTAAACCGAGAAATCGAGTGTGTGCTTTTATGCCTCCGAACATTGTATATAAAAAAAAAACATATTAGATATCTCACCTTGGACCTGGTGTAAAGATAGACAGATGAATAAACTTACTTCAGTTTTTATTTCAATTTTGTCTTCATCTTTATCATTTTCGCTTACTGATATATTACGTGAGAGGCTTGGTTCACCTGTATCGGATATATAAAAAATAATTAGGCTTTTTTTCTAAATTATGGATAAATAATCTTTTAGGTACGTACTTACCTTTAGACTCTATTTCCGGTGCGGATTGTCCCATTACCATATTGTAATAATGACCTTTATTATCCATAAGTTCTTCATGACCACCGTTTTCAATGATTTCTCCATTTTTAAAGACGTAGATCATATCTACGTTTTTTATAGTAGAGAGTCTATGTGCTACCACAATCGTTGTCCTACCTTCTCGAGCCTAGAATGCAATGAATATTTTTATTATTTTATTATATAGTTTACCTTTAATACTATATAAAATACGATTAAAATAATTTACCTTGTCTAGCGCTTTTTGTACTTTAGCTTCAGAAGATGTGTCAAGAGCGCTTGTGGCTTCATCGAGTAGAAGGATACTCGGATTACGAACTAATGCCCGAGCTATAGCAATACGTTGTTTCTGGCCACCGGATAGAGATGCTCCTCTTTCGCCAACAAGGGTTTCATAACCCTATATTATAACATTACAAATTTGGAAATTATAAAAAAGTAAAGATTAAGCATGTCTTCCTGAAATCCCTTGATTACTTGATAAATAAGCTTGAGATATGAATCCAATAGGGGGAGGCTCCTTCGAGAAAAAGATATGGCGCACCCGCCGGGTCTCGTTTCAAGCGATATTTAATATGTCAATAGAGGAATTATAGTCCGGGTTATTCAATTGCAACTTTTTTGATGAACGAAATTTTTGATGATGCACAATATGGTTTTACAACAAGTAAATCGACTACAGATGTGAATATTGCATTAGCTAAATATGTTCTTAACGCATGGGAAAGACAGAAGAATAATATTAGGTTATTCTGCGATCTCTTCATAGTTTTTGATTGTGTTGGCCATTGGACAACATTACTCAAGCTGTACCAATACGATTCTTTGTATGCAATGTCGGGAGGCATTCAAGTATACACACATGATGTAAAGTGTGACTAAGTATGACTCGTGTGATGCCACCTCTGTTGCTAACACAGCAACTAATTAGGATCTTAGAAAAGACTTGAATTGCAGTAACGCAACCACGCTCCAGGTAGTTGTTATTTGACAACGGTTTTCTGTAAGGTGGAGTTACTCGTACTTTCCCAGACGGGATGCTATGATGCGCCCTATTTTTATTTAAAAGTTAGCTGCAGACCTCGAAATTTCAATGCATCCTAAAAATGTAAATATTCTTAAAATAATGTAACGTGTTATACCTGTGGTAACTTCATAATGAATTGATGGGCATTGGCTTGTTTGGCACAATTTTCAATTTCAGAATCCGTAGCATTCTCTCGGCCATATCGTATGTTTTGTCGTATTGTAGTGTTGAAGAGCACAGGCTCCTGTCCCACTAAACCAATCTGCTCTCGGAGCCATCTAACTGATAAATCTCTCACATCAAAGCCATCTATAGTTACCTGTTTTAAACAATAGCGGTTAATTAAATAAGACTATTTTAAAGATAATGTTGAACCTTAGAGAAGACATTAACTGCGAGTCTCACTAGAAAGCAAAGTGAAAAATACAAATTTAATTATCCAACGTGATTAAAAAAAACAATTTAAAAGCCCGGCAAACAGCCGGGCTATTAAATTGTTTTTTTTTAATCTTAGCTCAGAAAATAGAGCATCAGGTGTAAAAATAGTTGAAAAATAATATTATTATAAGAATTAATATAATGATTAATTGTCACATTTCATTCGATAGACACACGAGGCTTAGAAATAGGATCCCGGTTAAGATAATTTGGGTAAAGGACTTTTATTTGTCAGTACGTAGGTTATGACCAGATTTGTGGATAAAAGTAGCGTATAAAATATTAAAATCATTTATTTTTTATCACCACCTGACAGAACGTAGTTAATGACCATAGGTTTTATTCATGTAGCTTTTCTGTAGAATTTATGACTCACATGTCCTTCCAAAATGTCGTAGTATCGGGATATAAGACTGATAATTGTAGATTTTCCACAACCAGAATGACCAACTAGGGCAACAGATTGCCCTCGTTTCACTTTAAGATTAACTCCATTTAACACCTGGAACCACAAAAATTTTAAAAGAAACGAAGAGTGTATAAACTAAAAATCTTGAAATAGTACTTGGGGAATTTTCTTTCTTTTGCATTAAAAATATATTTCTAGTTAATTTGAGAATAATTAATATGGACACATTTTTGTATTACTTACCGATACATCTGGTCTAGAGGGATAACGAAATACTACATTATTGAATTCAATATTTCCTTCTATAGAATATGGTACGGCTCCATTATTTTGCAATGGATTAATTGTAGGTTTATTGTCAATTAAATTGAATATATGTGCTCCAGCGCCACGGGCAACACCAAATATTTCCACGAATGCGGATGATACGCCAAAGTTTGTTGATCCTATCATCACACCGAAGAATACCTAAACAATTATGGATAAAGAGTTACGGTCATTGCAATAAATATCTCAAATTCAGATACATAAGCATTTACTTATCATAGAACTGCTTATATACACAGAATTGTGATAAAAAAAAAAACAATCGTCTGTAATAACAGCAAATATTTTTTTAGAGTTAACCTTTATTTTATTTAAATCTGTAGAAATCAGCAGTTATTTACTTACGGCAACCATAGTAGATACATCATAATGTTCTGGTTCTTTTCTCATAAGCTGATATCCAAACCAAAATGACAACGCATATGAACCAAATATACAAAAATACATAATTCCCATAGAAAAGCCGTTATAAAATCCTGAAAGAAATTTTAATGGTAAATAAATTATCCCTTTTCATGGTTTATCATCATCATTATACGATTTGGCTACTTATTAGTACCGTGGCTCTGGCCGTGCGTTTAGTTTTTGTTTTGAGATTTTGCTAGAAACTTAACCATATTTTGGTTATTTCCTTTAATGTCGACACGGGATGTAAGCTATCAAAGAGTAAAATGTATCTAAATTTGTACAGTAGTTTTTGTGTAAACCGATGAACATATACATAGACCAGATTTTTTTGAGAAGAACGATGACTTCATATTCGACGGACTCGGTGGCGCAGTGGTTAGTAACGCTACTTTAACACCGACGCTCGTGGGTTCGATTCATACACAGGGCAAATATTTGTGTTCATGAAAATGTATGTTTGTCTTGATCTAACACCTAGACTGTATAAGTATGTATTTACAAAAAAATGTATTTACGTATGTTTATCAGTTGTGTAGTACCCATTACACAAGTCTGAATTTCACCACGGACCACGAACTGAATTTTTTGTAATGTTTATGAATACAAATTAAACTATAATATAAATACTTTACCAGACCTGCTTTAATATTAATTTTGCGAGATTCCGCCAAATGAGCGTTATATCTATTCATTTCCTTTTGTTGTCCACTAAAGGCATATACTGTTCGTATTGATGATATGACTTCGTCAGCAACTGCACCAGCATTTGCCGATGATATAGCTTCTTTTTCAGATAACTTTGTTGCCAGCTGTAAAATTTCATAGACATGAAGTTATTATGATAGAGTCAGTAAAGTTAACGCAGTTCTTAAACTAATAGCTATTAGTTTGATATCGATATACACCTAAACATTCTTTGTTTTTTTTTTAAAGAAGTGATAGGTCTAAGGTCTAACTTAATATATTTAAAAAATATCTCAATCTAGAAACAACTAGAATCAATCAAGTATTTCACTATGGTGCTCAATTCCGTCTTGGAAAGGGCTTACACTTTTATATCCGATGATCCGCAAACATAGTTTAATGACTATTATCAGCCAAAAATAGCTACAATCGACTGCTCAAATTTTCCACCGATTTTCGAAGGAGATCAGTAACTCACTGACTGAGAATAGACTGACTTCAATATACAATATCTAGCTTATCTTAAACTAAAAGGTATTCTGGATATATGGATAAAACTTTTTCTATAATTATTAATAAGTTCATATTAGCATAATTACCCATCCAGAAACTCCCATCAAGAGCATTGTAACTGGTAATGATATTAAGCAAATGAGTGCCAATTTCCATCCTTTAACTAGAGCCATGATAATACAGCTAAAGAACCCTGCTTGAAAGTAGATAAATGTGCCCACCTTTTCTCCAATACCGTCTTCTACTTTTATTATGCCACTGAAAGTTAAAATATGTTCAGTGCGTGTGCTTTTATTCATGTAAAGATACATGTAGTTAACTTACGCATTCATTTTTGTAGCTAAGTCCCCTATTTTATGTGTGTCAAGATATCCAAAATCTTGATTCAAAGCCGCTTTTAAATATTCCTGCCGTATCCTATAGATCTGTATAAAATCAAGGACCATATTTTTAATATATTGAAAGTAGTGGAAAGGTTTTTGTATAAACTTTAATTCACATAACACTTCTGGGCTTTATATTGGCTATGGTATTTCACATTATTATTTTGCTCTGTTGGATCTCGCTGTATAGTTTCTGACTGAATTGCTTTTGATAGCCTTCATTTATCAAATGTATAGATAAGTTTATTTGTATAGAAAGTCGAAAGAAAATCTATTACTGTATTATATTTCAGAGTAATTTGCTATTGAATGAACTTGATCCAGGAAACCTATGAGCAGAATAATATAAGGCATAAAGTTAATATACTGACCTGATTATACGCAGAAATGTTCATAAGAACTGTCGACAAATATGACAAAATAAGCATTGCAATTCCCAGAGCACAGTACCATATTGCAAAATTAGTGTAAGCATTTATAAATTCATCAGTATTTGGTGTCCCATCAATCACTGATTTTCCATACAAGACCATGCTTTCAAGTACATATGCCAATAGTAGAGTGTTTATAGATACAGTGGACCCGGCTACTATAGAGCATACTATTCCTATTGCTATTGATATTTTATCCATAATGCTAGCAAAGCGGAACTGTAAGATAAGATCACGATAGAAAGTTATAACTTAATTTGGGCAATATTTTCTTTTGGCTTAGGTAATACTGATCACGGGAGTTTGAATTAGTCTTATACATAACTACACATAATTACAAATTGATTGCCTTGATCACATACATAACCCTATAATATAAATCGATTGACTGATTGATAATTTTCACATTTTTAAGTTTCGGGTTCCCTTAAATAAATATCACATTTGGCATACTTTTACACATAAGGTGACAAATATATAAATTTTATCTGATACTAATGATCTATACACGCTTACAATACATATTATCATAAGCACATGCCAATCCTGGAACAAAATTCGTACGATTCTTAGGTAAATTCTATACTCAATTTTATGTACATTTCAACATGATGCACTTGCATAATGACAGTTACGAAAAAATGATGTTAAACTACTTAGACTTTTATTTATTATAAGGACGTTTTAATTAAGTGGCAAATGGATGAATATAGTCATCGCCTTACCAATGTGAAATACGATATGCTGGGTCCATCGTCATCTTGTTCTTTCTCGGCATTTTCACTATAACATACGTGAATTGCTTTAGAAATTTTAATTTTCAATTGTACGTATTTAATACTTAACATAAAGTCAAATTAAATAGCAAAACAAAGACTAAATAATTTGTTGTCTGATATTATTATCACCCTAGTGGATGACAATAATCATCTTTTGCACATATTCATAGAACATCGAACATGTGGTTTTCTTAAAATTATTCAAGTCTTTCAAATGCCTATTAGTCTTGCCGTGAGTACTCTACGGCATTAATCTGTGTTCCAACTGTATTAATCTTTTCCTCCACATCGACAGAGCGAGAGCGTTAGTCAGTGTTTCTTTATTAAGTACCTATGTATTTTCTGTGATTAGAATACTGCATGAATAGAGTTTTTAACGTGTATCTTACACGAATGACAACTTTACGTATTAATTGAAGTCTACAATATTCTCACACTAATTTGTGTCTACGTAATGTGGGTACGATTTTCTATTTAAATATTTACTGTTTCTTGTTTATATTAAATTATCTTGTAATAATATTATATATTATCTATAATGTGAAACTTATTAATTTACAGATAATCGAAATTAGAGTGAGGAAAATTTATCTATAGTTACTTACGTGTCTACACTATGTCCAAGTATATTTGTATCCTCATTGTCATTATCATCATCTGTTAATATTGTATATGGCACTGTAGTTGAAGATACTGGCTGCATCGTCACAATAAATATAAAAATACTACAGTATGCCTTCCTTCTTCAGAAATTTTATTAATATGACTATTAAATTGATATGCAGTTTTCAGGTACTGTCGATTATTTTGAGTGTCTGCAATCACAAAGAGTACATGACATAATTAATGATATGTTACATTACCTGGAGAACAGAATCGGCTAAATACAGGAATTTTGCTTTAGGTGTTCACAGCTAAGTTCTTTGTAGGTTGAAAACATAAACTATTACATGGGGCACACTAAAAGCTTTGCACTTTTAGCTAATCGGAACTATTTGAATTTCGAATGTTATATTTTTTGATACGTTGCAACCTACTTAGTAATAAAAAAAAAACAATTGGCGGGAAATCATTTGTCAATTGTTTTTTATCACACATCAAATTTCTACGTACGCAACGAAAATGGAATTGAGTCGAAAAGATTTTAGAGCGATGATTTTTTATGATTTTAAAAGTTCTCTCTCTCCGCAAGACTGTGATGCTCGTCTTCAAAATGCTTTTGGGAGAGACGCACCTTCTTTAAGCACCGTGAGGCGATGGTTTGCTGAATTTGAGAGAGGTCGAGTTTTTTTACATGACGAATTTCGTGAAGGGAGGCCTTCAACTGCCGTCAACGTAAATAATTTGGATACTGTTAAGCGGCTAATTGAAGAAAACCCGAGGATTACCCATGAGACAATTCGAGAACTATTGGGGATTAGTATGAGCCAAATTCAGAAAATTTTACACGAAGAATTGAAAGTTCGGAAACTTTGTTGTCGTTGGATCCCTCATGAACTGACAGCGGAGCAGAAGCGGGCTCGCGTGGAATGGTGCTCACAGATGCTACTGAAGTACAACCACGGACATTCTAATGCTGTTTATGACATTGTCACAGGAGACGAAACGTGGATTTATTGTTTTAAACCCGAAAAAAAACAGCAATCTTGTGGGTGTTTGAAAATGTGAACAGGCCAACAAAAGTGAGGCAGGCGAGAAACGTTGGTAAAAAAATGATCGCGTTTTTTTTTTCAGCTACGGGTCCCATCTGCACAATTCCACTTGAAGATCAAAAGAGTGTTATGCCGAGTGGTATTCTACCGTTTGTTTACCCAGGGTGTTAGAAAAAGTTCGCGAAAGACGACCAAAAAGCCGCGTTCTCCTACATCATGACAACGCTTCTTCACACACGGCCAACAAAACAAAGTCATTTTTAACTTCCGAAAAAGTACAACTCGTTACCCATCCTGCACATAGCCCCGACCTAGCACCCTGTGATTTCTGTATTTTCCCCAAAATCAAAGATTTGATGAGAGGTTTCACTTTTACCAACTCCGAAGAGGCAGTGATAGCGTTCAATCAGCATGTAGAAAACATGCCTTCAGATCTGTGGTCCTCCTGTTTTAAAAAATGGTTCGATCACATGAAAAAATGTTTAAAATGTAAAGGAGAGTATTTTGAAAAGCAATAAACATAATATTTTGGTTATAACATGTTGTTTTTTTAAGTTACGCAAAACTTATAGTGTGACCTACGTATACTTAGTATAGTACTTACGGTTTATAACATTACTTATCTCAGAGGAGTTTAATGTAGTATTATGATTTTCTTGATCTTTACCTCTATGACATTCAAGTTCAGGTTTCTTCACGAAAATTCTGTATCTACACTACACTGGTAAAATAAATTTATGAAAACAACTTCCATGTGTTCATTTTCACTACTGTTTTATCAGAGATTACCTCAACGATCGACCACGGTCACATTTGCTTTGATACTATTTGTTGATATGAAAAAATACAATGATAAGATCGTGTGGCCCACATGTTCAGACTTGAACCGACCAGTTCGTTAGTAATAGCTATCTACTCGTTTAATCTGTAAATATTATTTCAGTTTACGTCAGTAACTAAGTATACTTCAAATGTTGTCATTGAACGTACGAAGTTGATTTGATTACTGTGATAAGATTATGTTGTACATTATTTATGAAAATGAAGGAATTATAAATGGTACTGATTTTGCTCCTGATATCGTGTCTTATAAAAACATGGCCAGTTGGGTCATTGTAGAAGATTTTTGCTTTCCTATATTTTTTTAATGTCTGTTAATTAATTTAGGATATAGAAATGCGTGACTTATAGACAGACCGACGGCGGAGTTACAATTAAGGATTCCCAATCTACTATACAGCCAACGATGGCTGTTTCGCTTGCGTCCCTTATTTTATTTTATTTATTTATTTATTTATTTCTGGAAGATTTACAGATCCAATAACAGGAATATACTAAAGAACAATGTAGTAACTTCAATGCTAATTACAAATCTCCACATATAAACAGTCATGTAACAGAATTTGTTTAAGGTATACCCTCATATAAATATTATTTAATTTTTAGCAAATTCAGAGTATCCCAAAATGAACATTAGCCAATTGTTGTCTTAGTGAAGGAATACTGGTGGAAAACAGGTCGACATCAAATGGTATGCTGTTATAACTACTACAAACGCGAGTAAGATACTCGTAGCTATTCTGTCTATAATTAGTAGTCGCAAAGGGTACATTTAGTACAGGACGCGGTCTTAGCTTAAGTTGATGAGTTATATAACGACGAGAGGAAAATAAGCATACGGCCTATGAATGCTTGCAGTATAAAACTTATTGATTCTGCGTTCAAAATCAAAATCCCTCCGCTTCAATTCCTCAGAAGAATACTGCCGATGGCTGGGAGTTCATCGTCATACACTGGAACCGCAATGGTTGCGAGTTCATCCTCATACACTGGAACCACAATGCTCGCGCACTGTACGGTTCACAAGAAGTTTTCTACCGAGAACTATTAAGTTGTGGAATGAGCTCCATGCCGGGGTTTTCTCAAGGGACTATAGTATGGGTTCTTCAAAAAGGCGTGAAGAGGTTCTTACAGGGTCGTCAAGGTAAGCAGTTACCGCAGCCTATGGTATCAACATCTGGGGTATCACGCATGCGTTGCCGACTCTGTAAGAACCTCTTCACGCCTTTCTTGAAGAACTCCATACTGAAGTTCCTGGGGCAAACCTCGGCAGGGAGCTCATTTTACAACTTAATACTTCATAATTGACTTACCTATTTATTTTATTTATTTGATTCCAGTCTCACATATACACGTAGGATGCAATGAATCGTTGATCAATAACTTGTTACAAAAATTGTGTATTTGAAACGTTTAGTATTGGTATGTGTGTGCTGCAGCTATACATAAAGGCCATAGCTTAGTATAAAATTTTTGCAAGACTATTTGCAAAATAACTAATTTACAGCCATAGCCAATTGCGGGCGCGAGTGCAGCAGGTAAGTATGATATGAGATAACGTGTATTTGTGACATATAAAAAAAAGGTACAGTAATAGTGATAAGATTGATTAGTATGAATGTATAGTGTATATGTAATTAATTACTCGCTAGCTTTTTTTAAGGAGAACAAGCTGATAATTATTAAGCATTATAAATCAATACAAATATAGTATGAAATAAGTTAAACAAAACCATTAACATATAAAATAAAATCCCTCACAAATTTGTACGGTTCGTTTGCATTGTGGGCAGCTAAAAAGTCAACTTGTGTACCACTTAGCACTTAGCTAAAATATGTAACGTTTTTACAAACTAAAACTACATTACCAACTGGTAAAGCTGTAACTCGGCAGTAGAACTTTCCAGAATTAATAAAAATAAGGCACACGGACAAACGGTATTGACCAAAAAGAACTTGCACAGCGACAAACTTTTCCGACAGTTTTGTCAGCGAACTTAAGGAACCTCGTGGTGCTGATAGAGTAGTTGGCGTTTTGTTAAATTTAGCTGGAAATTATTTAGTTGGCGATTTTTGGGGCGTAAGTCGCTTTATGTATTTTTTAGAGTCAACCCTATGTACTAGTATACTAGATCCGACACCGCGAACCAAATGTTTGCGCCGTGCTTCGTTACCGATCGGTAACAACTCATTGCTGTACTACGTTGAAGGAAACGCGTAAGCGCCATGAAAATCACGGCGCTTTTGACCTTTCGGTCGCGAGAAAAATACCCAATGGATTTAGTGCTGTATCTTCGAATCTTTGGGATAGACATCTAAATTATTTCCGCGCTGCAGCGGACACTAGTTTTAATTATTACCAAAATGGACCAAGACTTCTTAGTATAGCTCCTCTAGTACATACATAATAACTCAATGGAGTCAACCCTAAGTTTACTTGCACGTGGTAATTAGCAAACGAGTGTCTGGATAGTCTGAATAGAAGTAGGGCGCACAAATTAGCCTGACTGAGGAAGTACCTCCACCTCCTTACAGAAGTCAGCTAAATAACAACTCAACGCACGTGCCGCTCTAATCGAATTCTCAGGTTAAGCAAGCCCGACCGCGGCTTGTCTATGGATGGGTTTCTATATCAAGGACCGTTCCTGGCTATTGTATTCCTTCAAGTAAGTAGGGTTGCCAGTACGCTCTTAAGAAGTTACTGTGATAGCAGCAGGGCTTCATAACATTCATGGGCTACGGTAAAAATTGTACATTAGGTGGACCGCATGCTTATGTACCTTTCGGAGTTGTATAAACAATACCAGAAAGTTAAAGAAAGAATAGGGACACGAATAAAGTCGCGGGTATTATCTAGTAGTTCATAAGTACAATTTGATGTTTCTAAGAATTGTTTAGTTTGTTCGTAAGGAAATGTTGTATATAAATGTAATATATAGCGTTGAATTAACTTGCAGGTCAGATAGGTTTAGCGATAATTTATTGATATTTGGTAGATTTAACCGGAGACATATTCTGTCAATGCTATAACGAGAGCCCTCTATCTCTCTAATGCATAATACTCTATTTGTTGCAAATACTTCACGATTTATGTATTTACATATTCATCACTTGCTCGGCGGTGAATGTAAACATCGTGAGGAAACCTACACTTCCAAGAAAATACGATTGATGAGTTCTCATGGCAGTCGCTCCATAAAAAATCAGTGTCTTCGCTAAATCCTTAGCTTAGGTAGCGGATCCTACCATTCCTAATGGATTAGAAAACGGGATAACGCGAAGAAGTAGACTTCACGATAACCAATTTCAAACAGGCATTCATCATCATTCGTATTATTATTCGATTTACTGTCACGAATAATTCTGTGTAACGTCCAATGAAGAATCTTTATTTTTCCTAGCGATATCTCATTTCCAATTAAGATTGGCGGGGGTCTATTCCCTAAGCCTAAGTATTTGATGATATAAATTTTAACAAGAAGATACTACCCCTAGACCTTCACAACTCGATGGGAATACCAGTCCTTTCTTAGCTTAAGGCAAACATCTTTCACAATATAATTCCTTAGTTATGCCGGTTTCCTCACGATGTTTCTTGCACCGCCGAACAAGTGATAATTACAGATATGTACATAAATCTGAAAACACGAATTTAGTGGCACATCCCCACAACAGGATTAGAACGAGTAACCAGTCAGTCACATTATTTGTAAGATTGTCCCAATCAAATAACAACAATAACATAATATATCAAAATGACGTTTGTCATATTATTCGTAAGACTGTTCCAATCAAATAACAACAATAACATAATATATCAAAATGACGTTTGTCATATTATTCGTAAGACTGTTCCAATCAAATAACAACAATAACATAATATATCAAAATGACGCTTGTCATATTATTCGTAACACTGTTCCAATCAAATAACAACAATAACATAATATATCAAAATGACGCTTATTAAGTTAATTCTCATTATAAGCCAATAAAGGCACTGTCGGTGACATAAAGTTTAATAGGGTATATTTTAATGTAACAAATGACCAACAGTTTTAACTCATGCGGTGCTTTACATAATTCCAAAAATGTGCAAACTGACCAACTTCGGTCGTTACACACAAGTTTCTGCGTACCTAAATGTTTGTGGTTCTCAGTAAATTGTGTTTTGCATGTCGTGCGAATTTTGGAAGGGTTACTGTTGTGGATTTGTTAGATAGATATATAGAAGATTTGATTAACACAGATTATGGGAAACACAGTGTAAATGATTTCTTACGAATTGAAAAATATGCATATTATACGCCCGAGCAGCCTTTTTGCTAAAAGCAATTTGCAAATCTCTCTCTCACCCACTGACACTCACACATCATGAACATATACTCTCATACACACATAAATGTCTTATACGCACGTTCTCATACGCCCTTTTTATACCATATTATAAACTTGTAATATATTTTTTTAAAGGAAAAGAAAATAAATCGGTAATACTTAACTATTGCGCAAATCTATATCTCAGTCTGAAGCAGGGCAGCTTTTTGCTGATGGGTTCCTAGCTGCATTCATACGCCTGTCTATTCTTGCGTACCATATCGGTTCGTACATTATAAATATTTTTTGAAATTACTCTTGGGCACACGCGGGACCATTAGGCTCTCGTGAACACTTGTTGTTTTAATCCAAGCCATTTTTTCTGCAACAAGGTGCCGTAGGTAGGTATCCTTTTTCTGTGTGGGTAGGAACTTGGCCCGCTGCTTCTACTACCAATTGATGTCTTTCAGAAAAATCCTGTTAAGGCCCGCGTGGCTGAATTCAGTCATGCGCGTTACGGCGCCAAGTATATAACGGGCCTTAACGGGTTAAGAAAGGTAGGGCGCATCAAAGCAACCCATCTGGGGAAGTAACCTCTACCTCACAGAAAACCACAGTCAAAACTCCCTGGATGGTTGTTGTGTTTCTGCGTGTGAGTGACGTCACCAGCCAACTCCTATGGAGTTGCTGTGTTAGCAGCGGAGGTGGCATCACGCGAGTGATACTTAATGTATTGCAAACGTTTATAGGCTACGGTCCGCAGTCTTCTGATGTTGCTGCAGGATTCCGGAAAATCACTTGCGTTGAAGGATGGCAGTCCGTTGGGTTGCCACCTCCTTGCAGTACTACAAGGTATGGGCGGCTGTTTCTTCTTCCACTAGACATGCTTTTCCGCGATGCAAACTATCCGTCACACCTATTAGTTATCTAATGTTTGTTGAATAGGCCATCTCCGCTAATTGCCTGCTAAGGCTACGCCTCATAACAGTCATAACGGATTATTTATTATTATCATACATTGGCTTATCGTCCTCATGCGAAGGTTTTCATCACATTCAACATCAACACGTAACCGCTCAACTGCGACAGGCAGCTAGACCAAGCAGTAGGTCGTGTTAGAAGTACATCCTGTTCTACTCGTCTTCTCTCATACGTACTCGTAGGTCATGTAATTGCCTTTATTTTCTTTCACTCTTGTAAGATAATTAATCTTTAGATACATATTTCTTTTTTACGATTGTGTTGACATGTCATGTTGTACATATGTCATAGTACCTATACTACAAAGAAAAAAAAAAGCAAGGATGCACCAAACGTACATTACAACATCGCCGCGTGACCGGCTTCAGCGAAACGCGCTCGCCTCGAGTGCTGGCAATGCATCACGCCACCTCGCCAGGCGCCTTGGGCAATCCACGAAATACATTATTTTAAGTAAATGTAATTTTTCTATTTCTAACATCTATCAGAACTAGATCAAGTAATAATTGTAATTACTTATTATATACATTGTACATGTTGTATTTTTCTTAACACTATACAATATTGTCTTTTATTAAATTTAATTAATTAAAACAGCTGATATCCTAGTAGACAGGGAACCGGCCTATTAACCGAATGGTCAACCGTTCGAATCCTAGAGAGGAAAATTCACAAAATTCGTAAATAACGCTAATGGTGAACACTGTGGCCTTTTTGAATTTCGTTACAAATCAAGCGATAATTATTATCCCTGTTCTTTTCTCTCAGCACCATAATTATTGTTATTTTTTTGTACGGGAATCATATCTGTACATCAATTCATCGTGTTTGGCAGGTCCTCAATATTTACGTGATAAAGTCGACAATTAATTATATTTTGATACAAACTAATAATAAGACAACAAATCCTATGATCTATGCCTGTTTAAATAAGATACATGACAAACAGACAGCTCATGTAGTATACATAATTATATTTTTGTTTATCAATTTAAAATAAAAAAATGTCTACTCTGAAGTCTATATCTTTTCAGTTGGTAGGCAATTATTGTATTAGTCCTTTAGTTTCTAACTTTAACTTTGTTAAAGGTAATAAGTTACACTTAACGAAAGAGTAGTCATGGTAATGCTAGTAGAAAGAAGACTACTATACTCACTAAAAGTATGTTGTGCGTATCTAAATGTTTGTTTACATTGTTTATCTCGGCTATCTGAATTTATTTACTTTATAATATTCATAACTTACCTTTAAGAAGTGCATTGAATTAACGACAGAGAGAAAGATAAAAATAAATAAAATATTCAAAAATAATAATACTTGTTGACGTTGGTAATGTTATTATTATTGTCTTTTTTGTTAATTCAAGCACTGTCAGTATTAACATTTCATATGATGGGTGCACTGTGATTAGATTATCTGTGTTATTTACCCCTGAATATTCACTTATCTTGTATCTAAATTGTTATTTTATTAATTCGGCTATCTATCCATATCTTTACGTCAAGTCTCTGAATGGAACGGAATGGTAAAGAATTCTTTATCATTATTCCACAGTAGAGTATATCAATATATTGAGCAGTCAGAACCCGTTATATACGTTTTCCCATACATTTCGCGGTCGTATACGACCACTCGGGTTTCGAAGGGTGAATAGGGTATATCATAATAATCATTACGATTAGTATATGTGCTCGTCTCAATAGTAGAGCATGCTGTTCTAATTACAAATTATTACATTACATTAAAACGTGTCCCGCTTTCCAGTATTCAGTGGGATATAAGTTCACAAACACAAACTAAAACACGTAGCTTTTTTCAGATTGGTTTTATTTGCAACAGGTCAAACATGTGTAAACTAGTATATTAATGTAAAATTAACAAATATGTACATTATTTTTTTAATATAATCATACATTAATACATTAAATTTAATATATCATAGATTATTAACCTACCTATATATTGTGATAACTGATATGTATCTAATAATCTGTTTTACATCAAAAATGTACCAGTATTAGAAATAAATCAAGCAAGCAATGATACATTTGCGATTACTGTACTATTTTGCTATTGGAGAAACATGCCAAGCCAAGTATAATAATTAACCAAGAAATATTATTATGAAAATAAATAAAAATAATTTGAATATAAGCAATAAGAAATTGCAATCCATCAAATGATGTATTGCATCGCCGACATGGGGATCTCGTTATCGCGATAGTACACTATAAATTGCTGTGAGTTCAGGGTTTAGAAACAGAGGACACATAATATCCTGGGTTACTGATGCATTTATAAAAATTGTGTATATATGTTGATTGATTAATCGACAAACTGTCAGTCTTCGATTGCCGCGAAAACGCCAAGAAATCTCCGTATTTGACAATTATTATGAGAATGATAAATAATTAAAAATTCTCGCAAATTCAGTTTAACGTATCGTTCAGAGACTAAGGCTGTATAGGTTTGTTCTGAAATGTATGTGTAACCTTTAATTTTTTTATTGAGACAATAAAAAAATTATTAATTTGGGTAATTCTGTTGTACGTGTTTAATGTACTAAAAGGTCTCATTACAAGCATATATACGTATATATAGATAAATAGAAGATAAATCGAGTTTTATTATCGAATCTAATCGGTATCGCATTCACAATGTTATAGTAGGACGTTCAGTTTAATAATTAGGTTCAAATAAATAATATTTATGAACAGTCGTAGTAAATATTAAAATATTCGGTCGACGATGTAGGATCTTATTTTATTGCAAAACGAATTAGACCGCACTTTGAGACATCACAATGAGAAACACATAAATCCACAGGGACACCAGACTGCCAAAACATGATAGAGGAAGGTTACAGTTTTCTTATTTATATACCCCCTCTCCTATTCAAATTATAATAAATGCCTTTAAGTGCTACTAATTCAGCATGTTTCCCGCTTTCAACCACTCTTCCGTCATTAATAACGCAGATGCGGTCGGCATCTCTTACGGTGCTCAGTCTGTGAGCTATCATGACACAGGTTCTTCCTTCCTTGGCAGCGTCTAGTGCTTCTTGGACAACCTGGTTAAATAAATGGAGTTATATTCTAACGATATCGTTACAGTAAGTTAACTGGCAATTTTGATAAATATCTTGGACTGCATATGACATATGTTTTGCTTAGTTGTAGACTAGTTCGATCGGAAAATAATCTTACTACCTATCAAAAATGAAATCGTAACCAATGAACACTTGGAATATATGGAGGAGGAGTATCTCTATTTTCAGTACAGTATAGTTACTCTTATAAATACAGGAACATTCTGGGGAGTGTACATGCTGATGCGATCTTCTGTAAGGTACTTTCTTACAGGTAGACTGCTCATTGATATGACTGTGCTGACTCACTGTCAGAGCTATACTTACTAGTTGGCAGGATATATCACTTGCAGGTGAGGACTTTATCTCTAAATTTATAGCTGGTCACTTATATTCCAAATATTTTGTCTATTTACATATATATCATATGCAGCTAAATGTAAACACGAACACAATAAATGATCCTATGTGAAAAATAATACTGTATCATTAATACTTGGCCCAACCAATGACTTATCAAATCAAGTATAATGAATGACTATTAAAAAGCTGCATTTTTTTCGAAATGATTTTTTGCTGTAGAGTATTTTCAGGAACACCATTTCCATATGAAATATATATGTTTGTCTGTGCGCTTGTCTGTGTGTGCGTTTTTTTTCTAATTTTGACTTCAAATTCGGATTCAGCATAAAAAAGTAGAATAGGAATGTTCAGCGTACACCGTTCCTATCTCTTAAGGAACATGGTCAAAATGGCCGACAAATGTAAAAAAAAAAATTGATTTGTATATAATTGACGAGCCAGGTGTTCCTCTGGCAATGCAAGCTTGCGCTTTCTCATATGGTTCTTTGTGAAATTAACAACAAGACACCGTAAAGGTTTATAGGTAGTATATTAATTTACCTTTTCACTCTCCGTATCCAGGGCACTAGTAGCTTCATCCAGGAGCAACATCTTGGGTTTTCTTATCAGAGCTCTTGCTATTGCCACTCTCTGTTTTTGACCTCCAGACAACTGTGTACCTTTTGACCCGATGTTAGTGTCATAACCCTAAAAATTTTGGTATTATTTTACTATAAGGGCTAAGAAAATTTCGTCAACTTTAGTTATCTTAATATGTATGATTCTTCTGTACGTGTTTTTGTCACCTAACTCTTCCTAAACGGCAGGACCGATTTGGATGAAATTTTGTGTGTATATTTCAATGGATTGCTTGATGGTTTGAAAATACAATTGGACTCGATAAGTGATGTTGATGTCGGTATGTCACCAAATCTTGAGATTGAATTTAATGTGGCGCTGCTTTTCCAGGCAGGACGGCGTCTGCCGGGTCCGCTTGTACAGATATATTTTACAATGAGCGATAGTAGTTTTCCTTAACGATATCAATTTGTCACTCTTTCGTACTACTAAGTCGCCAACCAAGCACACCTTGCATGTCACTTGCAGAACAAAAACACCACTCTTGCATTGCCGACGCTGCAAAAGCAAAAGTCAGCATTTTCCGGCAAGTCTACTACAACAGGAACTTTACACGAATTGTCCGTTTAGCCTCCCGCAAAGTAAATATTACCCTGGCCTCTGAACCTTTCTTACAAGTCGGTGGTCAGGGTTTGCACCAGGCCTTGTGAGCTCCGCGTCTACTTTGATACATACCAGCCCCTTCGCTGTCAACATCTATATGAGCTCTCGCATACTACTAACTCATACACAGGAATACAACAATGAAGTCACATCGGTAGATAGATGTTTGGAAACCACATGAATACATTCTTTTTCAGAAAAAGAAGTCAATAATACCTATGTGTCTCCGATTATAATTATATTAATATAGAAACGGTAACTCACTAAAGGCAAAGAAGTAATAAAATTATGTATGTTAGCTTGTTTAGCGGATTCAATGATTTCATCCAAGTCTAGTTTTCTTGAGTTGTCCCCATAAGCTATATTTTCTTGGATCGTTCTATCAAACAGAATTGGTTCTTGTTGAACGAAACCTATTGGGCGCCTCGCATCCACTAACTTCAATTGTCGTATCGATATACCATCTTGAGACTGAAAACAATGTGTTATATTAATCAATATAAAAACGCCAGTCTAATTCATGTCAATATTCTATTTGTTCATACGCACCACTTTCCCCTCATCGGGATCATAATATCTCTCTAGCAATTGTATAACAGTACTCTTTCCACATCCACTAGCACCAACCAAAGCTATTGTCTTGCCTTGTTCTATTTCCAGATTCATTGTATTAAGAACTTGAATCATGGGTCGTGTTGGATATCTAAAGTTAACGTCTTGAAGACTGGCTTGACCTGTACCTTCCTATAATGAATAAGTTTAAATTTAAAGACATTTAAAGAAAAATATCTGAGGTTCCTGAAATGAACACAAATATCCTTATCATAAAGCAAAACGTAAAAATATCAAGAACCTTATTTTTAGAGTGTATTTAGTTCAACATGTAATATTTAAATTAAAAGGAAAAATTATGGCAATACCTCAAAGCTTTCGGATATCTTAATTGGAAGAACCGTTATAGGTTATAGGTTTAAATTACAGAGAGATCATGGAAAGTGAATATTTCCATTTTATTATAAAAAAGAAAACGTAATATTAATTTATTTTTTGAATTTATTAACATATTATTATAAATCTATTAAAATGTTAATTGCTAATAAAGGTTAGTTATAAATCGAGTGACATAACAAGTTTGATACCAACTATTGAATTTTCCGGTTTCTATTTTTCTACTAAATAACGTAGTATTATAATATTTAATCATACGGAACTTACGAAGTCCAATATAGGTTCATTCGGATCCGTGATTTTAGATTCTTTTGAGAGTATCACTATCACACGACCTGCAGCCTTTATTCCTTTCTGGAAGTTAGGTGCGAAAGCAAATGCTTGTGCTGCTGTAGCTGCGCCCATCAAAAGAGCTTGAGCTGATCTAAAATAAAACAATTATGAAACTTACTCATCTCATTAGGATCAAAGACTTTAAACAGATGTTTATTTATCACTTAATAATAGACTGGAAAACTGGACAAATTATTACAAATAGTTCAGTTACACAGGATGGTTGGCGATGCAGATGCCAAAACATGTAGGTAGTTAGGAAATACTATCAGCTATTTTTAGGTTTAATAACTGAATATTTAATGTTTTGAGCAAACCCCGTAATTTATCAGTCTGCTCAAATAAAGTATTGTTCGATGGTCACTATTTTTGACATATGCCCCTATTTTTTAAAAAAATACTAGATCAAATAACTTGCAGTGACAGCTATGTAATTTCTTAAATTATCATGATTTTAATAAAAAAAAATATTGATCTTTATTTTACAAACATAAAATCCCAGTTCGTGTATTTCTAGCGATATTACAATATATAGATCTAATAAAACTTTATTTTTTCCAATTCCGATAATTCGGTCAGATTTTCATACTTATATATTTTACACATCGTCGAGAGGCAAATAACCATACGTCCGATATTATATATAGTTGTTACCGCAGTCTATGACCGCTTTTATCACTTACAAAAACTTAAAATATAAATAACAATACAACTTTATAATGACTATCGATATCTTATCTTTACATTTTTATATGATTTATCATCCTATCAAAAATAAAAAAATGGACTTAAATATTGTGATCGACGAATTTATCTTATAAATTCAATTGAAGTTGTCTGTCTCTATATTTAATACTCTCAGATAACAACGTATATATTTACAATATATCTACTGTAGTCATATTGAAGCGGAGAGCGATGTAAATGAAATTGTTCAGACAACATTAATTTGTAAAATAATCTATTAGTCTCGGGTCATGCGCACTACGATGCGACACATCCGAGCGGTATTTGAAATACACTCCTGTATATTACAATCTTTATATGCTTGTATCATTTACTTGCAACTTTGCATGACAGTATTTTTACAGCTAGTTAGATTATGCACAATTGTGCCGGCAGAGCCATTGCTGCTCTGATCGTCTCTGCCTCAGTTGTTGTAGTTGTGGGTAGGCGTATTCAGAATCTGTAACAGAAAGTACATGCAACTACCATCGCAGCTACTCTGATCTGTCTATTGTAGATATCTACCCCAATATTACCCATCTGACATAGAGAATGCTTGCGGCTGTTGTGGTCAAACTTGATATTGTAAGGTTATGTCAAGAAGTGATTAGAATATAAGTGATGAACAGCGAAGTTCTTCGTACAAACACAGATATTGGTATCCATGTCCTCGAACATTTGAAGTCAAGTTGTTAGAACTAGATATTCTGTATAGCAATTGGTCTCGTTCTTATGATATTTGTGGCCAATACTGCACTAAACATCCTGTATAAAGTAATTTATCCATAGGGGTTTTATAACAAATTATTCGAAAACCTTAGAGAAAACCTATTACTTTTTACGTACTTCAAAATTAGTGCATAGTCCACATCCTGGTAGACTATAAGGGTTCCACCGTAGTAAAAAGCTGCTGCGTAGATAAAGTTGATGAGACCTCTGGATGTACCAAAGACAAGTCCTCGCATATGTGATGATCTTGTGGCCAGAGCAAGTGCTGGTAAAAGTTGTGTGGAATATTCTTTAAGAAACATTTCTTCTTTGCCCAATGATGCTACTGTGCGTACATTTGATATGGCTTCAACAGCAATCTGTATTAGTATAATAAAAATAATATTAGTTTGGGAATTTAAACCTAATTTAAACAGTAATTTCCATTACTTTTTATACATATCATATTTGTATTTAAAAAATAACAATATTTTAATACCTTAGAACTCGACTGCATAGTTTTCGCTGTGCCGAAAGATTCAGAACTGACCATTCTGCCTTCTATGTACATAAGAACCATAAGTAATGGCATAAAAACTAACGCCACTAGTCCTACACGCCATTCATATATAAGTGATAAAACGAGAGCGAACGAGAATGTTCCTACTGCTTGCAAGACAGTACCAATTCGTTGACCTGTAGCCTGAAATAAGATTATATTCAAAGTTGAAATATGAAAAGCACAATATTATATTATGAATGTGGTTAGGTCAACAGCGGGGACAATATATCCTAATCCATCTACATTCAAAATAATACAAGTTTAGCTGAAGCAAATTAATTCGATTGGATAAGGTTAAAGGATTACCCTTGTAAAAAATAAGTTAGGTTAGTTAAATTAGAATTGCGTCTATAGATTGCGCTACAGCCAATAAAAATAAAATTATTATTACGTTAATTACTAATAATAACAGATTTTGTAAAAACGTGCATTTGCAAAAAATAATGGAAATATCAAATATAAAATACATAGTAGTTAAAGAAAACCATTAAACAATTAGTAAAGAGAAATAATTATGCAAAACAGTTTTGTAATGTGAATGATAGTAAAAGAAAATAAGAAGTAAAAGAAATGAATAGAAAATGTTGATGTGAATAGTGCTATTTTTTCATATTAAATGAATCTAAAGGATACTTAAATAAAACAATATAAATACTATCTACCCCTTGCACTGTAGCAGCTTCACCAGACAGCTTAGCACACAATGCACCTGTAGCGTTGTCCTTGTCGTCAAAAAAGGCAATCTCTTGCTGAAGTAATTTTTGGAACATTAGTCTCCTTAGTCGTTCTGTTAAATGTTCTCCTGCCACTGCATAAAAGAATACCTATAGAGAGAAATATAATATTAAAATGATTAATCATTAAAGTTTACAAGTAAAACAACTCACAGACTGTTCGTAGTCCTGCGGTACTGCAAACATCTAAACAGATTCGCTTACGCAAATTTATATAATTTGTGGATGCAAAATATATACGTGTAACAATCAAAATTAATAATGATTGCGTTTCCATAATAAACCATGTTGCAAAAAAAACTGGCATGTATTAATCGATCCCTACTGCAAACTTGCTGGTGGATTCGATTCTACTTTTAAATTATCCAGTCGCGTAATATCGTTACATTTTGCTTGTACATGGGGCACACTAAAAGTTTTGCACTTCTAGCTAATCGGAACTATTTGAATTTCGAATGAAATATTTTTTGAAACGTTGCAATCTACTTAGTAATAAAAAAAAGCAATTGGCGGGAAATCATTTGTCAATTGTTTTTACATCACACATCAAAGTTCTACGTACGCAACGAAAATGGAATTGAGTCGAAAAGATTTTAGAGCGATGATTTTTATGATTTTAAAAGTTCTCTCTCTCTCCGCAAGACTGTGCTGCTCGTCTTCAAAATGCTTTTGGGAGAGAAGCACCTTCTTTGTGCACCGTGAGGCGATGGTTTGCTGAATTTGAGAGAGGTTCAGTTTCTTTACATGACGAATTTCGTGAAGAGCGGCCTTCAACTGTCGTCAATGTAAATAATGTGGCTACTGTTAAGCGGCTAATTGAAGAAAATCCGCGGATTGCCTATGAGAGAGCTGACCTAAGAAATATTGGGTTTTCCCTGTGGGTTGTGGAGGTCGGACGGCATTTGTTCCGTATAAATTCAGTATCCTTGTCAAATCCATAGGACAGGTAGCTCTAGACCCCGACAAATCTAATGGAGTGGGAAGTATTTGCAACTTGCCAATTGTCACCTTTAATTTTGTTATCTTTGTTTGGATCTCTGGATGGTTAAGATTCACAATTGGCAGGTGGTGTTGCAATTGGGTTCCAATATGTTTTTTTCAGTCAGTCTATATCTATATCTATAACTTCACGCCAGATCCTTTGCGGTATAGCCAGAGAGAACCGAGCGCCACGTGACTCGATCCTTACATACCTCACTCGATTCTTTAACAGTCATTGCTCTTCTCATACACGCTCGCCGGTTTCTAGGGCTCCTGATATCACTTTCTTATAGAACACTATTAATTTGGTCATGGTAGATAAGTTTTAGCCTTCGTCGGCTTCTATATCCTTCCACTTTTGCATTGTATATCTGCTTCGTCATTCTTTCATCCTGCATTATTTCTACATGTCCGAGCCAACGAAGCATGCCTCTTCTTATTTTAACACCGACGCTCTCTTTCAGACCAACTCTGTTTCTACTATCATCATTGCGAATACGGTGTACAAGCGTTACGCCACAAATTTTGCGTAACGCTCGCATTTTGACTGCTTTTATCCAACTTTCAAGCTCTCTCTGTCATACCGAGTTCTCGTTTCCATTAGTAAGCGTTAGGCCTAGTACTGCATTGTGTATAGCGGGCTGTGCCTTATGGCTCAAATATTTACTGCCAAGAAGTTTTTTTCAAACGCTCCATTCACATTATTCCCAGCACTCACTCGTCTTTCCACATCTGCGGTGTACCTTTCATCCCTGCTGAAAGCGCATCCAAGATATATAATCTCATCCACTTGTTCCAACACTTCATCATCAACCGTAATCCTTACATTGGTTCTGGTGTCTTCTCTTTAGAATACCTTTATCTTTGTTATCTTCGCATTCAGTAGTAAGCCTTTCTCCATACATGCGTCGTTAATCATTGTGACCAGTGTTTACAGTTCAGATGATGTTTCTGCTAATAACACGGCATCGTTTGCGTACAGCTGACTGTTCACCACTAGATCACCCATACGCAATCCCACATTCGTTAAACTTATTCTCTGCAGACAATTAACGAGATACAGGATAAATAGCCTAGCAGATTGTTCAGAGAGAACAACGTATTTCATATATAAGATTCACTAGTTTCATAAAATTTTACTTTGAAGTTTGTTAAAGGACATGTTTTTCGTCGTCAACCAACTGGCATGCATTACACAAGACTAAATGTACATAAGCAAGCAGTATTATATATCGATGAAATAGTTCCTCTATACAGAACAAGGTAGTGATACGAGTAACTTCACGCGATTAATTCTAGATATTCATAAAAAACTATAATTTCTAACTTTATAATACAGGTTTATCTGATTCTTCATCAGACATGTTTTAAAAAGTTTGAAGCAAAATATTGTAAGTAAAATTACCGTTATGAAATTAGTTATGCCCGAGAAGACTCCAATTATAACAAAAAGCAACGCCATTTGTCGTACTTGTCTTAAAATTTCTTCATCGTTTTTACCAGAGAGCACCTGAACAGAGAAACATGTAATGTTAATCAGCATTGTAACCGTTTTATCTATTATTAAATGTAGTACCTTGGTACCTATATTTATTTTTTTTTGTGTTAAATCGCGTTTCTTCAGGAAAGACACTGTATAAGTGTTGCCATGAAAAATCGCGACAAGCTTACAAAGCAAAACCTTATCCAAATGTAAAATTTGATTTGATTGAATCTGATTACAAAGCAAAATCTTATATAAATGTGAAATCGTTACAGTCAAAATAATGCCTAAATTTATTAGCCACTAATTGGTTACTATGACTACAGAACGTAGCTCTTAAATTAAACAATACAGCAAACACAATAATAATATTAATTTAAAAACATTTGCCAGTTATGTATCCGCACAATACAGACAGGACGAAGATAAGAAGAACTTATTAAATCATAGTTTTACTTACCCCAATAAAATCACCAAGGATAACAGCAAGCAATGGCATTGCAAAACCGCTCATGAGCGAACAGACGCTCGCAGCTGTTACAGATTTCCATTCAGGTTTATTCAGTTTCAGAACTCGCCAGAAAGATATATTTTCTGTCTTTGCCTCGACTTCGTTATCCTGTGAATTTGTAAAGCATACTCGTCTCTGTTAACTCTGCTATGTGATCTGTAGAGTTACTCTCGGAATTAAAACTCAATGTGACTGATTAAAGTATGAAATTGCCGTTTTATAGTAATTAATACTTTGAATTGACATTAAACATTCACGGTGTGAGATTTTCGAGTGAAACTATTTTCACATGATACCTATAATATTTTTGTTTTAAAAAATGTACAACATTTGATTTTCGAACATCAACTTTTTTTTTATTCAGCTTAGACGGGAAAGATGCATAACTTCGAAAATACGAGTAATTTTGAGTACGAGTTCCGACGCGGAACTAACGCAGCAGAAATGCCTCGCAATATCAATGCTGCATTGATATACTTTATTAATTTACTACATTAAAAAAAATAAAAATAAAAAATATTGTCGGACAAATTACACAGCGCCCTCTAAAAAAAGTAAAAAGTAAAAGTAAGTGAAGCTTGTGTTATGGGTACTCGACAACTGATAAACACACATAAATACATTTTTTTTTTGTAAATTCATACTTATTATACATAGAAAATACCCAAACCAAGACAAACAGACATGTTCATGTACACAAATGTTTGTCCTGAGTGGGAATCGAACCCACGAGCGTTGGCGTCAAAGTAGCGTAACAGCGCGTTCCACCACTGTGCCACCGAGCACGTCAAACATTGAACGACACAGATAGCATTTCCTACACGAATTCCAATGTTATAAAAAACCAGTTGAGAATGCGCAAGCTTGCATTGCCAGAGGAACACCAGGCTCGTCAATTATATAACTTTTTTTTTTTAATTTGTCGGCCATTTTGACTGTTTTGTTCCTTAAGAGATAGGAACGATGTTGCTGAACATTCATATTCTACTTTTTTAAGCTGAATCCGAATCTGAAGTCAAAATTCGAATATTCGAAAAAAAGCGACCGGCAAGCGCACAGACAACCATATAGAATTCATATAGGAAAAGTATCGTGGTTTACACAAACTCAACATTACCGTCACATATACTCGTATTTTAAATTGGACTAGACTGGTAATCGACAGATTCGTGATTTAGATCCGTGACATTGTCGGATATTTTCGGATTTATGTACATATTTGTAATTATCATTTGCTCGACTGTACAGTGGACGGAGGAGTGGAAAGAATGGAGGAAAACATCGTAAAAACCCGCACGTCCAAGAAATTATATTTCGAAAGACATGTGAATGTGACTTATTCTGTAAAATATATAGTAAGCTATTTCCTCCAGGTTGTGGAGGTCGGGGAGCAGTTGCTCATGTCAAAATTCTTCGCCAAATTAAGCTTAGGTATCGGACCTCGCTAATCTTGAAGGGATTAGGAAATGGGATACTACTGACTGGATACTGACGGCAGCCGCTTTATGTTACAATCAGAATCTCCGCTAAATCCTAAGACTGAACCTGGGTTCCATTAATTGGAAGCGAAAGCTCAGAACGCGACCGGAAGCAACGTTCTCTTAGTATTAATATATTAAAATGGTCATTTTACTCACTGCACTTTTCAATATAATTTCCTCTTCCTCTTCATCCTTGTTACTTATTATTGAAATTTCGCGTTTGAGGGCAGGTTTATCTGTTTAATAAATACAAAGTAATTTATATAGTATACAAAGGATAATTACATCATAGATAATTAGTGTTTATATATCTTTAAAATATTTAAGTTTTCCGTTTATGTAAGCTTGGTATCAGCTGTATATCGTACATCGACAGATATACCAGCACTTTCAATGTTGAGACCACAAATGAACTACTGTTAGAACTACAAAGTCTGTTAATGTCTGAATTCGCCGAAACCCAATTAGGAAACAAAAAAATCTTATCGCGAGAAATGAAGATTCCCGCTAGGACTCTGTCGTGTATAATAAAACAAGTCCAGAAGCTCGGTGCTTATCGTCGATATACTGAACGTACCCTAAATCAATCCCTACAGTTGAAGAGAGGGAATTGATCAAAACGCCTTCTGTCCCGATACGCAGGTGAAAGGCACAAATATTCACAATTGAAGTACTACAATAAGCAAAATGACAAAGTTTACGCACACAGTTCAAGAGAAGCCGCCCAAGCGGTCAGAAAGTTACAACGTGGTTACCGAAAAGGGTGTACTTCAAACTCGCCGCCACTTCTGAACTTACTAGCGATTCGATCACTACTAAACTACACGGGATGACTGCATGGAACCCACATGAGATCTTCAAATTAATCCAGTTATTCTGAGAATTTCATCAAAATCGGTCAAGTCGTTTTTGAGTCCGTACGGAATATAGATGCATACTCCATTTTTTATATAAAAGTAGCTACTCGACCCAGCTCCGCACGGGTGATCCAATCGTTACCAAACTTCACAGGATCACCTGCTGGGCTAATCTGAAGATTCACTGAAAATTTCATCAAAATCTGCCCAGCCGTTTTTGAGTCCATAGAGGACATACAGACAAACATTCATTTTTATATATATAGAAGATGAACATAAGATATCTTACCGTTATGTTCAAGGTCTGGAGATGATTGTATCATAACCATATCATAGTAATGGCCTTTTTGTTCCATAAGTTCATTATGATTCCCAACTTCAATAATATCTCCACTTTTGAATACATAGATTAAGTCTACGTTTCTTATTGTGGAAAGTCTGTGTGCTACTACAATAGTCGTACGGCCTTCTCGAGCCTGCAATTTGTTAATTCAAAATATTACTAAAGACAGAAAATACAATAATAATTCCGCTATAATTGTAATTATTCTTTCAAATATTGGTGTACCACACTGAAGTAAAATTGCACTTCATTTTATGTTTTTTACATATCCTGTCGTTGTACGTATTTACAAAATATTCATATTTTACCTTGTCCAATGCTTTTTGCACTTTAGCTTCAGAGGCTGTGTCAAGAGCGCTGGTAGCTTCATCAAGCAGGAGAATACTTGGATTACGAACTAAAGCTCTGGCAATAGCTATACGTTGTTTCTGACCTCCAGAGAGAGAAGCTCCTCGTTCACCGACTAGAGTGTCGTAACCCTGTATGTACAATACGAGATTAACTTTTAGGACTATCTTACGCCTGCCAAAAATGTTACGACGAGACTATATTTTAGTTAAGATTAAGTAATTATGGCGATTTGAATGATACATAACAACTGGACAAAACTTTGTTATGCTATTATAAAAATTACAGCGGCTTTATACAGATATTGCAAATCTGCAGCAATATTAATAAATTTAATAGTTCAAAATTGTGTATATAATATAGATACTAACACTGAAGGCACAATGCAATTAATTGGGTAATACTGAACGTTTTAAAAAATCTAAAAGAGAATGATTTATAAATCAGTAAATATTTTATTTCATTAATGACCGATTAGTGTTCTGAAATCGAGTAATTTGATTTTCAAAGTATTGTCTTTACATATCTAATTAAATTTAGTGTCTTCAAACATGTGCTCTAAATCACTATTCGCTAAATATGTACACAGAGATTAAAGAAATGAAAACCTAATACCAACTATTACTGGTCATGTACTGAAACTTCAATACAATGTAACATAAAAACAAACTCTGCTAGGCTGTTTATTCTGCATCTCGATAGTTGTCTACAGAGAATGAGATCGATGCATGGGTGACCTAGTGGTGAACTGTATGCTTTATGCAGATGACCATCTGAACTGCAAACACGGGTCACAATAATGAAAGACGATTGTATGGAGAAAAGCTTACTATTGAATGCGAGGAACACAAATATAATAGTATTTGAAAGAGAAGAAGCCAGAACCAATGTAAGTATCAGGTTGATGATGAAGTGTTGGAACAAGTGGATGAGAGTGTATATTTTGGATGCGCTTTCTACAGGGATGGAATGCTCACCGCTATGTGAAAAGACAAGTTGAGTACTGGGAATCGTCTGAATGGAGAGTTGGAAAAACTTCTTGGCAGTAAAACGTTGAGTCAGAAGGCTATACACAATGTAGTGCTCACAATGCAACGCGAGCGTTGTGCAAAATTAACGCTTGTAGACCATATTCGCATTGATAATGTTAGAAACAGGGTTGGTTTGAAAGAGAGCGTGGTTGTTAAAATAAGAAGAGGCATGCTCCGTTGGTTTGGACATGTAGAAAGAATGCAGGATTAAAGAATGACAAAGCAGATATACAATGCAAAGGTGGAAGGTCAAGATAGCCAAACAAGACAAAGAAGGCCGAGACTTACCTAGCATGACCAAATTGATTATCAGAAGGTGACGTCAGGAGTTTAAGAAACCGGCGAGCATGCATAAGAAGAGCAATGAATGTTAAAGATGCGAGAAAGGTTTGTAAAGATCGAGTCATGTGGCGCTCGGCTCTCTCTAACTTCCCCGGAAGGGATTTGTCATGAAGTTATAGATAGATAGAGGAAAATTGAGGTAACAAGTCATTTGGAGGTAAAGATCAATCTGTTGTCTTACAAATTTAATGTGTTTAATAGAAAATAATTATGCCAGTTCGGTGTATAGACTTTTAATAGATAAATCTCAGGTATGACTGCACATGGAGTATTGTTGTCACGTTTAGATGAAAGCATCGCGGTTATGCGCCTAGATTTTGAGTGGCTGCGATAATTATTAACAACAACATTTTCCTTGTATAGTAGAAAATACAAAGAAAGGCAAAATCTCTCCGTTTTTCTTCCCCATTGTTCGTACAGTCAATGTCTAAAGCCTCCTTCAATAAATAAAACACTCGCCATCGACAGTGAACGTATGCTCATACATTGAAATGAAACGATTGCCTAATGTGCAGTCACAAACCGATTTCCTTTCATAAACACTTGAGTTGTGGAATAAATTCTCTGGCGCCATATTCTTGAGGCATGGAGTTCTTCAAAAAAATTCTGTAAGAGTTTTCAGTAGACAAAATATATTTGAAAAGCAATTAGGGAGTTAAAAATGACAAAATATTATCATTTCCATACCAAAGGCAACTTCATAATAAACTGATGTGCGTTAGCTT
Source organism: Pyralis farinalis (assembly GCA_947507595.1). NCBI lineage: Eukaryota > Metazoa > Arthropoda > Insecta > Lepidoptera > Pyralidae > Pyralis > Pyralis farinalis. The sequence continues at coordinate 36,400,133 of OX382264.1, read as the reverse complement.
GTTTAGCACATTGTTCAATGTCGGCATCAGTAGCATCTTCTCGTCCATATCGTATGTTCTGCCGTACTGTAGTATTGAACAGTACAGGTTCTTGTCCAACTAGACCAATTTGTTCTCTAAGCCAACGTATAGATAGACTTTGTACATCATGACCATCCACGAGGACCTGTATAGAAAGAATTTATTCATTTTGAAATAATCTAAGTGAAGAATATTAATATTTACATTCTAAAATTTTATGTCACCTAAAGGTGGTCTCTACATTACAGACGTAAATATATTTTACCAATATTGAGTAAAATATTCGAACGGATAATGCTCGATCAATTGCAACTCTATTTAAAAATCAATGTTTTCGTGATTTACCACACGATTTTATTGCACATAAATTGACTACAGATGCTTTTGGACAAGCAGGTTCTTAGTGCATGCGAGAGATTCCAGGATGCTACTGGGATCTTCTATAGTCTTTACAAAGTTAGTGAAGGCGTCTGCAATGTGAAATTATTGTCCGAGACATATCATTATAGGGTTGAAAAGTCATGAAATTTGGTAAAAAGCAATGTCATGTATCACAAGTAAAGAATAATCTGAAAACCGCAAATTTGTAGTTACATGACAAAATATTTTTTTTTTGCGAAAATAATTTGAGAAAATATTTACGGAATCCTCGGTGCGCGACTAAAACATGTGATATTGTCACGTTAAATTTTATAGCCACTGAAACTATAATATAATGACTTACGCTGCCTTCCAGGACATCATAATAACGGGATATCAAACTTATGATTGTAGATTTTCCACAACCAGAATGACCCACCAGGGCCACAGATTGACCACGCTTTACACTTAGACTGACTCCTTTTAGGATCTGTAATTTTAACGTGATTATTTTATGTATTCACGTATATAATCTTAAACTAAATAAATTTTTGCAGCAATGAAATACAATATTAGGGAATATGTTAATGTTTTAAATGACAAGAAATAATAAGTATTTAAAAATGCAAACTTCAATCGCCAGAGCATTCTTTTTACAAGAATATCAAATATAAAAAAAAATAATACAGAAAAAAATTTACCAATTGAATCAGCTAGCATTCATGTGAGATATCACAGTTACAAATTTATTAATAAAATGTAATGAGTAACATACTAATGGGATATGTTTTACGATTTCTTGAAATGAAGATATTTTTCAGCGAATCAGAGAAAGAGAGAGAGAGAGAGTCTGAATCAAAAAGTACTCATTGTAGCACTTTTATTCTTTTTGGTTTCAAAGTGTTAGTTGTTATTGTTTGAAATAACTCACCGGAACATCTGGTCTTGAAGGATAATGGAATGATACACTTTTCAATTCTATATTTCCATCAATGGCTTTAGGCACTGTGCCTTCATTTAATAATGGATTAATTGTAGGTACGTTATCAATTAAATTGAATATCTGTGCACCGGCACCAATGGCGATACCAAACACTTCCATTAAAGTGGATGATATACCGAAGTTTTCTGCTCCCATCATTACGCCAAAAAATACCTAGGAAGAATAAACAAAAATGGCATATTTAATAAAGCATTGATTTAGATAAGATGTACCTACTCATAGGGGTTATGTGCGGAGTTGGTGTGTATTAACGGGCTTGTGTTATCTATCGCACAAAGTTCAAGTAGTCACGAGAATTATTATCACGTTCTTTAGTTAATATTAAATATATTAATTTTACTACTACTTAACTTCCGGACGACTGTTTTGGATTATCAGGTAATGACAGTGACTACCACCGTAAGGTGAGGACCGCGGTAGATCTGTGCCCTGCCGCACCAATGTCAACTGTGGTATCAATGGATGAATTTCTACATGTTGATAAAACATTACCAACAAATAAAACTTCTGGTGATGATAAAACCCAAACAAAAAACAGCGGCTACTATACAAAGAAGCTTGTAAAGTAGCCGCTGAACCTATTTTAAAGGTATTAAACCGGTGTAATGTAGAAGGTAACATTCGTGGAGTTTTGCGCAGTGGTGTTACAAAGATAATACCAAAACGCGGTGATATGTAACCCGACCATCCGAAGTCTTTTCGCCCTATTACCCTACTACTATCGCTGGGTAAACTACTTGAACCTTCAATTGTACCATGTTTGTTGCCTCAATTTCATAAAAATCAATACGGCTTTACCATCGGCAAGTATACTGTTGATGGGCCACTCGCGGCACTCGCGGTGCGCAAAGTTTTGGAACTCTCGGATAGTACATACGTTGTAGGTATTTTCTTAGATATTTCAGGTGCCTTCGATAATATTTGGTGGCCAATGTTGTTGCTGAAACTAAAGGCGAGAGGTTGCCATAGCAACATATACCCCCTTATTCGATCGTACTTTTTCAATGGTACAACTAAATTAAAACTTAGCCATTATGCTGCTTCCAAGGTGCTTACGCAGGGCTATCCTCAGGGTTCGATGTTGGGGCCGTATCTTTAAAATATCGGTTTTGACTTTCTTGGCCTACCCTTACCGGAAGAGCGCTCGTTAACTGGTTACGCCGAAATAAAAAATAAAATACTTGCCTTGGCCTGATTTCAGACTGTATCGTAATCGTCTCGATTTCGCACCCACAAAACATGTCAGCTATTACTCAAGGGAATTTACACTTCAATGGAGTATCAGTTGCAAATAAAAACTCGGTTTGTTACTTCGGATTACTATTAGACAAAGGTTTTAATTACATTGAACATATTAAGCAGGTTGGAGAAAAAGGCAAAAAGAACTTTATGCGTTAACTCGAATTTCCATCTCGACGTGGGGCTTAACTTTTAAAACGTTAATAATTATTTACACAGCCACATATTTAGGATGTATTATGAACGGTCCACCTGCATGGGCTAATGAGGCTACCATAGGTGCTGTGCATCGTAAGTTGCTGCAAAGTCAGCGTCTTGCTTTAATATTTTCATGTAAATCGTATAGAACTGTGAGCATGCACTCTGACTTTCTAAAACACCACGATCACGACAAGATTATACAAACCAATTGACGAGGTACTTGAAACTTTGCTGTCTGAACGGCAAGAAAGATGGGAAACTTGTACTAAAAGACGCCATTTGTATCTGTTCTTTCAATCAGTGCAAGGCAAATTAAATAAAGAGTGGTTGGAAGTTGATTATCCCGTTGCGCAATTTATAACAGGGCATGGAAACTTTCGGGCTAAGCTCTTTTCATTTAGGCTTGTGACCTATATGTGAGTCTACGATAAATCATGAATTAGGGTCACATATATTATCAAATATCACATCATGTTCTCTGGGAGTGCGAACTCTGGCGTCGGGAGCGGGACGATATGTTAAATTCCATGGATGTTACATCCGGAGTACTATACTATTCTGATTCGGTGGCAACAAGGGAGAATTACCAGGCGTTTAGGCGGTTCTGCAATATATATTATTGGAATCGATGTGTTAGGTAACAACTCACAAATTATATAGTGTTACATATTTGATAAACCGTGGTGCACGGCAGTTGAGCTTTACTTGACTAGCCATCTCTTTGAGATTTTTAGATGCCTTATTTGTCATATTCATGTCTCTAACTTTGCCAAAAGGGGAGTCAATTCCAAAACTTCCTACTCCTACAAATTTCTTCTGATTAAATTCGTTGTGAGTTCCAAGGTAACTGTGTAACTGTTTTAACCCCCGGGACGCAACGAACTTCACTGTTCATTACCTTTTTGGTGGCCACCGCTGTTAATTCTGGCTAGACAGGAGACATGGGACACCAGTGCCAATAGTTAGTAGTAGTTAGTACCAATTACGTACAATTTTTCTTACTTTATAATTATTTTTTTTTCTTTTATACATAAAGATAAAAATTCTTAATTTGCCTTTAGATCCTCACAGGCACTTAGACCTGTTTTACATTTTCAATATTATATCTTATTATTTTTTAACGTTTTCTCTTTTTTAATCTACCAAACTGTTAAAATATATTATTTTACACAATTTAGAATTCGGCGGTTCTCCGAGAATAGTGCATTTTACATTTACCACGAGGTACTGATTGATAAGAAAGACAAAATAAAATTACTAGGTATACCTCAGATGTTACTCACTAATCATACTACTGCAGAATACGTGAATAGTGATGCGAAATTCGTATAAAAGTCAACTTCGTATTCAGGATATAGTAAAATAACATTGAGGCAAGGTTCTCAAAAATGTGTGAATAAAATAGCAATATTATTGATTAGTACTTATATACCTATATATATGACTGGAATCTTTTACCACAGTTTAAGTAGGCTCAATTAAGTACATGGTCGTTTTAAGTACTATTCATGGATAAACTGTGCCCTCTGCAGTTTTAAAAAATGCCACGTTTAATGACTAAATCCATATAAAAGTATTGAAATACTTACAGCTATCATAGTTTCAACATCATAATTATCAGGATCGTCGACCATAAGTTGGTATCCGAAAAATAATGATAAACCATAAGCAGCAAAAATACAGAAAAATAGTGCTCCCATAGCAACGGCAGTGAAGAATCCTGAAATACATTTTGTTATTAATATATATTTTAACAAAATCGTAGAAGGTTTTAGTATAATCTCATATGCAATATATACAATGTAAAATTTAACTTGCAAAAAAGTCAAGAAGGCCCTCAGGACTCTCAGCTCTGGCTTGCCTTCATTGGCCGTCCAGAGAGGAGTCGATAGAGTATATTACTCTAGCAGGTGATATGATCCAGGGGTGGAAGTGTTAAAGGGCATAACGCCGCGAGTAACTTCGGAGAAAGTGCAGCACACCTCTCAACACCCCTGAGTCACTCACACCGGTGTTGCCCCCGGCCGACTATCTCTGGCATTTCGGGGGTCCATCTAGTGAGTGGCGTGCCACCGCCTGCCAAAAGTAACAGTCAGATATGATAGTTATGGCAGGTGTCCGTCCCTCTTCTGCAATAACCCAGTATCAATAATCCCTCCAGACATCATTACAATAGACTAATCATTTCCTACACATTCGCAATAGTCCCAATACCTGCCGTGACCTGCTCATAGATATATGGATCTAACGACATTTTTAGGAGCGGGTCTCGATAGGTGTACTACATAACATAAATCTTCTCAAAAGAGCCTCTACGCGTTGGATCCATATCCCCGCGCACGCCTATCAAATGACCGGGATAATACCCGTGAATAAAAATAATATAATAATAATACAATAATAATAATACTTTATTGTGGTACATAGGTATTTAAATGATCTTACAGATATACAATTTATGATCGGCTATGACCTGCCACTAGGCTTACAATAGAGAGCGACATAAATAGTAAATAACTCTTACTTGAGTCATGTCATTTCTAAATTTAATTAGTATTTGTCTAATTACAAATCTATGATGTCAGTGAATAAATAATCTGTCAAATAATAACCTAATGTCAAAAATCTTTATCCTTCAAAAAATCATCGACACGATAGTGGTATATAGTAGTACACGATACCTTATCAATTAACATTGCTTTCAATCGTTTTTAAACATTAATAACGGTAGCTCCTTTATGTAACTTGGTATGTGGTTAAAAATAAATACAGACATTTGGAACACGCTTTTGAAGCGCTGTGTGAGACTGTCCCAGACATAGTTTCGTCGGATTTCTCAGACTACGCGCTTGCATTTATGACGATAATGTATACAGATTCAAATTAGTTTTAAAAAAGACGCTACTTCATTATATATAAATACACGGAAGAGTAAGCAATTTTAGAGATTTAAAGTAAGGTTCACAGGAGTTAGCCTTACGTAATCCACATATCGCTCTAACACATCGTTTCTGCGCCTTGAACACCATTTTTGTGTTGGTAGAATTGCCCCAGAAAATAAATCCATAGCGGAGAATAGATGCGATGTAACCATTATATGCATTAAGTGCTGTATCTATACTTGATATTTTGGGAAGGGTTTTAAGTACATATATATATTGATTTATTTTATTACACAGAGCTATAGTATGTGGTTTCCAATTAAGTGAGCTATCCAACGTAAGTCCCAGGAACTTAGTTTCATTCACCTGCGCGATTTCTGCGTCCATGTAATTCGCTTTAATTTGTATGGGCCTGTTTATTCTTTGCCTAAAATGCACTACTTTTGTTTTATTTAAATTAATTAATAAATTGTTCGCGTCCAGTCATTGTATAATGTATTTAATGGAATCATTAATGTCATTTTCATATGTCATAGGGTCATTACATTCAATGATTACTGTACTGTCATCTGCATATAATACCATAGGCTGTGTTACAGCTTTTGGCAAATCAGTAATATATATTAAAAACAGGAGCGGTCCTAGTATTGAGCCCTGAGGCACACCACAGGGATTATTTCTGTATTTAGAGCTATAACTTTGTTCGCATTTCAGTCGTTTATCAAAATGAGTTATCTGTGTGCATTGCATTCTATTTTTAAGGTAAGATTTAAATAAATTTAGTGCTATTCCCCGAACCCCATAAGACTTGAGCTTCCTAATTAATATGTCATGATTTGTGTAGTCAAATGCCCTTGACATGTCCATAAAGACTGCACATATCGCTGTTTTTTATCCATAGCATATGTAACCTTCTTCAAAAGATCATAAATTGCTAGATTTGTACAGCAATTTTTACGAAATCCCTTCTGTTCGTCTATTAGTAGTTTGATTTTTATTAAAAACTAGCTTATGCCCGCGGCTTCGCACGCGTAGATTTTGGAATTTCAGCAGTTTTACTTATTTTTATTTTACTTCTTATTTTTTAGTACAGTCAGCATTAAATAGTTAGTAAAAGTATCAAATATCCTTATTTGTGTAGTAATGAAGATATGTCACGGCGTGTTCGGTTTTCATTAACTATTTGATACTGGCTGTATACACTCAAAGCACCTCTTTATTCTCAACATTGCCTATTTTAAAAACATAAAAGTTTCAAGCCACTTAAAAAAAAATATCTGCCTGGGTTGAAATTCAAAAAAATCTTCCTTATCTCTCATATGCATTACAAAAGGAACCTATTGGTCATTGAGTCAGTGAATTAGACAGGAACTCCATTTCTATTAATATAGATTAGCGTCTCGTTCAAACACAATTTCAACCCCCTTTTCACCTCACCTCACCTCGCCAAGGGTGGAATTTTTGAAAACGTTGAAAACATTTTTTTTTGGATTCTAATAGAGAGTATCTATACAAAGTTTCAAGTCACTAACTTCAAAAAGTTTTCTGCTCCATACAAACTGTCAACCCCCCTTTCAGCCCCTAAATGTGGAATTATTAAAAACGCTGAAATTACTTATTTGACGTCTTCATTGAGAGTATATTTACAGTCTAAAGCAGCTCACTTTAAAAAATAACAATTTCTTAATAATTCAACTTTTAGTTCAAGAAATACTTTTGACCTCCATTACACCTGGGGTGGAATTTTAAGGGATGATTTTTGAGAAAAATATTTTACTCGTGTTTCATGCCTTTCAATAAAGAACTTTCATGCTGAATTTCATTCGAATAACTTCAAAAACGGCAAAGTTTCATACTAACTTTGCGCCCCCGTTTAACCCCCTAAGGGATGAATTTTGAAAAAAATATTTTACTCATGTTTCATGCCTATCAGTAAAGAACCTTCATGCTGGATTTCATTCGAATAACTTCAAAAACGCCAAAGTTTCATACTAAATTTGCACCCCCGTTTTACCCCCTTAGGGGATGAATTTCCAAAAATCCTTTCTTAGTGCTCCCCTACGTTATAAAAGGAACCCCTGTGCAAAATTTCAAGTTTCTAACCCTTATAGTTTAGGCCCTGCGTTGATATGTCAGTCAGTCAGCTTCTCCTTTTATATATATAGATTCGTAAAGTCTGTCATATATTGTTCTTTCATAAATTTTCGCTGCAATTGGTAATAATTAATTTAAGTGGATAAACAGTCTTAAATCATCAATCATTCATGCTTATATTAAAATTATGTTAATTATTATGTTATAATATATTGATTATTATATAAACATTTATATTATTTAATAATCAATATATTATAATAATAAACAGCTTAGCTTAGCACGGATCAAATTTTTTTCTCTCCACAACATTGTAGAGAAGCATCTGGTTATGAACCAGAAGGTTTTTTGCGATTTGTGTGCCATGAGAAAGCATTAGATCGAAAAAATTGCTGGAACATTTTGCCCAGATATAGTTGACTGTGACCTGCTCCGTGCTGTGCAATCCACTTATGAGGATTGTACAGTATGTGTGAGGATGGACGGCAGATTGTCGCCCTGGTTTGATATCAACAGACAGGGATGTGTATTGCTGGCTCGACTATTCATCCTCTATGTAGACATTTGTCTTCAGATAATAAGAAATATGAATATAGAAATGCGAATGAGTAATAATACCGAGACCGTAAATATACTGGACTCTCTATATATCAAACCGAAAAACGAGATTCACGCATGGTATATATTAGCAAATTAAATTGTCGAATGAAAGACCTGTGAAAGACCCTTTGAATATTAGGTTAAATTGCTAAAATTATAAGTAATGTATAATTGACAAGTAGAGATTGAATACAATTATTGACGACTTGATGAGATCATAATTTACTCTATGACTGGACAAGAAGGTAATAAATATACCACACGCTTTTAGCAGCGATGAAAGGTACACAGCTTATGTGAAGAGACGAGTGAGTACAGGGTGTGAACGGAGCTTTGGGTATACTTCTAGGCAGCCGAAATCTAAGCCAGAAGGCACAGCTCGCTGTTCACAATGCGGTACTAATCCCAACGATAACTTATAGAAGTGAAAGCTGGGTATGGCAGAGAGAGCATGAAAGTAGAATAAATGCGGTTGAGATGAGAGCACTGCGCAAAATTTGTAGCATAACGCTAGCTGACCGCATTCGTAATGATGCCGTAAGAGAGAGCGTTGGTGTAAAAGAGAGTGCCGGGGTAAATTAAGAAAAGTCCGGTGGCACGGACATGTAGAAAGATTGCAGGATGAAAAAATGTCGAAACAGATATACAATGCAAAAGTGAAGGATGTAGGAACCGAGGAAGACGAAGACTAACTTACCATGACCAAATTGGTCGTGTTTTATCAGATAATGATCTCATGAGCTCCATAAACCAGCGAGCGTGCATGAAAAGAGCTATGAATTTTAGAGAAGCGAGTGAAATGTGTAACGACCGCGTCTTATGGCGCTCGGTTCTCTCTGTCTACCTTGCAATGGACCTGGCGTGAAGATATACGTACATATAAGTACATACATACATAATAATAAACATAATTTAATATTCAGGTTATGTTCAACCAAGACGGCTAACTACAGTATACTACATATAACAATGTCAAAGTGATAGAGGAGTGTTTCATCATAGTTTTTCCTTTATAAGGTAATTAGGAATTTCCTTCTTAGATATATAGTCTTGATAAAATACAAACTACTTACTATCAAACAGGGTGTATGCTTTTAGCCACTTTAATGGAATAAGAACTTGCTAATACATGGCATGTGATGTTAGTAAAAATCTAGCATTCTTTTTTATACGTTATCATAAAAACAGTAAAGAAAATTTACCCTTTTTGATATTGATTTGTCTAGACTCTTTTAAGTAAATTTGATATCTGTCTATTTCTTTTTGTTGTCCGCTGAAAGCATATACTGTTCTTATTGCTGATAGAACTTCTTCTGCTATAGATGCAGCTTTTCCAGCAGACACCGCTTCCTTTTTAGACAATTTTGAAGCTATCTGCGAAAGTTTAACTCTCATTATCCTATTAAACTCTAATACACAAAGAGAATAAACGTAAATAAGCTAGACATTCTATAAGTATAAATGTATTCCAGGTTAGCAGGAGCTAAATATTGTCAAAAAATTAGTCACAAAATGTCAAAAAATTCAAATATTTTTAATATTTTATGACTATTTAAACTTCAGTTGCCAAAACAGGGAACTTTAACTTTTAATATTTTTATGCCATTAAAAATATATTTCCTCATTGTGTGGACGTAACGAACTATGTAGGTTATTGATAGGCTAATCCATTCAATTAGTTCAAAATTCTAGTACAATTCTAAATTGTACTAATATTTTAATAACACATGTGCCTAATTATGCTATTAATGACTTCATAGTAGATCTGTATTGCAATATTACCGCTGTTGTCGACCTTGCAATTTAAATATTAAAACTGAAAATTGTAGCTATCGTTTTAATGATCTATTTAACTTATTATAAGTAGATAAAGATAAAACATTATTAGGAACAGAGATAAAACAATATATACTTTACCAATCCAGCAATTCCAACGAGAATCATTGTCACCGGGAAAGATATTAAACAGAGTAAGGCCAATTTCCATCCTTTGACTAGAGCCATGATTACACAACTGACAAATGATGATTGGAAAAAAATGAATGTGCCCAATTTCTCTCCTATACCATCTTCTACTTTTATAATGTCGCTACAATAAAGAGACATATTACTTTATAAAGTAAAAATATAAAATTTAATGTTATAAAGTACAACTTTACAATTGGTTAGCCCAAAACCGATAAAAACCGATAACCATCAGCCACAAGTGTTATAAATAATGTCACTTCTCTGCAAGGTGAGGCAAGGTTATTCAAAGCTTCAGATGCAGGTACACACTAATCGAAGAGTTAAATACCTATTTGTAATTATATACACACGCAGCTAGATTCATGTCTCGACTATAACATCTCTAATAACCAACATATTGGTCAATTAATTAAATACGTGCCCACTTTCTTTGGTATCTAAACACCCGCCGTGACAATAAAAAGGGTATATACCCTTTTTACCTACCTTTAGCTAGAGTGAGTGATTAGAAAATTAAAGAATAGGGGACAGGGCTACCTAAGATAAGATATCTAATTATTAATGTAAATTACAAGAAACAAATAGTCAATACAGGATAAAATTTGTTAGAAGTTGGGACATTGGTGTATTGTAGGGCGTTCCTGGGGATAGAATGCTTGACCCCACCTTATTTCTTGTCTATAATACCGAACTCGCTCAGAGTTCGGTATTATAGACCACCGAGAAAAATATTTCACACTCTGATGATACTGTCATCGCCGATTGTGTTAATTTCATAAGTAAACATCAATAAGATTATTGGATATTTGGGAGTTCGATGGTAAATTAACCATGATCGTAGATTTTTCTTTTTAGTGGTGTTAATAAAAAAAAAACAGAGACTAAAAGTCCTCATCAAAAACTATTGCTGAAGTATTACATATTTGGTACCACAAACCAAAACATTATCTGTGTATATATGTTTTTGTTAATTTTCTTAAAAAGCGCTGAATCAATCAGACTTTGTATCTACTCACAATGTTCCTAAAACTCTCGCCAAGTTTGTATCTCCTTTCGGTTTCTCTATGGTTGACTGGAAGAGATCCCTAATGGGATAAGTCCGCCATTGTTCAATATTAATTTCTACCAAACCATGTACTTAATCATTATAATGTTTTATTGTACAATAAAGCTTTATACAACAACAACAACAGCGCTGAATCAATTTCAGTAAAATTTATATGGGACCCCCTCTGAAGTATGACCTACCAAACAAAAAAAGAATCATCAAATCAATTCATAATTGGCGGATGATTGCGTAACAAACATACAAAAAAACAGTCTAATTGAAAACCTCCTCCTTTTTGAAGTCGGTTAAAAATACAATGATAACATCATGTGGCCCACATGTTCAGACTTGTACCGACCAGTTCGTTAGTGGTAGCTATCTACTCGTTTAATCTGTAACTGTTATTTCAGTTTACGTCAGTAACTAAGTATACTTCAAATGTTGTCATTGAACGTACGAAGTTGATTTGATTACTGTGATAAGATTATGTTGCACATTATTTATGAAAATAAAGGAATTATAAATGATACAAATGAGTGGTAAATAACATGAATTATATATCCGATGTGCCCAATCCTTGTTTACATTTAAAAACAAGATTTTTAAAAGCTCTGGTCTCTGTTTACTATGCCTGTTAATTTCTGTTATCTACCTTTATTTTTATTAGATTATGCTAACAAACATATATTTATGTATATGTACGTGATTATATATGTATGTATTTTGAATGTATCTATATGTATATATATATGCGTGTGTGTATATTTATATAGAATGTGTAGTGAATATGTAAGTAGTTTATGCGCCTCCTACCTGTTTTGTATCGTTTATTCTGCCTCAAGGTTGTCTGGAAGTTGGATTCGGTGCCAGTATACTGATATTATCAATTGATATTATGCGGCTGGCACCGACTCCAAAAGTCATAAGTAATTGTGACCAATTATTTTTCGCTGTGTTTAATGACGGGGGTTTAAATTATTTAAAAATAATTTATTTTTCGCTTTAGTTTTTGAAGGCAGTTTTTTTATTTAAAAGTAATAAAAGTAATTTATAAAAAGTAAAAATAAAGTAATTTATCATTGCTGTACTGTCAGCATTTGTGTATATCTATCTATCACTTACAACTCAATAATCATTCAGATGGTTAGTAACGCTAGTTTGATACCAACAATCGTGGGTTCCATTTCCACCCGGGACAAATAGAGAGACCAAGACAAACAGACATGTTCATGCACATAGGCATGAACATGTCTGTTTGTTTTGGTCTGAGTATTTTCTATGATACTATAAATATGTAATTGCAAAAAATAATATGTAATTATGTATGTTTATCAGTTGTCTAGTACACCTAACACGAGCTTTGTTTAATTTGGGACTAGATGGCGCCGTCTAATTTGAGCGATAAAAAAAATTAGTACCCACTGTAATGTGTACAAGCAGAAAAGTGATAAATACAAAATTAAGTTTGGAATAGTTATTCTTCTGCAGTCAGAAGAAATAGTTTATTTGCTGATGTATTTTTGATGATGTACCTAATAGAAATACAGTTGCAATAGTTACTACAGCTACTACTATAATACAGAAAACATACATTCTTCGTCAAAATTCATTTCGTTCAAAAGCATATTTTGCAATAGCTATTAGTTACCTTGTCATCTTTGAAGCAAAATCCCCTGTTTGGTGAGTGTCAAAATATTCAAAATCTTGATTAAGTGCTGCTTTTAAATATTCTTGCCGTATTCGAAAAATCTAAAATAGGAAAATAGCAAAACTAGCAACACAGAACTTAAATAACAACATAATATTGCAAGCAAACTATGTAAAGCTAATTAATGTTTATTACATATCGTTACATATGGAAAATCGTTTAATGATTTCTTGTAGTAATGCAAAGTATAAAAATGTCACAATTCAGTAACTTCAGAGTTATTTAAGTAAATACATGAGTGAATTAAAAAACAGTACTTTCGCCAAATCCTTATGTTTAGGTAGCAGACCCCGTCAATCCTAGTGAGATAACGCTAAGAAATAGAAAAAAAGTGACGGAATATACGCCCATAGCGATACGATAGCTGTAAAATTGTCTTACCTGGTTATAAGCAGATATATTCATCGTAATGGTAGATATATAAGAGAAAAACACAATTAGAGCACCAATGATGCTGCTATATATTGCAAAATCCAAGATTGCTTGTAAAAATTCATCCTCGTATGGAAAGTCATCGATCAGAGACTGTCCATATATCACCATGCTTTGTAAAAGAGATGCAAAAATCAGTGCGGTCAGGGGCATAGTTGCCCCACATGCCATCGAACATAATATTCCTATTGCAATGAAGAGTTTATCTTTTGATGTGGCATAACGAAACTGCAAAAAAAAACATTTCATTGTATTGTCTTAGGTTTTCGCGATTGTTACACATTGAATTAAACAATTTTTAACGGAAGTATCGCGTGTTTTATTTATTTTGTTGAACCTGACGTTTCTTCCTGCGACCACGGACGCTGCAAAGCATTCGAAACGTCAGGTTACTTCCGTTAAAAATTGTTTAATTCAAAACATTTCATTATTTTCTATTCTTATCAATAATAGTAATGTTGCAAATTTTGATAAATAATAAAGCGCAAATTAATAGGGAAAAGATCATAGCAGCCAATCCATCGAAACTCCTTTATGTAATGCAATTTGTAAGATAGGAAAGTAACTGTTTAAGTCACGTGGATCGACGCAATGGAAGAGCAACATGTCTTTTTTGCCCTTGCTACTACTAGCAGTAATACTGTCTCATCCTTCCTTATCCATGAATAAGTATATGTAGTGAGTATCAGGACCTACTTAAGTTGCAGGGTACCTCGGCATTAAGTCATCTTCTCGTCTATTCGGTTCGTACTAATCGAAGGAAAATATCGCGAAAGTACAGTTACTAAAAAAGTGTATACGGGTACAATGTTTAACATAATTGTTATATAAAATTTTGTATAGTGACTGATTCAAATCTTATGTAACCATTATGACGACTGACAAACTCGGCGGGGCAGTGGTGAAACGCGCTCTTACGTTACTTTGACAACGATGCTCGTGGCTTCGATACCCACACTGGGCAAACATTTGTGTGCATGATCATGTCTGTTTCTCTTGATCTGGGTATTTTCAAGAGAGGTAGGGTGCATCAAAGCAGCCCCTCTGGTGAAGTACCTCCACTTCACAGAAAACTTCAGTCAATTGACAACTCCCTAAAGGATTATTGTGTTCCTGCGTGTGAGTGAGGTCACCAGTAAGCTCCTAGGAAGTTGCTGTGTTAGCAGTAGAGGTGGCATCGCTTGGCTGATATTTAATGTATCGTATTTTTACTTAATGTTTTTAGGTTCTCGTTAAATGAAAGCGACACTACCTTGGATCTAAAAGATACAATAAAAAGATTAACCTTAGAACTAGAAAGCGCTCACCAGGAGATTGATAATTTGAACAGCGAAAATTGCCGTCTGAAAATGGATATTGGTCAGTATCAAAAACTTATTGAAACATATAAGAAAGTAAATTTATCGGAGAGAAAAAGCATGACGCCAAAGTATTCACGCCAATTAAATTTAATAAAGACGAGGTCTTTTTCGACACCTACAAAGATAAACACGTCTCCTATAGTGACAAATTATCCACCAAATACTGTCAGGCTAGCACAGTATGTTAATGATAGTTGCGACAACTCTTTTAACTCAGCGTTATCAGGACGTATTATTGAGGGAAACTTGGAGTCAAAGTCGCCCCAAAAAGTCATCTGTAACTCACCCACATTTCCGGTATACTCAATTCGTGACGTTGAAGAGTCAATTCCCACATCGAAGACAGAGTCTCGCATTGAATGTACTCCCGTTGAAAAACGACAGTCGACCTTTATCTCACAAACTCATTCGCAAAGAGAAGCTACTCAACGAGTCATGATCTTCGCCGATCAGGCTGGACATGGAGTTCGTAAAATACTGCAGCACCAACTGGGGCCAAGGTTCATAGTGACGTCGTTTATTAAGAAAGAAGCAACTACTGAGCAGGTTTTGAAATCATGTGCAAGTATATGTAAAGACTATGGTAAAACCGATTTTGTTATAATATTAACTGGCTCAAATGACAAAAAGCCTATTAATATTCAAACTTATTTATATTATACATTGTGTCAATTAAAATCCACTAATGTGTTGGTGGGTCAGATTTACAAGAACTACTCTCTGAGTGTAAATAGTGTAAACAAACTACTAAAATTTGTATGCGGAAATTGTATAAATTCTACCTTTCTATCGTTACATAGTGATGTTTATATGCCTTACATGAATAAATTGCATGCTTGTAGATTAATACATAGACAGATTCTACATATGAATTATAAATACAATTATCAAACTTATGCTAAAAGTCTTGTTAGACGGAGTACTAAACAGTCTGCAAAGAATGCTAGTGTACAAACAGAATTTTTCAAAACTGTTGGAGTTCAGACCGATGGGGTTGATACGGCGACAAAAACAAATGATTTAACTTTACAATCAGATTTATTTCGTAAATAGTAACAATGATATATCTATGAAATGTAGTAACAATATTAATACTCATCCAATAAATTGTACAAATTTAGTAATCTTTCACCAGAATATATGTGGTGTCTCTAACAAGATAAATGAATTAGAAGCCTACGTACAAACTCTTGGGAAAAATGTAGACTACCTATGCTTGACTGAGCATTTCTTAAGTAGTATGTCAGTAACTTCGTTTAACTTAGATGGTTACAAATTAGTGTCTTATAATACTCGAAATAAGAAAAAGAGAGGAGGGAGTTTAATTTTGGCTCAAGCAGATAGGAAAGTAGAGAATGTAACAACAATTGACAGATTGTACGCCGCGGAGAGTTTTGAGGTATGCTGCATAAAGGATGCCACAACGGGAGCGTATTTGTGTTGCGTGTATCGTAACCCTAATGATAAGAATTTTGATATTTTTATGGGGAAAATGGAACAATTACTAGAGTTTTTATTCAATAAGAAATGCATTATTTGCGGAGACTATAATGTCAACTTGCTTCTGGAAAACAAACAACGTGCTGAATTTTTGAGTCTGCTTGCTTGTTACAATTTTAGATGTCTTTTTGATAGCCCCACTTTTATTAGAAATAACTCGTATTCCTGCTTAGACAATATCATAACGAATATACAAGAAGAACAGGTATTAAGAACTGAAATTGATCACAATGTTTTAGGAGACGGACATGGAGCACAATTGGGTGAATTTTTTCTAGAAAATAAAACAGGTAAAAATAATAATAAATTTTTAATAATTAATAAAAGAATCTTTAATTGTAGAAATAGCTTATCTTTTAAGAACAAACTATTGCATCAAAATTGGAGTTCAATGGGAATAAATTCATTTTTGAGAAATTTTAATAATACTTTTCGGAAAAGTTACAAAAAACGGGAAATAAAAATCAAATTAAAAAGGGGATCACAGTTAAAGTGGGTAACTAAGGGAATTAAAACGTCTAGTAAAATGAAAAGAGTTTTATGCACAAATACGGGAAATCATATTCATGAAAGTGTACTCAACTATAAAAATAAATATATTCGCATATATAAAAGAGTTATAACCAAAGCTAAAAAAATGGCGGTCGGAGAGAAAATTGATAGCTCTAAAAATGTGAGTAAAGAAGTGTGGAAAATAATTAATAAACGCACAAACAGAGTAAAAAAAGTGCAACAGGAACCACTATTACTAAAACTTAAAGATCAAATCATAGACTTGCCAATTGACGTAGCTAACATATTAGCAAGACAGTTTAACCACAACAGTGATTCAGCTGAAACTAAGACGAAGGAAGCTCTATTGCTTCTTCAGCAAAGTTGTAAAAGGGTTATAAATGATATGTCACTCACGCCTACTACACCCAAAGAAATAGCACAAATAATTAAAACTATGACAAACAAACACTCCAGTGGATATGATGAAATCCCAATTGTTATTCTCAAAGAGCACATAAAATTATTGGCTGAGCCACTATCTGCATTCTTTAACAAATGCATTGAGCTGGGTATTTTTCCGGAACAATTAAAAATTGCAAAGGTTGTGCCAGTTTATAAAAAGGGTTCAAAAACGGACCCTACAAATTACAGACCAATTTCGCTTCTACCTACACTTTCAAAGATTTTTGAAAAAATATTGAAATCTCGACTATTGACTCATCTTCATTTGAATAAGATTCTACATGATCGACAGTTCGGTTACCAGAAGGGAGTTGGCACTGTGGACGCCACTTATAATCTTTTATATGATGTGATTAGCAAAATAAACCAAAAATTGAGGGTAGCAGGGATTTTTCTGGATCTATCTTCAGCATTTGATATGATTGATCATAATTTACTTACTGCAAAACTTGATCACTATGGAGTCAGAGGCAGAGCCCTGAAACTGTTTACATCGTACTTAAGAAATAGGAAAATGTATGTAGAAACCAGCACTACAGAACAAAATGGACAACGGAAAACATACAAATCATCTACGATTAATATTACTACTGGCGTACCGCAGGGTTCCATATTAGGTCCCATTCTGTTTATTATTTTCACAAACGATTTGATAAATTATGTAAAGAAAAATATTCCAGACATTAATCTCGTAGTCTTTGCCGATGACACTAACGCGGTAGTAGGGGCAAAAAGTATTAGTGAACTAACAGACAAGGTCAACACTACGTTAGCAGCTTTTCAAGTTTGGTGCAATACAAATAGATTAAAAATAAATATTAAAAAAACGAACATCATGTTATTTCGAACCACTGCAGGCAATAAAGATAATATGGATATAACGCTTAACAACGAAAAGATTGAATTAGTAAGAAACGTCAAATTTCTAGGTATCCATCTAGATGATTTGCTGAACTGGAAAAAAGAACTAGCACACATAGACTCTACTATATCATCTGCATGTTATGCGTTGAGAGCATTGAGAGACGAAATAAATACGGAACCCTTAAAGATGGTATATTATGCTCTTATCGAGTCTAGACTTCGATACAGTGTACTGTTCTGGGGGAAAAGCTACAGTTATAATTCTCAGCGAGCCTTCATTCTCCAAAAAAGAGCAATACGTACAATTGTTAGAATTACACAAAGAGAAAGTTGTCGATCTCATTTTAAGCGTTTAAATATTTTAACATTGCCCAGCTTATACATACTTGTGTTGTTAGTTAATTTTGAAAAATATATCCATGAATATGAGTCTGAAGAAGAAAGAAAAGTTAGAGAAAACACTCGTAGAAAGGACATCAAAAATAAAGTTGTTCCTCATTTTAACATTGTAAAGCATAGCCCTCATTACCAAGCTGTACAAATATTTAATAGACTGCCAGCGGATTTAAAAGTTCTGTTAAACACTGGTTCTTTTAAGGCTAAGCTCAGAGAATTTCTGCTGGATAGAAACCTATACTCAATAGACGAACTGTAATTTAATATCCCGATTTTTCTAGTACTTGTGTTTCTTTATTGTATATGCTGCATGTTCATTTAGGAATCTATATTAAATATAATTGTATGTAAATTTAGTAATATATCAAACACAATGTAAATTGTTCCTGATAAATAAATAAAAAATAAGGTTATGGTAACCGCTTTACATGAGGTGGGCCGTATGCGTGTCTGTTTACTATGCCTGTTAATTTCTGTTATCTACCTTTATTTTTATTAGATTATGCTAACAAACATATATTTATGTATATGTACGTGATTATATATGTATGTATTTTGAATGTATCTATATGTATATATATATGCGTGTGTGTATATTTATATAGAATGTGTAGTGAATATGTAAGTAGTTTATGCGCCTCCTACCTGTTTTGTATCGTTTATTCTGCCTCAAGGTTGTCTGGAAGTTGGATTCGGTGCCAGTATACTGATATTATCAATTGATATTATGCGGCTGGCACCGACTCCAAAAGTCATAAGTAATTGTGACCAATTATTTTTCGCTGTGTTTAATGACGGGGGTTTAAATTATTTAAAAATAATTTATTTTTCGCTTTAGTTTTTGAAGGCAGTTTTTTTATTTAAAAGTAATAAAAGTAATTTATAAAAAGTAAAAATAAAGTAATTTATCATTGCTGTACTGTCAGCATTTGTGTATATCTATCTATCACTTACAACTCAATAATCATTCAGATGGTTAGTAACGCTAGTTTGATACCAACAATCGTGGGTTCCATTTCCACCCGGGACAAATAGAGAGACCAAGACAAACAGACATGTTCATGCACATAGGCATGAACATGTCTGTTTGTTTTGGTCTGAGTATTTTCTATGATACTATAAATATGTAATTGCAAAAAATAATATGTAATTATGTATGTTTATCAGTTGTCTAGTACACCTAACACGAGCTTTGTTTAATTTGGGACTAGATGGCGCCGTCTAATTTGAGCGATAAAAAAAATTAGTACCCACTGTAATGTGTACAAGCAGAAAAGTGATAAATACAAAATTAAGTTTGGAATAGTTATTCTTCTGCAGTCAGAAGAAATAGTTTATTTGCTGATGTATTTTTGATGATGTACCTAATAGAAATACAGTTGCAATAGTTACTACAGCTACTACTATAATACAGAAAACATACATTCTTCGTCAAAATTCATTTCGTTCAAAAGCATATTTTGCAATAGCTATTAGTTACCTTGTCATCTTTGAAGCAAAATCCCCTGTTTGGTGAGTGTCAAAATATTCAAAATCTTGATTAAGTGCTGCTTTTAAATATTCTTGCCGTATTCGAAAAATCTAAAATAGGAAAATAGCAAAACTAGCAACACAGAACTTAAATAACAACATAATATTGCAAGCAAACTATGTAAAGCTAATTAATGTTTATTACATATCGTTACATATGGAAAATCGTTTAATGATTTCTTGTAGTAATGCAAAGTATAAAAATGTCACAATTCAGTAACTTCAGAGTTATTTAAGTAAATACATGAGTGAATTAAAAAACAGTACTTTCGCCAAATCCTTATGTTTAGGTAGCAGACCCCGTCAATCCTAGTGAGATAACGCTAAGAAATAGAAAAAAAGTGACGGAATATACGCCCATAGCGATACGATAGCTGTAAAATTGTCTTACCTGGTTATAAGCAGATATATTCATCGTAATGGTAGATATATAAGAGAAAAACACAATTAGAGCACCAATGATGCTGCTATATATTGCAAAATCCAAGATTGCTTGTAAAAATTCATCCTCGTATGGAAAGTCATCGATCAGAGACTGTCCATATATCACCATGCTTTGTAAAAGAGATGCAAAAATCAGTGCGGTCAGGGGCATAGTTGCCCCACATGCCATCGAACATAATATTCCTATTGCAATGAAGAGTTTATCTTTTGATGTGGCATAACGAAACTGCAAAAAAAAACATTTCATTGTATTGTCTTAGGTTTTCGCGATTGTTACACATTGAATTAAACAATTTTTAACGGAAGTATCGCGTGTTTTATTTATTTTGTTGAACCTGACGTTTCTTCCTGCGACCACGGACGCTGCAAAGCATTCGAAACGTCAGGTTACTTCCGTTAAAAATTGTTTAATTCAAAACATTTCATTATTTTCTATTCTTATCAATAATAGTAATGTTGCAAATTTTGATAAATAATAAAGCGCAAATTAATAGGGAAAAGATCATAGCAGCCAATCCATCGAAACTCCTTTATGTAATGCAATTTGTAAGATAGGAAAGTAACTGTTTAAGTCACGTGGATCGACGCAATGGAAGAGCAACATGTCTTTTTTGCCCTTGCTACTACTAGCAGTAATACTGTCTCATCCTTCCTTATCCATGAATAAGTATATGTAGTGAGTATCAGGACCTACTTAAGTTGCAGGGTACCTCGGCATTAAGTCATCTTCTCGTCTATTCGGTTCGTACTAATCGAAGGAAAATATCGCGAAAGTACAGTTACTAAAAAAGTGTATACGGGTACAATGTTTAACATAATTGTTATATAAAATTTTGTATAGTGACTGATTCAAATCTTATGTAACCATTATGACGACTGACAAACTCGGCGGGGCAGTGGTGAAACGCGCTCTTACGTTACTTTGACAACGATGCTCGTGGCTTCGATACCCACACTGGGCAAACATTTGTGTGCATGATCATGTCTGTTTCTCTTGATCTGGGTATTTTCAAGAGAGGTAGGGTGCATCAAAGCAGCCCCTCTGGTGAAGTACCTCCACTTCACAGAAAACTTCAGTCAATTGACAACTCCCTAAAGGATTATTGTGTTCCTGCGTGTGAGTGAGGTCACCAGTAAGCTCCTAGGAAGTTGCTGTGTTAGCAGTAGAGGTGGCATCGCTTGGCTGATATTTAATGTATCGTATTTTTACTTAATGTTTTTAGGTTCTCGTTAAATGAAAGCGACACTACCTTGGATCTAAAAGATACAATAAAAAGATTAACCTTAGAACTAGAAAGCGCTCACCAGGAGATTGATAATTTGAACAGCGAAAATTGCCGTCTGAAAATGGATATTGGTCAGTATCAAAAACTTATTGAAACATATAAGAAAGTAAATTTATCGGAGAGAAAAAGCATGACGCCAAAGTATTCACGCCAATTAAATTTAATAAAGACGAGGTCTTTTTCGACACCTACAAAGATAAACACGTCTCCTATAGTGACAAATTATCCACCAAATACTGTCAGGCTAGCACAGTATGTTAATGATAGTTGCGACAACTCTTTTAACTCAGCGTTATCAGGACGTATTATTGAGGGAAACTTGGAGTCAAAGTCGCCCCAAAAAGTCATCTGTAACTCACCCACATTTCCGGTATACTCAATTCGTGACGTTGAAGAGTCAATTCCCACATCGAAGACAGAGTCTCGCATTGAATGTACTCCCGTTGAAAAACGACAGTCGACCTTTATCTCACAAACTCATTCGCAAAGAGAAGCTACTCAACGAGTCATGATCTTCGCCGATCAGGCTGGACATGGAGTTCGTAAAATACTGCAGCACCAACTGGGGCCAAGGTTCATAGTGACGTCGTTTATTAAGAAAGAAGCAACTACTGAGCAGGTTTTGAAATCATGTGCAAGTATATGTAAAGACTATGGTAAAACCGATTTTGTTATAATATTAACTGGCTCAAATGACAAAAAGCCTATTAATATTCAAACTTATTTATATTATACATTGTGTCAATTAAAATCCACTAATGTGTTGGTGGGTCAGATTTACAAGAACTACTCTCTGAGTGTAAATAGTGTAAACAAACTACTAAAATTTGTATGCGGAAATTGTATAAATTCTACCTTTCTATCGTTACATAGTGATGTTTATATGCCTTACATGAATAAATTGCATGCTTGTAGATTAATACATAGACAGATTCTACATATGAATTATAAATACAATTATCAAACTTATGCTAAAAGTCTTGTTAGACGGAGTACTAAACAGTCTGCAAAGAATGCTAGTGTACAAACAGAATTTTTCAAAACTGTTGGAGTTCAGACCGATGGGGTTGATACGGCGACAAAAACAAATGATTTAACTTTACAATCAGATTTATTTCGTAAATAGTAACAATGATATATCTATGAAATGTAGTAACAATATTAATACTCATCCAATAAATTGTACAAATTTAGTAATCTTTCACCAGAATATATGTGGTGTCTCTAACAAGATAAATGAATTAGAAGCCTACGTACAAACTCTTGGGAAAAATGTAGACTACCTATGCTTGACTGAGCATTTCTTAAGTAGTATGTCAGTAACTTCGTTTAACTTAGATGGTTACAAATTAGTGTCTTATAATACTCGAAATAAGAAAAAGAGAGGAGGGAGTTTAATTTTGGCTCAAGCAGATAGGAAAGTAGAGAATGTAACAACAATTGACAGATTGTACGCCGCGGAGAGTTTTGAGGTATGCTGCATAAAGGATGCCACAACGGGAGCGTATTTGTGTTGCGTGTATCGTAACCCTAATGATAAGAATTTTGATATTTTTATGGGGAAAATGGAACAATTACTAGAGTTTTTATTCAATAAGAAATGCATTATTTGCGGAGACTATAATGTCAACTTGCTTCTGGAAAACAAACAACGTGCTGAATTTTTGAGTCTGCTTGCTTGTTACAATTTTAGATGTCTTTTTGATAGCCCCACTTTTATTAGAAATAACTCGTATTCCTGCTTAGACAATATCATAACGAATATACAAGAAGAACAGGTATTAAGAACTGAAATTGATCACAATGTTTTAGGAGACGGACATGGAGCACAATTGGGTGAATTTTTTCTAGAAAATAAAACAGGTAAAAATAATAATAAATTTTTAATAATTAATAAAAGAATCTTTAATTGTAGAAATAGCTTATCTTTTAAGAACAAACTATTGCATCAAAATTGGAGTTCAATGGGAATAAATTCATTTTTGAGAAATTTTAATAATACTTTTCGGAAAAGTTACAAAAAACGGGAAATAAAAATCAAATTAAAAAGGGGATCACAGTTAAAGTGGGTAACTAAGGGAATTAAAACGTCTAGTAAAATGAAAAGAGTTTTATGCACAAATACGGGAAATCATATTCATGAAAGTGTACTCAACTATAAAAATAAATATATTCGCATATATAAAAGAGTTATAACCAAAGCTAAAAAAATGGCGGTCGGAGAGAAAATTGATAGCTCTAAAAATGTGAGTAAAGAAGTGTGGAAAATAATTAATAAACGCACAAACAGAGTAAAAAAAGTGCAACAGGAACCACTATTACTAAAACTTAAAGATCAAATCATAGACTTGCCAATTGACGTAGCTAACATATTAGCAAGACAGTTTAACCACAACAGTGATTCAGCTGAAACTAAGACGAAGGAAGCTCTATTGCTTCTTCAGCAAAGTTGTAAAAGGGTTATAAATGATATGTCACTCACGCCTACTACACCCAAAGAAATAGCACAAATAATTAAAACTATGACAAACAAACACTCCAGTGGATATGATGAAATCCCAATTGTTATTCTCAAAGAGCACATAAAATTATTGGCTGAGCCACTATCTGCATTCTTTAACAAATGCATTGAGCTGGGTATTTTTCCGGAACAATTAAAAATTGCAAAGGTTGTGCCAGTTTATAAAAAGGGTTCAAAAACGGACCCTACAAATTACAGACCAATTTCGCTTCTACCTACACTTTCAAAGATTTTTGAAAAAATATTGAAATCTCGACTATTGACTCATCTTCATTTGAATAAGATTCTACATGATCGACAGTTCGGTTACCAGAAGGGAGTTGGCACTGTGGACGCCACTTATAATCTTTTATATGATGTGATTAGCAAAATAAACCAAAAATTGAGGGTAGCAGGGATTTTTCTGGATCTATCTTCAGCATTTGATATGATTGATCATAATTTACTTACTGCAAAACTTGATCACTATGGAGTCAGAGGCAGAGCCCTGAAACTGTTTACATCGTACTTAAGAAATAGGAAAATGTATGTAGAAACCAGCACTACAGAACAAAATGGACAACGGAAAACATACAAATCATCTACGATTAATATTACTACTGGCGTACCGCAGGGTTCCATATTAGGTCCCATTCTGTTTATTATTTTCACAAACGATTTGATAAATTATGTAAAGAAAAATATTCCAGACATTAATCTCGTAGTCTTTGCCGATGACACTAACGCGGTAGTAGGGGCAAAAAGTATTAGTGAACTAACAGACAAGGTCAACACTACGTTAGCAGCTTTTCAAGTTTGGTGCAATACAAATAGATTAAAAATAAATATTAAAAAAACGAACATCATGTTATTTCGAACCACTGCAGGCAATAAAGATAATATGGATATAACGCTTAACAACGAAAAGATTGAATTAGTAAGAAACGTCAAATTTCTAGGTATCCATCTAGATGATTTGCTGAACTGGAAAAAAGAACTAGCACACATAGACTCTACTATATCATCTGCATGTTATGCGTTGAGAGCATTGAGAGACGAAATAAATACGGAACCCTTAAAGATGGTATATTATGCTCTTATCGAGTCTAGACTTCGATACAGTGTACTGTTCTGGGGGAAAAGCTACAGTTATAATTCTCAGCGAGCCTTCATTCTCCAAAAAAGAGCAATACGTACAATTGTTAGAATTACACAAAGAGAAAGTTGTCGATCTCATTTTAAGCGTTTAAATATTTTAACATTGCCCAGCTTATACATACTTGTGTTGTTAGTTAATTTTGAAAAATATATCCATGAATATGAGTCTGAAGAAGAAAGAAAAGTTAGAGAAAACACTCGTAGAAAGGACATCAAAAATAAAGTTGTTCCTCATTTTAACATTGTAAAGCATAGCCCTCATTACCAAGCTGTACAAATATTTAATAGACTGCCAGCGGATTTAAAAGTTCTGTTAAACACTGGTTCTTTTAAGGCTAAGCTCAGAGAATTTCTGCTGGATAGAAACCTATACTCAATAGACGAACTGTAATTTAATATCCCGATTTTTCTAGTACTTGTGTTTCTTTATTGTATATGCTGCATGTTCATTTAGGAATCTATATTAAATATAATTGTATGTAAATTTAGTAATATATCAAACACAATGTAAATTGTTCCTGATAAATAAATAAAAAATAAGGTTATGGTAACCGCTTTACATGAGGTGGGCCGTATGCGTGTCTGTTTACTATGCCTGTTAATTTCTGTTATCTACCTTTATTTTTATTAGATTATGCTAACAAACATATATTTATGTATATGTACGTGATTATATATGTATGTATTTTGAATGTATCTATATGTATATATATATGCGTGTGTGTATATTTATATAGAATGTGTAGTGAATATGTAAGTAGTTTATGCGCCTCCTACCTGTTTTGTATCGTTTATTCTGCCTCAAGGTTGTCTGGAAGTTGGATTCGGTGCCAGTATACTGATATTATCAATTGATATTATGCGGCTGGCACCGACTCCAAAAGTCATAAGTAATTGTGACCAATTATTTTTCGCTGTGTTTAATGACGGGGGTTTAAATTATTTAAAAATAATTTATTTTTCGCTTTAGTTTTTGAAGGCAGTTTTTTTATTTAAAAGTAATAAAAGTAATTTATAAAAAGTAAAAATAAAGTAATTTATCATTGCTGTACTGTCAGCATTTGTGTATATCTATCTATCACTTACAACTCAATAATCATTCAGATGGTTAGTAACGCTAGTTTGATACCAACAATCGTGGGTTCCATTTCCACCCGGGACAAATAGAGAGACCAAGACAAACAGACATGTTCATGCACATAGGCATGAACATGTCTGTTTGTTTTGGTCTGAGTATTTTCTATGATACTATAAATATGTAATTGCAAAAAATAATATGTAATTATGTATGTTTATCAGTTGTCTAGTACACCTAACACGAGCTTTGTTTAATTTGGGACTAGATGGCGCCGTCTAATTTGAGCGATAAAAAAAATTAGTACCCACTGTAATGTGTACAAGCAGAAAAGTGATAAATACAAAATTAAGTTTGGAATAGTTATTCTTCTGCAGTCAGAAGAAATAGTTTATTTGCTGATGTATTTTTGATGATGTACCTAATAGAAATACAGTTGCAATAGTTACTACAGCTACTACTATAATACAGAAAACATACATTCTTCGTCAAAATTCATTTCGTTCAAAAGCATATTTTGCAATAGCTATTAGTTACCTTGTCATCTTTGAAGCAAAATCCCCTGTTTGGTGAGTGTCAAAATATTCAAAATCTTGATTAAGTGCTGCTTTTAAATATTCTTGCCGTATTCGAAAAATCTAAAATAGGAAAATAGCAAAACTAGCAACACAGAACTTAAATAACAACATAATATTGCAAGCAAACTATGTAAAGCTAATTAATGTTTATTACATATCGTTACATATGGAAAATCGTTTAATGATTTCTTGTAGTAATGCAAAGTATAAAAATGTCACAATTCAGTAACTTCAGAGTTATTTAAGTAAATACATGAGTGAATTAAAAAACAGTACTTTCGCCAAATCCTTATGATTAGGTAGCAGACCCCGTCAATCCTAGTGAGATAACGCTAAGAAATAGAAAAAAAGTGACGGAATATACGCCCATAGCGATACGATAGCTGTAAAATTGTCTTACCTGGTTATAAGCAGATATATTCATCGTAATGGTAGATATATAAGAGAAAAACACAATTAGAGCACCAATGATGCTGCTATATATTGCAAAATCCAAGATTGCTTGTAAAAATTCATCCTCGTATGGAAAGTCATCGATCAGAGACTGTCCATATATCACCATGCTTTGTAAAAGAGATGCAAAAATCAGTGCGGTCAGGGGCATAGTTGCCCCACATGCCATCGAACATAATATTCCTATTGCAATGAAGAGTTTATCTTTTGATGTGGCATAACGAAACTGCAAAAAAAAACATTTCATTGTATTGTCTTAGGTTTTCGCGATTGTTACACATTGAATTAAACAATTTTTAACGGAAGTATCGCGTGTTTTATTTATTTTGTTGAACCTGACGTTTCTTCCTGCGACCACGGACGCTGCAAAGCATTCGAAACGTCAGGTTACTTCCGTTAAAAATTGTTTAATTCAAAACATTTCATTATTTTCTATTCTTATCAATAATAGTAATGTTGCAAATTTTGATAAATAATAAAGCGCAAATTAATAGGGAAAAGATCATAGCAGCCAATCCATCGAAACTCCTTTATGTAATGCAATTTGTAAGATAGGAAAGTAACTGTTTAAGTCACGTGGATCGACGCAATGGAAGAGCAACATGTCTTTTTTGCCCTTGCTACTACTAGCAGTAATACTGTCTCATCCTTCCTTATCCATGAATAAGTATATGTAGTGAGTATCAGGACCTACTTAAGTTGCAGGGTACCTCGGCATTAAGTCATCTTCTCGTCTATTCGGTTCGTACTAATCGAAGGAAAATATCGCGAAAGTACAGTTACTAAAAAAGTGTATACGGGTACAATGTTTAACATAATTGTTATATAAAATTTTGTATAGTGACTGATTCAAATCTTATGTAACCATTATGACGACTGACAAACTCGGCGGGGCAGTGGTGAAACGCGCTCTTACGTTACTTTGACAACGATGCTCGTGGCTTCGATACCCACACTGGGCAAACATTTGTGTGCATGATCATGTCTGTTTCTCTTGATCTGGGTATTTTCAAGAGAGGTAGGGTGCATCAAAGCAGCCCCTCTGGTGAAGTACCTCCACTTCACAGAAAACTTCAGTCAATTGACAACTCCCTAAAGGATTATTGTGTTCCTGCGTGTGAGTGAGGTCACCAGTAAGCTCCTAGGAAGTTGCTGTGTTAGCAGTAGAGGTGGCATCGCTTGGCTGATATTTAATGTATCGTATTTTTACTTAATGTTTTTAGGTTCTCGTTAAATGAAAGCGACACTACCTTGGATCTAAAAGATACAATAAAAAGATTAACCTTAGAACTAGAAAGCGCTCACCAGGAGATTGATAATTTGAACAGCGAAAATTGCCGTCTGAAAATGGATATTGGTCAGTATCAAAAACTTATTGAAACATATAAGAAAGTAAATTTATCGGAGAGAAAAAGCATGACGCCAAAGTATTCACGCCAATTAAATTTAATAAAGACGAGGTCTTTTTCGACACCTACAAAGATAAACACGTCTCCTATAGTGACAAATTATCCACCAAATACTGTCAGGCTAGCACAGTATGTTAATGATAGTTGCGACAACTCTTTTAACTCAGCGTTATCAGGACGTATTATTGAGGGAAACTTGGAGTCAAAGTCGCCCCAAAAAGTCATCTGTAACTCACCCACATTTCCGGTATACTCAATTCGTGACGTTGAAGAGTCAATTCCCACATCGAAGACAGAGTCTCGCATTGAATGTACTCCCGTTGAAAAACGACAGTCGACCTTTATCTCACAAACTCATTCGCAAAGAGAAGCTACTCAACGAGTCATGATCTTCGCCGATCAGGCTGGACATGGAGTTCGTAAAATACTGCAGCACCAACTGGGGCCAAGGTTCATAGTGACGTCGTTTATTAAGAAAGAAGCAACTACTGAGCAGGTTTTGAAATCATGTGCAAGTATATGTAAAGACTATGGTAAAACCGATTTTGTTATAATATTAACTGGCTCAAATGACAAAAAGCCTATTAATATTCAAACTTATTTATATTATACATTGTGTCAATTAAAATCCACTAATGTGTTGGTGGGTCAGATTTACAAGAACTACTCTCTGAGTGTAAATAGTGTAAACAAACTACTAAAATTTGTATGCGGAAATTGTATAAATTCTACCTTTCTATCGTTACATAGTGATGTTTATATGCCTTACATGAATAAATTGCATGCTTGTAGATTAATACATAGACAGATTCTACATATGAATTATAAATACAATTATCAAACTTATGCTAAAAGTCTTGTTAGACGGAGTACTA
This sequence comes from Pyralis farinalis, assembly GCA_947507595.1. Classification (NCBI taxonomy): domain Eukaryota; kingdom Metazoa; phylum Arthropoda; class Insecta; order Lepidoptera; family Pyralidae; genus Pyralis; species Pyralis farinalis. Next base: position 36,370,191 of record OX382264.1, on the reverse strand, counting down.
AACAGTCTGCAAAGAATGCTAGTGTACAAACAGAATTTTTCAAAACTGTTGGAGTTCAGACCGATGGGGTTGATACGGCGACAAAAACAAATGATTTAACTTTACAATCAGATTTATTTCGTAAATAGTAACAATGATATATCTATGAAATGTAGTAACAATATTAATACTCATCCAATAAATTGTACAAATTTAGTAATCTTTCACCAGAATATATGTGGTGTCTCTAACAAGATAAATGAATTAGAAGCCTACGTACAAACTCTTGGGAAAAATGTAGACTACCTATGCTTGACTGAGCATTTCTTAAGTAGTATGTCAGTAACTTCGTTTAACTTAGATGGTTACAAATTAGTGTCTTATAATACTCGAAATAAGAAAAAGAGAGGAGGGAGTTTAATTTTGGCTCAAGCAGATAGGAAAGTAGAGAATGTAACAACAATTGACAGATTGTACGCCGCGGAGAGTTTTGAGGTATGCTGCATAAAGGATGCCACAACGGGAGCGTATTTGTGTTGCGTGTATCGTAACCCTAATGATAAGAATTTTGATATTTTTATGGGGAAAATGGAACAATTACTAGAGTTTTTATTCAATAAGAAATGCATTATTTGCGGAGACTATAATGTCAACTTGCTTCTGGAAAACAAACAACGTGCTGAATTTTTGAGTCTGCTTGCTTGTTACAATTTTAGATGTCTTTTTGATAGCCCCACTTTTATTAGAAATAACTCGTATTCCTGCTTAGACAATATCATAACGAATATACAAGAAGAACAGGTATTAAGAACTGAAATTGATCACAATGTTTTAGGAGACGGACATGGAGCACAATTGGGTGAATTTTTTCTAGAAAATAAAACAGGTAAAAATAATAATAAATTTTTAATAATTAATAAAAGAATCTTTAATTGTAGAAATAGCTTATCTTTTAAGAACAAACTATTGCATCAAAATTGGAGTTCAATGGGAATAAATTCATTTTTGAGAAATTTTAATAATACTTTTCGGAAAAGTTACAAAAAACGGGAAATAAAAATCAAATTAAAAAGGGGATCACAGTTAAAGTGGGTAACTAAGGGAATTAAAACGTCTAGTAAAATGAAAAGAGTTTTATGCACAAATACGGGAAATCATATTCATGAAAGTGTACTCAACTATAAAAATAAATATATTCGCATATATAAAAGAGTTATAACCAAAGCTAAAAAAATGGCGGTCGGAGAGAAAATTGATAGCTCTAAAAATGTGAGTAAAGAAGTGTGGAAAATAATTAATAAACGCACAAACAGAGTAAAAAAAGTGCAACAGGAACCACTATTACTAAAACTTAAAGATCAAATCATAGACTTGCCAATTGACGTAGCTAACATATTAGCAAGACAGTTTAACCACAACAGTGATTCAGCTGAAACTAAGACGAAGGAAGCTCTATTGCTTCTTCAGCAAAGTTGTAAAAGGGTTATAAATGATATGTCACTCACGCCTACTACACCCAAAGAAATAGCACAAATAATTAAAACTATGACAAACAAACACTCCAGTGGATATGATGAAATCCCAATTGTTATTCTCAAAGAGCACATAAAATTATTGGCTGAGCCACTATCTGCATTCTTTAACAAATGCATTGAGCTGGGTATTTTTCCGGAACAATTAAAAATTGCAAAGGTTGTGCCAGTTTATAAAAAGGGTTCAAAAACGGACCCTACAAATTACAGACCAATTTCGCTTCTACCTACACTTTCAAAGATTTTTGAAAAAATATTGAAATCTCGACTATTGACTCATCTTCATTTGAATAAGATTCTACATGATCGACAGTTCGGTTACCAGAAGGGAGTTGGCACTGTGGACGCCACTTATAATCTTTTATATGATGTGATTAGCAAAATAAACCAAAAATTGAGGGTAGCAGGGATTTTTCTGGATCTATCTTCAGCATTTGATATGATTGATCATAATTTACTTACTGCAAAACTTGATCACTATGGAGTCAGAGGCAGAGCCCTGAAACTGTTTACATCGTACTTAAGAAATAGGAAAATGTATGTAGAAACCAGCACTACAGAACAAAATGGACAACGGAAAACATACAAATCATCTACGATTAATATTACTACTGGCGTACCGCAGGGTTCCATATTAGGTCCCATTCTGTTTATTATTTTCACAAACGATTTGATAAATTATGTAAAGAAAAATATTCCAGACATTAATCTCGTAGTCTTTGCCGATGACACTAACGCGGTAGTAGGGGCAAAAAGTATTAGTGAACTAACAGACAAGGTCAACACTACGTTAGCAGCTTTTCAAGTTTGGTGCAATACAAATAGATTAAAAATAAATATTAAAAAAACGAACATCATGTTATTTCGAACCACTGCAGGCAATAAAGATAATATGGATATAACGCTTAACAACGAAAAGATTGAATTAGTAAGAAACGTCAAATTTCTAGGTATCCATCTAGATGATTTGCTGAACTGGAAAAAAGAACTAGCACACATAGACTCTACTATATCATCTGCATGTTATGCGTTGAGAGCATTGAGAGACGAAATAAATACGGAACCCTTAAAGATGGTATATTATGCTCTTATCGAGTCTAGACTTCGATACAGTGTACTGTTCTGGGGGAAAAGCTACAGTTATAATTCTCAGCGAGCCTTCATTCTCCAAAAAAGAGCAATACGTACAATTGTTAGAATTACACAAAGAGAAAGTTGTCGATCTCATTTTAAGCGTTTAAATATTTTAACATTGCCCAGCTTATACATACTTGTGTTGTTAGTTAATTTTGAAAAATATATCCATGAATATGAGTCTGAAGAAGAAAGAAAAGTTAGAGAAAACACTCGTAGAAAGGACATCAAAAATAAAGTTGTTCCTCATTTTAACATTGTAAAGCATAGCCCTCATTACCAAGCTGTACAAATATTTAATAGACTGCCAGCGGATTTAAAAGTTCTGTTAAACACTGGTTCTTTTAAGGCTAAGCTCAGAGAATTTCTGCTGGATAGAAACCTATACTCAATAGACGAACTGTAATTTAATATCCCGATTTTTCTAGTACTTGTGTTTCTTTATTGTATATGCTGCATGTTCATTTAGGAATCTATATTAAATATAATTGTATGTAAATTTAGTAATATATCAAACACAATGTAAATTGTTCCTGATAAATAAATAAAAAATAAGGTTATGGTAACCGCTTTACATGAGGTGGGCCGTATGCGTGTCTGTTTACTATGCCTGTTAATTTCTGTTATCTACCTTTATTTTTATTAGATTATGCTAACAAACATATATTTATGTATATGTACGTGATTATATATGTATGTATTTTGAATGTATCTATATGTATATATATATGCGTGTGTGTATATTTATATAGAATGTGTAGTGAATATGTAAGTAGTTTATGCGCCTCCTACCTGTTTTGTATCGTTTATTCTGCCTCAAGGTTGTCTGGAAGTTGGATTCGGTGCCAGTATACTGATATTATCAATTGATATTATGCGGCTGGCACCGACTCCAAAAGTCATAAGTAATTGTGACCAATTATTTTTCGCTGTGTTTAATGACGGGGGTTTAAATTATTTAAAAATAATTTATTTTTCGCTTTAGTTTTTGAAGGCAGTTTTTTTATTTAAAAGTAATAAAAGTAATTTATAAAAAGTAAAAATAAAGTAATTTATCATTGCTGTACTGTCAGCATTTGTGTATATCTATCTATCACTTACAACTCAATAATCATTCAGATGGTTAGTAACGCTAGTTTGATACCAACAATCGTGGGTTCCATTTCCACCCGGGACAAATAGAGAGACCAAGACAAACAGACATGTTCATGCACATAGGCATGAACATGTCTGTTTGTTTTGGTCTGAGTATTTTCTATGATACTATAAATATGTAATTGCAAAAAATAATATGTAATTATGTATGTTTATCAGTTGTCTAGTACACCTAACACGAGCTTTGTTTAATTTGGGACTAGATGGCGCCGTCTAATTTGAGCGATAAAAAAAATTAGTACCCACTGTAATGTGTACAAGCAGAAAAGTGATAAATACAAAATTAAGTTTGGAATAGTTATTCTTCTGCAGTCAGAAGAAATAGTTTATTTGCTGATGTATTTTTGATGATGTACCTAATAGAAATACAGTTGCAATAGTTACTACAGCTACTACTATAATACAGAAAACATACATTCTTCGTCAAAATTCATTTCGTTCAAAAGCATATTTTGCAATAGCTATTAGTTACCTTGTCATCTTTGAAGCAAAATCCCCTGTTTGGTGAGTGTCAAAATATTCAAAATCTTGATTAAGTGCTGCTTTTAAATATTCTTGCCGTATTCGAAAAATCTAAAATAGGAAAATAGCAAAACTAGCAACACAGAACTTAAATAACAACATAATATTGCAAGCAAACTATGTAAAGCTAATTAATGTTTATTACATATCGTTACATATGGAAAATCGTTTAATGATTTCTTGTAGTAATGCAAAGTATAAAAATGTCACAATTCAGTAACTTCAGAGTTATTTAAGTAAATACATGAGTGAATTAAAAAACAGTACTTTCGCCAAATCCTTATGATTAGGTAGCAGACCCCGTCAATCCTAGTGAGATAACGCTAAGAAATAGAAAAAAAGTGACGGAATATACGCCCATAGCGATACGATAGCTGTAAAATTGTCTTACCTGGTTATAAGCAGATATATTCATCGTAATGGTAGATATATAAGAGAAAAACACAATTAGAGCACCAATGATGCTGCTATATATTGCAAAATCCAAGATTGCTTGTAAAAATTCATCCTCGTATGGAAAGTCATCGATCAGAGACTGTCCATATATCACCATGCTTTGTAAAAGAGATGCAAAAATCAGTGCGGTCAGGGGCATAGTTGCCCCACATGCCATCGAACATAATATTCCTATTGCAATGAAGAGTTTATCTTTTGATGTGGCATAACGAAACTGCAAAAAAAAACATTTCATTGTATTGTCTTAGGTTTTCGCGATTGTTACACATTGAATTAAACAATTTTTAACGGAAGTATCGCGTGTTTTATTTATTTTGTTGAACCTGACGTTTCTTCCTGCGACCACGGACGCTGCAAAGCATTCGAAACGTCAGGTTACTTCCGTTAAAAATTGTTTAATTCAAAACATTTCATTATTTTCTATTCTTATCAATAATAGTAATGTTGCAAATTTTGATAAATAATAAAGCGCAAATTAATAGGGAAAAGATCATAGCAGCCAATCCATCGAAACTCCTTTATGTAATGCAATTTGTAAGATAGGAAAGTAACTGTTTAAGTCACGTGGATCGACGCAATGGAAGAGCAACATGTCTTTTTTGCCCTTGCTACTACTAGCAGTAATACTGTCTCATCCTTCCTTATCCATGAATAAGTATATGTAGTGAGTATCAGGACCTACTTAAGTTGCAGGGTACCTCGGCATTAAGTCATCTTCTCGTCTATTCGGTTCGTACTAATCGAAGGAAAATATCGCGAAAGTACAGTTACTAAAAAAGTGTATACGGGTACAATGTTTAACATAATTGTTATATAAAATTTTGTATAGTGACTGATTCAAATCTTATGTAACCATTATGACGACTGACAAACTCGGCGGGGCAGTGGTGAAACGCGCTCTTACGTTACTTTGACAACGATGCTCGTGGCTTCGATACCCACACTGGGCAAACATTTGTGTGCATGATCATGTCTGTTTCTCTTGATCTGGGTATTTTCAAGAGAGGTAGGGTGCATCAAAGCAGCCCCTCTGGTGAAGTACCTCCACTTCACAGAAAACTTCAGTCAATTGACAACTCCCTAAAGGATTATTGTGTTCCTGCGTGTGAGTGAGGTCACCAGTAAGCTCCTAGGAAGTTGCTGTGTTAGCAGTAGAGGTGGCATCGCTTGGCTGATATTTAATGTATCGTATTTTTACTTAATGTTTTTAGGTTCTCGTTAAATGAAAGCGACACTACCTTGGATCTAAAAGATACAATAAAAAGATTAACCTTAGAACTAGAAAGCGCTCACCAGGAGATTGATAATTTGAACAGCGAAAATTGCCGTCTGAAAATGGATATTGGTCAGTATCAAAAACTTATTGAAACATATAAGAAAGTAAATTTATCGGAGAGAAAAAGCATGACGCCAAAGTATTCACGCCAATTAAATTTAATAAAG